>OX031010.1:93690991-94306174 GCA_943735925.1 Pollenia amentaria
TTTATCATCAAAGTTGTTTTTGGGAATACAATTATTTATTAAATGAAGTTTAGAAACCGGTAAAATAGTTTAAAAATCGCTAATGAAGTACATTAATGATAAAAGTGTAATAGTTGTAAATATAAGAAACTAATGTTCTTCGGTGAAGTTGCATAACTTATAACGCTTCGAGTGAATAAAGGTAACATTAAAAAGTTTAACATGAATATGATGTAACATTTTTTCTCACAAAAGAAAATTTGATTTACGAATTTGCATTTAATATACCTCATTTTATATGAATTATGTCGTTTCTTTAATTGAATCGTTTATTTCAGAAACCCGTCAACTGAAATTTTTTTTTCAAAAATGATATTATTATAGATTATGAATGAACTACTTTAGTCCCACCGTCTTATGCAGGAAATCGTCAACTGTCAAGCCTTTCCATGGGTTGTATTTTGTTTTGAAATTTCTGTTTAGTGCAGAAACCCGCTAAGTGAACTCACACGGCGGCTTTCTGGAGTAAATTTTAGTAACCCTGCTGATATATAGTTATTGTGGTTAATGTAATTGCTTAGTGTTTCAAATTGTCTACATGCATTTAGAGCCGGCTTGCCTGTGAGTATAGGCCTAGATTATAGCCTATGAGTATATATGTTTTATGTTACTTTGTTTCATTTTATCTTTTTTTTCTTGGATTATAAAAACAAAGAAATTTGTTTTTTAGTTTAAAGGATATTTCAACTTTTTTCTTCGATTTTTAATAAATTAAACATTAAGTTAATATATTTTTTTATTAACATTCTACAACTGTTTTTAAAAATCAATAATATATTTAGTTACATACATAAAATTTTCAAAGTAGAATGATGACGAAAACCATATTGGGTCATTCTGCTGGTGACCTCTAATTGTAAGTTCTTCTATATTATAGAATCTATAAACAACGGGGAATTCAAAAAGGTGCGATAGAAAAATAAATAATAATATTATCTCTCTCTCTAGTACCGCGGGCAAGTGATTAGAATTATTCTTAAATAAATACAAACATATGAAGTCTCTGTAGCTTCTTCACACTGTTATTAATCCAATCCAATTTGATTTCATGTATAAGCAAATTCAAATTCATATCAGTTCAATTTGAAATAACTTTCATTCAACGTGAATCGATAGTGTTTTTTCAATAGCAATGTCATTTTGCTTTTACTTTACTGGAGTGTTAAATTAACATGAATTATAGTTATTTTAAATGAAAAAACATTTGTTCGCAAGAAATCATCATGTTAAATTAACATGAAGTAACTATGAAGCAAAATCACTACCAAAAATCTAAAACCAACCTTGTTTTCGACGATTTTACATTGATTTATTTCTGTATGAAGAAATACTTAAATTTTTTTAAGCCAAAACCTTTACTAATTTTAAAATTAGGATGTTTTTTTAGTTTTCCGATAATTAAAAAAAAGCGCACTTGACGGGCTTCTGAAATAAACGATTCAAGTAAGAAAAGCGTTTCTAACATATAACATTTTTCTATGTTTGAGACATAAAAGAAAATATAAAAAATCCAATGCATAGTTTCAGAATTATAAGAAACGTAGGGGATAAGGGAAAGTGAAGCGAATATAATAACATAACCATATGGCCTCTAAGCCTATCTATCTATCTTCTTCTTCTATCTTCTATATATATAAAAATGAATTATGTTTGTATGTTTGTTTGTATGTTTGTTTGTCGCTTTATAGACTCCGAAACTACTGAACCGATTTTCCTGAAATTTTTACAGTAACATCACGTGAGCCCTAAAAATAAAATAGGCTACTTATTTTTTCGATAGGGGCAGGGGAATTGGTACCCCCCATAGGATGCCAATATTAATTATCGCATATCTTAAGAGCCGCTGCACGCCTTTTGCTGAACTTTTTGCAGTAGGATCTTCTAAGCCCCAAAATTTAAATAAAATAGTAGCGGGGGAAGTGGTTCCCCCCATAGGACGCCAATGTTTAATATAGCATATCTTAAGAACTGTTATAGTGAGAATGTTCAAACTTTGTAGAAGTCACTCTTATGGTATACTACTCTATTGAGAATAAAAATAATGCGGTAGGCGCAGGGGTGGAAATACCTCCCATAGGATGCATATATTAAATATCGCTCAACTGAAGAACTATAAAAGGGACAGTCTTCAAACGTGGTTAAAGCTACTATTATGGTAAAATATAAATTTCAATATAAAAATGGGCGGGGTTGACAGGGGAGGAGCAGTACCCCTCATAGATAGAAATATAATTAAGAGCCGCTGCACGCATTTTGTTGAACTTTTGGTAGTAGGATCTTCAGAGCCCCCAAATTGAAATATAATAGCAGCGGGGGAAGTGGTACCCACCATAGGACGCCAATGGTTAATATCGCATATCTTAAGAACTTTTATAGTGAGAATGTTCAAACTTTGCAGAAGTCTCTCTTATGGTATACTATACTTTTGAAAATAAAAATAAAGCGGGTAGGCGCAAGGGGGGAAATACCTTCCATAGGATGCATAAATTAAGTATCGCTCAACAGAAGAACTATTAAAGGAAGAGTCTTCAAACGTGGTTACAGCTACTACTATGGTAAACTATTAATTTCAATATAGAAATGGGCGGGGTAGACAGAGGAGGAGCAGTACCCTTCATATAAAGAAATATTAAATACCATATATCTGAACACAAAAGTTATCAACCTTTACAGGACAACTTTCAAAACAAAAAAAAAAAAAGGGGGTAGGTGCAGGGGGAGCAAAAATAAATAAATTACACATTAAAAAAATACTGCAATTTTTTTCTTATTTATTTTTTTTACCAGTGTAGCGAAGCGCACCGGGTTAAGCTAGTCCTTTATAAAGGACAACTTTACTCACTGTTAATTCTGGATTTAAACAGGATACACGATTTTCAGCTAACAAAGCTCTATTGACCGACCAACGCAGGATGACCTTTCTTTGTCGGCCTAGAGGCCTACTGGCACCCCCAACACCAAGATCGGATGACCTCACCACCTGCCCGCCCTACAAATAACTGATTATCGAAACCTCTACTGGTAACTATCATAAGCTATGTAAACTAAGTATTTTTATGAGGTGTTGCACTTTTATTGTTAGTGGCTATATTTTTTTCAAACCAGTGGTGATATATTTAAACACAGATATTATGAAATGTTGTAGTTCTATAAAGAGAAATAAAGTTGTCATCTCCAAACAAACTTTTTTATCTATATATATAAAAATGAATTATGTTTGTATGTTTGTTTGTCGCTTTATAGACTCCGAAACTACTGAACCGATTTTCCTGAAATTTTTACAGTAACATCACGTGAGCCCTAAAAATAAAATAGGCTACTTATTTTTTCGATAGGGGCAGGGGAATTGGTACCCCCATAGGATGCCAATATTAATTATCGCATATCTTAAGAGCCGCTGCACGCATTTTGCTGAACTTTTTGTAGTAGGATCTTCTGAGCTCCGGAATTGAAATAAAATAGCAGCGGGGTATAGGAATACCCCATAGGACGCCAATGTTTAACATCGCATATCTTAAGAACTGTAATAGTGAGAATGTTCAAACTTTCTAGAAGTCGCTCTTATGGTATACTACACTTTTGAAAATAAAAATAAAGCGGGTAGGCGCAGGGGGGGAAATACCTCCCATAGGATGCATACATTAAATATCGCTCAACTGAAGAACTATTAAAGGGAGAGTCTTCAAACGTGGTTAAAGCTACTATTATAGTAAACTATAAATTTCAATATAAAAATGTGCGGGGTAGAATTAATTTTTTTGTTAAAAGTATATTTAAAAAAAAATTTTAAATGCAATACGTATGTAAATAAATAAATTATATCACAAAAACAAATACTGTAATTTTTTTTTGCCAGTGTAG
This sequence comes from Pollenia amentaria, assembly GCA_943735925.1. Classification (NCBI taxonomy): domain Eukaryota; kingdom Metazoa; phylum Arthropoda; class Insecta; order Diptera; family Polleniidae; genus Pollenia; species Pollenia amentaria. Next base: position 93,694,892 of record OX031010.1, read on the forward strand.
CGAAGCGCACCGGGTTAAGCTAGTGTTCATATAAATCTAAATATATTAAGTACAAACATAAGTATGTATGTATAGGATGAATCATATTAATATTTTAGAATAAAATTTCAAATACTCTTCTACACGTAAATACGTTTGTATAAATGTATGCAAATATATTATTTTCATGTTTAACGCAAGGCAGAATGAAATATTTTAAAATATAATTTAATAAATAATAAAATATCTGGATATACCCAGCGGTAAAAAGAATGAGTAAAGAGGCCTAATAGAAGGCCTCATTTAGCAGACACAAGCCCTCCTCGCCGCATTCCATACTTATTTATTTTTTACACAGGTTGTCATTGGGAGCAAGCCCTTCTACTTTCTAGGAAGGTGACTATAAAAACTGAACAACTTCCTTTCTTCCTTCTTAAAGAAGGGAGTAGCGAATGGGTACTGAATACTTTGGAAGGTCTTTCAAAAATAAATGTTTACCTTCTAGAAGGCAGGATATTGTACGAAGCGAATCTTTTTGAAAGTAGTATAGAAGCCTTCAAAAAGGCCTGCCACTTACGGTCCTTTCAATAGTTACCTCTGGGTATATTCACACATTTCTATATATGGATGTGTGTTCAGTTATAAATTTTAATGGCCTAAGTTATAAAAAATATAACATGTAAATAAAGGGTTTATGAAACGGATTTTGTATGAAAATTTGGTTGTTGTTTTTGCTTGTGCGGTTATTGAAAAATCATCTACGAAGTCATAGTAAATATTTAAGTGAATGCACCGAGTAGAGAAACAAAGAATGAATGAAATATGTTGACAATTTGAGGAAGGTAATTGTTTTATCAAAAAGAGAACAAATTAAAAAAGCAATCATGTGATTTCTTCCATTAATAATAAAATGCCAATATATTAATTATATTAGACAGAAAAAGGGTAGAAAGAAATAAAAACGAAATTTGGCGAATGTGTCAATTTCTGTGTGTGTGTATTTTTCATGGCAAAAAATCTATTTAATCCGTGTAAATAGTTTTGGTTACAATTGAGACAATGGAATAAGTTATAAAATGAAGAGAAAAGTTCACTTTTCAACTGAAGTCAATATACAACCCACTTTCAAGACTTAATCGTATATTTTTTAAGTATCCTTGCATGTATCTTGTACATACAAGTTAAGAAATACTTAAATATAACACAAAAATTAACTTTTGTAAAGAGAAAATATAAAAACCGTGAAAAACTGTAAATTAAAGTAGACTATTCAATGCCCTATATCTTCAAAAACTAACTAATGGCATATGTGTGACATTTTCAAATTAAGTTTCAATACGCAGTTAAGGATAAAAAAATTACAATTTATATTTGAATTTTATAATGCTTACAGTTGGATTTTATACACACATAAATTTATATTTCGAGGGCTTATATCAGGGATAAAGTTAGTAAAATTTTACTTTTTCAGTACTATTAGCATTGCAAAAGTACCAATGGAGTACCAATGACAAGTTTAGTACAATTTAAAAATTTCAAACGCTTAAACATTGAAATCAAAGCAAAGAAATCTCATTTATGTAAATACTTTGTCCAATTCTATGCCGAATGAATCTTGTTTCTTTAGTCTTAAACTACGAAAAATAACATCTATATATAACATATAGAATTTTTTTAAGCAAATTCCGATTGATGTAGGAAATAAGTTTTGTAATAAATTTCTTCATAACGTTACTTTAACTTAGAAAAGGAGTATGTATTTAAAATATACTATTTTCTTAAATTTAAGACATTAAACTTGATAAAAAAAAGAATATATAAAAAGCTTATGTAGAGTTTTAGAACTATAAGAAATGTAGGACATTTCCTAAATTTTGTAGGACCTTTCCTATTTTTATTATTTTTAAACAATACATAATCACTTTTATATATTCTTCTATATCAAGTTTTATGTTTTAAATAAAAAAAATGATATATTAAATACGCCTTTTTTAATTTAAAGTAACGTTGTGTAGAAATTTATCACAAAACTAATTTCCTTCATCAATCGGACTTTGATCTCCTTGAAAAATTTTATGTTCCTTATTATACCTGATCTTTGTAAGTTTTAAGTTTAATTTTTTATGGATATAATTGGTGATTTATCGTGAGGTTTGATTTTCAATATGCTTTTTTACAGATCACGCGTGACTCATATCAAACTGCTTTGTCATTTTGGTTCCGTATCGTTTGGCAAGCCATTAAGGAAAGCTTAACACCACCACAGCGTCTCGAAATTGGTCAGCTGTTTTACGAAAATCAGCGTTCTCTGAGAAATATTTTTCGTGCGACTCGATGAACTTACGGTGTGTATAATCGACCTACTGAAACCACTATTGCCAACACCATTCGAACGAAACTGATTTCTGTGATAGGCTCGTATATTTACATACATTAATACACAAATTTTTATTACAGTGTTAGAGCTATAATTGATTTTGTGCCGCATAAGCACTCTTTATTAAATATTTTCTTACATTTCGAAAAATTTATTATTGTGTACACTTTTTCAACAAATATTCCATACGATTTCAGGGCAATTTTAATTAGTGAAAGTTCTTATTTCTTGTCTCTTTTGGTACTACATATTATTATAAAATTTTTAAGTATAAAATAAAGGTACTATTTTTAGTTTGTAATTGGCCAAATTATAAAGGATTACTTTTGGGACATCGCGAACAAAAATAAGTACTTTTTCAAAATAAGTAGTCTTTTCCTCAAGTTCTCATTATAATGAGAAAAATAATTATTTTTCTTCTTATTTTGTAAGCAAAGTTTTTGTTGGGTACTTAACACGAGTCTGCATTCCGAAAGTGTTGAAGACACTGTATGATAAGTCTATAAGAACTGAACTTTGGAACGTTTGTGAAAATTGTATAAGATAATTTTGAGAAGGATTGTCCTCTGTCCATCCTACGCGGTGATGCAGCTAAAGAAGAAGTATAGAGATACCTTAGATCTTCTTATTTTTATACAGAAAAACTTAAATTTTTAAATGAGTTCTGTCGCATCTGAAAGTCTATTTTCTTCTGCATCATTGCAAAAGTTGAGAGCACTTTATTTTTTAACTTTAAATTTTAAATATTATTTATCTCTTACAGTGTTTTTTGTTTGTTTAATAAATAACTTAATATTTGTTAATTTTACCATGAATTCAATTTCAGTTCATTGTTCTTAAACTCATATTAATATCAATTTTATATATTAACTAGCTTAACCCGGTGCGCTTCGCTACACTGGCATCCTATGGGAGGTATTTCCCCCCCTGCGCCTACCCGCTTTATTTTTATTTTCAAAAGTGTAGTATACCATAAGAGTGACTTTTAGAAAGTTTGAACATTCTCAATATTACAGTTTTTAAGATATGCGATGTTAAACATTGGCGTCCTATGGGGTATTCCTATACCCCCGCTGCTATTTTATTTCAATTCCGGGGCTCAGAAGATCCTACTACAAAAAGTTCAGCAAAATGCGTGCAGCGGCTCTTAAGATATGCGATAATTAATATTGGCATCCTATGGGGGGGTACCAATTCCCCTGCCCCTATCGAAAAAATAAGTAGCCTATTCTATTTTTAGGGCTCACGTGATGTTACTGTAAAAATTTCAGGAAAATCGGTTCAGTATAATATTGGCATCCTATGGGGGGTACCAATTCCCCTGCCCCTATCGAAAAAATAAGTAGCCTATTTTATTTTTAGGGCTCACGTGATGTTACTGTAAAAATTTCAGGAAAATCGGTTCAGTATAATATTGGCATCCTATGGGGGGTACCAATTCCCCTGCCCCTATCGAAAAAATAAGTAGCCTATTTTATTTTTAGGGCTCACGTGATGTTACTGTAAAAATTTCAGGAAAATCGGTTCAGTATAATATTGGCATCCTATGGGGGGTACCAATTCCCCTGCCCCTATCGAAAAAATAAGTAGCCTATTTTATTTTTAGGGCTCACGTGATGTTACTGTAAAAATTTCAGGAAAATCGGTTCAGTAGTTTCGGAGTCTATAAAGCGACATAAAATAGGCTACTTATTTTTTCGATAGGGGCAGGGGAATTGGTACCCCCCATAGGATGCCAATATTAATTATCGCATATCTTAAGAGCCGCTGCACGCATTTTGCTGAACTTTTTGTAGTAGGATCTTCTGAGCCCCGGAATTGAAATAAAATAGCAGCGGGGGTATAGGAATACCCCATAGGACGCCAATGTTTAACATCGCATATCTTAAGAACTGTAATAGTGAGAATGTTCAAACTTTCTAGAAGTCGCTCTTATGGTATACTACACTTTTGAAAATAAAAATAAAGCGGGTAGGCGCAGGGGGGGAAATACCTCCCATAGGATGCATACATTAAATATCGCTCAACTGAAGAACTATTAAAGGGAGAGTCTTCAAACGTGGTTAAAGCTACTATTATAGTAAACTATAAATTTCAATATAAAAATGTGCGGGGTAGACAGAGTAGGAGCTGTACCCCTCATAGAAGACAAATTAAATACCATATATCTGAACACAAGAGCTATCAACCTTTACAGGACAAATTTTAAAACAAAAATAAATGGGGTAGGTGCAGGGGTAGCAATACATTTTAACAAAAGCATCCAAAAATAAAATAAACCACTTTTTTGTCGATACTGACAGGGAAGCAGTACCGCCATATAACACAAATATTGAATTAAATTTATAATTTAGTCAAGTGACTGATTCATCATTGCGCAGCAAAAACTGCTAAAGGCTGTACGCAAAAAAAGTGGAAGTAAAATAGTTTAAAACCTGTACATATTGTATCCCACATAACATTTACAGTTATTTTAATAGAATTTAAATTTGAACGGATTTGTGCTTATTACGGTTTAAATCGATAATCATATTCTCCCCAAAATTATAACTCTTCGTTTTTAAATCCTTAAGGTGAAAACATACCTGCGTTATTTTTTAAACAAAAATTTTTTACAACAAAAAAGAATATATGTGACCCATATAACTTTTATTATGCCTACAAAATTTAAAATGCATCTTTATCTTTGAAAAAAATGAGTGCAATCACAAAAACAAATACTGTAATTTTTTTCTTATTTTTTTTTTGCCAGTGTAGCGAAGCGCACCGGGTTAAGCTATATATAATAATATTCCTTTTTTGTACATTAAATGTTAAAAGTTCTCTTAAATAATGTGTGGGTAACTTTATTCCGCAAAAATCTTTTACAGCAAAAATATTTTCTTCTTTCACAACAACTGTCACGTACTAAACAATGTTCGATTCTATAGTGGCATTAGAAACCTCATTACAGTCCAACTATTTGTTCGTTCAGAAAGAGTGTGTAAGAGTCTGTTTGTTGCTTTAATAAGAGGACACGAACACTCTAACAAAGTTATATACAAATATTTGAATATTCATTTATATATATTTAGTATACTAACTCTGCAAGCATTTGCTCATCGCGGAAGTTTTAAAAAATATCGCAATTTAATGAAAATAAATGCCAATCATATCATCTCACTATTGGAAGGCTTGATACAATTTGGTCAAAACTTAGTTTATTGCAATCAAAATCATCTTACAAAATTTTATTGCAATCGATACATTTTTGACCATAGCTCCCATATAAAAACTGCTCCCGAAAATTGCTTTTGATGCTGCGGTAGACAAATTATACTATTACATTTTACGCTTGCATGCGCTGTATGCATTTTACATATTGTTGTTACCTTGTCAGATTTTTATTAGCTAGATCGACATTAGTTGACTTTTAGCTAACTTATTTACAGGTTTAAGTCAGTTGTTTCTTGTGCAAATAACTTCTTCTCGATAAGTATTGAACTAGCTTTTGGCTAACTCAAAAGTTATGCAGAGATTAGTGAGTTGTTTTTGTTCAACTAACCTCTTCTCGATAAGTCTAAAACTTCCTTTTGGCTAACTCAAAGCTGATGCAGGGGGTAATTGAATAATACATATTAATATTCTCAGCCTCTCTGGGAGGGGTAAGTGTAAGAATTACAATCCTGATTTAAAAAGTATATAAAACAGATATACGTAATTTTTCTTTATTTTTTTATTAGAGTCAACATATTATATGCACCACAAGCTAACTCATAATGGGCTCACCATTGGTTAGCCAGTTCGCAGCTAACTTAAAGTGCACTCAAATGTTATCGCCCAGAAACTAACTAAAAATGAGCTAACTTATGGTCAGCTGAAAGTTATGCAGTGTGAATAAGTACTAAATCGTACTGCGGAGAAGAGGTTAGTTAAACAAAAACCACTCACTAATCTCTGCATAACTTTTAAGTTAGCCAAAATCTAGTTCATTACTTATCGTGAAGAAGTTATTTGCACAAGAAGCAACTGACTTAAACCTTTACCAATTATGAGTTAGTTAAGAAGCTAGTTGTAAATAAGTTAGCTAAAAGTCAACTTAATGTTGAGCTAGCTAATAAAAATCTGCCAGGGATTGCTTAATTCTCCTGAATGTGTGTGCACACCAGTGTTGCCAGTGAAATTTCGAGAAAGATACATTTAAGTTTCCAAAAATATACACTTTGAAAAAAATATGAAAATTTTCGTATTTTGCAGCTAAATTTAGCATTGAACATTTTTATTTAGCTCCAAAATTTTCATTTAGCACTTGGCATTTTATTTAGCATTTTTAAAAAATGTTTTTGGTTTTTTTTAACCTTATTTTAAAAATGTTGACGAATAGCTTTATTGATTTAACTTAATTTTTTTTTATATAAGTTAATTAAAACAAGTTTTGTTTTCAATGATTCGACATAGAATGAATTTTTATTTTTGATTCTACTTTAAGTTTACATACAATTGTGAAAAGTGCTGACTAGGTCTGCGCTTTCTTATAAAATTTTTAATGTATTGACCAATAGGAAAAAAGTTTTATTAAAACAACTATTGCGAAATAGTATTAAATAAAAGAGCTGACTAAGGTCTGCACTTTTTATAAAAATTTTACTGTTTTGAGTTTAATAAAATATGAGTATCAAGCATAAAAATATTATTGTGAAATTATTTTAAAACTACACCGCTCCACAGGTAAGTATGCAATGCAATGTAATTTAACACTACGGGTATTAACTAACCGTTGTTTAATATAATAAATAAAATATAATAAATTATAATAAATAAATAATAATAAAATATATTAAATTTTGACTAAAAATAGTTGTACTCACAATGAAATTTCGTACGAAAATAAATCATTCTTATATTAAGAAATGGAATATTAGCAATGCCCTTATTATGTTGATTGTAACAACTTTTTGCATTTTGATTTTACAATATAAAAGTACAAGGAAATTTTCCTTTGTATTTAGATAAAAATTCTATAGTGTTAATGTTTGAAAAAATTTTTGCCCTTAAACGCTGAAAAAATAATAATTTTAAAACTTCAACTTTTCCTAAACTATTTTGCATGTATCAGAGGTTTGCGGGACCCCTAAATTTAAAATTAAATCTGAACTACCTGTGATACACATTTATATGTATCTTTCAATTCCGTTAAAAAAGTCACCAATATGTATATATTTTCGAATAAAATTTTATACTGGTAATAACATTTTAACCAAAATCTTTAAAAAAAAAAAATTGGCATTATTTGTAGCATTTAAAAAAAATCATTTGTAGCATTTTTTGGCCATGTCTAATGCCAGACTTAGTTGTAAAAATTTTAAAGATCTGGTCACACTGCAGACGACAGAAGAACTAGAAAAATTAACAACCTAGGCAAATTCACTAGAAGTTGAAGTCAACTCTACAACAACACTGCTACTGTGGTCCGATTGTCAAAAATAGTGATAGTAAAAAATAAACGTTTGGTTACATAAAAAACTAGTTTGGATAAAAACTTTGACAAATCGACCAACGAACAAAAAATAACCATATGTTGACTTGGCCTCACCTTCTAGTGAATTCGCCTTGCCTAACAACAAAATACATGCTATGTTTGTATATAGTTGTTACAGTTTCTTTAGTATGTATAAGGAAATGATAACTTTAAAAACCTTTTTCAGAGACGGAAAGCTTAATATTTTATTTCTGTACATTTTGCGTACAGATTCAAAATATACGAAAAATTTCAGGATTATACATGGTAACTAAATCATCAAAAAATACGAAAAATTTATCTTTCGTATCCTAATGGCATCACTGGTGCACACGCAATAAAAGAGAATAAAAGTGGCGCCCTGAATTTGCCGATTGCATAATGCCATAAGTTCCTTATAAATGTTGGTATTAACATAATAATTGGCGATAATAACAAAATGATGTCCTGGTAAGTCCAAAATTAACCACAGGTTCCGTATAAATGCGCATCCTAAAATCAAATATAGATGATGATATCTAAATAATATTCGGCACAAAGAACTTTTACATGAATCGAAATCTCATAACATAATTTTGTTTAGGCGGGTCTATGATGGCCCACCGATCCCAAATAGGGTACACCAGCAAATTTTTTTTGTATATTGTGTTGTAGGGTATCATATGGTCCGGCCTGACCGACTCTATATTCTTACTTGGCCGCGTCTTTCTTAAGACCATCTTTACACCTTACATCAAAATCCTTTACAAAATTTATTGATGCTCAACAGCACTGAAAATAATATGATTGCAATTTATTTCCATTTTTGTACGCACAAAATCTATATATATAAATAAATATATATATAAATATTAAAAAGGTTTGCTTGTTGGCTTATAGACTCCTACTCTACTGGCCCGATTTTCCGGTTTATCCTGCGCTTAACATAGCCTTTTATATTTTTTAATTTTCACGAAGGCGTGGCATTAATATAATGAAAACACGAATAACCTTATATCTGTTTACAGTAAGAGTTTTCGAATATGAAACAAATGATTTGTTTATTAAAACACGACATCTGCCAAAAATTGGGCTGAATTAGACAAGCTAGCGTCTTACATTGGCAAAAAATATTTCTACATATTATGATTGTTGTAACAGTGAATGTTCAATTTTGTAAAAATAGCTAAGATAATAATGCACAATATCTTTCAAAAAGTAAGTTCAATTGGAAAAGTAGGCATGACACCTGCGATACGAAGACACTGGTACAGGATGCTTAGTTATCAATACACGAGCACCTTGTAAAAAAAAATGTAAATAATGTTATTTCGATTGGGGTAACAAAGCGCACCGCGTTAAGCTTTACAGTAACAGCGCGTGCGCCCCAAAAATTAAATAGACTATTTATTTTGTCGATAGGGGCAGGGGAGCAGTACCCCCTCGGACGCAAATGGCGAATCAAATTTATAGCTTACTCAAGTGACTGATTCATCATCGCGCAGCCCAAACGGCTGCGGCTACAGACATTAAAACATAAGCTAAATTATGTTTCAAATTACTCAAAAAATAAGTACCAGGCCTCTGGTACTTTTCTATTATTGAATTTTTATGGGTAAAATCGTTTAAAACCTGTATATGGGTACATATTTTTTCCCCACATATCTTTTACAGTTATTTTTAAAATGTAAGCGGATTTGCGCTTATAACAAAATAATAAGATCTCCTTTTCGTACTTTTTTGAAATAAAAAAAAAACTTCTTATTCAAGAAATATCTAAAACTGTAACTTTTGATGAAAGAACCTAACAGTTTTGAAAGAAAATCGTAACTTTTAATATTTCACTGGCAACACTGTTCTGTATATCAAGAGAATGGTTACAGTAAAAGTTTTTAAATTTGGAACAAATAGTTTGTTACAAATAGTTTGGTTTTAAATGCACATCATTTGTCAAAAAAACTTCTTATATGAGTTTTTTTATGACGGCTACACAAAACTCTTTTTTTTAAGAGTTTTTGTATATCTGGAGAACGGTAACTACAAATTGCTTCAAGGGATCTGTTAAAAAAATGTTCTAATTTTATTTCAACGGGGTTGGCAAAGCGCACCGGATCAAGCTAGTACGTTTACAAAAATAGGGTGTTTTTTTTAACTGCATGAGAACTTAAATGATAATTCAAGACAGAAATATTGTTGGAATGTTTTTTTTTATTATAATCTGGTAGATAATTTAATGGCATTTGTATTTAAAATATAATTTCTGGTGTATGTCCTCCGCGGCTAGGAGTTACATGGTTCATTCGATCAGTCCAATTTTTAACTACTTTTTCCAATAAATCTGGGTCTGTGGCGTCAATGGTAGCTTCAATAATGGCTTCCAATGCTTTAAGAATTGCTTGTTTTGTTGGCATAAGCTATTGACATAACATAGCCCCATAAAAAGTTGAATCGCTCGAAAGAGGCGTGGCGGCAGGTGAACAGAACCGCTTCTGGAAATAAGGTTGTTACCAAATTGATTTTGCAATAAATCGATTGTTAAACGCACTGTAGGGAAAGTTGCTCCATCTTTTTAATTTTTGAAAATAAAAATACAGATATTATGGCGCGTTGGCGCTCGCCATTCACCGTAACTGGAGCTCCTTGCTCATTTCGAAAGAGCGTGTAAGCCGCAAACAAACAGTTAATTTTTATGGATGTTATGGTGATTCGCTAGTGGCTTGCTTGAGTATTGTATTTGCTCCAAATACGGTCATTTTGCTTATTGACGTAGTCGTTAAACTTGAAATGCGCTTCGTAAAAGGGTAAAGTGTTCTAGGAATTTCGCGAACATATTTATTTATTTTCTTTAAATAAAATTTCCACAACTTAAACGATTCATGATGATTTGCCAAGTCTTCCTGAACAGAAATGTCATCACAGTATCGAAAGTTGCAGCTTAAAAATACACCCGATACAACAATAAAGAAAAAAATTCTTCATTATCTTGATACTTTGTACTTTTTTTTTTCATAACCTTAAACAAACAATGAGCCGAAATTGTTGTTGCAGAATGTGTGAAATCGTCTTTTATTCGTAAAGAAGTGTAAAAAAGCTTTGTTAATGCTTGCATAGAATCTTCTTGTAGGATGTTAAAGATTCTTACTTTGATTTAGTTTTTTTTTATATTTTACAATATTCGATTTTTTTATGTGCGTGTATTATCCGTTAATACCAAAAAATAACGGATATAAAAATATTGTATAAACAATATGTTTGGGTATATGTTTTTATCTATATTTTATACATTTTAATATGTATTTATTTAGAAAGATTTAACTAACAATTTATATACATATGTAGATACTTATTATAAAATAGGTTCATATGCATATTATACATACGCATAATATCCATATGCGCAATATTAACTTTATTTCTATTTATGTCTATCTATTTATATCTTTTTTTTGTGATTTCTTAATTAACATTGCAATGCATTTGGGAAAAGTCCAAAGTGTATTTTGTAAAAATAGTTTCAGGATCTATTTGAAATAATTGTAATAATTTTTAATAATTCAACTACTTGACATTTACTTTCGAGAAAACCAGTGCGCTATACAACAAAAACGTACACGTGTTAAGAAAACAACAAAATACACTCTTTTTTACCATTTGTGTGCGTGTGTGATTGCAAGTACATTAAAAAAACGAAAACATTTTAAACGAACAATAAAAAGCATTGGATTTTTAACCAACGCAAAGTGGATATTTAGATTTTTTTAATCAACTGGAAATTTTGCTATTATTACTGAAAAATGAACAATTTTTTGCTGTTTACACTTAAAAAAACTTTAGAAATAAATATATAAATCTTGCTATTAATACAGAAGAATCTATTATTTTTTGCTGTAAAATTTGTTAATATTAGCAAAATAAATCCGATGAATTCTGATTTTTTTTTTAAATTTTGATACGAAAATATAGGTATGTATTTATTTTTTGAATATTTCTTATTTAATTAAAACATTTCATACATATGTAGATAAAAAACCTTTTAAAAATAAAAGCAGCAGTAGATTTTAATAGCTTTTGTAACAACCCAGCAAAAACTTTACTTACCTGGTAAGTTAGCAAGTAATATTGGAGACATATGAACACTACTTATTTTTCGGCTGAATAACTACTTATTTTTGTAAGAGTTGTCCACAGAATTCAGTAGTTACAATACACTTACTAGAAGTCACAAAATATCTAGTTATTATTTAACTACCAGTAAGTTGAATTGTAAGTACTTACAATATACTTACTAATAGCCAAAACATAACTAGTTTTTATTTAATTGGCGCTAGTAAATAAACCTAATAAGTAGTTATGGAGTATTGAAAACAAGACAACTTTTAATTAGTTATTTAGCTGATTATTAGTAAGCAAATATTCATAACTGAAAATAATAGTAGTGAAAAGTACTTGCAGTACTTGAAATTTTTCTAGTATTGTGCTCTCTAAAAACCTGTTATCCTTATTCCATTTTCCTGAGTTTCCTCTGATAAATCTCCAAGTGGCATCAACTGATATTTGAGGACATCTTCTCCATGATAAAGGATTTTGTGAACTGTAGCAGACATATTTCTCCATGGGTACTTGGTTGTATATATTTTTGCAGTTTCCTTAGCAAAATCTCCAAATTTTCTAGAGTCAAATTCATTACACACAAGTACTTCTAGGATTATTTTAAATCTAAAAATGAGGTTAAAGTCAACACCTGTTATTTCAGATGCTGTTTCTGGATCTGAGCAGAATCTTCTTGCGGTATTGCCATCATTTGTATTGCCTGACCCTTGTTTTGGCTGATCTATAATCATCGATAATCTGCGATATTCATCTTGAACATGTTTCCTTTTTGAACTTTTTAACTCCTTGTTGGTTTCGTTGTTTCTTATTGATCCTGAAGATCCGAAATCCAAATCATAACTGATTTTTAGTTTGTGTTCCATAAGTCGTATTCTTGCATTTAGTGGTGATAATCCAAATTCATATGCATCAGCATTATCTCATGATTTTATATGTACTACCTGTATTCTGTTCAATCACGATCAATATTGCCTAACATGATTTCTATTACTTCTTGAAACATTTTTGCGGAATAAAAAAATTGTAAAAAAACATAAAAAAAAATTTTTTTTTGGAATAATTTCATTAAAATTAAAAAACTGTTAAACAGACGGGTCCAAACGGGTACAAGAGTATATGCAGGGTTAAAGAAAACACTTTCACCTTTCCCTCAGTGGTTTTATCTTCTTAATCCCTTTTGATCCGCAAAAGTTCTATTTTACTAAAGTTGAAATTTGACAAAAATATAATAGTTTAGAAAATATGTCTTAACACCTCAAATATAAATAACACAATAGTCGCACATATTACTTTAAAGATAACAAGACTACCAACCTAGCAAAAAAGCTAGCAGGTCATTATCGATGATAGTTTTTGAGCAATGATAATTTCTTTCGGATTATATATAAAAAAATCACTTTTTTCTGAATTAAAAAAAAAGTTGGGTTTAACAACATGGAACGACCACAATTACCAATATTTTGACCTAATTTTTTGGCTACTATAGTTTTAATATGTTAACTATTAAATAAAATGAAAATTTTGAAAATCGGTGACAAACAAATACTGGACTTTTGGCAAATTAAATAAAATTTTCAGCCCCTGTGCACCGTTAATACATGTGAGTACGTGTGTTTGCAACATAAACATAAACGATATTAAACACTTTAGTTCTAAAAATGTAGAGAAGAAATTTATTGTGTTCATATCAACACACAAATACCTTGCAAGCGATATATGTTTCATTAACATCGGAGGACGATAAGATACTGAGAAATCAACTTCAAAAAAATTTTGTCCCGTATTTATATATTAAACAGTAATGTTTAGATTTCGATATTTAAAAAACTATGTCCCCGATTAATATATTGTTTTTATAACACTACGTGACAGTTTTTTGACCAGTCTGATACCTAATGTAAAATTGTCCGCTGAATCCTAATATGAAGTCAAAATTGTCAAAAGTAGAACAGTTTTCGAGAAATTCCGAAAAACCGTCATTTGTGCTTTTAACAAAGATGATGTCACTTAAATGCAAATATTTTCAAAAACTTAAAATGGATTATGTATGTTGTTGGCCCTTTTGTTGTTGACCAAGTAAATAAATTGGAAAACAACTATTAAGAGCGACTGTACTTTTATTAATTTAAATATATTTTGTACAATTAAACGGATTTAGACCGGCTTTACAACAATTTGTTTCACCCTGACTTGATCAACTTAAAAAACCAAAACCTTTTCCTTTTACAGTTTCTTTTAAATAATTTGTTGATCAGCAGATAGAGCCGTTATAAAATATATATAAGTATATGCATACTACATGCATACATACCATCCACATTAAGTGCATTTAAATATGTATGTATGTATATACATATGTATGTATGCATAAATAACTATGTAAGCAGAGACAAATTTGAGCAAATGAAATAAAGTAAACAAAGATATTAAATAAGACAGTGGCGGCGGTAACATACATATGTATTTGGTCTTTATGAAAGACAATCAAATTACTAAAATAGCTTGTAAACATTGGTCAAGAAATGACAGAGTTCCAGTAAACAAAATTTGAAAATTTATGAAAAATTTTATGATTTTTTGCAATTTTGTTCTTTTGAAGTTATTTTTTTAAACCAAACAAATGAAAAGTTTATTACATGGTACATTAGTTTATTTTGATACGAGGCTAATTTCTGTGCAAAAATGACAAAGCTACAGAAGATTTAGTGAATTAACCCACTTTTCGCTTTTTATCGAATGAAAAACGCAAAGGAAGTAAAAACGCAGAATTTGGCTGTATTTTAAAGATAATCCGGCAAATATTTCGAAATCTTGGACCCCAAATACTTTATGCAATTCATGCAAAGCTCCTTTAACTATGTGGATTAGAGATGAGCGATATTTCTGTACCTGTGATTTAATCACTGTTACTGTTATGTATACGCAAGTAAACAGATTTGAAAGTTGTTTCTTTGCAAAGTACTTACAAAAGCTCTTGCAAAAGCTCGTGCATTGTACATATAGCTTGGCCGCAATTTCAATGGAAGAACAGAAAACTGATAAACCGTGATCACAATAACAGTCTAAAGAAGCAGTGATTTTTAAATCACGGCCACTTCACCATGATCTTTAAAAATCACGGGATCGCTCATCTCTAATGTGGATTACAGGCGCAAAGTAAGTATGCATTTCTTAATTTTATGTTTATCAAATTTGCCATCAGAATCTTATGTTAATTTCCTATACCGCAGTCGCTATATGCCATTTGATTATTCTGCAGTTAACCTACGAACTACGACGTTGACTGTTATTTTTGCTAAGCCAAGGTAAAGCAAAATGGACGTCATAAGTCTGTTCAATATGCAGATGTAAACTCATTCACAAAACCAACTCCTCATGTGCCTAAATTAAATTAATATTCATTTTTATATCTTACTTAAAAAGGAGCGAATATGTCTTTAAAAATACACCTTCTGCATTCCCACTGAAATTTCTTCCCAAATAACCTTGGCGATGAAAGTGACGAGTATGTCGAGAAATGTAGCGTCGGTATCAAGGGGCGTATGATGAGGCGATGTTGGGCGACTATTATTGGTTCCTTGTGCGGGAGACAGAAAATAATCACAATAAGCAACCATTCAACAGTTTTAAGACATTTTTAATATTAATTGTTACTACCATTAGCTTTGTATATTTACTGTTCTGTTTTTTATTTGATAAAAATCGAAAGGAGGGACAATTCAATTAATCTACTGTAACTTTGCCATTTTTGCACCCATCTAGATCCTATGGGGCACAACATGTTTGTATCGAAATAAACTAATGTAATAAGTGATAACACTTAAGAAAATTCATTGTTTGGTTTAAAAAAAAAGAAGGTGAAAAAAGCTACATTTCAAAAAATCATTAAAATTTTTGTTAAATTTTAAATTTGGTCCACTGAAAGTCAATCATTTCTTGACCAATGTTTACAAACGACTTGTGGTTGTTTTGGATATTTTGTTATCTTTCAACAAAAATAAAACAAATAAAACATCCATTAAATATTTTCTAAGATATTTTTATGAAAGTGGCATCATCTTTTTTAAAAATGCAAAATGCGGTGCAATATCTCGAAAACTGTTCTACTTTTGACCATTCTGACTTCATGTTCGGATTTAGCGTACAATTTTACATAAGGATTAGCTGTCAGATTCATTTGGTCACGACTTAGTTGAAAATTTAGGCGCTAATCATGTACAACGCAGCGCAACGCCACAGAACTAACGCAACGCCAAAGAATAACATTGAAAGCACAAACAATGTCATAAATATTTTGTAATTTTGTTGTTGCTTTAATTTAATTAGGGAGACCATCCGTTTTGTATTATACAAAATAGTAAAATTTTAGAGCTTAGTTCTGTGTGAATTATTTTCTAGTCAAATATTCTTATTTGTTCTGTATTTCATTAAATGTTCTGTATTTGTACTGTATTAAGTAAAAAAAATAAAAAACTTATTCCCAATTTATCTGACTTTTCTCATTACTTAAAACTTCCGTAATAGTTCTTTTTAGAAAAATTTTAAGGAATTATAATCTCATTAAAAATGTATTCTAGGCAACATGTCAGACATTTCAACACAGTAACAAAATAAAACTAATTAATTTTAATATTAACCCTTATGTGAGTGGCAAAAAAACTCCTTTAATAGAGTGACAGGGTACCCGGCTACCACAAACAAAATATACGGAATTTTTATATTATATTACAATATATATAAAAGATTCATGTAACGAAAAGTAAAATATAAGTTTTTACAATGTCTAACAATAACACTAATCTGGGGATTTCCCTTTGGCTTTGTGCTTGGTCGACAAATTACAAAGTTAAGTTCATAAATGAATATGTTCAGTGGATAATTTATATCAGATGAACATCTGCGATATAATATCAGAAGCATACGATGCAGAACATATGGGATATATATTGAGGCTAACGGGGATTCATATGATTCTGACGAAAGTTAAGAATTTGAAGAAACAACTGAACTGCATGGAAAGGATGATACGCGTTGCTTCTGGATTCCTAACCGGAATACTATTACATTAACCGAAATGTGTTTCGGCAGAGTATAGCCCTGCTCATGGCTTTAATACATGGAACACCGAAGGAGATATTCAAAACTTTATTATCCAAGGAGATGTGCGATATAATTTTGCGGGAAATTTATAGAAAATGAAAGAAAGAGAGTGACTGATGACCATAATAAAATTTGAAATTTAAATATCCAGAAGTTTAAAATCGGCCAGAGAATAAAAAGGTCAACCATTTTCAGAAAAAGAGCTTGACACTTTCTTGGGACTGATAATCTTTGGTGGCCTACATAAATCAAATTCAGAAACCATAACATTTACCTATGTTTCGCGCAGCAATGTCTTATGTTTTATTTAAATGGTTTTTATGCTAAGAAATAAACGTTATTTTAAATATTATTTTTAAGTCCTAACACCCGTTAAGGGTGCAAAACGTAAATTGAGCCACATCACCCTCTCAAGTTAAGAAATTAACCTAATATTTATCCAAATATATTTAAAACACAATAAAAAAGTTCTCAAAAGGTTCCTCTTCCTTAAGAAACTTGAAAAAAATGCAATTAAAGCTTAAAAAGTTACCCGGGTACCCTGTCACTGTCAGTTTTGTTAATTACCTTTCCTCTGGAGTAACTACACTTTAAACACATGTCACCAAATAATTAATTTGTCTTGTTTTCACCAATCACTAATCGTTCCTTTTTATTATAATATTGTCTACACTGGTCACGGGATAAGTGCTTTGAGACCAATTTACACACATTTCCCGCAGAGTATGAATTGAATTTTAAAGTTCTCAAGAACGTTTTAAATATAATTTCGATATACATAATACTAATTGAAAATTATGTAAACTTATTGTTGGGTATTAACTTTTGAATACTCGTTCTGAAATCTTTAATATTCTTTTTCGATGATCGACAATTCGATCCGTGATACTTTCTAACTTCAAGTCTATGTTTTATACTTGAAGTCCGAAATTTTTAAAAACAGGAAATTAGATCACCATTTTTTTGAAGTTTTCAACAATAAACTTTGTTTTTAAACGGCCTAAATTTCAAAAATAAAATTGTGGTTTAATCTTCACGGTAAAGCTAATGTACAAATTTATGCTTATCAATATGATCTACATGGATGTCATAAAATTTGTATGTTCTGTATTTTGTTTTTAAAATGTGGTCACCGTAAATATAATTAGTCAATTCACAAGGTATCCTAACATGTCATATTGTCAAAATGTCCTAATATTTCACAATGGTTTAAAAATATTGTTGTACGGCTCAGCCGCTCAGCGCTGGACTTTTCTGATTAATTACGACAGCACAATAAACACAGCAAGCAACGTTCTATTTATTTAAGACACTTTTTGTTAACAAACCAACAACAATATTTTTAAACCATTGTGAAATATTAGGACATTTTGACAATATGACATGTTAGGATACCTTGTGAATTGACTAAATGTTTATGGTAATTTGAGTTAAATAAAGGAAACTTAACAGTTAAGTCGACAGAATATGTATGTTGTTGTTAAGTTTCGTAAATCGCAACCTCAAGGTGTTAAAACAATATATATCAATTAATGCACTTGTACGTGTGTGAATGGTTCAGCATTCTGTAAAAAACATACTAGCAATTGTGGGCGAAAGTGTAAAAGAAGTTCATATACCGACGTTTATTTTAAATAGATTGCAAATCTTATTGATTGCGGTCCATTAGTATTCTCGTCTGAGTGCAAAGATGTGCTTAAAACTATACGTGTGTTCTTGTGTACGTTATGAACGTACAACCGGGAGTACATTCCTTGGATTTTGTCTTTGGGCTTATGGGAAATTTATGTTGTTTTTTATTCGAAATAAAATGCAATTTATTTTCTTATTTAAAGGTCAAATCAGCCAAAAAGAAAATCATCTAAACCTACAAAGTTATGATTACAATTGAGATTATAGTCTATTTATTTTCGTTTATCCTGTTATGAGTTTGATGTTTATTGTTTTTATTTTATTATTATTTATAAAGTTTTTGTAGAAATCTTTTTGTTACTTTCATAGTTATTTGAAACTTGGTTGACCTTTTTTATGGCATTTTCATTTAATTTTATTCTGTTGTGTCTTATTTTTCCGAAGAATTTGTTTTGAAGAGTTTACCATGCAGGGCACGTTTTAGTAGTAGGTATCTCTTTCTGCACCATCTCAACTTCAATATCATGTTTCGTACTCATGTCCTTGACATCTTCAAATCAATGTTCTTGTATTTTTAGCTATAATCACTAAATAAAATGGAAAAACAGTGTGTTGTTCCAACAGTTTAACATTTTTATATTATCCGATACTAAGGCAACATAGAATTGATGTTACATTCAAACTAAAACAGTTTATAAAGTTGCAAAGACGAACGAATTCGTTTTGGAAATAATATTTTATCGAAGTAAAAAAGTTAGTTAAGGCTACTTTACACTATTACAGAAGTCTTAAGTATTTGGAAGAAAATACTCCCATGATCTTATCGGAGTAACTTCGGGTATTGTGAAATAGGCGGATAATGTGGAACCCCCCTTTATTTCATTAACTAAATGTTATTTAAGCCGTTATACACTGTTCCACAAAGTCTTAAGTATTTTTCGAAAATGCTTCCCTGATATAATTCTTGTTTGAAAATTTTAAAAAAACAATAACAACTTATTATGACAGGTTTGTATATTTTTTTTTTCGAAATACGTAAGACTTGCGTAAGAGTGTAAAGTACCCCTTAGAAACGCTCCCTGTATGTTAACATCGATTAAAGAAAAATATTAAAATTACGGCTTTGGGTATGCAAATGGTCGCTCTGTTAGTTTTCTGTCGGTCTGTAAGTGAAAGCAGGTGTTGTCGACTTTTATTGTGCATATTCAAACCGTTATTATGGTCCAATTATTAATATTTTATTGGTTTTTTTACAAGAATTATAAATTGTTAACCAAATAATACTTTTAACTGTTAAGTGTGGCAGTTTAATAAGTTTTATAATATTTATAAGATTTGTTTTGGAAAATTTGACAGGAGCTGAAGGAGGGTATGGTGGAACCCTATTTTACCAATAACCATGAAGGGATAATCGCTATTGGATTTTTATTTTTAAACAACAAGCTATGCTAAGAAGGTATTCTTATGTTTTTAATTATTTAAAATAAAAAATTATATGCTAAATTGAATTTGTTTTTATAGTACATACTAGAGTAACTTCGGGAATTGTGGAACCCCTTCAAAAATTTATAAGCAAACTCTTCATTGGACTAGTCAGAATGTGTTTCTAAATCGATTGCATAACTAAGTTTATCACAAAAATTATATTTCTCTTAATAGATATTTTGTTTCTGGTAAAATGTGATAGTATTCCATATTACCCACCAGGGGGTTCCTCATTACCCTCCAATTTTTCAAATCACTGTTTTTGAGGTACCGCAAATTTTTTCATTTATAAGTTGTTTAGTATTAAGAAAATATAATTTTTGTGATGAATAAGTCCGATGAAGAGATTGCTTATGCGATTTTAATGATTGCCAAAAAAAAAAATTGGGGTTCCACTATACCCGAAGTTACTCTATTGTTTGAAAATTTTCAGAAATCAAAAACAACTGATCATGACAGCGTTGTATTTTTCTCAAATAACATAAGACTTGTGTGATAGTGTAAAGCATTCTTTAATAGATTTATAAAATCCAAGTTCTGGATAACTAATGCCAGTGATGAGTGCAAAACTGCTCTAGTTTTAAAGATTATTAATATATGTACATTAGGGCACTAATTATTTTACATTTTTGCAAAGTAATAACGTAACTCCCCCTAGAAATGTCCCATCACATAGCTATGTTTCGCAAAAAATTAGGTTGATCGCATATCGGGAAGGCGTGTCGCAATGTCTCTGAAGTTTGAAGGTACACTTTACAAGGGGAAAAAATAATTTTGTTAAGTTTTGAGAAAAATATGCCCTTTAGTCATACGAAGACAAAAAAGAGCAAAAATGGATATTAAACTTTACGAAATTATTTAACAAATTTTTTTATTTATTAAAAGGTTAATCTCCATTTTGCACTGTTTTGTCATCGTATCCTCAATAAATGCCGATGAGATGGTCAAGAAATTTGGAAATTTGTTGAACAAAATGTTTAAAAATTTTAAAACGGAGTTTTGAAAAATTATTTTTTTGGTCATACCTGCTAATAGGTAAACGGTATCATACGAAGACAAAAACTCATACACAAGTTAATAAAGGTATATTTGAAGAAAAAGTTGGCACTTTTTCAAATATTTTTCAAAATATGTTAATTTTAGTCCTACTTTTTTTTCATGTGGCCTGAGACACGCTAATGGCCTGGGGGAAACTTTAATAACTTTACATATTTTATCTTTTATTTATTACTAGAACGATAATTTCGTACACATTTCGATTATTTTACATTTAATTGCAAGAGTTATTATTTAATTTAAATTTTTACAAAAACTGAAAAGAGCTATTTTTTCCCCTGGTAAATGCACCTTCAAACTTAAGGGCAGATGAGCTACCCCTCCCCGATATGTGATCAGCCAAATTTTTGCGAAATATAGTTTTTTGACGGGAAGAACATATTTAGGGGGAGTTACGGTACAATTTCGCAAAAATGAAAAATAAGTAGCTCCCTGATGTGAAAATGCGTTTTCTGGTTTCATACTAACGATTTCGACCAAATGTTCTTATGGGACCATCATGGTTTCGTTCTTTCATTTTATTATCATAATTTGAAAGTCATTCTAAGATGCACACGATTGCTATGATATTTGTAAGGAGCTAATATAAAACATATATTAACTATATTTAAAAACTTTAAAGATTGCCCATTTTATAGAACAAAAGCTTAACCCAGTGATATCCTCTGTAAAATAAATAAATAAATTTTTTTTAAAAGATCTCGTGCATTAATAATGAAACAAATTGTTCCTTATTAAGATACGTTTATTGATATCCTTCTCCAGATATATACAAATTTATATTTTTCTTGTATGGGAGATTCCCCTCCCATTTTACTCACTTTTCTGCCTGGTGAAAGATCGTAAATTTTAGTCGAGCTCATCAGTTGCCTCCCAAAAAATTTCAGCTTCGAAGTCCCCAAAACAGGACAGAAGCAGACCAGATGCAGAAAACTTGGTATTAACATAAGCTATTATAAACTGATGGTACTCTTATCTAGGATCACAGTACCCGTAAATTGGCCAACAAGTAGCTTAAGTTCCCCTTATCAAGCAGAAGTAGCTTACCTGCCTTCCCACGGGACAGGGTCTCAAATCTCTTGGATTGTCTTAGCCCGGAAGTAATCGTACATGTGTGAAAGATTTCACTTTCGGACAATGCTTGCATCGTTTACTTATTGTGATCGATAGGGACACCGAAGAAAGGCTCAGGGCCTATAAGTGGAAGTAGAGCGCCCCTGTTTGCCAAGAGTCGGCCTTTCGTTGTCCAGATGGCCCTCACAGTCGGGTACCCCACACAAATTCAGATTATTATGTTTCCCAACATTGTTCAGGGATGAAAAAAAGTCCAAGACTAACCTGGACTTTACGTCTAAGGAAGAGAGTGCTCTAAGAGCGTTTTCTTTACTAATTTCTTCATTAAAAAATTTCTTGAATGCTAGTTTTTCTCTTTTGTCATGAAATCTTGCATAAGTAGTATTTACAGCATTTTCAAAAAAAAAAATGGTTGTGCAGATGCTCTGAATATAAAACCATTAAATTTTTTTAATTTTGAAATAAAAATGGGTCTTTTAAAAAAATTTTGAATTGTGTCAAACATTTAGTATTGACTTATCCGATATAAATTTACATCCTTTTTATAACATAAATTTATTACAATTATATCAGCATGTTAAATAAAAAATTTCGTAATAATTTTTTTTCGCGAAATCCAATATAAAACGAGTTAGAGTGTTAGAGGGGAGGGCTCTATATCATAAACACATTGTTGAAATATAGTATACAAGTAGATTCATAATCCGAAAGTGCTTAAACGGGTCACGTTGTAAAAAATATTTAAATTTTATTATTAAACTTGTTTAAATAAAATAAATTGTAAATCAAAAGTTTTTTTTTATTATTCCTACACAAAATCCCGCGAAGCTTTTCGCTTGTCTGCAGGAGACCAGAGTCTCTGGCTAATGTTTCTTGAATTTGACACTTATAATGGAATAATAATGCAATGGCAATCAAAAGATAATAAAAGAAATAAAACTGAAAACAGATACAGTTACCGACTAAAGCATTCAC
The DNA here is from genome assembly GCA_943735925.1 of Pollenia amentaria. Taxonomy (NCBI): domain Eukaryota; kingdom Metazoa; phylum Arthropoda; class Insecta; order Diptera; family Polleniidae; genus Pollenia; species Pollenia amentaria. The sequence continues at coordinate 93,718,156 of OX031010.1, forward strand.
TGTGTTAATAATGTCTGCCTCATTTTTAACGAGCCTATAGGTCCCTATAATTCATTCATACATTTTTGTAGGCAATACTAAAGAGTTTTATCAGTAAAATTGATCTTATATAACAGCATAACGCCCATGTATCAAAAATAGCAGGCAAATTGTTAACGGAGCGTAAATCCTACATGCTGGCATATAATTCATCCATACATTTACAGTGGGTCAAATTATTGGTTAAGAACATATGATTTTTCCACCTCATTTTTCAGTGTGCTTCAGTGGTCAGGGTTGTCAAATTTTTGTTCACCTTCATCGCCAAATAGTGTATTGAAAGTCGACAAAATTGTATTTTTTTGTTTTAAATTTTTGGTGAAAAAATTCGCCCAAAATCGCCAAATGGAAGGTTTATATACAAAAGGAAACAAGAGTAATTTTACCTTTATTAAAATTTTCTATTAAGCTAAACCTAATCCTTGTAGTGTGTTTATGTTGTAGTATTTTTAACGTTTTAAAATAAATATCTTAAAACTAAGGATTTGTGAGATCAATTGAAGGTTTCAAAAATATTAACTCTAACTAATATACAAAATGAGTAGAATTTGATTCCAAAATAATCGGTTTTATGAGCGTGATTTTCTATGTGAAAATAAGTCAGAATTAGGTAAAAAAATTTCGATTTTGATTTTTTTTATTTTTTTTACCATACTTATATGCTTAGTTATATAAGAAAAAATTTTACTTTTAATTCGTTAAAAATCCAGTCAAAAAGTATACAAAACTCTGCACACAACATTGGAAAATACGATGGGGGTTTTTAAAAAAAGTGATTTACTTTCTGTATTGATTTAACTATTTTCGCATACTTGCCTGTATACATTATTATTGTTTAAACTTTGAAAATCAAATTTCATATGCAATCGAAAACGATTCAGTTTTTAGAATTTATTTTCCAAAATAAATGGAAAATTTACAACTTTTTCGGTGAAGATCCGATGATTGATTGGAAAATTATTATATTGTATATTATATTAGTCGAAATTTTGCATAATGTGTATATATTTAAATATTTTAACAAATGATAACTTCTGAAAAGTTAAATTCCTGAAACAATATTTTATTATTTTTAAGGTAATTCTCTGGCAATACTCTTAATTAATCATTTAAAACATTACAACATACATGATTTACTCATATAACGTGATGTTATAAAAGCGTTGTTAAAACATATCGCAGTTGTTCAACAATAGCATATTTACTCAAAATTTTTATTTATTACTTTTTTGAAAAAATCGGTACTATTTCTTTTTCATAAGTTACTTTATTATATTCAACATTTTTTTTTATTTTTCGAATTTATTCTATGAGCTAAATTTCATAGAATAAATTCGAAAAATAAAAAAAAAATGTTGAAAATAATAAAGTAACTTCTGAAAAAGAAATAATTCCCAGATTCTATTTGTTTAAATAGTTGAGTTAAGTACATTCAATTTATAAAGTATCACTATCCATTGTGACACAAAGGATGCTGACGAAGGCCGTAGCCGGCCAGAAAATGCATTATATTTTTCTGGAGTGTAATAATTATAAACATACAATATACTTTATTGCTATCCAAAGGATACCTAACGTAAAATGTAACAAGAAGATACAAGATAATAGTCTGGTACAGTGATGCATTTTGAGTTGTTTTGCTTGGAGCCAAATTGACGATTTAAAAGGGCCAAAAAAAAAAGGTGTAATATATTTGATTTGTATGTTTGTACCCAGCCAGCAAAATACTCTCTGAGATATCTGAAAGTCGTCGGACTATTTTTCTGGCTGGGTATTTTAATAAGACCAATAGTAATATAGTATGTGTTTTATTTTAAGAACAAAACCGAAAATTCACATTGTCATAACCTCCATCACAACTAGTTTGGAAGTGGGTATACTAAGTTTGCCTTTTCGTGTGAAACTTTTTGACCCCAGAAAGAATATATATTCTGTGTCCTTGAGAAATTCCAAGTCGGTTTTCCCATGTTCTTCCGTCTGTCCGTTTGTTAAGATCACGCTCCAAATTGTTTCCAGTTCTGCTAAGCAGTTTGGGATTGAAATCCAGCCAAATCGGTTCACATATGAAAATGATATTAATATTAAAAGATTAATATTGATATAAGATTTTGCACAAATTCGTTCTGTATGGCTAGAAAGCATACCAAAAAATTTCGTGAAGATCGGTCGTTAATTTACCATAGGCTCCAAACAAAGTCCACGCTCGAAAAACGCTTTAGTATGCCTTAAAGCGTAACTAGCAATGGTAGTGTCATACATTTTTGTCTTTCACATTTATATATCAACTAGAAATCACATTGTTAACTTTTGTAAAGATCGGTCCATAACTTACTACAGACCCCATATAAAGCGCACTCCTTAAGTATTCTAACTGCAGTTGGAGGGTATCAAACAATCGGCACAGCCGAATATAGCACTCTTACTTATTTCAGAGTATTTTTGTTCATTTTTTGTTTCTTTTTAACCCAGCCAGCAAAACAGTCCGACGTCTTCAAGATATCTGCAAGAAACGTCGATTTCATACAAACATGCTTTATAACTTTTATTATATCATAGATCAAACCGCTTATGTTGGTTATTTGACCCTGAACAATCAACACAATTTCGTAAAATATTCGATTTCCTAAATGCAGATGTATGTCAAGTCTAATTTTAGGCTTTTTACCACCAATTTAACGGCCAAAACACATATTGTTAACTGGTAGTTATAGTTAGTAGTAGTTAATTATAAATGAGCTTGGTCAAATTGACCATTAGTGTTGTTAAATAATACGGTCCAGGTTCCTTGAAAAACACACAATCACTTGAAAAGCCCCTCTAAGAAAAAACTTTCGCTTATAATTATTTATTTTGAATTTATTTGAAAGCAAAAAAAAAACAACAAAACAGATTCATTTCAATAAAACTTCAAATAATAAAAACATAAAAATAATTAAATTAACTTTTAATATTTAAAATAATACTGCAGAATATATCATTACATTTTTAACTACATTTTTAAATTCAGGCTTTAAAATAAATAAGTTATAGTGCTATATTCGGCTGTGTCGAAACTTTGATACCCACCGACATTTCGAATATCTCAGGAGTGGGCTCTATATTATAACTGCATATATATTATTAATACTCTTTATAAAAACGGGCGTTTGCGGTTAAGACCTAAATGAATTTGTTAACCGACAATCGGAAAGTTTTATGCTTTTCTTTTTAGAAATTTGAACTAGCTTGAGTAAAATATCATGATTCGTAACAGTTTACACCGGACTAAAATGATTAACAGGAGGGAAGTTTATGTTGGACGAATGGTAAATAATGGATCAATCATCCCAAAATTCTGTACAGTGATTTCTGGTATTAAAACACATAAATTAGAATAAATTTAAGCACATCAGTGAAATAAGTTTTAGCGTTTATAGTGAATTTCAGAAGGCTGCCTAATATGAGATCTAAGGTAAATTATGGACCGTATATCACAAAGTTGCATGACATTTTTGATGGCTATATAAAGCTAAGATGAAACAAATTTTACCGCAATATCTATATCTGCTACGATTTTAGGCGTATTTAGCTAATTTAGCTACTTCGTTAGCGTCCCCTTTTTTCGTGGACATATTTTTACGCCAAAGTTTATGTTTCTAGGTTTTAACCCGCTACTTTGTAATAGGTACGATTTTCACCCCTTAAATGTTCGAATTTCGAAACGCATCAAATTTGTATTTGTATTTTTGAGATAAGTTACGTATGTGATATATTTTTTATTTTAATGTTTATTGGTTTAAAAGATAGATGGCTTGGCAAAAAAGTTTTAAAATACAGGTTTTACCCGTTTACTTTTTAATGCACAATAATAAGTATTAAATTTTTTTGTATATCCTTTAGCTTAGCAGATATGACTTTTTAGCTTTAGGCTGTGCGATAAAAATAAATATATGGTGAAAAAATATCTTGGAAAAAGTAACAAAATTAGGTACGAGTTTTACCCATTAAACGTTCGAATTCCGAAAAACAACAAAATTTGCACTTGGCATTTTTTAGATAAGTTACAAATTTTATATAATTTTTATTTCTATGTGCATTGATTTAAACGATAGATGGGGGGACAAAGAAGTACTAAAATATAGGTTTCACCCTTTTACTCCCCAAAAGAGCCAAATTTCAAAATAGTACCAAACACCTGTTCTCTTTTTTATTTAATGAACAACAATAAGTATTAAGTTAAAAAAGTACCATTTTAATAAAAAAAAATTAAAAAATACAAAAAATGTTGTATTTTATGTTTCTAGGTCCAATATTAACGAAAATTGACAAAGTACCAGGTAACGAAATACTAAAATGCCCCTCTTACTGATTCTCATTCACTCAGGGCATTGCATATTTAATTTTATGTTTGTAGGTCCAATACTTACGAAGATTAAAAAGTACGTGTTGAAAAACAAAAAAGTTCCTTGTCTTTGATTCGCTTCCGCTCAGGAAATTTTATGTTTCTGGGTTCAATATAAACGAATATAAAAAAGTACCAGCTAAAATCGAAAAGGACTACAAATATCCCTCTTACAGATTCTCATTCTCTCATGTTGAGTTTTATGATTCTAGGTCTAATACTAACGGAAATTCAAATAGTACCAGTTAAAGACCAAAAAGTCCCTCTACAGATTATCATTTTCTCAGGGCCTTGGACATTCAATTTTATGTTTCTACGGCCAATACTAACGGAAATTCAAAAAGTACCAGGTAAAAAACAAAAAAGTACCACAAATTTCCCTCTTATAGATTTTTGTCCACTCAGGACATTTAATGTTGAATTTTATGTGTCTAGGTCCAATACTAAAGGAAATTCAAATAGTAGCAGTTAAAGAACAAAAAAGTACCAAAAAGCCCTTTTACATATTCTCATTCACTCAAGACCATGCATGTTTAATTTTATGTTCATAGGTCCAATATTAACGAAAATTAAAAAAAGTACCAGTTAAAGAACGAAAAAGTACCAAAAAGATCCCTCTAACAAATTTTCATTCACTCAGGACTTTGCATGTTTAATTTTATGTTTCTAGTATTAGAACTAAAGGAAATTCAAAAAGTACCAGCTGAAGAGCAAAAAGTACTAAAAAGTAACCTCATAGGTTCTCATCCACTCAGGACATTGCATGTTGAAGTTTATGCTTCTAGGTCCAATGTTAACGATAATTAAAAAAATTGCCAGTTGTAGAACCAAAAAGCTAAAGTAAGATATTAAATTTCACGTATTTCCTCTTTCTGGTACTTTTTTTCTCCCCATTGAAGCATAAAAAATTTCAATATTGTAGTGGGAGCCCATAATTTAATACGTATATATCAATGAATAAAAAAGTGTTTGTAAAAAAAGTACCAAAAATAGTAACGCTTTTTACCCCTTAAACGTCCGAATTTCGAAAAAGTACCATATTCGCATTTGGATTTTTTAGATAAGTTTCAAATGTGATATAACCCTTATTTCTATTTTTAGGGGCTTAAAAGATAGATGGGGTGACAAAAAAGTACCAAAATACAGGTTTTTCCCGTTTACTCCGTTAAAGGGCTGAATTTCCAAAAAAGTACCAGACACCTGTCCGCTTATTTTTCTAAAGAACAACGATAAATATTAAATTTTTTTTGTATCGCTTTTAGTTTTGGAATTATAAGGTTACCGAATTTACCCGTTTTTACCCCCTAAACATTCGAATTTCGAAAAATCCCGTCTTAGTGGATCGACTTAGGGAGAGAATGAGGGACTTAGGGAGAGACCAACCCCTGGTCCAAATTTGAAGCGTTTAGGCTGTGCGATGATGAATCAGTCAGTGAGTCAGTCAGTCAGTAACGTTACAATTATATATATATAGATTAGTGTGTCCCAAAAAAAATTTTTTTTTGATTTTTATAGGTACCCCAGCATTTTTTGAGAGCTTATAGGGTAAAGTACAAACAAACATATAACATAACACATAACATATTTAATATTTTAAAAGAATACCTAATATCTAAATATCTAACATTAAAACAAATCCGATGCATAACTGGCAAACACATTACAATATTTTTATTTTCACAAAATGAGTACAAAACTTAAAAAGGGTATAACTTTGGAACATTAAGAGCAAATTCAAGAATTTATCAACCTTTTAAACTGAATTATTAGTTTTTTTAACTTCAATAAAAATTTTAAAAGTTACAAAGATTTATTTTTTAAATTTATGCTAAATTTACAAAAAAATGTGATTAAGAGGACTCAAATGAGCAAAAAAATAACCGAAACTTTTAATATCTGCACAGAGAAGTAAAGTTTGAGAAGTTTTCTTTAAAAAAATTTACTTAGTAACAAAGAAAATCGTGCTAATGGGCCGAGTAATCAGCAAAATTCAAAAAAGTCGAGAAACCCCGATTTTTGGGTTAAATTCGATTTTAGCGACCTCTAAACCTCTTCCGAAAAATCTGAAAAAAAAATCACAAAAATACTTCACACTATAAGCTTTCAAAAAAAGGTGGGGCATAAAATAATATTTTTTTTTTTTTGGTACACACTAATATAGATGGACCGATCATTACGAAGTTTATTAGTATGATTTCCAGTCCTATAAAACTGTGAAGTATTAAAAGTTATTATGCTAGCATTATTTATTACGGTAATAAACAGTTTCTCGAGAGTAGGTTTTATATGGGCCCAGGGTAAGTTATGGACCGATCTTTATGAAGTATAATTTCCAGTGATATAAAAGTTACAGAACATGGGTATAGATAGGATCGTTTATCCAGCATGGCCATTTTAAACATTGAAAACGAATTACTCAAGGAAGACATTTTCGCATAAGATATTCTCAATATATTTCTCAAAAAAATAGAAAACTGGTTTTCGACTTTGATATGAAAAAACTTTAACATGTATATTGTATATGTAATACATACTATGTATGTATGTATATAAAATGTACCAATATACATATGTGTACTATGAATAAACATTATTTTAATACCCTCCACCACCACTAGTGGTGAATGAGGGTATACTAAGTTTGTCATTCTGTGTGAAACTTTCTTATTATACATATAAGACCCCATAAAGTATATATATTCTGGCTCATTGAGTAAGTCGATTTAGCCATGTCCGTCTAGCTGTCCGTCTATCCGTCTGTTAAAAATACGCTCACTTTCGAAAATCGCAAGAGAAAAGAACAAACTTGGTCTCAAATTGATTGCAGTTTTCGTAAGCAGTTTGGGATTGAAATGAGGACTAGAACTATGAATCAAAATGGTTCCACCCTAAAAAAATTGATAATTTTGATACAAAAACTGACATAAATGGTGGAATAATGCACGGAATGAAATAAAATTTTGCACGAATTCGCTTTATCATACTGTTAAATATCGTGAAGATCGGTTCAAAATTAACTATAGGCCCCATTCGCGGAAAACAGGTAAGTACACCTAAAACCGCAATAAATAACACTATCATACTAAAATGTGGTACGTCACAGTTTTATAGGACCAGAAATCACACTGTAAAATTTTTTGAAGATCGGTCCATAATTTACACTAGGCCCCATATAAACCCTACTCTCGGAACACAGTTTATTGCGCCTAAAACCAAATAAAGCTCACTTTGGGAAAATAATTAAATTCGCCTAAAACCATAACGAATATATTTATTGCGGTAAAATATCTTCCAACTTAGATTCATATGGCCAAAAAAATATCAAAAAAATTATCATGCAATTTTGTGAAATTCAATGTTAACACTTAAACTAATTAAGCTGCTGTATTGAAATTTATTTTTTGTAATACCAGAAATCAGTCTTCAGAATTTTGGGATGATTGGTCCATAATTTACCATAGGTCCAATACAAATTACCCTCCTAAAAAGCATTTTAGTTCGGCAAAAACTGTTACGAATCATGATATGTTACTCAAGCCAGTTCAAAGTTCTAACAAGAAACGCATAAAACTTTCTTATTGTCGGTCAATAATTTAATATAGTTCTAAACCACAACCAATTTAAATGCTGACGTTCATTTTTGTGAAGCTTAGCTAATAAGATATATGTATGTATTTATCATATGGAGCCCACTCCTATCGGTGGAGGGTATCAAAGAATGTAGCACTGTAACTTGTTGTTCGTGAGTTTATTTGACAGTTTAAAGCGAGAACTTTCTCACAAACATTTTACAGACACACTTTTTCTGTAAATTGGCGAATAATTTCCTTACGTGACAGCTATTACTCGCCAAAAATGTTACAGACGATGTTAAGTGAGAAAAACAGTTGTTTGTTTCAATTTATGGCAATTGTGTTTCATTTCTCAGATTTCAATCGAAGAGTGTCTCGACGCGGGAGTAACAGAACATATTTTTTTTTCTCAGTATTTATTTATTGAATCTTCATATACTAAATATGAACTAACAAAAATTAATCAAATCTTATCCTAATATTTGCTTTATATCCTGCCAGTGCCAGACAAAAAAGATTTCGTCATCACGGTTTCGGTTCACATATGTAGGTGTTTATCGCTCATCCGATAGGCTGAGTGCTGCAGTGTCTCTTCTTCTTAAGCAAGAGTGGCCGCCATAAATTAAAATATTTCGAGCTAATGGATTTGGGTGCAGTTCCATCCTTTTTAAGTATTTTACTGCATATTTCTTTATCATAGTTTTAACTAATGACACATTGAGATCCTTGTGGATATTTGAGTTTTTGACGTACCAGGGAGCGGCTGTGATTATTCGAAGAAGTTTATTTTGGCGCCTTTGAATGTTTTCGATGTTAGAAGCAGAGGCAGTGCCCCATAACTGAATACCGTAGCACCAAATTGGCTTTAAGATAGAGTTGTAAAGTAGAAGTTTGCATTCGAGGCTAAGAACAGAATTTCTTCCAATAAGCCAATAAATTTGAATTGCTTTTAGTTTCATTTGAGTAAATTTAGCTTCTGTATGCCATTTCCACGTTAAACGCCGATCTAGATGTATACCGAGGTATTTTACATGCGAGTGTTGGGGTATTATTTGATTTTTGATTTTAATAGGGGGCATGTTTCCTGACGCAATGTGAATGTAATATGTGCGCATTTTTGCTCATTGATCTTTATCCTCCATTTTTTTAATCACCTTTTTTTTAATATATCATCCGCAAAAGTTGAAGTTTGGGTGTAGTTGTTTGTTGGCATGTCCGAAGTATAAATTAAGTATAATAGAGGGCCCAGGATGCTGCGTTGTGTGACTCCAGCGTTAATTGGCTGTGGAGAACTTACAAAATCGCCTTCTTTAATAAGAAATTGGCGACCAACTAAGTAGCTTTTGTGTATGTTTGCAGCTAAGTTTTGCTGCAATTTCAGTAGCAATCCTTCATGCCAGAATTTATCGAAAGCTTGGGACATATCGATGAAGAGTGCTGAGCAATATTTGTTTCCTTCAAAGGCTTTTCTTATGACATTTACTATACGACGAGTTTGTTCCATTGTGCTGTGCTTTCTAAAACCGAATTGATGGTTTGGAATACATCTATTTTGATTTAAAATCGGCGTTAATTTTGACACTAGTAGTTTCTTAAATACCTTTGAGATATTGGATAATAAGCTAATAGGCCTGTATGACTCAACTTTTGTGTGATCCCTTCCTGGCTTTGGTATCATGGTTACTGAGGGTAGTATTGAAGGCGTAAAATAGCATTAAAAATAATAAGAATAATTTTCTTTGCTGTACTTGGTAGCTCCAAAAGCATTTTATTACTGACCTTATCAATACCGGGTGTCTTCTTGGTAATTTAAATCAGAAATAGCGTTTTCGATTTCTCTAAACTCGAATCTTAGGGGAATAGCTGCTCTAACATTTACAGGCGGTAACTCGACCGCTATATCGTGAGATATATTAAGGGTAAATACATTTTTCAGATAATTAACAAACAGATTTCCTTTTTCAATGTAAATTCCTGCCCAACTTCCATTCAAGTTTCTTAATGGTGGCTTAGATATAACTGGCCTATTGAGGCTTCTAGCTACACGCCATAATGAGTAGTCAGATTGTGGAGTTGCATCCAGTTCCTTAAGATATTTTTCCAGGGAAGCCGTTTTATGCGACTGCAGTAACTTTCTTAGCCTTTTTGTGCACTCTTTTAATAAAGTCTTAAGTTGGGGAGGATCTGTGCAATTGGCACTCTCTTCGAACTCTCTTTTTTTTCAGTCAAGAGACGCTCGACATCTGTAGAATATATGTTATTATTTTTGGTTTTTTTGAGGGTTATTCTGGAATGTTGAACAGCTAGTTTGATATAACTGTTACCGCCACTGCTGATGTGGTTTATTTTATTTATTGTAAACTTTACGCTTTTATATTTGAACACATTTCATTTTAAATGTCAAGCTTTTGTATGTATTTGTTGAGTGACTTTTTCGTAAAATTTTTATATTGTAAATGTCGGATTGTTCCAGGCGGTTTTTTTTTTGCCTAAAATTTGTTGCCCGTATAAATAGGCCTGAAGCGGCCATTTTTTCATAAGTTTTAAATTGATTTTGCTCTTGGTGGCCAAGCCAAAAAGAATTTTAACACTAGAGTAGTGTACAATAGTTAAAGTCACTGATACAAAATTGTAAATTATTTTAAATAAAATTGTTGTACTTTCACTAGAAAAAATAATAAAAAACTCTGTGTTTACAATCTACATTGGATGCCAAGGGCCTGGGTCGGATACCCCGCCAACAACTTTAAAATTCTTTTTGTTACGTGTTATTTGTCTCCCTCAGTACATGTGGATCCATTAGAAGAATCGTCTCCGGCTAATACATCGTAAGTCCTAACACAATGGATTCTTCCTTTTCCTTACAGGGTCAACCACTTAACACCACAACATCAAAAAACCAAATTGAAAATTTAACCACTAATTCTCCATCTTCTTGTGAAATATGCCATGAATCATTTGGCAACAGTAACAAAATATATTGCGCCTCATGTAAGTTGGTGTTTCACTTGTTCTGTGCTAACGTCGACACCAATCAGCGTAATAAACCATGGAATTGATATGACTGTTCGTTACAACAAACACCAGAGGCTTCACCTAGATCCGTTCACAGTGGCTTTTCAAACACATCACATGCAACCCGTTCTCGTAAATATATTCTAGAACTTCAACATCTAGAAGAAGAGACTAAGCTTCAGAGAGAATTTCTTCGCAAAAAATATCGAATTCTTTAACAAGCAAATGAAGAAGAATGTGACACAAATTCGCAAACTACAACCGTACAAGACTGGTTAAATAATCAACCAAATGCTGTGGATCAACAAAATACTATAGAAGAAATAAATCCTACAACTTCAAAAAATGCTGGCCTAACTTTTTCAACCGATACATCATGCTATATTTATCCCCAAACAACATCACCTTCATCAAATAATTTGCCATCAGCTCATGTAAGTACAAACACCAATTATACAAATACAGCTACCCAATCAAACTTAAGAAATATTATCAACAAAAACTCTGCAAACACAAATGTTTCAACGTTTATTAATACTGTTTAATACTGTTTGTTATTAATGTTTCAACGTTTATTAATACTGTGCCAGAAAGCAATCCACAATTAATATTACAAAACATAAATAACGATTTGAATAACAATAACACCGAAATTCACGAACATACCCGGGGCTCTCAGCCACAAAATGTAGCACATACAGGTCCCACGACTTCTCAACAGTCAATGTTTACCTCTCGCCCAAATATTAACTCATCAAATCAACATTCCTTTTCTGTACCACCGTTTAACTTTCGTAATAATGATTCAACTTCTTTTATTCCACCATCAACAACGTTAACGCCAAACATTTGCAGTTACAGCAACCTTTCAAATCAACAAGTAAACGCCCGTCAAACTGTTCCTAAAGATTTGCCGACGTTTACAGGCATGCCGGAAGAGTGGCCACTTTTTAGCTCAACGTTTAACTGGTCTACTACTATATGTGGCTTAACCGATTGAGCCTATAGCTATTCGCACACGCCTTGGATGGCTAATATGTGGTAATTCTAATGTAAAGAAATCAAAAAAATGTGAATACAATTTTCATATTTGTGAATGCGAGCGTTTAAATAATAGAAATCTAAGCGATTTAATAAAAAAATTCTATTCTCTTGAGATGGCTGGTATAAGTAAAGAACCAATATTAGGAAAAGATGATCAAAGAGCAATAAATTATTTAGAGAAATATACTAAACAATTAGAAAATGGGCACTATGAAACAGCCTTGCTCTGGAGGTATGACGATGTTAAATTACCATCAAGTTTTGATATGGCAATAAAAAGATTGAAGTGTCTTGAAAAGAGTTTAGCATCAAATAAAGGATTACTAGATATATTATATAAAACAATAGAGGAATATTTAAAGAAAGGTTATGTGAGCAAAATTAATGAAAACGATGGTGTTGAAAATACTTCTGATAAATTGTGGTATTTACCAATTTTCCCCGTGTTTAATAAAAATAAACCAAACAAAACCAGGATTGTCTGGGACGCTGCCGCGAAAGCGCAAGGAGTTTCTTTGAATAGTGTGCTTCTAAAGGGACCAGATATGTTGACATCTCTGCCATCTATTCTATTTCAATTCCGCGAAAAAAAGTTGCCGTCTGCGGTGACATAGAGCAGATGTTTCATCAAATTTTTATACGTAAAGAAGATCGAAACACACAGCGTTTTTTGTGGAGAAATTGTGACGAAAATAAAAAAGTCGATGTGTACGTAATGAATGTATTGATTTTCGGGGCATCATGTGCGCCCTGCATTTCACAATATGTAAAGAACTTTAACGCATCTAAGTATGAAAGCGCATATCCAGAAGCAGCCGCTGCTATAAAACACAATCACTACGTTGATGATTTACTAGTTTCTACAGACACTGAGGAAGAAGCCTATAAGTTAGCTAAAGATGTCCGCTACGTACACAGTAAAGCTGGCTTCAATAATAGAAATTGGTGTTCTAACTCGAGTTCTGTGCTAAACGATTTAAATTGTACAGACATTTCAAATGATATATGCCTTAACAAGAGCAACGGTTTGGAATCAGAGAAGGTGCTGGGAGTATGCTGGGTTCCCGCAGTTGACTTCATTATGTTTAAGATTTCGCATTCACTTTTAAAAAATGAAATATTTCTTGGAAAAAAAGAGCCAACAAAACGTGAGGTTTTAAAAATTTTAATGAGTATTTACGATCCTCTTGGCCTTATAGGCAATTTTCTTATGTATTTAAAAATTGTTTTACAAGAGATTTGGAGGAGCGGCGTAGACTGGGATGAGCCTATTTCTGAACAACAAGTAGTTAAATGGAAACACTGGCTATACTTTTTACCACAATTAATAAATATTAACATACCCCGTTGCTATTTACAAACATTCGAAAATTATAAAAATATTGGCTATGCTGCCGTGTCGTATTTTAGAATTTTTGATGGATATAATATTGTCGTATCGTTAATAGGTTCTAAAACCAGAGTGGCGCCTCTGAAAGTAGTTTCCATCCCAAGGTTGGAATTAATGGCAGCTTTAATAGGAGCACGTTTTGCCAAAACTATTATACAAAATCATTCAATTAATATCAATCGCAAGATATTTTGGTCTGACTCCCAAACAGTTTTAAGCTGGATTCGCTCAGACAAACGTAAATATCATCAGTTTGTTGCTGTAAGAATAAGTGAAATATTGGATATTTCTGAAATAAGTGATTGGTTATGGATTGCTGGAAAACAAAATGTTGCTGATGAAGCAACTAAATGGGCGAAGAAACCTGATTTATCAAGCTCCAGTCGCTGGATTAATGGACCAGAGTTTCTTAGGCTAAAAGAAAAAGATTGGCAAATTAAAACGGTAAATTTTTCGCAAACGCCAGCGGAGCTAAAGCAGCACAGCTTAGTTATTCGAGAGATTGTACCTTTAATAAGCATAGAACGTTTTTCTCGCTGGTCTAGATTATTAAGGGCAACTGCATATGTTATACGTTTTTGCAGCCTTATTAAAAACAGACAGTTTTCCGGAAAGAAATCAGAATTAACACAAGAGGAGCTATCCAAAGCCGAAGTGGTATTGTGGAAACAGGCGCAAAAAACGTTTTCTAATGAAATTAATTGTATTCTACAAAACAAAAGTTAAAAAAAACAAGTTTTTTGTATAGATTAACGCCATATATTGATAACGCTGGTGTTCTCCGTATAGCTGGACGTATTGAGAACGCAAACATTCTGGACGAGTTTAAACATCCAATTATTTTACCTAAATATTGTCGTATTACAAAGCTATTGATTTTACATCATCACAATTTATATGGTCACATAAACCACGAAACCTTAGTAAATGAAATGCGCCAAAGATTTTATATCCCAAAGTTAAGAGTGGTGAGTAAATACTGTATAAAGGAATGTCAAATGTGTAGAATAAAAAATACGTTACCTGTTTGCCCACAAATTTTTTTTTTTTATTATTCCTACACTAAATCCCGCGAAGCTTTTTGCTTGTCTGCAGGAGACCAGAGTCTCTGGCGGGAATCGAACCCGCAACCCCGGTACTGATAGACTAACTCACTACCAGCTAGCCTACCGGGGCACCCAAATGGCCAAATTGCCGCGAGCTCGTCTGGCCTCGTTTCAGTCTCCCTTCACTTTAACTGGACTGGACTTTTTTGGGCCTTTGCTAGTCTCCGTAAACCGGCACAAGGAAAAAAGGTATGGCGCTCTCTTTACCTGCCTGACCGTTAGAGCCGTCCACATAGAAATTGTTCATACACTCAACACAAGTTCCTGTATAATGGCAATTAGAAACTTTACGGCTCGTCGAGGACAACCGAGAGAATATTTTAGTGATAATGGAACAAACTTTGTTGGTGCTGAACGTGAGGTGCGTGAAGCAATTAAAGAGGTTGATAAAAACGAATTAGTACGAAACTTTAGAAATTCAACAACAAAGTGGAATTTTAATCCGCCATCTGCACCCCATATGGGCGGTGCCTGGGAACGTTTAGTGCGTTCTGTTAAAACAGTATTTTACAAGATTACACTAGAAAGGTACCCAAACGACGAAACTTTAAAGAATATTATGGCTGAGGTGGAGAATATCATTAACTCTAGACCACTAACTTATATTCCAGTAGAAAGTGAAAACGAAGAGGCCTTAACGCCAAATCATTTTCTTTTAGGATGTTCCAGTGGCATTAAACCTCTTGCATTATATAATGATGACGGTGTTTTGTTAAAAGAATGTTGGTTACGTTGTCAACAATTTGCCGATAAGTTTTGGAGGAGATGGGTGGCAGAATATTTACCAACGTTAACTTGCAGAACAAAGTGGTACGAAAAAGCTAAACCTTTAGCTGTTGGAGATATTGTGGTAGTGGTTGACCCAGCAAACCCAAGGAATGTGTGGCCGAAAGGAAGAGTTATTGAGGTCTTTAAGTCTGAAGATAACCAGGTGCGTAGGGCTAAGGTTTTGACAATTAGAGGCATTTTGGAGAGACCTGCGGCACGTTTTAGACGTGGCTCAGCGTATGGAGTAAGACTTCGATACCATTTCGGCTTACTGGGAAGGAGTGTTACCGCCACTGCTGATTTGGTTTATTTTATTTATTGTAAACTTTACGCTTTTATATTTGAACACATTTCATTTTAAATGTCAAGCTTTTGTATGTATTTGTTGAGTGACTTTTTCGTAAAATTTTTATATTGTAAATGTCGGATGGTTCCAGGCGGTTTTTTTTTTGCCTTAAATTTGTTGCCCGTATAAATAGGCCTGAAGCGGCCATTTTTTCATAAGTTTTAAGTTGATTTTGCTCTTGGTGGCCAAGCCAAAAAGAATTTTAACACTAGAGTAGTGTACCATAGTTAAAGTCACTGATACAAAATTGTAAATTATTTTAAATAAAATTGTTGTACTTTCACTAGAAAAAATAATAAAAAACTCTGTGTTTACAATCTACATTGGATGCCAAGGGCCTGGGTCGGATACCCCGCCAACAATAACTGTCAAACTTAACAATAGCGAGATCCACGTTCCCCGGTGTACTAAGCGGAATATTTTCTGTGCAACGGGCACTTAGATATTTTTTATATTTTAACCAATTTATTTGTGTGGCTGACGTCGCACAGTGAGGTGAAATCTCAGAAAATGGAGATTAATTAAACTACTTATCCAATTTTAAAAATTCTTTCACTATTAGAATGCTACGTTATCACTGAGTGACATAGGCTACACATCTTTTGGAAAAGTGGCCGGACCCACTCCCCCCAATTAAAAATCGCTCTAGCGGCCATAGTAATAGACCGATTATTATGAAACTTTCCCAATGTTGTACTGTTGACCTGCTAATAGTCCTTGGATACATTGGATAAAGGGGCGTGGCACCGCCTATTTAACCTGAAACTTAGAATGGATATATGTATCTCATGAACTATCAGAGGTATGAAGATGAGATTTGGTATATATGTTGATCGTACAGTATGAATTACATCCAAGGTGAAATAGGGCGGTGCCACGCCCCCTTTTAAGCAAAACTCTGGCTCAGTCGGATTTTTTTTTTTTTTTTTTTTGACAAAAATGTAATACAATTTTTATATAGTTATTGTATCATATATGTAACTAAATTCGGGACTCAAAGCAGATATTAAAATTGTTCGATCGTGTACGGATGTGTCTGAAGAGCGTTTTGTTCAAAATTATAAATAGCTTGTATATATTTATTTATAAGACATTTGTTTCTGCCCTCCTATTTTAAAAAATATGCCGGTCGTCATCTGAATCATGATTTGTGCCTTCTGGTGCCACGTTTGTCAAAACTGAAGGCGAAACTAGTAGATCTACTATTCATTTTGGAAGTTGGTGGAATTTTTTTTTGGGCAATTTTGTTTTACCAGATAGGATTGGATCTGAACTTAGTAGGAACATATTTAATATGTCTCGATTGCAATCCTCCCGACTACATTTGCGAGAAAAATGTTTTCTGTAGCTTTTAAAACCTTTGTTTCGGGCTTCCTCAGACAGTTTACCAATCGGTAATAGCGCGTGCGAAATGATTTCTGGGCCATGTATTAAAAACTTATGCAAGGGTGGAGGCATGTTAAACCACTGATACTTCTTAACAAAAAGTCGAGCTGTATTCTGAGCAACTACTCTAAATTTTTCTACATTGATATCATGACTACAAGATACGGCAATTAATGTTATGTGCATGTCCTAACAACGAAAACGAAGACAAAGCAAACAAAAGACATGAACTGGTGTTCTTTGCTGTAGTGACTATTTTCACAATTAATTTAATAAAAAAATTTCGCGCAAAAAACGCGCAACATGTTATTACTGAATATGAAAGCCTAAGAACTGTAGTTTCTTAAAAATTTAATATTTTAACGCCAACCAACACCATTCATATTTTAATATCCACGAATATTTTGAAGATAGCCAAAATTAAGACACATTTTAAAAATTTTTTTAAAAATACTTCTACACAACTTTTGTTAACACAATTATTTTTAGAACAACGCTAAAATACCTGAGGTTGAAGATTCCATAGTTAAAGTATATCTTTTGACTTGCGAAAAACTATATATTAAGCGTCGAAATATACCGAATTTCAATTAACACTATTGTGCGCGAATAGCTCAAAAATTACTTAACTTTAATACAATGCAGCTTGACAAGTAAACAACATATGACAATGAAATTTTCAGTAGTGATGTAGAATTTTATATACTGTAATCGGGTACTAAATATTTTTTAAAAAAACAAATTTTAATTTTTCAATTAATATCCATTTTTTGCGATTTCACCCCTCTGTGCGTCGCTAAGTAACCAGACGTAGATACAATTCTATTTGGGTTCATTAAAATAACAATTGTAGGCGTGTGATCGGAAGATGGTAGGAAGCTTCAACATGAATCGTTTCTGCGGGGATATTTTTAACCACGCCAAAATCGATGATAGCTGGAATTTTTTGCTGATCAGTACGCCAATATGTTGGTTGTCCGCTCGCGACCACATTTAAATCCATTTTAGAGATTGTATTAAACAAGACACGACCCTTTGGTGTTATAAGTCGTGACCCCCAGAAGGTATGTTTAGCGGTATAATAACAGATTATGGCCACTGGTAGCAAACGGAATAGTTTCAAATCTATATTCTAAGTAGAAAGATATACAGCCATGTCACAGAGTACAATTCCGTTCGGAAACGAAGAAAACACATTTTTGTTAATTGATAAAAACTATGTATATTTTGAAGATACAGAAAACTCCCATTCCGTTTATGAAAACAAAAAGGGTTTAATTCCGCATATTTTTTCCGTAATTTTCTGAAGCACCACAATACGAAATGAATTCCGCTTCCGAACGGAATTGTACTCTATGACGTGGCTGTATATCTTTCTACTTAGAATATAGATTTGAAACTAAAATTATTATTTCGGCTTTTTTAAACTTAGCTATAACTGCCATAACGGCATCATAAGCTCTCCCGAAAGTTTCGTCCTTTGTTTAAAGTTGTAAACAAAATCGGGTTTTGTAATTGAGGTCAGAATACTAATGGCCTCAATTGCATTTTTTTCTCCTATTTCCTTTTCCAACGCATTTTTTATTTTCATTAAATTGGAAATAATTAATTTGCAATTCTCAAATCGATAGCACCATATAGTAGTGCTAAGACTTCTTCTTGAAATATCACTCAGATGAAGAGATTGCCAAATAGGTTTTAGTATACTGTTATTTCCGGGCTTCGAGAAATGGGTAGATATGCCTCACCTGCATTTAAAATCGAGGTTGCCTTTCTTATATAAGAGGCAGGAGTCCGCAATTACCAAATTTTGTTTGCGAGCTAAACAGAGAATAAAAACAGCTTGAGGATTTGATTTTAAATATTGGTCTGCAATCCATTTCTGTAGTCAGGCATAACATTGGCGCAGCCATAGAACTGTAAAATAATTGTTATACCAGATAAGTCCCTTTTTTTAAGAAAATCTTGTGATAAATTTTGCAAAACATATTTGAAGAACAATCAACAAATCCTAAAACTCTCTCTTTAACTTTCAGTTTGTTTGTAATTCTAATGACAATTGACAACAGTGCTTTTTTGGAACATCGCCTCATCCCACATGAGGGATTAAAAACCTTTTTTGCAAACCCCATTTGCCGCCATTTTTATCAGTTAATTTTGTATAGATGGAGTGCAATAATTTTTAGGTTTACCAAAATTTGATTCAAAATTATTATCATATTTTGCAAAATAGTCAGAGAATTTCAATAAGTTTCCTCTATTCTTAGAGTTAAGGTTTTTCTTTGTCCACGAAGAGAAATCTGCTGGCTTAATAAAACCAAAATAAAATCAGTAATCTTTTTGAGATATGAACTGATTGGTGTTTTAAAAATAAATCATAAACTTGTGGTACACTTTAAAACATTTTGTAGCCTTTGAGCATTTTAAGCTTTTTGAGGGATTCACTAAGTTTTTTCCATTTTTCATAACTTGAATCTGAAAATTTCTCGTTTTGTTTCCGGTATTCTTTTGTACCGAAGTTCCGGAAGACGATTTTAAAAATGTTTTAATATCATTTATTTTCTTATTTCTAAATTAAACTTCTTACAAATGTATTAAGTCTAAGTCAATTCATTTGTAATATAATATATGTATATATAATTAACTTTTGTACAAACCCATACATATGTACAATTATTATTATTGTCGTTTTTTTGATCAAGTGGGTTTCTTTTTTTTTAATTTCTTTAAAGGAGCGTCATAGCTTTGTT
Organism: Pollenia amentaria; assembly: GCA_943735925.1. Classification (NCBI taxonomy): domain Eukaryota; kingdom Metazoa; phylum Arthropoda; class Insecta; order Diptera; family Polleniidae; genus Pollenia; species Pollenia amentaria. The sequence continues at coordinate 93,737,953 of OX031010.1, forward strand.
TATATTTAAGTTGTATTAATAGACTTAAGGCCGCTTTAGCCGACCGTAAAAGTAATGAAATGCAATGTAACGTACCGTAACGTACTGTAAGCTCGTTTGTGCACTTACAGAACATGTAAGAACGTGTCATCTGTTTTTTAAAAACATAAACAAAGAAGCGTTTGTATACATAAAACAACACACACTGTGATGGGAATTTAAAATGTTCAAATGGTGACCGCTTTGTAGGAAAAGTACCAAGTGATTTAAATGGCTTTAAAAATGTATTTCTTGTATGTATAAATACATAAATAATTTAATATTTATTTTTTATATTATAGAATAAACAAATAGGTATTATAGCACATACATACCCGTTTACTTACATTATTTTGAAAATGTGTTTACACAAAACTAGATTTTGATACCAATAAAAAACAACGTTTTTATTGTTTGTGCATACGTATGCATTTTTTATTTTATACATCTAAACATATATTTGTATAAATTATAATAATAATATATATTTGTTATTTTGTCAAAATTCCACAAATATTATTACTGAAAAAAGTACCAAAGAAAAAGAGTGTATTTACCCGCATTCCATTTAAAATACAAGCAGCCCATCACTGTCTACAACTGTCACGTAACCTCGTAATGAAAATCTATTTTCTACAGGTTGGTACGTTACAGTTAAGTGACATTACAGTCAGTTAAGCATTTGTATTGCCTTCCATATAACAGAAACGATCAGCTGTTTACATTACATTTACATTTCTACATTTACGGTCGGCTAACGCGGCCTTTAGGGGGCATTTATACGGTGTCTTTTCAGATATGTCTGTTTTATTCAATCTCTTTTAAACATGCTTCCAAAAACCTATTGTATTTTCATGATGTGTTTCCAAACATGTCTGTTTGACAACCCCTCTTTCTTCTCTAACCCGATTGCCAACAAACAAAACACGTTTGAAAACTGCCTTTTACGCTGCGTTATTGAGATGTCAGTCTCAACTAGGTTTAGTTAATCTGAAAAAAATTTGTGCCGCCACTACGAAACTTGTATACAAAATTTTGGAAAAACAGCTTAGTTTTGCTTAAAATGTTGGTCTTAATTGTATCAATAAAAAAACTCTTCCGTACTGGTCTATATACCAGAGTTCCGAAAAATTCATATATGATCGCTCATATTTAACCATTCATGAATTTTTTCATGAATGAGGAATTTAAAACGTGTAATTTTTTTCACAACCATGAATGAATTGTGAATTTTTTTGCCAATTCATTCATGAGCGTGAGGAAAAATTAATTTTTGCCTTTCCTCAGTCATGAAAAATGAGGAAACCAAAAATTTTTTTAACGCTCCTCACCAGTAATGTTGTTGTTGCTCGGCAGTTTGCATGACCACAGCACTTTGCCTTTGTGTGTATTTTGTTTTTGTTAAAGGCAACGAGCCAAAGTGTGTGTTGAATTTTTTGTAGGCAAATATTATTTAAAAAAAAAAACTAAAAGAACTGCACATATCGTCATCTTAAATGCAGAATAATATAACATCACAGTTTTCATGAGAAGCAAAAAACGTTGTAAAATGGAAATTAATTGAGATATAAAAGCAATTTTAATTATTTAGAATAAAAATGCGATAACCGATTTTTTTTTTTTTTTTTGATAAAAAAATAATATTTTTACTGTTATTTATTTAGTTATGTGTGTTACGTTATTTTAATTTGTAATTCTCTGAAGCAAAACGACGAATCATCAACGAAAGTATGATAATATTAAGTTAAACAATCATTTAAAACATTAAATAATTAAATATTTCTGTTAAGTTACAGGTATAATAGAATATAAAGATAAATATGGTTAAATGCACATATAAAAATGATAATCACACAATTAATATGCAGCATCATTAGGAATGCGTTGACATGGTGAAATAAGTTTGCTTTTCTGATGCAGTGCAGGCAGTACTGCATTTGAGAACGTAGAGATGTTATATTATTAGAGATATTATTATGACATATTATTTATAGTTTTTTATTTCTAATTAGAAGTGGATTAAACTAAAAAAAAGTACTTCATTAAATTTAAATTAATTTTAAAAATCCAACTTTTCCATTATAACTAACGTGTATTTTGATGTCCTTATAATGAATTTTCTCAATTGAATTTTTCTTTACAATAAACAAGTTTTGTAAAAAATTTGACTCAATACATATATGCATATTTGCCTCCATATAAAGCTTAGTTTAGACGATATGTTGAATCAACATATTAATGATGAAAAATGTGTTACAAGTGCCAGCATATCGTGTAAACGCAAAAATTTTTCAACATACGTATGTTTAATAACATTTGCTAGCGTTTTGTTAACAATGCAAACAAACGTATGTTGGAAATTTTAGCATATCGTGTGAACAGCGTATTATTAGTGCTTGACAAATTTCCTGCGTATGATGGCAGATATGTTATTTGTTGAAAATCGTATTTAAGCTTTTCAGCATATGACAAATTTGTATGCATATGTACCCAATGGTACATATGTAAATATGGCATTTATACATATGCAGAAAATAAAATATATTGATATATGTTTTTGTATAAATATTTCTTTTGTTTATTTATTTAGTTACAATCTTTGTGTAGACTAATACAAAATTAGATAATATCTGAAAACGGTCAACTAGATTATTTCTAAAAAGAAAAAAATAAACTTTTACTATCAACTTAAAACGTCATTACACAATTTATATAATAAAAAAGATTGTCGCGAGATTGACTTGTGTAGAGGAAATAAAAGAACTTGATGATATTGGTTTTAACTATTAAAAATTTCAAACTAAGTAAATACGAGCACATAAATTTAGCGACAAGCTTCTACATCATATTAATTGTGTAATGACGTTATAAGTTGATAGTAAAAGTTTACTTTTTTCTTTTTGGTGCATTCAAATTAAAGCTCGTTTTTAAAAAAGGTTTTTATACTGCCAACCTAATTCACCTTCTTCAATTCTTTTTGTATTTCTTTAGCACCGGTGATTAATTGAACGTCAACGTTTGTTGGAGTTTCTAGCGGTAAAAATTTTGAAGTTGAACTGTATTCCTGTCGCGAAGTACCTTCAGTTAAACCTCCATTTTGATCATATTGATCGATGAATCCAAATGGTGTGTACAATTTTTTATTTGTGTCGATCATATAATTGTGAAGTACACAGCTTGCTAGAACCATTTTTTTAGTTTTTTCTGGGTTTAAATGGATAGGTGACCGCAAAACTCGAAAACGTGCTGACATTATACCAAACGCATTTTCAATAATGCGACGTGCACGACTCAATCGGTAATTATACACTCGTTGCACCATTGTTAAGCCACGTTGACCATACGGTTTCATTAGATTTGGTCGCATAGCAAAAGCATCATCTGCAACAAGTAAATACGGAACACGTAAGTCTCGTCCTGGCAATGCAGTTGGTTCTGGTAAATTTAATTTGTTGCTGTCCATCGCCTTTGCAAAGGTACAGCGATTGAAAACACCACCATCAGAAAAACGTCCGTTACGACCGACATCAATGTAAATGAACTTGTATTCAGCATCTGCAACTGCCATTAGTACGATGCTGTGTGTACCTTTATAATTGTAATAAATACTACCAGAATTCGGCGGCGATATCATTACCACATGCTTGCCATCAATAGCGCCAATAAAATTTGGAAATTGCCACCGTTCTTTAAATGCTTTCGCTATAGCTTTCCACTCTTCTGCAGTTGTTGGCATCTACATTATCGAGAAAAAGATGTAGCGTATAAACACAAAAATAATACTTGGGAGGTCTTACCTTCATATATTTCCCTACAAGCACTGTATAAATCGCATCCAACACATGTGGAATAATTGTACTAATAGTCGATTTTGGGATACGAAAAAGAAACTGCAATGAAGAAAATGAATCACCACTGCTTAGGAAACGTAGGGTCAAAATAAGTCGATCCTATGCTGTAATGCTTTTGCGCATCACTGTGTCTTGCTAAGTTATTATTTGTGATACCAAAGAAAGCAAATGATTGAACTGATGGATATCCATACGTAGAAAATTTTTGTATAGAGATTCTTCTTCCTCTTCCAATTCCTTGTATAGTTTCACACAAAAACCTTCTTCCTCCCGCCGTTCTACCCATTTTCTTTTCCAAGCTCTGCGTCTTTCTGCTTTTGTTTCTGTTTCGTCGTCATCAAAAACTAGCGCTGCACAAATAATAGCTAGTGATATTTCCTCTGATGACATAATTTTTTTCTTTTTATTGATTTAAATAAATTTTATTGCCACACATTCATTTTTTTACGTCAAAAATGGGTATTCTGTTTCATATTTTGAACGTGTTAGTGGAATAAGTGATCAAACTGCACATTATTGCATAAGCAAAAAGAAAAACAGTGCTGTAAAATTAATATAAACCGAATCCATATATATATATATATATATATATATATATATATGTATTGAAAACCCTATATTAAGTATGACTATTAGCTTCTTCTACATTGGACTGTTAGAAATTTCACAGCTTAACCCATTGCACTCCCATACGCTATGAATTTCCAAGAATAAATAGTACCATCTGCAGGTCCTTAGTTTTTTGCTTCCAGCAGACTGCCATTATTTTTATTATATGATTTTTCCATCATTTATTTCGTTTTCCAACCTTATGAGTTTATATATGTACATATATAGTTTTTAATAAATGTTAATACAGTCGAATTTCCCTATAATGAATCTGTTGCTATTGGATCAGAATATATCTTCATTATTAATATAGAAAGTTTATAATACAATAGAAATATTTTTTCCAAGTTTATTTAAAATAATCTGGTATTTTTGTTAGGATTGCATTCTTCCAAGCCGTCCATCATTAATATCATCAAAAAGACTGTTATAAAGCCTTTTGTGTTAAATAATAAATTACTTGTCTTCTACATCTTTAGAATAATAGCATTTCTTATCAAGTGCTGGAATATAAATTGTTTAGCTAAATTTTGTGTTAATCCTTTTACGGCTTTATTAAATACTAATAATATTTTTTTTAGGATAAGTGATTCTTTATACAACATTTTCTTTCACTGAATACGCAGGCTGCTATCAATACTACTTTTAATTGAAAAACTCTTTCATTCTTCTTATTTAAATTTTTCAGAAATTAACTAATTAAAATTTACTTCTTGCAGAAGTTTTTTCGAAATAATTCCTTATATGGAGGCAAATATGCATATATGTATTGAGTCAAATTTTTTACAAAACTTGTTTCTTGTAAAGAAAAATTCAATTGAGAAAATTCATTAAAAGGACATCAAAATACACGTTAGTTATAATGGAAAAGTTGGATTTTTAAAATTAATTTAAATTTAATAAAGTACTTTATTTAGTTTAATCCACTTCTAATTAGAAATAAAAAACTATAAATAATATGTCATAATAATATCTCTAATAATATAACATCTCTACGTTCTCAAATGCAGTACTGCCTGCACTGCATCAGAAAAGCAAACTTATTTCACCATGTCAACGCATTCCTAATGATGCTGCATATTAATTGTGTGATTATCATTTTTATATGTGCATTTAACTTTTACTTATTCCAGTCTGCCTTTTTTGAAAAGGTCTTTTAGAAAGGTTTTTATTTAATATTTTACAAATTAAAATTTTCTATTCTAAGATAAGGCCTGTCGCAATCGTTTTATTAGTAGTTATGTTAGAACGTGTTGCAAGTTAAGTTATTAATTTACTGACTTCGTATTATTAACCACAACAATTAAATTGGATAAAGCTTTATTCTTAAATCTTTTTAGAACCCCTTCCAGAAGTGTTTAAAATATATGCAAAAGTGCAAGGTGTTGGACTCCAATGACACACCTTGCTAATTAGTAATAAAGTTGGAATGCGGCTGGGAGATCTTATGTCTGCAAAAGGGCCTTCTATAAGGCCTCTTTACTACTTGATTTTCCCGCTGGAAATGGTTGGGAAAATTTCATTTTTTTTCCTTGTGAAGAATTTTAACGTGAATTTTTTCAAATTTTTCATATCTGAAAAATCACATATGAATTTTTGGTTTTTGCTCACTCCTCATGAGCGAGGAAAATCAAAATAGTTTTTTTCCTCACCCTCATGAGGATGAATTTCCAGAAAAATTTTTAAATTTTCACGCTCGCTCATGAATGAAGAATGCGAGCGTTTCGGTACTCTGCTATATACGCAGCATAGTAGCGCCTTTTCCTAAAACCCGTGGCAAAAATATATAATTTGATGACACAAATTTGAGAAATGAATGCATACATCGTATAAAGAGCTACCTACTGATCACAATTCAAAAAAGTTTTCTTTAAATCGATAAAAAATTATAGGTGATGGGGCTGCTCACAGTCGAAATTTTTTTAAGAAAGCAAAAAAAGGTGATTTTGCAAATAAAATTGCACTTTAAATTTGAAGTTTTAGAAACATTGCTGTTTGATCACTAATTTTTTGGTATGTTTTTAAAGGTATGTTTATTTTTTTTATTAAAATAAGTAACAAAATATTAATAAGATTCCTTACTATTTCGGCAGTAGCCATTTTTCAGATACCCTATATTTAGGTCATTTTTACAAGTAAAATATCTAAAAATAGCCATATTTTCGGAGCATATTGGCTACACACTACTTCAAATAATTTAACTAAGCTTGGCCACAAGAAGTTGCAGCTTTGGTGAAATAAGATCTCATACCAATCTCATACCAAAAACGAGATAATCTTTTTCTCATTTTTAAAGTATGTAACAAACGTGTGTTCAAAATGTGAAAATAAATAAAAAAAGCTCTCCAAAATTTTATTTACTGCAAAATTAAAGTTACTTGTTACATATTTTTATTGTTGCTTCTCGTTAAATATTCATAAAACAAAGAAAACAAGATCGCGCATTGCGCAGTTCCGTTAGCTTTTTACTCTCGTTTTGACGTAATTTTTACTCCCTGTAGTAACCTTGCGGCCACACGATCAACTTTTTGTTGATAGTCTTTTACATATACTGTTTGTCAAAATTTACATATATTAAAAGCTGTGACGTAGGCTACACGCAATTTTTAAGCAATTTACTTTCAATATTTCATCAAGAAAATAATTTATACTGACAAACGAAAAATTTGCTCACTAAACTTCTAATCAGCTGTTAAATTGAACGTAAAATTGCCAAACAAATGGATAGTTAAAATTGAGAGCAATCTCGTGATCAATTTAAAAAGTGTGAGTGTGTTAGTGAAAAAAATGAGAGTGAGAGCAAATTGAAAGGAATTGAAAGACAAAAATTGATCGTGTGGCCTTCAAGTAAGAGATTAAAATGTAAACAAACATTGAGCATACCACACACATGTTTTACTGTGATCATGTTTGTGCTCATTTACTGCTATGACGTACATGCGCAGTAAAATAATGTTTTTTTTTACATTTTAATGCACTATCTTGTTTTCTTTGTTTCATGTCAAATAATTAACAATATTTTGCTCTGCAATCGGGTAGGCATAAAAATTGCAATTTTTTTTTTATTTCAATTTAAAAACATCTATTATAAAAATAGGTAGGTAGTTTTAAAAATTAAAACTAAAATATACTGCAGTTGTATAATCTTGTTACTTTTTTTGCTTAAATTAGGTAGTTTAACCCCTTTTTTTATTTTTGGGTATACATTTAACCGCAATTGAGTAATGCAGCCAGTTAAGTGTTTACTTTGTAAAAGTAGTGATCAGTAGCACAACTTATAGAATTATATTTTTAAGTGCGATAATGTCATTAAAACATTCGGAGTTGTTTGAGTTATTCACAAACTCAGATAATGAAAATGTATTTTAATCGGCTATTTTGTGAACACTACAAGATTTACCAGGATACCACGATGTTCAAAGCAAAATTAACTTCGTTTACATAACAATTATTAAAAAAAAATGGTTTATAAAAAACAGACCAGACTGGCTAAATGCAGTAACAACTTTTGAAAACATCGAAGAACCGCATACATCCTCTGACAGCAAAAGAGGAAGACCTGAAAAACTATAAACGAGTGATCTGAGTACACAAGAAATAGCTTTTTACTAGATGTGCAAACATGTACGTAAATATTAATACTGTTTTTTCAGATTTAAAATGATATTATTATTTTTAATATTTTAAAAATAAATTGTGAAGGTAATGGATGGAATTTAATTGTTTTAATTAAGTTAACTTTGAAATGTGATTCTAAATAATGTTTAAAAGCTGCGTTATTTTTTTATAATCGAAAGATAAATTTTTGCATCTACATATTTTGATTTCTTTTTAATGCTAAAAATAACTAGTGGTGAATGAGAGTGTACTAAGCTTTCACTCCGTGTGAAACTTTTTTTATATTTATCAAAGATCCTTGATCCTTGTATAGTTCTTTGTCGATTTAGTCATGTCCGCCTACCTGTACGTCTGTTTGAAAGACGCTTACTTTCGAAGGACTCAACAGAAAAGAACAATATTGATCTTAAGTTCATTTCATCGGCCAGAAGTCCAATTATTTGTCATCGCTGATTTAATAAATTTTAATGCCATTCGAAAGAAAACATATTAGGCCTAAAGCCTATAGTACACGGCATGTAAAAAGACACATGCGCATGTGGTTCTGACGTAATTTTGACGTCATCACACAACACTCAATGTTTATTGTGGCTTTGCATTGACGTCAAAATTACGTAAGAACCACATGCGCATGTGTCCTTTTACATGCTGTGTACTATAGGCTTAAGTCGTCCAGAAAACTGGATTAATATTGGTAGTTGTGAGTGTAGCATGCTAATGGAAACAAATATTTTATGTTGTTTTAGAACAATTTTTTTTTTTGTAAATTTGATCAGAACTAAATTATGATTTCTCGGAAACTATTATCAATAATGATCCTCTAAGAAAGGGTTCGTTGTATTACTGCACCACTTACAACTGATGTGTTATTAGATGTTTTTCCAGGCTTTATATTTTAGTTAAATCCGAGTTTCTGTGGAATAGAACTTGTTAGGGTCAAAGAGATGTTGCTATTAATAGAAAGCTTAAAGTGTCCTTTTTAACCCCATTTATACTTTTGCAACTGTTTGGAACTGTCTGTAGAACACTTTTTTCATTTGAATGAAATTACTTGCAACATTTTTTTCCTCTTCTTTTTTTATTGAAACATAATACAAAGGGTTACATACGTCTTGTTTTGACAAATAATACTGCCACTGATTACATTCTTGAAACTGGCAGCTTTTGAGTTGATTTGAAAGAACATGGGTCCATAGAGGGTCGGGAGAGTGACTTGAAGAACTCTAAAATTGTCACCCTCCGTTATTCAAACTTTTGAAAATTCAGCAAAAATATAGGTTTTTATGTATTGCAAAAGATTAGAGTTAAGCTGATTTTTTTGAGTTTTTCAATCGGGTGGATTATTTTTAATATCAAACCGTTATCAATAGTGGTTTAAACATTTTTTATATTTTTAGGAAAGCAGACTTTAAGCGATGCTTTGTTGTATTTTTAAATGCTTATGCATTTTTCTATAATTATAGTGGGATATTCGAGGTGAATGTATATTCGTGCAAAGGTAATACATATGAATACTCATTTTTACTATATCAACAAAAGATGGCCATGTTCTTTCGCTGTTAAAAAATATTTTCTCCAGAAATATATATGTAAAAATGTTTATATTTTTGGAAAGAAATCGTTATAAGTATGCTTGTGGAAAGCAATTTTTAGTCAATTTGACATGTGTTTCTCCCACGTACTCTATCAAAAAAAAATTTTAAATAAAAAAAAAAAAATTATTTAAGTAAAAAATTCTAATAATTCAGCACACCGATTTTAATAAAATTAGAACAGTAATGTTTTGTGATATGTCCATAAAAATTCTGAACAATATCGAGTGGTTAACAGGTGACAGTATGTCCATTTTTGTAAAAAAATAATCATTTTTTAAAAGCGTTTTTCCGGGATTGGGAATTTGAGATATTTTTTAAATTTGGCAGTTACGTAGATTAAAAACTTCTTAAAACAGTGCACTTAAAAACATCCCTCTCTTTGAATAAAAAACACCACAATTCTCAATCAAGAGCATTTTCACAGGGTTCAGAAATATTCATACATGAATTCTAAAATTCCAACATTCATGATAAATTGCCATGAATAATGCTTGCAAAATTTTTTGTTTTATTCTCGCACTGTAAAATTAATAGCTAAGATTTTTTTTTATTTTTAAGCACATGAATGTTTTTTATATTCCAGTTTGTACATATGCACGTATGTGAATAAAGAAAAGTACAAAATTGTAAAAACTAAAATATGAGAGGCTAATCGTTCTGTCATTTATGTTTATAATAACAAGAGTTCCTCTCTGTTGTGTTTTGCTTTATTCGTGTTTAAAAACACAAAATATCGCTTGCTTCATTTGTTCTTGTTTAATAGTATTTGTAGCCTTGATTTGTACATGATAAAAATGTTTTTTTAATCGTCGTTTATTCGTGGTTTTTTCATACATTAAGAAAATAAAAACACTTGCAACTTTATTTTGAACAATTGTAAATATAACAACAGTACAAATTTTCAATGAATTACTTATTTTAAAAGTGTTGTGGTATGTTTTTTTTAAAACTTTAATAAAAAAAATATAAAATAAATCATACCTATTTTTTTGTTTTTATGAGCAGTATTTTCACTTAAAAAATTTTTTTTCTCTAAATTTGCACTTCAAAAAAAAAGACATAAAAAAACTAATCGTGACACTAATTGTTGAAAATTTGTTTTTTTTTTCAACGTTCATATTTATGTATGAATAGTAAAATTCAAACATTTATAATAAATAATTTGTCTTATCTCATGTTTTTTGTAGAAACAACACAAGAATGATATACAAGTTAAGGTACGAAAGTACAGCAACAAAAGTTATTGTGAAATATAAAAAAATTGCAACAATAAACACTTCTTCAAAATTAGCGCTGCACGCGCGTCCCAAAATAACTGAATAAAAAACCTTTTTTCATAGCAGACGCTACGTTGCATTTCTTATCTGCAAATTCCGTTCACATGAAATGTGAGTCCGTTTATGCTGATAAGCATTTTTGTCGTGGCTTCTTCTTCTTCCTCTAGAAGTTGTAGAGTTCTTTAGTTTTCAAATTAAAAGTTAGTTCAGCACTGACACTCAAGACTTGCATAGCAAGTAATTGTAATTATAGTTATATTTGGATTTGTTTAAATAAAGTTATTTAATTATTTTTGATTTGTTTAAATAAACAGAAAATGAACAGAGATTAAATTGTGTTTTAATTATATTGACAACAAAATTAATTGACACTCAAGACTTGCATAGCAAGTAATTACAACAAAACTAATTGGCGCCCAACGGAAAAAAAACAGTCACCATTGAAGTGAAAAGAAAAATAACCTTTTATAATAAAAAACAGTGTTTAAAAAAAATTAAAATTTAAACAACAAAGACAATCACCATACAGTGAGCAGATAAAAACTAAGTCACCATTGAAGTGAAAAGAAAAATAACCTTTTATAATAAAAAACAGTGTTTAAAAAAAAATTAAAATTTAAACAACAAAGACAATCACCATACAGTGAGCAGATAAAAACTAAGTCACCATTGAAGTGAAAAGAAAAATAACCTTTTATAATAAAAAACAGTGTTTAAAAAAAAATTAAAATTTAAACAACAAAGACAATCACCATACAGTGAGCAGATAAAAACTAAGTCATCATTGAAGTGAAAAGAAAAATAACTTTTTTATAATAAAAAACAGTGTTTAAGAAAAAATTAAAATTTAAACAACAAAGACATTCACCATACTTGTGAATAAAAATTACATTGCTTATTGAAAATTTAAAAAATTACTACCATACTGGTGCTAAAAACCTAATACAATTCTTAAAAATATAAAAAGCATTCATCACCAAAAAGCAAAAAATATAACAAAAACTAATCCATCAATCAACAACTTAGAAAAGCCAAGCCGTGAGCAGTTGCAAAGGACCCTTAGTGAAGCCGAGTCTTGAGCAGTTACATTCCAGCCAGAAAAGTTGCATTTAGAACCAGAAGGAGCCAAAGCCGTGATGATTTATTTGTAAGAATTCTATTTTTTATTATTACTATTGATTGCTATCTATTATTTTTTATAAAATTTTTTTTTAAAAAAAAACAAATCGGATCTAAATTTTTGAAATTTCGTAAAAATTTTTTATTTTTATTATTGTAACAGTTATTACCTTTGCAATTTAAAGTGAAATTTACGCGAAAAGAATTCTGAGTTGATCTTTGGTTTTTCCCTAGAGTTCATGTCAAGACCACAGGAAGATCCTGAAGAGTTTGACGTTATTTTAGCTAGGCTACAATCACTATTAATTTCTGAAAAAAGAATTGAGAACAAAGAGGAAATGAATTCTGAAAATTTGCGAGTTCTCTTGGACACTGCTATCCAACAAGCAGTCCAAAGAACAAAAGAAAGCTTTGAAGCAACTATTGCCGACCTTACTAGGCGACTCCAATCCTTAGAGCCACCTTCTGCCGTAGAAGCATATAAGGAAATAGAAATAGTACCCAATAGGACGTGTGAGGAGACTCTAGATATAATTAAATCTGTCCCAGAATTTAAAGGCGACCCCACCAGATATGTCTCTTGGCGTCAGGCCGCCACAACAGCCCATAAATTATTTGAACCTTATGTAGGAAGCTCAAAGTACTACCAGGCGGTAGCTATTCTGAGAAACAAAGTCGTGGGTAACGCAGATGCTGCGTTAAGCACTTATAACACAGTCCTTAACTTTAAGGCTATTATAGCACGGCTTGATTTTACTTACATGGATAAAAAATCCATCTTTACTTTAGAGCAAGAGCTCTCCACTTTAAGACAGGGACAGAAAACTATTATCCAATTTTACGACGAAGTAGAGCGTAAGTTAACCGCGATCGTGAACAAAATTATAATGTCGAATGAAGGAGATGCCAATTTGATTCAGTCACTGAACCAAAAATACCGTGAACAGGCTTTGCGTGTCTTTGTTTCGGGAGTTAGGAAGCCCTTATGTGACACCTTGTTTTCGTGCAAGCCTGCAGACTTGCCATCAGCTCTGGCACTAGCACAAGAGCTAGAAGCAAATCAAAACCGCTATCATTTTGCTGCCATTTACAGTAATGGTTTAAACAAGGCTTTAATGAGTCCCTCAACACACACAGCCTTAAGACAAAACATACAGCATGTTAAACAGAACTCCTTTGGTCAGCAAAATAACTACTCTCAGCCTCCGCAAAACTTTGTCGGTCAACAAACTACTCCATTTTATCAAAATCGCCCTCAACAGGCATCTAACCAATCACAACGCCATAATGTTGCAAATTCGAATTTCCGAAATTTCGCCCAAAATCCTTTTCAGCCTGTAGGCCAACAAGCTAGTGACTCTCAACCAGTATCCCAATCCCTGGACACTGATGTAAGCATGCGTACGGTGCGAACAAACAACTTTCGGGGTTTTCAAACACAAAAGCGAGGTTTAACATCCGAAAGACAGGTCCCTCAGAAGGTCCAAAGGATTAACCACCTTGGCCAAGAGATGTTGCAAAACGAAGGTCTCGAAACCTTGGAAACACATGACTACGGCGATGAGCCAAACTTCTCTGGTAACCAAGAGCCGTATGAAAACCCTACTTTTTCTGATCCACCTTTCGAAGATGACATTAATTTTTTAGGGGAGGGTCAGTTCTCCCCTACATTGAGCGAAGGGTAGGTGGCAAAAACATTAAACTTTTAATCGACACTGGTGCCTCTAAAAGTTATATCACCAATATTAACGGATTAAAAAACATTAAAGAAGTCGAAAAACCATTTTTAGTCAAATCCATTCATGGTGCTGATACAATCAACAACAAAACACTAGTAAATGTCCTAAATCATACTGAAACATTTTTTATTTTACCGAACCTGTCTCTATTTGACGGTATCATAGGTTTTAGCTTCATAAAAAGCATAAAGGGCGTGATTAACACAGAAAAAGACATGATTTATTATAACGGCGGCGAAGAAAAATTGAAATATCTTAAGCTAGATGCAGTGAATTCTTTAATAGAAAATGTCTCTATCCCAAAAAATGTAGAAAAGAAATTTTTCCAAATAATAAACGAAAATGCTGGTGTTTTCGCTAACCCGAATGAAGCCTTACCCTTTAACACGAAAATTTCCGCAAAAATTAAAACAAAAGATCAGGAGCCCATATATTCTAAATACCAATCCTACCCCATTTCGATGATAGAATTTGTCAATAAAGAGGTTAAGGAACTTTTAAAAAATGGCATTATAAGGCCATCCCGATCTCCCTATAACAGCCCTGTTTGGGTTGTCGACAAGAAAGGCACAGACGAATTGGGCAAGCCCAATAAACGCCTCGTGTTCGACTACACTAAACTTAATTCAAAAACTATCCCTGATAAATATCCTATACCTGATCCGTCTGTTATACTTTCAAATCTTGGCAAATCTAAGTTCTTTACAACCTTGGACTTAAAAAGTGGCTTCCACCAGATTAACTTGGCCGAACACGACCGGAAAAAAACTGCTTTCAGCGTGAATAATGGTAAATACGAGTTCTGTCGTTTACCATTTGGATTAAAAAACGCCCCGAGCATTTTTCAGCGTGCCATCGATGATGTTTTACGTGATGAAATCGGAAAGTCATGTCACGTTTATATCGATGATATCATCATATTTTCTGACTCTGAGCAGAAGCATATAGATGACATCCAAAACATCTTACTAAAACTTTACCATGCTAACATGAGAGTTTCTTTAGAAAAGTCCAAATTCTTTAAAACCTCTGTCGAGTATTTGGGCTTTGTCGTTTCAACCGACGGTATCAGAACGTGTCCAAAGAAAATTGAAACCATAGTCAACTACGAAACGCCAACAACCTTAAGGAGCTTAAGGTCATTTCTAGGGTTGGCCGGTTATTATAGAAAATTCGTTAAAGACTATGCGGCTATAGCGAAACCTCTGACTAAATATTTACGTGGAGAAAATGGTCATGTGGGGACAAAACATTCGAAGCAAGTTAAAATTGACCTTGATGCTGATGCTATTCACTCATTCAAAAAAATTAAGAATATCCTTTCTTCCGAAGATGTACTTCTCCTTTATCCAAATTTCGATAGACCTTTTGACCTTACGACTGATGCGTCATCCCATGCTATTGGCGCCGTTCTTTCTCAAAATGGTCGTCCAATTACCATGATTTCAAGGACCTTGTCACCCGCCGAAGAAACCTACGCAACCAACGAACGCGAACTTTTAGCTATCGTATGGGCCTTAAAAAATCTTAGACACTATCTTTACGGGGTAAATAATTTAAACATCTTCACCGACCACCAACCCCTAACCTTTTCGATATCTGATAAAAACCCAAACTCTAAATTAAAGCGCTGGAGAGCTTTCATTGAAGAGTACTCGCCAACATTTTTCTACAAGCCCGGCAAAGACAATATTGTTGCAGACGCCCTTTCCAGACAATTTGTTAACATTACAATGGATACCACATCTACATGCTCACTACAAGCTTGTGGAAGTGAGATGTCACTCACCGAAATTATTCCCGCGGTCGAAAACCCAATTAACTGTTTCAAAAACCAGATTTTAATCAATCATGGTTCAGAACAAAATAAAGAAACAAAAATTCTTTTTAAAAATCGCATTCGACATCGCATTTCATATCAAGAAATTGACGATCTTTTAAATACTATTAAGGACTGCATAAACCCAGAAGTAGTGAACGCGATTAATTGTGATTTACATACCCTTGCTCAAATCCAACACCTTCTTATATCGAATTTCCCTTCTGTAAAATTCAGGTACGCTAATAAATTTGTTACAGATATCTTTAACGCAAGTGATCAAATTGAAATTTTAACAAATGAACACAATAGGGCACACCGTTCTGTTTCAGAAAATACGAAACAAGTTCTTCAGGATTATTTTTTCCCAGATATAGCTAAAAAGTTAAAAGAAATTACAGCAAACTGCAAAATCTGTCGGCTAGCGAAATATCAAAGACATCCAAAAAAACATGGGATCGCTGAGACCCCCATACCCTCCTTCCCAGGCGAGATCCTCCATGTCGATATTTACAATACTGACAAGAAATTCTATTTAACATGTCTCGATAAATTTTCTAAGTTCGCTATTGTAAAACCTATACCCTCTCGAGCGATAGTAGACGTTAAACCAGCCCTTCTGGAGATACTTAACTTTTACAAAGGCACGGAAACAATAGTTTGCGACAACGAAAAGTCACTAACTTCACAAACCATAAGATCGTTAATAAAGAATAACTTCGGAGCAAACATTTACGCAACTCCACCCATGCATAGTACCTCTAATGGCCAAGTCGAGCGTTTCCACGGAACACTTGCGGAAATTGCAAGATGCCTAAAACTAGAGTACGCAATAGATGACTCTACAGAGCTTGTCTTAATGGCAACTGCAAAATACAATAGAACAATCCATTCTACTACTAACCATAAGCCCATAGATATAATTCAATCAATTCCAGAAAACTTGAAAGAAAATATTCGTGCGAAAATTCTTGCCAAACAAAAATCAGACCTTGATTATCATAACAAAAAGACAGTAACTAAAACATATAATCCTGGAGATAAAGTTTTTGTGAAAGTTAATAAGAGATTGGGGAATAAAATTAGCAAACTTTTTGTCGAAAAGACTGTCCAACAAGATCTAGGCACAACTCTTAAAATTGATGACAAAATAGTGCATAAAGATAACATTCGTTTCCTCATTGCAGCATCCTAATATTTGCAGTCTTTGTACTCGCTAGCTATGCCACCATCCTGGACTATACTTCTTCACACTATATTCCTGTAGCAGACGGAAATGTTGCAATCTATGAAAATTATGGAATGTTGGCCCATGTAACGGACTTGACAAACTTTACTACCATAGCAGAAGAAACCAGAAATCTAACGGACCTACTACCAAAATCACACATGAGAAAACTGCTAGAATCAGATGTGGACCAAATAGAGAAGACAATAGAATCCCTGCGCATACACCACAGGCACGCACGTAGCATTAACGTTCTTGGAACCGCGCTAAAATACATAGCTGGTACGCCAGATTACGATGACTTTACCGAAGTGCGTAGCAAACAAGATGAATTAGTTACTGCAAGTAATGCTCAGATAATCATAAACACCGATATGCAATCGCAAATAAACAAATTAACTACGACTGTGAACACACTTGTAAGTAAAACTAAGGCTACTGAAATCGATTCAGGATACCTTTATAGTTTGTTAGGCGAAAGAAATAGAGCAGTACTTAGGGAACTAGATAACCTAGCTTTGTCCATAACCTTGGGGAAACTCCAAATGATCAATCCCATTCTGTTAGATAGCTCGGAAGTAAGTTTTGTTTTAAAATCCGAAATAGATTTAAATGTAAGCATTACTGAGATAATTGTAAATTCAAAACTAAAGATTTTGCAAACCGAAAATGTTATTTCGTTTTTGATAAAATTTCCAAAAATTATAAAATTTTGTAATAAAAAATTAATTTTTCCAGTCGTTCATAATAATAAAATTTTGTCATTTAAAGTAAGTGATGTAGCAAAATGTGGCTACAAATATATCATGTTAAAAGATTGTAAAAAGAAATCTACAACTTCATTTTGTAAAACATTTAACCCTGAAAATACTTCATGCCTAGACACTTTATTAAATAATAACACGGCAACTTGTAACACAAATTCCGCGCATAATATGCCACCTCTGAAAGAGATTGACGATGGCATTGTTGTTATAAATAATCAACCCTCCAAAGTGATTTACGAGAATGTAACAAAAACCCTACAAACGGGTACATACCTCATAACTTTTGATAATACCTTAAAAGTTAATTCAACGGAATTCAAAAATTGCCGAAAAATTGCTTTTAAAAGCCCCGAAATTCCTATAGCTCACACTGTTAACTTAACTGATCATACCGCTATCTTATCACTTCAATACCTTCATGATTTAAATATTGAAAACCTAGACCATATATCGCACCTTCATTCGAAAGTAAGAGGAACTTTTTACACCTCAGCCTCTCTTTTTGTTCTTATGGTAATAATATGCGTTGCATACGTTCTCGCCAAAAGGCAACGTAAGGTTGAAATCAACAATATTCTTAGCAGATATGATCAGACGGGGACGTCCGATGCTTAAAGGGGGGAACAGTTAAGGTACGAAAGTACAGCAACAAAAGTTATTGTGAAATATAAAAAAATTGCAACAATAAACACTTCTTCAAAATTAGCGCTGCACGCGCGTCCCAAAATAACTGAATAAAAAACCTTTTTTCATAGCAGACGCTACGTTGCATTTCTTATCTGCAAATTCCGTTCACATGAAATGTGAGTCCGTTTATGCTGATAAGCATTTTTGTCGTGGCTTCTTCTTCTTCCTCTAGAAGTTGTAGAGTTCTTTAGTTTTCAAATTAAAAGTTAGTTCAGCACTGACACTCAAGACTTGCATAGCAAGTAATTGTAATTATAGTTATATTTGGATTTGTTTAAATAAAGTTATTTAATTATTTTTGATTTGTTTAAATAAACAGAAAATGAACAGAGATTAAATTGTGTTTTAATTATATTGACAACAAAATTAATTGACACTCAAGACTTGCATAGCAAGTAATTACAACAAAACTAATTTACATAAACACAGATTACGCATTGCGCATGTTTTTTATTATTTACAAAATTTAACTGTTTAATATTAAGTCACATCAGCACATTATACACATGTTTGTTTACTTGTGTTTCTACATTTCATTTTTAAAAGCTGAATGAGCTATTTTGGTGTCTTTGTATCATGGAAACAAAAAACAATACAAATATAAGAACAAATAAAGCAAGAGATGTGTTTTTAAACACGAATAAAGCAAAACACAACAGAGATTATGATGTGAATAGCAAGTGTATATTTGGAAGTATGTACCTATAAGAATGCAAGATGAGCAAAAGAAGTTAAAAAAAAAAATTCTCTCATGTACAAATGTAAGAAAAAATAAATCTCTATTATTATCTCATGTGTTTTGTAGAAACGAAAAATAATGAAAATACTTTTATACAAGAACGAATAAAGCAAAATTTTTTTGTGTTTTTAAGCACGAATAAAACAGCACACAACAGTGTATAAAATTTTTTATTCCTACCCATGTGTGAATAGTGAGTGAATATTTGGAACTCTGCATTTTCATACTAAATGCTAAAAACATTAAAAGTTCAACTTTGGCCTTAAAATTCTAAGCAAGTGCTAAGCCGATTTTAACAAAATTAAAACTGTAGGAATGTTCAAGAAGTCTTCTCTCCAGCGAAAGAAAAATTGCAAAAGTATCTTTATCGGTTTTCCGTTACTGTGCGTCGGTGACAATTCTATTTCTTTTTTCTATTCAATCTTAGTGGAATTATCCACCTCTACATGCACGTTTTACAGAGATTTATTCACATGTGCGCTGTATTTGTTTGTAGTTTTAAATAAAGAAATGTCGAAAATAAAGTGTTACTTCAAAATATCTAAAAAAAATATTTTGACAAAATTTTAGAAACTCTGTTATTGTTTTCTAGAACAATAAGAAAGTTGTGCAAGTTTAGTATTTTCCACACTAGATAATTAAAAATATTGATGTAAAAACTATAAACCTGCATGTTGGCCTTATGCAAGTATTGATACATACAAATTTAGTTTATGTTCACATATCTGCACTAACAAATGTGTGTAAATATGAACCTTTTTTTGCTGTTTCAACATTCAACATTCAGGTGGTAACCTGAAAAAAAATGTTGTATCAAGAATTACAAATTATGTTTTATCTTAATTAACCGAGCAATGGTCAACTTCACTACAACGGACTGAAGGTCTAAGTTCAGTCCGTTGTATTGAAGTAGACCAGAGCCTCTTGCGGGAATAGAAAACACATTCGTACTGATAGACTAGCCCGCTACTAACTAGTCTACTAGGGCACCAAAAAAGAAATTTGCTCTTCGCTTAAAGTTTTATTTAAATTTCTACCCTACAGTTACTGTTACTGTTAACTAAATGACGCTTTAATATATTAAGGTATTTATTCGTATCCATGGTGTTCTCAGTGAAACAAATTTCTTTAACTCCCTTACTAGTTATACACCCCCAAATCCATTACCGAAAGTTTTCAAAATTTAAAAATTGGAAGTATGTTTCAACTTTTCAATGCTTATAAAGGTTTTCTCTACTCAATTATATCATCCATTGCTTTTCTGTGTCCAGGCATTTGAAATTCATGATTTCATGTCTTAGATTTATTGTTTTGAGTAATAAAAAACAAAAGTTTATTTAAATCATTATTATTAACAATGGTCACTTGACCAAGCAAAATAAAATAATAGTTTGAACGATAACAAGTATGAGTGTTATATTCGGATGTGCCGAATCTTTTATACCCTCCACCGAGAGTTCGAATGTTTCAGGTGTTAGCTTTATAGAAAATCTATAAATTGTAAGCCAATCTTTATAAAACCTGAATACTGTAATTCTAATTCATTGCCTAATTTAAATAAGATAATCTGATTTGTTTCAGACATATTACTAGGCGTATAATAGTGATTTTTGGGAGGGAATGTTATATTGGACCAATCGTCAATTATGGATCATTCATCACAAAATTCGGTAGAGTGATTTTTGGAATTAAACAAGTAAGAGTAATATAATCGGCAATAGTGAGAATATTTCATTCCCTTTATGGGGATCTATTTATAAATATAAAAATGAATGCATTGTTGATTTGTTTGTTTGTTTGTACCTCATAACCGCCTAAACCCCCCATACAAAGACAATATAAATTTCTGTATATCCTAAGAAAGGAAAGGGTAACGTTTGAAATTTGGTACAAACATTTTGGTTTTCAATGCACAACATTTGACAACATTTGGGCGGGATTGTATAAGTGGGCGTGGCTCAAAATGACAGGATTTGAATGGTGGGCGTGGCATCTCCCATACAGAGACATTATAGATTTATATATATCTGGAGAACTCCTGTCGCCAAAGTTTCCGAATAATGTACAAGCATTTTGGTTATAAACACACAACATCCGAAATATGGGCGTGATTGGAGAAGTGGGCGTGGCACAAAATATATTAATTTATATATAAGGAACGGTAAAAGAAAAATTATCCGAATTTGGTACACATATCTTGTTTATCAATACACAAACTCTCTAAAAAAATTGACAGTTTTGGGAAGTGAGCGTGCTACCTCCCGTAGACAGACATAGATTTCTGTATATCTAGAGAACGGTTAGAGCGAATGTTTCCAATTAGGGGAAAACATCTTAGATATCAATACAAAACATCAGTCAAAAAGTGGGCGCAAATTAGAATCACATACATTTGAAGAACGGCAAATGTAAAACTGTCTTAATTTGGTACAATTAAAATGGCTATCAATATAGATACAGCATCTGTAAGTAATGTGTGCGATTGGAGAGGTGGGCGTGGATCAAACTAGATTTCTGTATGTCTACAGAATGGCCACAGCTGCAATTTACAAATTTAAAACAAATAGCTCTGTATTAAATGAAAAATATCTGTAAAAGGCCCACTGCCTTATTGTACACATAGACGGGGCAACTTCAATACAAATACCACATAGATTTCTGTGCAACTGGTGAATGACAACAGTAAGAGTAGTCAAACTTGGTACAAATAACTTCATAAGCAATGCACGAAAACGGTATTGAAAATGGACCCATGGTAAATTATGGACCAAACGTCACAAAATCTGTAGAGCCTGGCATTAAAAAAACCTAAATTAGAACAAATTTCGATAAAGTCGTAAAATTTATGTTACATGTATTATGTTGTTTTATGTCACATGTATTATGTTGTAAATGTGCATAGACAATGTGCTTTTTAACCATTTAACGCCTTTTATATATTTCTCATTCCTATTGTGTATGTGCATATGAATTTGTTTATTTTGTACATCTAATGCTGGGTACAGACAAAACGTTTTGATGTTATGTTGATGAAATCGCGAATGAATGAAAATTAATGAGATTGCATAGTGTGTGCCCAGCATAATCATATATTCCTATATATGACAATATGTTGTATTGTAAGTAGTTTTGTCGAAAGTCCATAGATATTCTGAAAAAAAGTACCAAAAAAAAGCGAAAATTCCCGCATTCAATTTAACATAGAAGCAACCCATCACTGTTTTACAAATGTCACGTAACAACGGTATAAAATTCAATTTTATACAGAATGAAACGTTACAACTATGGTACATTACATTCCGGTAAGCTTTTGCATTGCTCTTCATATACCAAAAAGCGAACAGCTGATTAAAACAGTACATATACGGTACAGCAACGTTCGCCTAACTGAGCCTTAAGCCGTCAGGCCTTGAGTATTGAGGAGAGAGAGGAAAATTAATGGAATTCTCTTTTGCTTGCTTTCCTAAAAGCTCAAGACTTGACGGCTAAGCCTGGAAGCACTAATGCTCAATAGCAATGTTGCCAATTTATCCAATTCATGAAATTGTTTCTTTCTTGTTCCCCTTACAATAGTATATGTAATTGGTAAAGCGTTTTGAATTTTTTCGCTAACTACTTTTTTATGTATGTACGTACTTCTTATCAAAACTTATTGCTGAAAAAGGTTTTTGAAGTTTTTGAATGTAACATTTTTTTAAAAATTAAAAAACCCGAATTGAAAACAATTAATTTTCATTGAAAACAAAATCAAATTTCTTTTTGTTTTTGTTGTTTTTATATTGATGTACTTCGAAATCTTGTTGCATTTAGTCTTCACGGTAATTTTGTTTTTTTTATCTTTCCTAAATGTGTTTCTTTTTCTTCAACTGGCAGAACTGACTTTTAAATTATTGTGGTTCTCAATGAACTTATTCGAGATTTATTCAAGGGTTGTCTTGTTTTAGAGTTTTTAATGTTCATATTCTCTTGTATAAGTTAACAAACTTACTTCAACGTACTCGTCTCTAAAATATCGAGTGTTGATTGCTCTCATCTCACAGTTATTCATCTAACTAAATGAGAACGAAGCGAATACAAAATTATAATGAAGTTTTTCTGAACATCAGTGAGGCTATTTTGGAATTGTTGCAGCTTAATTTAGCATTAACAATTTTTATTTAACTGCAAAATTTTCATTTATCATTTTTATGAAATATTGTTTGGCTTTTTTAGCATTATTTTAAAAATTTTGACGAAAAGTTTTATTGATGTTACTTAATTTCTTTTATAAATTATAATAAATTTCAATTAAAAATAGTTGTACCCAAAATAAAATTTCGTATGAAAATGCTTAATTTTTATGTTAAGAAAGTGAATAATAGAAATGCCCTCATCATGTTGATTGTTAAAATTATTCGAAATTACGATATTAAAAGGCAAGGAAATTTCACTTTGTATTTACATAAAAATTATACAGTGTAAATGCTGGAAAAAGTTTTTTGCTCTAAACTGCTAAAAGAAATAATAATTTTAAAACTTCAACTTTTGTTAAGCTATAAGAAATAAAATTATCTAAAAAATTTTGTATAGCATAAAAAAAATCATATTAATTTTGCAGGTATCAGAAGTTTAATTTGTTATCTCAACTACCTGTGCTGCATATTTATATGTATCTGATGTTTTACCAAAATGTACCCACTTGTTTTAAATATTTATATGTATTTAAATTTCGTTGAAAACTAAGTCACTAAAAAGTATTTAGTTTGGAAAAAAAATTTACGCTGGTAATACATTTGAAAAAAAAAACTTAAAAAATGTTAGCATTATTTTAAGCATTTTTAAAATTATTTTTTGGTGATGTCTAATGCCAGATTTAGCTGTAAAAATTTTAAAGATCGGGTCACATTGTTTATTGCGGACCGATCTTCACGAAATTTAACATTGTCATTTTTAGTCTTAAAAATTCTGACGTACCAAATTTTATTAGAGTAGTATTATTTGTTACAGTTTTATGCATACTAAGCTGGTTTCTGAGAGAACGCTTCATATGGGGCCTATTGTAAATTTTGGACGGAACTTCACATATTTTAATAGTATGATTTCTTATTCTATAAAAGTTTGACGTACCAAGTGTTATTGCTGTAGCGTTATTATTTACGGCTTAAGGCGTACTTAACTCTATCAGAAAGAGGGCTTTATATGTTGCACACGGCAAATTACGGACCGATCTTCACGAAGTTTGACATTGTGATTTTAAGTCCTATAAAACTGTGACGTACCAAATTTTATAAAAGTAACATTATTTGTGACATATTACTACAGTAGCATTATTTGCTACGGTTTAAGGCGTGCAAAATTTTTTTCCGATAGTAGGTTTTGTATGGGGCCTATGGTAAATTATGGAAATTAAACAGTATGATTCCTAGTCATATAGAACGAATTTGTGCAAAATCTTATATAAAGCCATGTATTGTACCAACGCTTATATATGTTTTTGCAATAAAACTATCGATTTTTTAGGTTGGTGGTTCCACATTTGGACACATAACTCTTATCGTACTGAATTGATTTTGCTAGATTTCCCAATTCCAAACTGCTTAGGATAACAAGAAACAATTTGACACCACCATTGTTCTTTTCACTTGAATTTTTTGCAAGTGAGCATTATTTCAACAGACTGACAGACAGACGGGCATGGCTACATTGACTTCGAATTAGGCAAGGAGAATATATCGTCACCTTAAATGCAAACGGGCGTAACAAAACTTTTTATTGTTTTGCAGGAGAAGCAAAAAACTTTACAAAATCAATTACAACAAAGTTCACTTGGCGCTTTAATTTCTTTAATAAAGGCACCATTTTTGATCGCAGGGGTCTGAGATGAATAATAAAAACCTGCACTAGTGGCGGTGGAGGGGAAAAAAACTAAATAACACCAAATTTCAATACAGTATCAAAGATTTTTTGGAATTAAATGATTCTCAAGTTGTTTTTCGGAAGGCCGCTTTATATGGGACCGATAAGTCTTACCAGACCGTTAATACCGAGAGAAGTTATTCTTTTGATTTGCTAGATAACTCTTCTGTTGATGGTGCAGTGCAATCTCCCTTAACGGATAACTTCTTTTAACTGCCACCCTCTTTAAACGGACACATTTCCCTGGTACCGGCAGCGTTCTAAACAAAAAGAACTGAGTTCTTTTAAAAGCCATTTTCCTTGTACGGCCACATTTTATTATTCCCTTCGATGTCCGGTTAAAAGAACCTCCTGTATTTAGATTTCTATTGTCAGCGAATGCAAAAACAAATAATCAAATTAAAAAATAGCTAGAAAAATAAACGTTATCCCGTATATTAATTCAAACTTGTATAATTATAATAATAAAGTTTAAAAAATTAGGTTCAATAAAAGAAATTCCACATAAGTGGTCTGTTACCTTAAGTTCAATAAAGGCAACTTATATTTAATGAACATAAGGTTTTATGCTTAATCCCACTGAAGAGTAGCGCGTTGAGAATCCGTATTTTTTCGTATTTTTGATGTTTGTTTTGATTAATTTTGTTCAAAAGTTCTCAGATGTTTTTTTTATTGCCATCATAAGATATTCGTTTGAAATATTTGCATACATTTTAGCGAATTCGAGTACACATGCAAAAAGCATCAATAAATTTGCAAATGCGAATGTGAAGACGAATACTTTTTAGGATGTTTTTAACTATGTTTTTTGTGTGTTTTTTTTTTTTTTTTTGTAAGCTGTTTATTACTGGAATATATTCAAAATCGTATAAAAGAAAAGCAAAAAAATCAGATTCAGATGTACCATGAAGGTTTTAGATAAACTGCAAACTAACTTTGCTTATTAAATGACGTTTAACCTTCGAATTTTTAAAAGAACGTGCGTAGTTTTCAATTAATTTTTTTTTTTTTTGGTTTGTTCGGCTTTTTTTATTCGAATTGCAGTCAGAATTCATTTATACTGTATGATTGTTTGGAAAACAATCACCAATATTCATCATTTTCTTTGCATACTTTTGAGCTTATTTCGCTTTATGTAAAATTTATTTGCTTGTATATTTTTAGAACCTTTTTGCGCGTGTGTACTTTAACTGATTATAAAAATTAGAAAAAAATGAAAAGGGTAAATACATGAAAATTGTAACCAGCTCACAAAAAAAATACCATGTTGGAGTTCATGCAAATTGGTATCCATGAGTCGTATGTCACATTTGACAAAAAATTTAAAAAGTTGTTGCACCCTGCAAAAATTTTATTAAATTGCAATTTTAACTTTTGCAATTCATGGTATATTTTAAATTTATTTATTGTTGATGGTATGACAGAAAAAACTCAAACTGCATTTAAAATGTTAAAATAACACCTTACAACTCTAAAAAAAGAAGGGTCTAACGAGTGGTTCTGATGGAAAGGGCCAATACAATAAATAATAGCAGAGAATTACATCATTTACACTGTTGCTTAAAATATATATAGAACAACTTTAAAGAGCAAAACAAAAAAAAAACCTTTGTAATTGTAAGATTTAATTTTTAAAGAAAATAATTTACATATTTCATGACAATAGAATTTTGTATATCCAGGAATCCTTTAAGTGCCAACGAAAGAATCCATTAATTTTTTTGTCTCCTGCTTGTGAAAAATAAAATTTAGACGAACTCACTCTGTCTATTTGAATGAAGAATGTCGATTGACAAATATGCATCGAAGTAAAATCATGAAACTTTTTAGGTGTTAAATACAAAACTTGTTAAGGAAGTGAGTATGAGAAAGTGCTAAAAGTTTTTTGTTCTCAAGTTTGACTTAAAAGTATGTACGTGTCTTGTAAAACGCAGCAGATATTAAAATGTATGCCAAACATCTTCATACGCCTTCATACATACATACCAGAGTTGCCAGTTTAAGGATTTCCCCCATATTTAGGGGGGTTTATTTCATTTAGGGCTAAATAACATCTTTAAATATAATAACTAAAGGCCAAACCATAATGTGCATGAGCTGTCTTAGGCAACTGTGCGAATACATGTAAATCATATGTGTCAAACCATATTGAACTTAAGAAAACTTTTTGTTAAGTTTTATGATAGCGTTTTAACTGTGAATTATTCTTTAAATAATAATTCTATACGACTAAAATTGTCTATGGCTAATTCCATGTCAAATCGACCAAGAGAGGGATCCGACCCCTTTCGATTTGAATGAAATTTTGGTGTGAAGGCTCCTGTCATCCTATAAGGAACAAATATTAACGAAAAAAATTTTAAAATCTTTCAAAATTTACGTCATATTCAAAATATCATAATAAATCAATATCTCAAAAAACTACTGCAGATACGAAAATGATTTGTATGTAATTTTTAAGAGAATACTTGGGCCTACAAACAATATATTAAAAAAAAATTTTTTTGTCTACAAAATATTACATTTTAAAAATGGACTAAGTCAAAAACCTAATTTTTTTTTTGGCTGATTTTTTTAATGTAATTCCTCAAACTGTTCCTTAAAAATATTGAAACTATGAAGGAGGTGTTTTTTTGCTTTTTTAAGATTTGGTTTTTTTTCTTTTGCAACCTGTAAAAAATAATCCCAAAATAAAATTTTAATATTGTAATTTTGAGCAATATTATTTATTAAAACTGATTTGTGTGATTCTAGGTGTTAAAAAAAGTAACAACATTGATAAAGTTTTTTATGTTTATTTGTTGTATTTTTTGTTGGAGCTCAATGTGGGCACTTTCAAAGAAAGGTACACTTTATGTCACGTTACGTCTCCAAGAAATTAAATGAGTTTTATACATTATTTTAGCGAAGTCGTTTTTTCTTTGGCTCTTTTCCTACCGTCAAAGTTTCAGGATTTTTAAAGAACAGTTTGAGGAATTACATAAAAAAAATCAGCTAAACAAATTTTAAAAATTTGTTTAATATATTGTTTGTAGCCCCAAGTTTCTCTTTAAAATTACATACAAATTATTTTCGTATGTGCAGTAGTTTTTGAGATATTGAGAAAATAAACTCAACACATTCGGCTAATTCGGCGAAATTATGACATTTTGAAGAAAAAAAATATTACAAAAAGCTTTATAAAATTCATAACTGAAATTTAGCTCATAGAATAAATTCGAAAAATAAAAAATGTTGAATATAATAAAGTAGCTTATGAAATGAAATAACTATATATATTTATTTAGAATATTTTATATGTGTGTTTTAGTTGGAAAATGAAAAAAAAATCAAAATTTTTACAGTGAGAGGTACGTTTTGAATGTGTGGTCAATTGATTTTATTATTATTAAAAAATCTGAATAGTGAACACCGTTTCAGGTGAAAAATTAAAATAATAACACAATTTTTGTTTATCTTCATTTTGAAAATGTGTGAATGCAGCTGCTCGGAAGATAATGATATCCAGATGGCCAATTTCCAAAATTTTTATGAAGATACTATGCAAGATGATTTATAATTCATATGTGTATCTAAATGAAATATTTTCGTTTTTGTTCTATGAATGTATGCATGTGTTTTCTAATTTATAATCTTAACAAACAGATAAAAATGTACCGAAATATTGTAAGTGTTCCTTTATAATAAAAAGCTTTCGTTGAAAATTTTGTTTACTCTCCTTTATTGCAACATAGTCATATCGAAAATATTAACTTCGCAAAATGCTATTAAAGTTTTAAAAACGCTCCTTTATTTACAGATTTATTAAAATATATTTTGCTATAACTTTGGTTCAGTTTAAGGATATAACAATGATTTTTTTACTAAAAGTGTTTGTATCTAATAGTGTTTTCACACCTAAAGTTAAAACCTGGTTTAAACATTGAAACTAACAAGAGCTGATTTTGGCGTTGCCATTACAAGTTGCATTTGTATAAGAAATTAATGAATTGATTCGAAATCAAACAGTTTTATATAAAAAATTAATTTTACAATATTTCATCCGTTTGACGTTTTTTGTTTGTTTTTTATTAATTTATTTACGTGAGCCAAGATACCGTCGAAGAAATAGCGTCGAATTTGGGAATTTAAAAACCGGGAAACCAAAATACCCAAATAATGGGGATTTGCAGTATATGAACAAAAAGTTAGCGTCGAAATTAGGAATTTAAAAAGGGGAAGTCCAAATATATTTATATTTTTAATAAAAATACAAAAACTATTTACCTCAGGCTTTTTCACGGTATAAACTATATATTTTCTGAAAGTAGATAGTTTTCTGGACAAAATGAGCGATGCGTGCAAAAAATCGTCCGGTTAGTTTCCGAGAAATCTGGGTTCATCCAAAATGGTCAATAAAAATCTTTACTGATTTATGCCATGGAACACAGGCTTTTCCACGGTATAAACTATATATTTTCTGAAAGTAGATAGTTTTCTGGACAAAATGAGCGATGCGCGCAAAAAATCGTTCGGTTAGTTTCCGAGAAATCTGGGTTCATCCAAAATGGTCAATAAAAATCTTTACTGATTTATGCCATGGAACACAGGCTTTTGCACGGTATAAACTATATATTTTCTGAAAGTAGATAGTTTTCTGGACAAAATGAGCGATGCGTGCAAAAAATCGTCCGGTTAGTTTCCGAGAAATCTGGGTTCATCCTGTGTTCCATGGCATAAATCAGTAAAGATTTTTTTTGACCATTTTGGATGAGCCCAGATTTCTCGGAAACTAACCGGACGATTTTTTGCACGCATCGCTCATTTTGTCCAGAAAACTATCTACTTTCAGAAAATATATAGTTTATACCGTGAAAAAGCCTGAGGTAAATAGTTTTTGTATTTTTATTAAAAATATAAATATATTTGGACTTCCCCTTTTTAAATTCCTTATTTCGACGCTAACTTTTTGTTCATATACTGCAAATCCCCATTATTTGGGTATTTTGGTTTCCCGGTTTTTAAATTCCCAAATTCGACGCTATTTCTTCGACGCTATCTTGGCTCACGTAATTTATTTTTATTGAGCACCATCCCACCTAACATTTGCGTGATGATTTTTTGTAAATATTACCTAACTGAGTCTTTTTAGATCACTTTAGATGATTAAAAACTGATTTTTCACTTGCGCGATTGAAAAAAATTCATATATGATTCATTGATATGTTCAATTAATGAAGTCTTAATGTTTTGAATTGTAAACTGATTTATCAATTGAGCGATTAAAAAAGAATTCATATATCGTTACCTAAAACGCAAAACTTACTTACTAATCAAATATTAAAAATCGTATATTTCATTGATTCTAATGTATTACATCAACGCAATTGGCCATAAAATATATCGACAAAAATTAGCGATTTTATTAACAAAGAACAAACTACCCAATCGACAAAAGATTAAATGATAATTTAGTGTTTCTCATTTAATCTTTTGTAGATTGGCATAAAATGCAACATTGTCAATTGTCCAAACAACGGTAGGTGTTACAGGAAAAATGCATTATAAATAGTTAAAGGCAATTTATAATTTTAAATGGTTTTTGCTTGTCATGTAAAATTTTCAAAATATTAGATAGGGATTTTTGCGTTTTAGATAGCGATATGATTCATCAATATATTTGTTAAAATAATGATTTTTAAGCATTTTTAAATATCTTATATTTTCGTCAGATTAAAAACAAACAGAAGCTTTCGTGTCACTCAAACTAATAAAAATATTGACTTAAAAAGAAGCCCAAAAAAGAATTGTCAATTAATGAAAATAAATGGTATTTAATTTTCTTTGCGAGAACCTGATAACTTTTGTTTGGTTTAAAATAAAGTTGGATCAAATAATAAAAAAACATAATGGTTCTGCTGTTATCCGAAAAAATTAAAAACATGGCAATTCGAATGAGTTTGAAATATCATTAAAAATCGAGATCAAAAATGATTATAAAAACTATCCTTAAATTACTCAAAAAAGAATCAGAAAATTGTATCATAAATGATTTTCAGAGGTTATTCATCGGTAGGCTAGCATTTTCTCACACCGAGAGTATTTATCCTTTATGAAAATGAGCTCATATGCTGAAAGTGATTCCTAAAATATTTGACTGTGATATAAAATGCTAGCTGGGATTAAACATTTTCAGCTGTTTTCAATCTTTTTAGCTTGGTAGCACTGAATTTAGTGCAACGAAAACATAAAATCATACTAAAAAGCAAATCAAAAAAAGTTTAAAAAAATTATTTTGTATGATAGAACCGAGTTTTAATGATTGGTTATATCGTTAGAGCCAAAATTTGTGTTAAACCCTTTAGTGTGAAAACAACATAAAAATTGATTCCAAGAATTGGTTGTTTGCGATTTGTTTACACTTGAATTTTGCGTTGAGAACAACGGTAAGCATAAAAAATCCGTTTGTTTAAATGCACAATTGAACAGCGCTAGTTTATGTGACAAAATAGTTGGGCAAATTGTTTGTGTCAATGAATTCTCATTTAATTTTTGACAATTATTTTGCAAGGGCGTAAAAACACACAGTTTGTACAGATAGAGCGACTTTTAAGAGATAGCATGAAAGCCCTTGTTGTATTAAACTCTGTCGCACTTAAAATAAAATGTTTGTTTGTCTAACCAACAAACACTTTGATTTGATATATTTAGTTGTGTTTGGACCAATTTGTTTTAAATATTAACAAAATATTTTTTTCCCCTATTGCATCCCTTACTGTACTTTATAAGATTTTGTGTCTGTTTGTGTTAAAAAATCAAATTAATAAATACAAATACGAATACTTTTTTCCGAAATCTATTTTCTGCAAAATATTTTAAAGTGGTAAATATAACAACTGTATCTCCATGTTTCACTTTCTATCATTCAATGAAAAAATCGTGTGTTTTTAATTGAACAAGCACTGGAAAAGATTAATAAATTAAACAAGTTAGAGTGATATATTCGGCTGTGCCGAATCTTTGATACCCTCCACCGACTTGAGTGGGCTCTATATGATAAATACATATATGTATATTATTAACTAAGCTTCACAAAAAAAAACGTCAGCTCTTAAATTGGTTGCGGTTTAGAACTATATTAAATTATTGACTGACAATAAGAACTTTGAACTTGGCTTGAGTAAAATATCATGATTCGTAACAGTTTTAGCCGAACTAAAATGATTTTAAGGGGGCTAATTTGTATTGGACCTATTGTAAATTATGGACCAATCATCCCAAAATTCTAAAGACTGATTTCTGGTATTACAAAAAATAAATTAGAATAAATTTCAATACAGTGTAATTAGTTTTACCGTTAACAGAGAATTTCACAAAATTGCATGATATTTTTCTGGCCATATGAATCTAAGTTGGAAGAAATTTTACCTCAATGTGTATACTCGCTATGGTTTTAGGCGTATTTAATTATTTTCCCAAAGTGGGCTTTATTTGGTTTTAGGCGCAATAAACTGTGTTCCGAGAGTAGGGTTTATATGGGGCCTAGTGTAAATTATGGACCGATCTTCAAAAAATTTTACAGTGTGATTTCTGGTCCTATAAAACTGTGACGTACCACATTTTAGTATGATAGCGTTATTTATTGCGGTTTTAGGTGTACTTACCTGTTTTTCGCGAATGGGGCCTATAGTAAATTTTGGACCGATCTTCACGATATTTAACAGTATGATAAAGAGAATTCGTGCAAAATTTTATTTCATTCCGTGCATTATTCCACCATTTATGTCAGTTTTTGTATCAAAATTATCAATTTTTTTAGGGGAGAACCATTTTGATTCATAGTTCTAGTCCTCATTTCAATCCCAAACTACTTACGAAAACTGCAATCAATTTGAGACCAAGTTTGTTCTTTTCTCTTGCGATTTTCGAAAGTGAGCGTATTTTAAACAGACGGATAGACGGACAGCTAGACGGACATGGCTAAATCGACTTACTCAATGAGCCAGAATATATATACTTTATGGGGTCTTATATATATAATAAAAAAGTTTCACACGGCATGACAAACATAGTATACCCTCATTCGCCACTAGTGGTAGTGGAGGGTATAAAAAGAAACAGAATGTAGAAACCGGTTACTATAATTATGTATGTATATCATTCAAAGCTGGGTTCTAGTTAAAAAACTTTAATAAGCAAAGTTGAAATATGTGGATGACTTATTTCATTATTTGTAATCTACATACATATATTACATACATACTTGCAATATTTGTTGCAGCAGTTATTGAGTTTATGGATGAGAGTGTCGAGAAGATTGGGGAGGGGTACTCAGTTTCATATACAAAAATCATAACCCTAGAATTTCATAATCTGGACACTTTAGCAATTTCAAAGCAGAATTTTAAAAAGTTCGTCAGTCTGGATGATGACTTATAAAAAAAATCTATATTTTTTTTTTTGGTCTCACTGCATTGCGAATTTACTACAAAGGAAAATAGCTAATGTTAAGATTTTGCATGTTTATATACCATTTCGCACTTGTTCATCAATAATGTATTAACTCAATATTTTTATTTTTTCACTTTTTGGAAAAAATCGACACGAAATATTCATATATAACCGCTGTGAAATTATCGTGTTATTTTCTCTACTTTTTGTAATTAAACGGTTGCTTCAAAAGTTATTTTTCCTATTCCTTTAATTTAAATCAAAAATAGTTTTGATTCTACGGAATATTTTTAAATTTTGAGTTAATACATTATTGCTGAACAATTGCGATATGTATGAATATAAAAACCTATTAAAATAATATTACATTATTGACCCAATTTGATTACATATCTCTTCCAAAAACACATGTATTTAAAACCTTTTTAACAGAAGAAATGTACAAATAAAAACCCTAATCTTAAAAGAGCTGTATCTTGTAATCTGTTGAACATATCTTAAAAATATTTTATGCATCTATTTCAGGGATTTCCAAAAAATTTTTGGTTGTGTATTAGTGAGTACCAGTGAGTAAAAAAATTGAGAGAATGCATTCATTTACAGCCGAAATAAAATGTTAGTAATATATTTTATAAGTTGTATAACACAAAGGTACAAAATTAAAAATTTTTTGTGTTGATAAAAAATTTGTAGCAATTCTTTACCAATTCAATGTCGCTGATTTTAAAACTGCACTTTTTTTTCATTCGGAAGCTTTTTGACTCTAAATCAGTTTCAAATATCTTATCAAACAATTGTAAAAAAATTAAAGATTTTTATGTTTTAAAAATTCATTAAAAATAAATATTGCACGCAAATCACACGTTTAATAACATATTCCGTTCCTTCCTTAAATGTTGCATACCATATAAGGCATTGGATGTTACCAAAAGCGTTTTTGACCGCACAATATTTTTTAAGTGCCATCATAAAGTTTTTTCTGTTAACCTGAAACAAAAATATGTATTGAGGTACGTTCAGACTAATAAAATATTTGACGAAAATATTTGTTCTGATATTTGCTTCAAACTGTGTGAAACAAAAAAATATTTTGTTTAATGTTCAAACTAAGCTCAAACATTTGACAATTTTTGTTTGATGAAACAGTTGGCAAAAAGTGTTAAATAAAATAAATTAATTCATGTTTGCCATGCGTTCAGACTAAAATAAATATTTGCATCAAATAATTATTTAATGAAAGTGTTCAAAAATAATAATATATTTCACAAATAGTAAAAATGAGCGCAAAAGCTAATTTATTTTTTTTATTCTGTGGAGCAGCATCTTTCATAGTGTTAGAACAGGAGAATGTAAAATATAAAAAAAACTGGAAGACAATGGGTAACGGGAACATGGCTAAAATTTGCGAAAAATTGCAAACTTGGATATAAACCCTTAAATATATTTGAAGTCTCTAAATCAGTTAAAAAACAAAATGTCGGGAAAAAAAATTTTTGCAAAAATAGCGAAAATTCGCGAAAAATTTAGATATTTCAAACAAGCCATAAAATTTATTAAAAGTGCCTAAAACTAAAAGGAATGGCAAAAATTCGATAAAAATTGCTAAATTAGCTGAAATTCACAAAAATTTGATAATAGCGGTATGATAGCAAAGCCTTATAATTATTAAATATCGTTAAAGCTCTAAAGATTTACAGTGAAAAATCGCTTCTTCGCGAGCATGGCTAAAATTCGCGAAAAATTGCAAACTTGGAAACAAACCCTAAAATATATTTGAAATTGCTAAATCGGTTAAAAAAACAAAATTTAGGGGAAAAACAAAAAAAAAATTTTGCAAAAATAGCGAAAATTCGCGAACCATTTTAATATTTCAAACAAGCCATAAAATTTAGTAAAAGTGCCTAAAACTATAAGGAATGGCAAAAATTCTATAAAAATTGCTAAATTAGCGGTAATTCGCAAAAATTTGCTAATAGCGGCACGATAGCAAAGTCTAATAATTATAAAAAATCTTTAAAATTGTAAAGAATCCGTAAACTTACAGGAAAAATTGCTTCTATCCGGAACATGGCTAAAATTATTTGTCGTTGTTTGCTCTTACAATTTTTTTGTAATATCAAATAAATGTTTGCTCAAAAATTACTAAAATATTTGATTTTTTGTGTTCACACTATGTTCACATTGGACAAATATTTGTTTGCCGGCAAATACTTTTATTTGCTCA
The DNA here is from genome assembly GCA_943735925.1 of Pollenia amentaria. Taxonomy (NCBI): domain Eukaryota; kingdom Metazoa; phylum Arthropoda; class Insecta; order Diptera; family Polleniidae; genus Pollenia; species Pollenia amentaria. The sequence goes on from OX031010.1 coordinate 93,773,568, forward strand.
AAATCAGCTGTTATTTTATTTGATACTCAAAAATATTTTGTGTTCAGACTACGTTAATGAAATATTTGATGTTTGCTTTCAAATATTTCACCAGTCTGAACGTACCTTTAGTAGTGGTATACACAATTGTGCATAGAAATGGATTTCCCTGGTCTATTTTTTCAAAAATAAAATAAATTACATGATAATTATAACGTGAAAAAGTTATTTTAGAAAAAAGTTAGGGGGTTCATAGTGGTAAGTAAAATAGAAAGGGTATTCACGTTGTTGGGTTACTCATACTTCAAACATCTGTGCATACATTTTAATTCTAGCTAATAGTATATCATAACTTTTTACAAAATACCAATTGCGCACCTGAGTTTGCCTGCAAAAATGTATAGTCATTGTAACAGGTCAAAGTTACGTTAAATAAATACCATGAATTAGTAAGGTTAACTCTTTGGACTCGGTCATATAATTGTAGCATAAAAAAGTAAGCAATAAAAATAGTGCTAAACAATAAAGTTTCATTAATACATCAATAAAACACATCTTCTTACCCAAAAATGTTACCTGCTGTCACATTTGCTTTTATATGTATAGGTTTACACATAAATTGTAGGAAAACAAGACTTTTTTAACTTGTTTTTTAAATATTTTTACTTACTTAAAAAAGTGTTTTCAAAGAAAAAACCTACCGACGCGATTGGTATAGAAACAAAAATATTTTTACATGCACAAAATACCAACAAATTCATGTGGCTATTTTTTTTTTTCTTAATAATTTCTGCATTTAGGTACGTCTTTTTTACGAAAGAAAAATGGACCCTTTTACAGGCATCAAAGATTTTTTTTCACAAACAAAACACATATCGTTAGCTTAAATGCAAAACAATGTAGATATTATTTGAAAATTTGAAAGTTTTGTTGATTTGGATTCACGTTACATATGTATTTTTATATAATTTTAAGTTATTTACAAAATTATAAATGACGTATCATCAAATAAATATATAATTTTTTTAACAGCATAATGTATAATCACACTCAATAAAAAAATTAGCAGTGGTTTTAATTCTTTTTATAAGAACACATTAATATTTTTAAACACCAAAACTGGGTAATCTGTTTTATAACGATTACCACGGTGTTAGTGGAATTAGTGATCAGATAATAATTTATAATAATAATTTTTAGTATTGCATAAGAAAAAATAAAAAAAGTGCTGTAAAATTAAAAGAACCGAATCCATATACGTATGTAAAATAAAACCTAAAATAAATGTGACTATCAGCTTCTTCCACATAGGACTGTTAGACATTTTGAAATTTTTCATCTGAAATATTAAAAATTGCTTTTAAATCTCAAATAATTACTATTTTACAAAGTTCTTTGCTTTGCATGAAAACTTATGAAATGTTACATTATTCTATATTTAAGTCTTAAAATTTAAACTCTAAATAAAAATTGCACGCAAGGCATTGGATGTTACCAAAAGCATTTTTGACCGCACAATATTTTTTGAGTGTAAGCTGAAACAAAATAATATAGCATCCGCTAGACATGCACACTTGTCGAAGTCACATCGACGACTGAATTGAAGAGTATAAAAATATGTGTTAGTAGTGGTGTGCACAATTGTGCAAAGAAATGGAAACCCCTGATCTATTTTCACACTTTTAGCTTAAACATTCATGGCCATCCTTACCACACTGTGCACCGTCTGATGCCTGTCACAGAAATCAATTCTGATCGAAAGCGCAATTAATTCTTTTTTTGCTTCTCCCAAAAACTTTGTTAAAGAATCTAAAACAAATTCGACCGCAATTGCAACTACAGAATTAAGAGCATTCCGATCGGAATGTGTGACAAGCCAGAATGTCATGCCTGCCACAGAAATCAATTCTGATCGAAAGCGCAATTAATTCTTTTTTTGCTTCTCCCAAAAACTTTGTTAAAGAATCTAAAACAAATTCGACCGCAATTGCAACTACAGAATTAAGAGCATTCCGATCGGAATGTGTGACAAGCCAGAATGTTAGTATATAAGATGTTTTTATAAGAAGAAGATTTAAAACGGCATATGACTTAGCAAGGTCGAAAAATGTGAAAAAATATCCCTAATAGAACTAACACCATCAAAGTAACGTGCAAAAAACAATACATTACTTTATGACCACATTCGTAGTTTCATCAACAATCAAAACAAAAAAAAAAAAAAAAAAAAAAAAAAAATCTGTTTTGTAAAATCCATACATATATATTAGATTTTCGCTTTCACTTTCACATTTTATTAAAATAAATATAGTATATTTACTCAAACCGACCAAATTTAGGTTAAACTAACCATTTGGCTCACAAACGAAAAATACCGGACCAAATTTTGCAAGAAATGACAAATAACCGCAACCCTGATACATCCTCGTATACACTTATCTGAGAACTATAAACTAAAAGTAAAATACATATCAACAAGTGAAGAAAGATGATAAATTTTAATTTTTGGATGAAATATATTTGGGAATATATATTTGCAACTTGTGGATAATATTTTAAAAAGATTTGGGAACTCTGGAGACAGGGACAAAGTGCTGAGAATTTGTAAAATGTTTGACGACTTTTGAATTTGAGCAATAACGATTACGAATGCTGATAAAAAAAGCCGTAAATTGTTTGATTGAAGTAAAATTTGTTTTCTTGTTTGTGTGTATGTAAGTAAAAGTAAAAAAGCGAATATATTTAACTGGGTTTGATTGAAGTTTTGCCACTAAAAATTCTTCTAGGGATTGCATTTTCCAACGTGACAGAATTGTGATTTAAAAAAGAATAGTCATGATATGATATTCAAGGATTGTGCATTTATATAAATCTTTTCGAATAACATCAAAATATACATATTGAGTTTAGTATTTAAAAGAATTTTTAAATGAACAATAACACTGTTTTCAGATTTCGAACTTTTTTTTCGGGAAAAGTTTCTGATAGTTGATCTTATACAATTTGGGACCAACTGGAGGCAGCTTAGTATTAAGAGTTCCGAAGAATTTAAAGAGGTAATAAACATTTTAACGAAATTAAAATAAGACAAGTAGAAGGTCAAATCGGCGAAGAAATAAAAACCAAACTTGATGTCGTTTTAAGAAGAAATACTGGATTAAAAAAAAAATTGTGTTTTATTTAAGTTTATATATTCTACAAAAAAGTTGACCACTTTTAATTTGAACTTAATATATTAGTCGAGGTCAAACGGGCATTATCAATGTTTAAGTTTAAAGACCATATAGAATGGACCATAATCATAGTTAAAAATAAAGTTGACTTTTTCTAAAGTTTACTTAAGAACAATGGCGTTCACATGTATTTACAGCCGTATTTACAGTTTTAGTTTAAAGAAACATTATTTTGACTATGAGTATGGGCCAATGTCTTTTGCTTTTGATCACTTAATTAATTATATTCTTGTTTCTTCGACCTTTTTTTATTTCTCTCTTAATATTTCGATTTCCTTTGGAAATCTTCTTCAAGATTTTTTAGTATGATATAAAATTACAAAATTGATTTTGACAACAAATGGAAAAATAAATTAAAAATTTTTTTGTTTGACGTTATATGGATTTTAAAATTTAGAACAAAATTTCTAATGACTATACCTTGTACTAAATTTAACCATGCTTATCCTAATGAATTTAAAATTTCATTCAACAATCTTAAAATAAAAAGAAGAAACCAAACAGATTTAAAAAAAAAATATTTAAAGCATAAAACCTATTTTAGTTTCCCTTTCTGCCAATCTATTTATTTTTATTTTATAAATCTTATCAATCTGAGCTATGCCATTTGAACTACATTATACAAATATTTTTAATATTCCCTTCCATCAACCTATTTATTGTTATTCATTAAACAAAAGGTGTCCTGAAGCTTCAAGAGTATATAAAAATATAATGTTTGATCACTTAAAACAACTTATTCAATTATATAAATAAATTTTTATCATAAGTTTTACTACTTTTTTTATTTTTAACACTTATTAATACTATGTAATTAATGGATTATTTATAAAAAAATTACAAAAAAAGGTACTACCAAGTGGAGTTACTGTCTAACGTTTTTAAAACATAAACATTTTTAATAAAACATCAAAAACTATCGATAGTATTAAAAACTATGGATGGTAAAACGATAGTCAAAAACCATCAATAGTATTGATTGCTTCAGACCACTATTTACTACGCCACACAATGGGTTGAATCATAGGCAAACTAAGACTTTTGTATACTGCGTCGCCATTTGTAGTCTGATCATAACATATTGCATATTGTTAATCTTCATTTTTGCTGTTGATGAATTTTTAATCGACATTAAATTCTGGGCGGCACTTTTGCCATATCGTTCCCTTCCCCTCTAATGTGTAATTTTTTACACGTGGCAAGAAAGCGCTTCTTAAACCTTGCAAGTTTGTACCTTGTACCTTTAAATATACCCACTCCTATTACGCGCCCAAAAATTAGCCCCTGTTCCTTTTTCACATACATGTTACACTAAACCAGGTCGAACGGAATACAAAACAAAAAGATTTGCACCCCCCGACCTAGAATGAAAGATATGTCAAAAATTTTTGTAGAAGTGTAAAATTTTTTTAGTCTGCCACGCCCCAAAATAGACCACTTTTTATATATATATAGCGCTATTTTCATCATGTTCTTTTTATGAAATTTGAAAAAAAACGTAGTAATTCTACAATATATATTTTTTTTGGACCTCAATATATATCGAAAATACCCCATTTGAAGAGCAATAAAAAAACATTACTAAGGCACTTAAATACCTGAAATTAATGGTTCCATTATAAAATTTTGATATTGACCGCTCACTGCCAATAAAGTTACTCAAAGCAGTAAATTTTTTTACTTATGCTAATCCCGTGAAGCTCTACACCTGTCTGCAGAAGGCCAGAGTCTCTGTCGGGAATCGAACCCGTAACCCCCAACTAGCCTACCGGTGCACCCAGTTTGTGATGTAGAATTATTAGCATATAATATGAAGCATTTGAATTAATCCTCACTTTAAGTTAATTTCAGCCCTCTGTGCGCCATGACCATAATTTTCAAAATGAAACTTTACTATTTTCAAAATTTAATTGTCATATTTAGTAAAAAAATAAACAATCAATCTTTGTATTTCCAACTTAAAAAAAAAATAATTGGTACTTACTTTTTAGTAATTTAACACCACTTAAATAGTTTTCACTGCAGTTTTATTATCTGAAAGTACACAAAAGTTAATAAAATATGAGTCAGTTAATAATTATAGTAAAATATGCAGCATGTATGAAGTTTATAATGTAGTTTTTCTGAAATAAAATATGAATAAATATTTATACATGTATTAAAAGGCTGGAAGTTAAATAAAAATTGCATAAATAATTTTGTCTGGAGGCTTATTCTGAATTGCGATGCGAAAACACATAAATGCGAAAAATTGCTATTCTGTATTGCGATATTCGCAAAGTTTTTTTTAAATTGCATTTCAAATGCGAAAAGGTGGCAAGTCGGTATTCTACATTGCGAAAACGAATGTCAAATTCGCAAAATTTATTCGACAACAAAATAGCATTCGCAAAGTGCAAACATGTAAGTGAAAGGTAATATTTTATTTATTTATTCATCATATATTTATTATTTAATTCAGGGAAGCAAGCAATACAACCATCAAACGGCGTCAATTTGAAATAATGAAAGAATTTATGAATAAGCACAACCAATTGGCTAGAGGCCATTTGAAAACACCAAATGCAAGTGCCACAGAATCCATTTTTATTATTTTTTTTTCTTACAGAATGTCCTAAATAAATTTAATAAACAATTTTCACAGCCAAACACAAACAATTTATTTATTACACTGACGTTTATTTGAGCAGCGTTACCACGATTTGAAATAAATTGCGAATGCGATTACGAAAGTCTAACAGAATACCAATTTTCTTTCGCATCGCATTTCATTTGCGCATCGCACTGATTTTCGCATCGCAATTCAGAATAAGCCTCCTGAGTTGGTGAAATTTTAAAGGTTTATTTGTACGTCATGGACAGGGTGGATTCTTCAACAATATTTTGAAAAACTCTTTACAAATTATGTTCTTTCTTAGTTAATTACAATGCATAACAAAATGGAGCTTTTTAAAAGTTTCTTAAATAAAATTTGCTGATCATTATGTATTTAGATCTGATGATGACGATGGTTTCATTACTTTTTTTCTAACAGCTCCTGTGTTAAAAGATATAGTGACATTTATTATTTGAACAATTTACACCAGTTTCAGTTTTATTCGGTCAGTTTTACGCGAACGGTGCTTTACTTCTGGATTAATAATCTACACAAAAATGTCTTTTAGTTGACATTATTGAATATATCAGGATATATCACTGTTATTGTAAGGATAATAAAATTTTTTTTGTTTTTTTTAAATTTTTTTTTTACCCTTTTTAAAGTCAAATTTATCATCAATAAAAAAATGGCTACGAAGAAACAACTTTGTATCAATAATCCAGACAGTTTTGTGTCAATATATTTTTTGCACAGTATCGTTAACCTTTAGACTTCGAGAAAGCTGCATATTTCAAATATTTTAAAATTAATATTTCCAATCAGCACAAACAAAAGGTGCTAAATACTGTTTGACAAAACTGCGCATTTCTTTACGGAGTCGATGGTAAATTGGGAAATTACCCACTTTTAAATTTGGGACACCAATGATCTGGCGGGAGCCCCGTAATAATTCTGAAGATTGTTATTCGAGAACTATTCAAAACATATAGAAAATTAGATAACAGTGTGAAGAGGTTTTTTAAATATTTCAGGACTCTTTTAATGGGTTTAATTTTTTTTTTAACTAAAATAAGTTCATAGAAATGTGTAGTTTGTGCATACATTGAAAAATAGAGGGAAACAATTGGATTTTTCAAAGTTCTAATGAATGTATAATTTTGAACATCATTGCAATACAAGTCAGATATCCTGATATACTCAACAATATTTACTCACTCGACTAATAATCCAGAAAATAATTTAAAGTTGGTAGGGTCATTCGTGAAATATTGAGCGAATAATACAAAAATGGTGGTAATTATGAATATATAAAATATCCCTATATCTTTAAAACTAAAGCTGCTAGAAAAAAAATAATGTTGTCATCATATCTCTCAATTTAACTAAAAATAATGTACACAAGTCAGGGAACTTTTGGGGTGTTGACCAGTGTTACTTTTCATTAATTAAGAATTTGTTTAAGAAAAGAATTGCCGAAAAATTAAAAATGAATGCTTCGTTATTTCTAAGAAAAAATTAAAACTTCCTTAATTTATTAAAAAAAAATAAGAGTTCGTACCAATTTGAAAAACAAATGGAAAACAGGTAATAAATAATATTCTTGGAAACCTCAAAGGCAGCAAAATATTGTAACGGGCTTTATGTTAATGATCGGCAGTATTATATGGCAACTTTGGATATATGAGTTGTGTTTATATAAAATTTCGGAATGAGCAATCTTTCTTAGTGATATGTGTAGAGAAAATTGCTATATCGTAATAAAATTTCACATCTTCATACATACAAATTTCGCAATTGTATGGAAATTTTATATATAAAAAAGAAAAGAAAGTGGAAGGAAGCAGAAAAAATAAAAATACCGGAGTACTTTTCAGAAAATAGAAATTTTGACGAAGATTTGGCTCATAAATTACTGAAATTAATTATTTTGTGTATTTTCCAGGAAATCTACGGCTAAAATTTATTATAATTTTTTTTCAAGAATCGCCAGTGCATGCCTCTTGTGATGTTGTAAAATGGAGAGTGGGTTATTTAAAAAATTGTTTCGGAATTGGAGGCCTAAACAAAATAGGTTTCTCACGTTAAGTAAGTGCAATTTTGCTGTTTTGCACAGTTGAAAGTGTAAAAAATTGACATGAATAGCTTTAATATATTAGTTATTCTTTGAGAAACATTTTAAAATGCTTAGTAGCGAAACGCGACAAAAATTAGACTTTTCTATGGAAATGCCCATATATATATATATATATATATATTAGAGCGACTCAAAAAAAGTGATTTTGTTACCCCTCTGAAAATAAAGCTTGATATGTTTTGATGATGATTCTGCTTTTTAAATTGAATCTGTTTTAAAATAACGTTAATTTACTGTTTTTGTAATTATTCACATAAAACGCGAAAATCGCGATATATTTTATCTTTTTTCATATGTAGGTAATATGGGTATCAAATATTTTCACTTTTCAATTTATCAAAATGTGAAAAATACAAATAAAAAAAAATACAATAAAAAATATAAATTTATAAAAAATCTTTTCTGATTCTATCTTTGTATATAGCTTCTATCTATCTTTGTACGATTCCATTTTGTTTGAACATTAGAAAAATTAATTTTTAGTATTTTCGGAAATTTATTTTTAAGTCTAATATTATAAATTTGTCAATTATTAATAGATTAATGTGTTTTTAATTAAAAAATTAATATTTAAGAACTTACATTTAACTCACAGCATCCAGGATTTGAAAACGGATCTTTCTTATCACCAGGTTACTATAATTGAAAAATCAAACAATTTGATACCCATATTGCTTATGTAAGAAAAATATAAACTAGATCAAATATATCGCGATTTTCGCGTTTTATGTGAATAATTACAAAAAAAAAAGTAAATAAACATTATTTTAAAACAGATTCACTTTAAAAAGCAGAATATTACTTCCACATACGTAGAATTTGTATGAAAACCCGAAACGAAAATATGTATTTAGATGTATTTATTTAGGGGTTTCCATTTCTTTGCACAATTGTGTACACCACTACTAACACATATTTTTATACTCTTCAATTCAGTCGCCGATATGACTTTGACAAGTGTACATGTCTAGCGGGTGCTACATTATTTTGTTTCAGCTTACACTCAAAAAATATTGTGCGGTCAAAAATGCTTTTGGTAACATCCAATGCCTTGTGTGCAATTTTTATTTAGAGTTTAAATTTTAAGACTTAAATGTAAAATAATGTAACATTTCATAAGTTTACATGCAAAGCAAAGAACTTTGTAAAATGGTAATTATTTGAGATTTAAAAGCAATTTTTAAATTTCAAAATGTCTAACAGTCCTATGTGGAAGAAGCTGATAGTCACTTTTATTATAGGTTTTTTTTAACATTCGTAAAGGATTCGGTTCTTATAATTTTACAGCACTTTTTTATTTTTACTTATGCAATACTAAAAATTATTATTATAAATTATTATCTGATCACTAATTTCACTAACACCGTGGTAATAGTTATAAAACAGATTACCCAGTTTTGGTGTTTAAAAAAATTAATGTGTTCTTATAAAAAGAATTAAAAACTCTGCTAATTTTTTTCTTGAGTGTGATTATACATTATGCTGTTAAAAAAAATTATATATGTATTTGATGATACGTCATTTTTGATTTTGTAAATAACTTAAAATTATATAAAAATACATATGTAACGTGAATCCTATTCAACAAAAATTTCAAATTTTCAAATAATATCTACATTGTTTTGCATTTAAGCTAACGTTACAGTATTCCACGGATATTTACCTCGACAAAAATGTCAATATTTTTGGGTAATTATGCGGGGAAAGCATTTAAAAGAATTCGTTTAATTACCTCAGGCAGGTAATTAAACGAATACGCTTTAATACCTCAGTGAGGCAATTAAACGAATACGTTTAAATATGTATAGAAAATAATTAAGAAAACACTGTTATTGATTGGCCACTCTCATCAGCATTAAGTACGTTCTCAGGGGAATAATTTTTAAGAATCGATAAAACATTGCTACTTTCTAAAAAATGATCATTTTCATTGCTTTCCCCATGTATTTTTGAGAATTTAATATTTTCTCTCTGCCACCTCCACAATCAACCACTGTTTGGTTCGAAATTTGAGTTCATTTTAACAGCGAACTCCTTTGCCTTATTCAAAATAATTTGGCTGGAAATTATAGCATTTTGCAAGCGCATTTGGTTAAACCATATCGTGAGGGCCTTTTCTACATTTCCATGGCTAGATTTTCGGTATCGCTTCAACCCAACATTTTTGTTTGAATCTGCTAAAGCACGCATTTTAGTCTCATTTCTTTAGATTCTGTTAATTGTTGAAATGTCACACTTAAACTCCACCGCCAATTGATTCTTCGTTTTTTCTTTTTTTTTTTTTAAATAAAGAGATCACTAACAATTTTTGCTTTATGGTTAATCCTGTATTCCGTGGAGCCATTTCTTAAAACAATAAACTTTTACAAAACAATTGGGGGATTCACAAGGTGTGCTATCAAGTCATTTCGTCATAATGTCCTAAATAATATTTTACAATTGTTTAAAAAAAATATTGTTGTGTTTCAAACAACATAAAAAAATATTTTTTTTTAAACAATTGTAAAATATTATTTAGGACATTATGACGATATGACGATATGACTTGATAGCACACCTTGTGAATCCCCCCAATATGTGTGTATGTATAACACAAATCTTCTTTCTGTTTCTTTGAAATAATTAAAACAAACAAAAGTGTACCCATACATACATACTTATGATTAAATGTAAACTTGGTTGTATTTTTTTGCAGCGTTGCTATCAAATAGTATTGAGGTAAATAAACGAATAAATATTAGGGTTAATTTTGTTTGGGAGTATTATTTTTAAGGCAATTACCCGAATTGGGCAATTAAACGTGGGGCAATTAAGCGTGAACTTTTGTATGAAAAATTAAGAAAAAAAAAACGGGGATTTTAAACTCAAGGTAAATAAGCGTGAAAGACATTTAAGCGTGGGGTAATTAACCGGGTTATACTGTATGTGTTTTGTTTGTGAAAAAAATTCTTTGATGCCTGTAAAAGGGTCCCTTTTTCTTTCGTTAAAAATACGTACCTAAATGCAGAAATTATTAAGAAAAACAAATAGCCACATGAATTTGTTGGTATTTTGTGCTTGTAAAAATATTTCTGTTTCTGTACCAATCGCGTCGGTGGGTTTTTTTTTCTTTGAAAACACTTTTCTTAAGTAAGTAAAAATATTTAAAAAACAAGTTAAAAAAGTCTGGTTTTCCTACAATTTATGTGTAAACCTATACACATAAAAGCAAATGTGACAGCAGGTAAAATTTTTGGATAAGAAGATGTGTTTTATTGATGTATTAATGAAGCTTTATTGTTTCGCACTATTTTTATTGCTTACTTTTTTATGCTACAATTATATGACCGAGTCCAAAGAGTTAACCTTACTAATTTATGGTATTTATTTAACGTAACTTTGTCCAGTTATAATGAATTTATACATTTTTGCAGGTGCACATTTGGTATTTTGTAAAAAGTTATGATATACCTGTTGAGAAGGCTTTCAGCCGAGCCAGCAATTTCCACGGGATTTTGAATAAAATACAAAGGCCCAATAAAAGACTTGATGTCATGCAATTGTATTTATATTAAAATTCCTTTAAAAACAATTAAAAATATTTTCAAATATACATAGTAGGTCAAATAATTTTTTATATACTTTTTGGTATGAAAATTACTGGATATAAAAAAAATCTTCTTTGCTTTCAGTATCACGTCTAGGTCACCTCGCAATTAAATTTTAACAAAAGAAAAAGAATGGCGAAGGCGCCAAGACGCTTCTTGACAATTTACTTTCGTTAAAAAATACAAATAACATTAGTTTGAGTATTCTAAGTTTTTTCGGAGTTAAAATAGTGTTGCAAGATTAAAATAAAATTAATTTATGGTGTTTTTTTGGAGTAGCGTTAACATTCCCCCCGCAGTATGGCAAGAAACCTTTTCGCTGTCAGACTTCTTTTGGCGGAGCTACTTCCAATAATACCATTAGCCAGAATTAAAATGTATGCACAGATGTTTGAAGTATGAGTAACCCACCAACGTGAATACCCTTTCTATTTTACTTACCACTATGAATACCCTAACTTTTTACTAAAATAACTTTTTCACGTTATAATTCTCAGGTAATTTATTTTATTTTTGAATAAATAGACCAGGGAAATCCATTTCTATGCACAATTGTGTATACCAATACTAATACATATTTTTGTTTCAGGTTAACAGAAAAAACTTTATGATGGCACTTAAAAAATATTGTGCGGTCAAAAACGCTTTTGGTAGCATCCAATGCCTTATGTGCTATGCAACATTTAAGGAAGGAACGGAATATGTTATTAAGCGGCATTGCGATCGTTTTCATAATAATATAAATAATTTAAATGATAAGGAAAGAGAAGACCTGTTTTATGGAGCCAATATAATGTTGGGCAAATATAATGGGCTTATAGGCCAATTAAAAAAACACGAATTTGCAGTTCAAATTTTGTCTGCATAATTCATCAGACCGCTCTTGCATCAAAATTCATAAATGATACCCCAGCTATGAAGACAGCAGAGGAAATAATAAATAAAATTTGAGGCGGACATCAAGCGCTTACCCACCGAAAATTTTTAACCTTTTTAAAAAACAATAATGCTGTGAATTGTGACCTGAAAATGTTTACAGAAGTTCGGTGGCTAAGTCGCGGTGATTGCCTGAATAGACTTTATGATTTAAGAGAAGAAGTTCTTCAGTTCCTAGAAACTGAGAAAATAGAAAAAGTTTTAGTACAGTGTTTAAAAGACAATAATTTTATTTTAGACTTAGCTTTTTTGGCAGATACGACAAGTTTGTTTAATGAACTTAATTTGGAATTGCAAGGAAAGGAACGCAATATATGCGACTTGTCAAAAATCATTCACAATTTTAAAACTAAACTTTTTCTTATTTTTTCCCAAATTAAAACTGGTGATTTTTCCAATTTTCCAAAAACTTCACTTGTTTATAGAAATCGCGAAATCGACAAAAGATATGAATATGCCGAAATATTTGAAACACTTTTCAAAAATTTTCAAGACAGGTTTCAAGATTTTGTAATTTTACAACCGCTATAAGATCTTTTCGAAAACCCTTTTCGTTGCGATGTAAGCAACTACGAATTTGATATTCAATCAGAACTAATCATACTACGAAGCGAAGTAAGTGCTGCAGACGAAAATAATATTGTAGAGTTCTGGAAAGATTTGGATGGCGAGTTCTATCCTGAACTAAAAAAAATTAATTTAAGTGCCTCTCTTTATTCGGCACTGCTTACCTATGCGAACAAATTTTTTAGGATTTAAAATTTATTTGTTCCAAGCAACGTAATAAATTAAGTTCATCCCATTTGAAAAGCATTCTACTATTACGAAACTGCCATAAAAGGATAAATTTAGAAGATTTTATTTTATAAGTTGTATAACACAAGGGAACAAACTTAAAAATTTCTTGTGTTGATAGAAAATTTGTAGCAGTTCTTTACCAATTCAATGTCGCTGATTTTAAAACTGCACTTTTTTTCTATCAGCTGTGATTTGCGTGCAATATTTATTTTTTATGAATTCTTAAAACATAAAAATCTTTAATTTTTTTACAATTGTTTGATAAGATATTTGAAACTGATTTAGAGTCAAAAAGCTTTCGAATAAAAAAAAGTGCAGTTTTAAAATCAGCGACATTGAATTGGTAAAGAATTGCTACAAATTTTTTATCAATACAAAAAATTTTTAATTTTGTACCTTTGTGTTATACAACTTATAAAATATATTACTAACATTTTATTTCGGCTGTAAATGAATGCATTCTCTCAATTTTTTTACTCTCTGGTACTCACAACTACACAACCAAAAAATTTTTGAAAATCCCTGATTTAGATTAATATCTCAATTAGTATACAGAGAGAAAAACTCTTGGGAGGAGTTAAGCTTTTTATACTTTCTTTGAGTACGAGTCGTACTCAAAAATTCAAGTATGAATAACACTAAAACGTACTCACAACAATCCTAAATGGGATAACTTTCGAAAAGCATTCCCGGAATTTCTTAAAGTAAGTATAAAATTCTTAAACCAAGTACCAAAATGTATTTATAAAGTGGCCGCACTACTTCAACAATGCAACAAAAGAAAAAACAACAGGCATTTTGTTGCTAGAATTGTGACGGCAAATGTCAAAATAAGCTAATTCGCCTTGATTTGAATGTAAACAAAAAGCCAATACGCCTATTTTGGCTGTCAAAATAGCCAATTTGCTTCAAAAAATGACATAAAATTCAATATGGCTTAATGCATGATGGTGCAGTACTGCCATATTTGTTTTAAAAAAACTGACAATTTCCACAAAAAAAATCTGTTTTTATGGGAAAAACTGCACCTTAGGGATTGTTTACACTATTACACATTTCTTACGTATTCCATAATATTCTGTAAGATATAAATCTAATGAGTTTTGTTGTGACTGTCATGCTTTTGTTAAAAGGCAACCCTGATCCAATGAAAAGCTTAGAAAAATTTCAAAAAACGATGAAGTCGTATGGAATGTCAAATTTTTTTTCGTGATACTTGTCATTTTCATAACACATTGCATTCACACTATCACACATTTACATATTACTTGAGTTTTTGGCATGTATTAATACAAAGTATTATAGTGCAAACTAGCCTTTAGTCCTCGTCCACATTATGTAACATTTCCTGCAAAACATTCGAGGTTAATGATGAAAGGGGAAAGACGGAACGTGGTCTTTGTTTCGTGTACGAGCAGTTTTTGTGCAAAATTATTGCAATCATTTTGTTGATGTTGAGTGATGAATTTAAAATTAGCAGCCTCACTAAACATAAGTGATAGTGATGTTAAAAAATGTTGCACTCAAAAAAATTGTTTGATTTAAGAAAAAGCTTAAAGCAATCGTTTGAGTGCCACTTAAAATTTTGCACAAAATTTACAAAAAAAAAACTTATTTTTTCATGATTAAAGGCAATAATTATTCCGTTATTAACAAAATTTCATGTTGTTTAAATTCCTCTGCTTATGCATATCATCACAAGAATCAAAAACTATGTGCATACAAAATTACATTTCTTAAATTTTAGTGAGAGTCTGTTTATATGCAGCTTTTTGATTGCAAGTTCAAATTTTGCAATATTTGAATTGAGTGCATATTTTTGCATTCAGTTTTCGTTTAGTGATAGTGAAAAAATTTGCAATATCACTAAATTTTTTTAGTGGTAGCTAAAAAAATAGCAATCATCACTAAAGCTGGTAAAAACGAGTGCAAACTAATTTTTTTGCAGTTTTATTTAGTGATAGTGCACTGCTGATTTAAATCAACATTTAGTGCACTACCCCCAACTATGGTTGATAAACACTTGGTTTGCATTAAATATTATTTAAATTTTAAATTCGGAACTGTTTCTGATGTACATTTTAAATTTTAAATGAGAGCACAATAATAACATTGTTGCATTATAATAAATGTATTTTTATTATAAGATTCTTAGCTTTTATCCGATCTCGGTTCATTATGACTAAAAATTTTTATAATCAAATGGACTATACAATTAATTTATAAGGCCATGGATTTTGTAAAGGAAAAAAAAATTGTCAAAAAAAGACAAAAAATTTCAGAAAATCTTAGATTTAACCTAATATAACTTAGCTATTTTTTTAACCGGTGGACGCCTTAAAGAGAAGTATAACTACATCGACAATAACTACAAATAATAATAGTTTAAGAAAAAAACTTGCAAAAACTATAATTTCGCAGGCCTGTGTAATTAAATGCTTCTTTGTATTATTCGAATAAAATTGCTTAAAAACACGAGGTTTAAAGCAAAAAAAATATCGGCACATTTGGCAACGCTGAGATGGTGTGTTGTGTTTTTATTGTCGATGATACAATTGAAAATTTAACAAATGATTACAACAAGAAATTTTTTTTGTGCCACTGTTGCATATAATTTTTATTTAATCATTTATACAAAAACAGTTACTGATTACTTGTTAATTGGACGAGCTTAAAGTAGTATAACTTTACTTACAAAGAGACAAGAATAAAGACAGTCCAAAGCAGGCATCAGAAATTAAGAACCGAAAACTTAAAATTTAAGTTTTTCATTTGAGAAATTCAAAACTCATGCGTACAAAATAAATTTTTTTTCTATCAGTTAAAAAAAAATAGGAAACTCAAAAAAGATATTTATTTTTAAAGTACAATATGTGTTTTGTACATGAAAAGAAACAAAAAACAAAAATTTGAAAAATACACAAAAAAGTTTTTTTTTATTATTTTTTTTTTGTTTTTAAATATTTATCATTGGTGTTCAAAACATGTTTTCAAATGTACAAAAAAAAAAAAAAAAAAAATTATTTTGTTTTATTTGTTCTTCAAATTACAAAATAATAAAGTTCTTAAAAAAACGTTTTTGAGAAAAATATTTTTTTTTTTGTTTGTAGAAACTAACAATTGCAAAAAATCTTTAGAGATTCTTAATTATCAAAACTAGCTGCTGTTGCATTAGCTGTACCCGCAACACAGTTATCTGTGGAGACAGCCTTCAGTGCTTTGCCAATTATTATGACCAAAAATAGAAGGAATTTAAGTTCTGAGCATGTAGAAAATTTATTGCTGCTCAAACTCAACATCAAGCTAATTGATAAGATTACTATTTAGTTCTAGGATAATCTTTATATTTTTTACTATAATTTTGTACGTATGAGTTTAAATTTTGTCAATTAAAAAAATTCAAATTTAAGTTTTCGGTTCTTTTTTTTCATGTACAAAATAATATTGTACTGAAAAAATAAATATCTTTTTTTTGTGTTTGCTTTTATTTTTTAAACTGATGAAAAAAAAATTATTTTGTACGCATGATTTTTAAATTTTTAAAAAGAAAAAATTTAATTTTCGGTTCGTAATTTTTTGTACAAAAAAAAAATATTTTTCTAAAAATCTTTTTTTTTAAGAACTTTATTATTTTGAACTTAAAGAAACAATATCAAACAAAATATTTTTCGAACACCAATGATAAATATTTTTTAAAAAACATAAAAAAAAAACGTTTTCCGGTCCTTGGTCAAAAGAGTGGCAATATGCGACTTTAAGCCGGCGTTACACTATCCTATTCAGTCGTACGATTTGCCAAAAAGAAAAAAGAATGATAGTGTGGCTTCAAAATGAATTGAGTGACAGATTTTTTGACAAGTCTGACCGACTTGCAAATGTTTACGAAAATGTTCATAAAATGATACATTCTATGAGATTTTCTTTTTGCATCTTTTTTGTGGGATAGTGTGGCATTGACAGCAGAATTTGCAAACATTTTTTAATGTTGGGTAGAAATGCGTCAGATTTTCGTGTGTAGGATAGTGAATACTGCCCTTTATTCGCATAACGGTAACGCTGGCTATACGGCGAAAATGAATGTAAATAAACAAAATAATTGACAGTTGCCGTCATACCAAGGCGAAAAACACTGTGACCAGCTGGCTTTCTGAGGCCACCTCCTTATTCCATCATGACCAAGTACAAACAAGATTGAACTTTTCGTTGGTACTGCCACTCTGAGAGTAAAATTAAAAATTGAGCGTTTTAATCTCATATAACCAGCGTTACCGTTATGCGACTTTAGTTGCAATTTGCAACCTTTTTGACGTTCTGCGACTTTTTGTGCGACTTTTTTAAACTCGTCTAATCTTGGAACTTTTTTTTGCGACCTTTTTCCCCTTTTTTGTAAGTGAAATACTTTTTTCTTTTCATAGACATACACTGCATAATTACACATATTTTCCCATAAAAATATCAATAAAACATTCCCCGGGATATGGTAACCTCATTTGATTATTTTGTTTCAAGGCGAATTCAACTACTTAACTAATCTAGGATGATTGGCATTTATAAGAAGAAGCATTTTCATTAATTGGATGTGAAAACGCTTGTAGTTTTCAAAAACACTAGTCTTTTTATATTTTGTTATAATAACGAAAGAATTATCGAAAAATAAAAAGGTGTCTTTTTTTAAAAATTTAATTCAGTGATATTCCTTTGTGCAAAATTAGTAAATACATATCCATTTTTTTATTTGTTTTTGACAAAAATAAGAATTAATTTTGAACGGCTGAGCCGGCGCTTAGCCAAGAAATGCTGTGAAGCAAATACATAAACGAATTAAACTTTATGGACAGGTAAATATGGCTTTAATTTTTGTAGACATATTTCAATATTAACGTTTAAATTAAAAAAGGTTTCTTGTTAGATCAAAAAGAAAGGCTGATAATGAATCTGCAAGCAAAACCCAATGAAAAAAAGCAAAGAAAAAAGTTCAGAATCTGAAGGTACCTTTGATTCCGAATCGGAAAATTGTGAAAATCCCACTTGTTCTTCTAAGAGACGGCCCCGGTTTTATTCTAAAGAATGAGAGTTGCAGTATAAATGGCTTAAGCAAGATGAGGAAACAAAACGGCCTTTTTGCATTGCTTGTAAACAACTATTGCAGAAACAAAAAAGCATATTGCTAACTTAAAGCAAGCTTCGGAAAATAGTAAAATACAGCTGAGTGAATTTTTGCCCAATCGAAATACAAACTTCCTAAAAAATGTTGCAGTGGCAGAAATTAAAATAGTCTTACGGGCCATTTGTAAAAACCAATCGTTTAAGTCTATGGACGGAAGAAGTAAATTCAATTCTTAGATTTTTCCTGATTCGAACATCGCTAAGTCAGTAAGTAATATTTGTTAAAGGAATAATATTTCATTCACATAACAAGAAAAATTTTTATTAATTGCAGGTAAGATGGGAAGGGAAGGTCAGCTCTCTATAGTCTCTCATATGCAAAATAAACAGTTTAGCCTCATTATCGACGAGACAACTGACATTTCCACTGATAAGTGTCTGGTAATGGTAGCGAGACAATTAAACATGGATCGAGGCAAGTTGACTTCAAAGAATTGCAAAGTATTTTTGAAGCGGCAGAACACAAGCTTTTAAAGCTTTCGGACACTAGATGGCTATCTTTCGAATCGGTCGCAAATAGAATCTTAGAACAATGGACTGTACTACAGCATTATTTTATTCGGGCACAATTTGAAGAAAAATGCGCAAAAACATTGGATAAAATTCGTTTAATTCAAGATGGGCTGTCGTCCACAAATCGCATTTATTTAAAATTTTTAGTGTACATTTTAGGTATAATGAATAAGTTAACAAATGCTTTCAGAGCGAGTCATCTCAAATAATTTACCTTATGTCATTTACAAGGGAGATTTTACTCCAAATTTGTCAAAATATTCTATAGAAAGAATGTATATTGGCAACAAAGCTAGAAAATTTAAGTTATAGAGATACATTAAATATTAAAGTATTATAAATGTATACATATATCGGCCATGAAGATGAAGTTGCAATACAGTCTGAAAATATATCTAATATTGAATGCATAGCAGTCAAACAAAATATTTTAAAATTTTACCAAAAACTCTGTGACGAAATATTGTCGAGAATTAATATTAATGATAAGAAACTAAATATTTTAAGGTTTTTAAAACCAACTTTTTTTACCCCTAACAAAGACGTTAACTATATTGATCTCATATCTGAATTTAAAAATGTTGTAAATGACCCTGAGGCTTTTATTAATGAATTTAAGTTGTTAGAAAGTAAATCCAATGACAAATCATACAAATACATTTTTGAAATTACAAATGCTGAAAATTTTTGGCATACAGTAGGAAGCTTAAAAAATTCTTTAAATGAACCATTGTATCTTAATTTATACAAATTGGCAGCGCACTGCAGTGCGTGTGCGGATAGAATTATTTCAAAATTAGGTTTAATGAAAAATAAATTAACCAACAGGTTAAAAGTAGAAACTTGTGAGTCCATGCTATCAGCTCTATATCTGCTAGATACCGAAATAGAAGGTTGGATGCCAAGTAATGAACTTGTGCGAAAATACAGAGACGAAGTTACAAAAAAATAAAACGTCAAATTTATATATATATTAAAGTAATTAACTGTAAAATGAATACACAAAAGTGTATTTAAACACAATTTTAAATAATTATTTCTTAGCTATTTATATCGTTTGAATTGTTAATTTTTTTTTTTGTTTAGTTAGTTGTGTTTTGGTTTAGTAAAAATGTTTAAAAAAAATGTGCGACTTTTTTATGGAAAAGCGACTTTCTTGTGCGACTTTTTTTTAAACCCGACTTTTTGTGCGACTTTTTCAAAATTCTCAACGGTAACCCTGCATATAACTTATTCAAATTTGTTGTAGCCACTACAACAACACCACAGAAGTAGCTAAAAAAACGATTGGCTTGTTGTGTGTAGGAACAACAAAAACAACAGAACAAGAAAAAAACACATTATTTTCATGTTTAAATCTTAATCAATTTTTTTTTTTAACTTTAAAAAGTAAAATTGTCTTGCCTTCAATTTTTCACTTCTCATTTAGTTTATATTCTTAGCTAAATATGAAAATTAAATTTTTAAAGTAAAAATCTTATAATAATATTCTTCTTCTAATTTCAGTTTTGATTTATTCTAAGTACGAATTCGGGATTAAATCAACTTTATAACACTTGACTTAAATACATTTTGAGATTGATTCAATCTCGGTTTTACTTAAATAAATCTCATTTTGGGATTAGTGTTAGTACGAGTTCGGGATTAAATCAATTTTAAAATTCTTGAATCAAGCGCATTTTGAGATTGATTCAATCTCAGTTTTACCTTAATTAATCTCATTTTCGGATTATTTAAAGTACGAATCCGGGATTGAATATGGATAACTTGAGTACTTCGCTATTGAATAATCCGTACTTGAATCAATCTTTCTGTACTTGATTCAAGAAAATCCGTACTCACCGTACTATTGATAGTACTTCGGATTTTTCTTCTGAGTGTAGGTCACAAGTGGTCAAGTTTTATATACCATTGGATGCTGCTTCAAAAACTCTTTTGGATGATATCAAATTTTATTTATGTCGTCTTGGAGCCAAGCACAAAGAAAAAATCGAAAAACTGAAAAAGACCTCTTTTAAAAATGGTCCAGCTCACGGATGGTCAACACGCTAGAACAAAAATATTTTGGGTATCATCATAAAACATATCAAGCTTTATTTTCAGAGGGGTAACTAAAACACTTTTTTCGGCTCCATATATATATATATATATATAACTATATATGTATGTATGTCGTTTCAGTTCTATTATATACTTTTCTAAAAAGCCGGATATTCCTCATTGTCTTATTTTACGAAATACATTATGTATATTTAAATTAAATTTATTCAACATATCAAGCTAAGGTGCAAAATATATGCAACATGTGCGATTTATATGCATACTAGATGCATGGTCCCGGTGCTGTTCGGGATTTTCTAAATAAAAAATTAAATACTGGAGAATTTTGTTAATAACTTGACCCTAGCGCCATCTACCGGGTCAAAATTGTATCAGGAAACTTATTTTTGTTTCATAAATATATTTTGAGAATTTCAGCCAAATCATACCATAAATAAAAAAAAAAATTTTATATCGAAGGCATGTATTAGTGGGGCTTATGATTGAAAATACTCTTTCAACACAGGCATTTCTTGTTCGAAATACCAGCATATAAAGAGTACAGCCAAAGCCATTTCTTTAAAATAGTACATAGCTGCCGTATCCTTATGGCTAACAACTTTTGGTCAAAACTTAATGAAATAAGATGAAATATCATCACCAAAATATCCTCTCCAATTATAAAACGCTCATTTTTCCATTATGTTTCATAGCCATACAACGGTATGTTAGGATTCATAAAAATCTTATACAACTACGAATAAACGAAGAATTAATGGCCAAATTTTGTAACTGAAAACTGTCCATTAGCTTTAACCCTAGAAAGATAATCTGCGTAAATTTTATGTCTGTACTTTCGAAATATTGCTTTTTAATTTGCAAGAATACGTTGCTGTTAACTTCAGCCATTTCAAATATAAACATATTAAAAATTTCCACGTTATTTTATTCTTTATTAATCAAAAAAATCAACAATATAGCAGGTTTAAATACTGCGGCAGTTTTACGTATGATTACCTTTAACGTACGTCTTGATATGATTATCTTTTTAGAGTTAAATATATTCATCAATATGTTATATGAATGCCTAAAATTTTATTCATAAAAGACAATAATAAAAATAATTTATTTTTTTTTATTGACTTTGACGATTCTTTAAACAATTTCGTTGCTAATCAAAAACAGCCAACAATATCGACTTTTTTTAGGTAGGTAGGTAGGTAGAAAGGCTGGTGTGAAGTCTCCTTCACACCCTCACCCAGAGACCAATACGGTCCATTGTGATGCCTTGTTTATATTTAAGAAGCTGAAAAAAAGAAGGTGAAGAGAAACAGCAAAAGAATCAGAAAAGATAAGAACAGATAAGAATAGATGAGAAAAGGAAGTTCTGACCAAACCCGAGAGAAAAGCCTCACTCAACACAACACCAATCCGCCCTATGTGCGGCTAGCTCCCAGTCTCCTGCTGCGCAGCCAGGCCATCCCCATTACGAATCCTATCAGACTCTCGAGCCCACAGCCCGGGACGTCCCCTAATTCGCCTAGGAATCTGTTGCCCAGCCACCTCAGCCTGCTGCCCTGTAGCCTGGGACAGCGGCACAAAATGTGCTCAACCGTCTCCAGCTCCTCCGGGTCCTCACACAACCCGCACATATCCGACACGTCGGATCCTAACCTCATCGCCATCCTGCCTATCATGCAATGACCCGTGATGATTCCTATTATGGTCCTCACGCAGACCCTGCTTCTGCCCAGCAACAACTCCGAGTCGGACTTCCTGAGCACCGGCCACATCGTCCGTGATACCCGGCAGTCCGTTCGGTTCCCCCAGGCCCTATTGGTCGCGCCCAGAATCCATTCCCTAATCTTCCCAAAGTAGAATCCTATTGGAGGCCTAATTGCCTCTATGTGATTAGGATCCTCCATCTCTGAGCCCTGTCTCGCCAACTCATCAGCAATCTCGTTGCCGCTTATGTTGCAGTGACCAGGCACCCAGCACAATCTCAACATATACTCTCCTAAGGCTCCCTCCAGAGCCCTCCTGCAACCGTCAACTAGCTTGGATTTCACGTAACAGCCCCTTACGGCCATAAGGGCCGCCTGGCTGTCGACATATATAGTGACCTCCGAGCCCCTATCAATGTTGTCCCTCATCAGTTCCACGGCCCTCAAGACCCCCAGAACTTCCGCCTGAAAAACACTGCAGTCGTCCGGAAGCCTATATGACATTCTGATATCCAGATCCTCAATGTAGACCCCCGCACCCGTGCCTCTCATCTTCGAGCCGTCAGTGAAAATAGCAAATCCATTAAATAATCTGCTCCTACCTGACCATCTCTCCCTAGAAGGCGTTACCACCTCCGGCAACCGTCCGAAATCCACCCTGGTGCCCACGAAATCCGTGGAGCCGGGTGATCCCAGGCAGTAACCTCCAGCTTCGATCTCACTCAAGATCCGTGAGTGACCCTGCGTGAAATCCCTAATCAATCCTAGTTCCCTCAGTCTAAGAATGCTTCTGGCTGCCATTCCCATAACATACTGCTCAATGGGCAGAAGATGTAGAATGACATCCAGTGCCGCTTGAGGTGTACTTCTCATGGCACCTGTCATGCCGATTGAAGCACACCTCTGAGCCTTAGACAGAAGGTTCCTTCGACAAGCCACTCTCAATGACTCCCACCAAACACAGCATCCATATGTAAGAATGGGTCTAACCACCGAAGTGTACAGCCACATTTGGCGAGATATCTGACAACCCTGTGATGTTGTTTTGAAGACCTTTTTTTCTTACGTTGCCTTTACACATGCAAGTAGTGGCATGCCACTGTTCTATACATATTATAAACGAAAAAGTGTTCGAAATAGTCGAATCTCATGCCATTTGCGTTTCTGTTTACACATGCCACTGCCAGCTCATTTTCAAAATGTCGTCGAAGCGTCAACTTGAGATAATTTGTTTACATCTCAAATAAAAAAAAAGTACCAGAAAACAAAAAAGAATTGCCGACTTCATCACATAGTTTTATTTTTGGGGAAATAGTTTACATTTATTTATATTAGCATTATTTTAGCAAAATTAATGCTCTATAATTAGGAAACTTACTTATTTTAACGCCCGTTACTACAAATTAATCATAAAAATGCATTTAACAGTTAAAACTTTAATTACAGTTCGACAACAATCCAGTCGATTTGCATTAAATATTGAACAGGGTAACATTGCTAATCGTTTTGACATTTAGTGGCATGCAAGTGCCAAATTTCCACTCGCATGCAATTTTTTCTGCCACTGGAGCTGCCATTGCGAAAAATGTGAGTGTATTAGTAAAAAATCGTGAGTGTATTGAGTTTTTCGAACTGGCAGTGGCATGTGTAAATGCTAAGTTACCTTTTGGTACATCATGGCACAGCATTAGGGGTGAGTTCCAATTTAAATGCTCTTGAGTCTTGAAAAAAGTTTTCAATCTAAGAAACGCTGCGAATGAACAATTGTCCACAATTTATAAAAATGCAATATGTTTAATTTTTACACACTTATTCCAATGCGTATGTGGAGAGAATATTTAACCAACTGAAAATTATAAAAACTGACCATCGATTAAATACTAATACAATAGCTGCATTAATGATGGCTTAATAAAATATTCATGACGTTTCAAAATATGAGCATTCCAAATCCATAATTTCCAGCAATTTTAAGTTATACTGAAGGAATCATATTTATATACGAGAGCTTAAATTAGTACGTAAATTGATTTCTTTTAGTTTTCATACAATAAACATGGGTTTGAAACTTGCATATCTGGACCCAGATTCCTCAGCACAAATTCATAATTCCCACTACACGCATAGTAGTGAAGGATAAAAACACCTAACAATATTTAATATTATTAAGTCTCCATTGATTTTTTGTCACTTACGCAATATTTAATTAATTGTTTTAAATAATAAACTTTAAGCTTTCACACACAAATAAACAGCAATACAATATCGTTAACATTTAGCACTGATGACACTAACAGGTATCAGGTTAAAATGTATTTTTTTTTTTTATTTTACGAAATAATATTTAAATTTATGTTGCAGCCAGAATTAACATTAATCTACACAGGCAGAAAAACAATACCTTAACAATGGCAAACGTTTAGCATTAAAACTAAGGCCCTAATTGTGTAAAATGCAACGCCAAAATTACACTGAAAGCAAAAATAAAGTAAAAAATATTTCATAATTTTTTTGTTGATTTCTACAGAAATTCATACTGCGTTTTAAAAATTTTCAACGCCACAAGATGTGCAGCGTTTGAAATTTAAATATTCAATAGGAATTTCTGAAGAAAGCAACAACAAAATTATAAAATATTTTTGACTTTGTTTTTGCTATTAATATAATTTTTGGAGTTGCCTTGCGTTTTACTCAATTGGGACTAATATATTGATATGTTAACCTTCGACTTAAAGTAACCTTGAGACTTACTGCCTGTTTGTAAAACGCGAGCTCAAAAGTGACTCATTTAACAAAATTTCAAAATTTGTTTTTGTTTTAAATGTAAGTTAAGCGAGTCACTTTTGCACTCGCGTTCTACAAACAGGCAGTTAAGCTGAAGGTCTACACCATGCGTTTATGCGTAGATGCGTATGATACTTTTTGTGCATTTCATGCGTTCCTAAATTCAAGTTACATGCAATGCGTTTTTTGCGCCAAATTGTTTTTTTATCATCTGTTGTGCTAATATGTTTATCAAACTGATATATTAATAGAATTTATTTATAAGAATTCATAGAGTAGTAAGCTTTTATTATCAAAAGAATTCGTAACTTTTCATGGTGTCAATAAGTTTCCCTTTAATACATTTGCTAAAAAAAACAAGTTAGACTGCTATATTCGGCTGTGCCGAATCTTTGACACCCTCCACCGACAGGAGTGAACTCTATATGATAAATACAAATATATTATTAACTAAGATTCACAAAAACGAGCGTCAGCATTAAAATTAGTTGCGGTTTAGACATGAATTAAATTATTGACCGACAATAAGAAAATTTTATGCGTTTATTGTTAGAACTTTGAACAGGCTTGAGTAAAATATCATGATTCGTAAAAGTTTTAGCCGAACTAAAGAAATTTTTAGGAGGGTAATTTGTATTCGACCTATGGTAAATTCTGAAGACTGATTCCTGGTATTACAAAAAATAAATTAGAATAAATTTCAATACAGCAGTGTAATTAGTTTTAGCGTTAACAGAAAATTTCACAAATTTGTATGATATTTTTTCTGGCCATATGAATTTAAGTAAGAAATTTTACCGCAATATCTATATCTGTGATGGTTTAAGGCGAATTTTATTATTTTCCCAAAGTGAGCTTTATTTGGTTTCAGGCGCAATAAACTGTTTTCCGAGAGTAGGGTTTCTTTGTGGCCTAAAGTAAATTATGGACCAATCTTCACGAAATTTGGCAGTCTGATTTCTCGTCCTATAAAACTGTGACGTACCGAATTTAAGTATGCTAGCGATTTTTAATTGCGACTTTAGGCGTACTAAACTGTTTTCCGCGAGATGGGCTTATATGGGGCCTATGGTAAATTATGGACCGATCGTCACGAAATTTACCAGTATGATTTGCAGTCGTATAAACCAAATTCGAAAATTTTATGTTATTCCGTGCATTATTAAACCATTTATGTTAGTTTTTGTATCAAAATTATCAATTTTTTTATGGTGGTGGTTCCACATTTTGATTCATAGTTCTGATCCTACTGAACCAATGTTGCTGTATTTCAATCCCAAACTGCGTAGGAAAACTACAAGCAATTTGAGACCAAGTTTGTTCTTTTCTTTTGCGTTTTTCGAAAGTGAGCGTGTTTTCAACAGACGAACATGGCTAAATCGACTTAGAATTACTCAAGGAGCCAGAATATATATACTTTATGGGGTCTTAGATGTATAATAAAAAAGTTTCACACGGAATGACAAACTTAAGGTACGGTCACATTTGGCAAATATTAGCCCCAAATATGTTTGCCTTTATTTGGCAAATTTTTTTTTTCAAAACAATGTAGGTTTCATTTTGTGGTCACACTGCGCACATTTATTTGCTCATATTTGTTTGCTCGAACAGATGTCAAATAGCGGCAAATACACATATTAGCAAACATGTTTTCCATATGGTCACACTTAAAAAAATATTTGCCGAAGCAAAATATTTGACCAAACTGTCAAAATATATAAATTTATTTGCCAAAACACTATTATACAAATTGTGATGGAAAATATAGAGGAATTTCTTTCAATTAGAGCGTGTTCTATTTTGATCTGGCAAACCATCTGACATCAGCTGTTTTGCAAGTCGTCTGTTTGTGGAGGCAAATATATATTAAAATCTATTTACTTACACATATTCTTAAAAAAAAACAAAATTTTTAATTAACTAAAATACAATAAAAAGTGAATATAAATATATAAATCAGTAAATAGTTTGCTAATATGAATGTTTTTATGTTATGTCAGGTGAAACCAAAAAGGAACGTGTTAAAGCAAAAATGATTAACCTTCTGTAATTGTCAATTTTGACAGACATGTGAAATTACATATGGACTTTACATCTGACAAACCCACCGCAAAATAAATATCGTGTAAAATTGCTTAAACATTTTTGAAAGGTTGAGTTTAAAATCGATTATACATATATGATTTCAGTGTTCTTTTTATATTTCGTAATCCATTTTTGAAATCTTAAAATGGTAATTACTCAAAAAATGGTTTTATACAATAACTAGCATTTAACCCGCTACTTCGTTAGCATCTCCTTTTCTTTCGTGGACATATTACGCCAAAGTTTATGTTTCTAGGTTTTAACCAGCTACTTTGTAATAGGTACGATTTTCACCTCTTAAACGTTCGAATTTCGAAAATGTACCAAATTTTAATTTGTATTTTTTAGATACGTTATGAATGTGATATAGTTTTTATTTTAATGTTTATTGGTTTAACATTAAAAAAGTACCAAGCACCTGTCCGCTTATTTTTTTTTTATTGAACAACAATAAGTACTAAATTTTTGACTAAAAAAAAATGTTTTGTAAAAAAGTACCAAAAATAGTTACGGTTTTTACCCCTTAAATGTCCGAATTTCGAATAAGTACCAAATACGTATTTGGATTTTTTAGATAAGTTTCAAATGTGATATAACCCTTATTTCTATGTTTATAGGTTTAAAAGATAGATGGGGTGACAAAAAAGTCCAAAATACAGATTTTACCCGTTTACTCCCTATTTCCCCTTTTTTGTACTTTTTTCTCCCCATTGAAGCATAAAAAAATTTAAATATTGTAGTGGGAGCCCATAATTTAATACGTCTATGTCAATAAATAAAAACAATGTTTTGTAAAAAAGTACCAAAAATAGTTACGCTTTTTACCCCTTAAACGTCCGAATTTCGAAAAAGTACGAAATTTGTATTTGGATTTTTTAGATAAGTTTCAAATGTGATATAACCCCTATTTCTCTTATTATGGGTTTAAAAGATAGGTGGGTGACAAAAAAGTACCAAAATACAGGTTTTACCCGTTTACTCCGTTAAAGGGCTGAATTTCCAAAAAGTACCAGACACCTGTCCGCTTATTTTTCTAAAGAACAACGATAAGTATGAAATTTTAGTTTTAGAGATATAAGGTTACCGAATTTACCCGTTTTTACCCCCTAAACATTCGAATTCCAAAAATCCCGTCTTTGTGATCGATTTGGGGAGAGCTAGCCCTGGTCCAAATTTCAAGTTTTTACCTTCAGTCGTTTAGGCTGTGCGATGATGAATCAGTGAGTGAATCAGAAACGTTACAATTTTATATATATAGATTAGATAACTTTTTTATCTTTGATCCAAGGCAGTAACCGTACGACGATTTGGCTACAACAACAAAAAATACTGAAAATCAAAAACGAATTTAATGTAATTCCAAAATCATGTGTTTTTTTTAATAAATATATTAGATAAATGTTAAATTTTACAAAAATATTATTACAATACTTTGTGTTTTTTTATTTGATGTTAGTAGTATTTTTTTTTTTTAAGTTGTTCCCAACAGCAGTTATTTGCTACTGTTTGCTCTTACAAAATAATTGTAAGAACAAATATTTGTTTGCTTAAAATACAGGCAAATATTTGTTTTTGAGTGGTCACATTAAAAGCATTTTTGTTTGACACCAAACAAATTTATTAGCCCAAAATCAGCTGTTTTCCTGTTTGTCGCAAATAAATATTTTGTGGTCACATTACGGCAAACAAATATTTGACGTTTTTCGGCAAATGTTTGCCATATCTGACCGTACCTTTAGTATACCCTCATTCACCACAGTGGTGGTGGAGGGTATAAAAATAGAAAAAAGGAATCTACCACACAAACATATTTATCGATAACATTGAAAGTAAAATATGATTTGTCATCCATGTCCATAAAAAACAGCTGACATTTATTCACCACACATGCGACGCATACAAAAGTAGAAAGTAAACCCTTTACCTTACTGGTCCCTTTCTCTATGCGCTGTCACATATGCAAACTATGTGTTTTGCTGTGTAACTTGTCACATACCATTATACTGATTCTACTTTTTGAAATATGGATAAAAAGGAACAACGCACAGAATGCATGGCATGGACCTTCAGATTTAATGTTTAATTTAAAACTTTCTTCTCGAAAAAAAATTCAAGTGTATTCTATAATTTTTTTTACAAGTTATGTACATAAAAATTTTTTACAATGGAACTTTAAGTCCTCATTACTTATACGGTAATTTTGCGGACACGTAAACGTTGCGATCAACTTTAGTGATTGGTTGCAGTGTTGCCAATAAAAAATTCGGAAATTACACATGCCTGTGTTCCAAATTAAACATTCGAAGACAAATTACGCATGAATTTTTCATAAAAACTAAAAAAAAATTTAAATGTGTTTTAAGGCCAAATTTACATACAAATTTTTCTTAAACTTCAATTCAAATCCATTTTAATTTTTTATGAATACGGCACAAAATATTTTAGGAGAAATTTGTTTTAAAATTTAGTTAAAACGTTTAAAATGAAAATTATTTCTTATGACTATGGCAGTAAATATTTGGGTGATTCACACGGTGTGCCATCAAGTTATATCGCAATAATGTCCTAAATAATATTTTACAATTGTTTAAAAGAATATTATTGTGTTTCAAACAAAATAAAAATGGTAATGCTGTGTTCATTGATTCGTCATAACTGTACAGTAGAAGACTAATTTATAAGCGATTGCCCACAGCAGTCACATATATTTCTTGTAACTATTTTTAGGACATATGACTTTACAACTTTATGACTGACTACCTTGTGAATCAACCAATTAAAAAACACAAAGTAATTTATATATCGTGGCCTTAAATTTAAAGGAACGTAACTAAACTTTTGTTTTGTTTTTTTTTTACAGGAGAAAATATTATTATCAAAGTTGTTTTTGGGAATACAATTATTTATTAAAATATTTTGTTTTTTGTACTTAATTCCCTTTTTTTTTAATAATTGATAAAAAAAAAATACTGAAATTTATTGTTGGAGGATAAGATTATCAGGAAACGTGCTCTTAAATAATTTTAGAAAAGCCAAAACTACAGCGGGAATGAAAATTACCTACATACACTCAAAAAGTCTTATTTGCAAAGCTTAAACAAAATACCAACAATAAAAAACAATGAGTTTATCTTTTCTTACATTTTGTTTAAGCTTTGATATCGCTGCGAATCATGAAATTAGTTAGTGCATATTTTTGCATATGGACATTTCCTGGGGTCAGGAACGTACGTTCGTACGCTTTTGATGTACAAATAATATAGAAAACAAAAGCTTTTCCTAACATTATTTTTTACGATTCGATAGCATTTTGGTAGCAGTATGTTTAGTGCAAAAGATGGATTTCATCGAGTTTAAATGATCATTATGATAGTTATAAGCATGTGGTCATGAACGTACGCAAACTAGAAGTTAACTTTGGCTGACAGTAGTGAAATGTAAAAATCTGCGAAATGGAACAGAATATTCAAAAGTGATTAGTTTATTTTAAAAATGTATTAATTTAGGTCTCTATCGCGAACTTACGGGTCGCGAACGAACGATTTTTCCATATGTTTTAACCGTTAAATAACCGTTAATCGAACTTTGTTTGTTCTCCTTACACTTTTCTCTATTTAATTGATTGTAATAGAGAGATTTTGAAGATAAAAGATAAAAATGTCCTAAGAAGTAGCTTAAAAAGAATATATAAAATTTTCCAGTTTCCAGCCCAATATCCTCAAGTAAAACAGCTGTGATATGCTATGAAAAGCTTCTAATATAAAAACACCGATCTTTTTTATAATTGTGATAACACACGATGATTATCAACATTTAATTTTTCCATCCTGGTTGACCATTCGGAGGAAATGCGCATATATTGCTGACATTGCATATATCTGTTGCACATTTTAAAAAACAAAATTTGTTTTATTTGTTTTATTTTACGATGCACAGTGTTGCAGAAGATATAATTTGCAAAGCTTCTCGCGATTTGCCGCTTATTAAGAGAAATATTCCGGCTTATTTCTTCCTCCACAGGCTAAAGCAACCATGTGGGTAACGTTTGAAATCGGTTATATATTATGCTGAAAATTTTGACCAATTCAAGGATTTGGTGGAAAGATTCAACGATGCTGCTGCAGTTTCATTAAAAAAAGCAAATTTATCAAATATAAAAGCTAAGATAATGTTTGTGTCTTCAAATTATGGATTTATCTCTGAGACTATTGCGAAATTAAAGAAAACTAAAAATCCATTGAGGAAGCAAATAAAATTAATTGATAATGCCATAAATAAAGTGTATGCACTGGAGGGTAACTTTAGTAAACAAATTCGTATCATGCTTGATAAGGTTTTTAGAAAAATTAAAGATTCAAACAATAAAACAAACTGCTGGCAGATTTCATTTTAATTTTTCCGAAATAGCGTAGTGGAAAATTAGTATACCACAAAGGAACTATCAGTATTTGTTTATGAACCGATCATTTCCGTCGCGTTGAACGGTCATTTTCCATGTTTAATGGTTTTTTGAGGCCAAGCTGCCTTAACTTTACATTTGAAAATATTAAAAAATTTGTATGTACGAGGGCGGATCAATAAGTCCGTGACTTTTCGAACTTCCCTTGTAGTTATATGAAATGCAACACTGCTACCATCAAGTACCACCTTTTAATAGACTAACTCACTTACTCCACCGTTTCTCCAATTTGTGTATCCCTTCCAAAAAATTGGATTTTTCAAGGTCCATAAAATAGGCATTTGTTTGATCAATAATTTCATAGTTGGAGCTAAATCTCTTTCCATAATAGTCAGTGGGGGCTAAATCCGGAGAATATGGCAGATGAGGTACCAATTCGTAGCCCAATTCATGTAATTTTGCCATTGAGACTGCACACGTGTGCACCAGTGCATTACTTGATGAAAAAGAACTTTTTTCTTGGCCATATGGGGTCGTTTTTTTTTTAAATCCTAGTTAAATCGGTCCAATAAGTTGGCATAATATTCGCCGTTTATTGTTTTTCCTTTTGAAGGTAATCGATGTGGATTATCCCGCGTGCATCCCAAAAAACTATTGCCATCACCTTATTGGCCGACAAACTTACCTTGGCCATTTTCGGAGCCGGTTCACCCGGAGAAACCATTGTTTAGACTGCTGCTTGGTCTCCGGAGTGTTGTAATGGATCCATGTTTCATCCACAGTTACAAAACGCCGCAAAAACTCATTCGAATTGCGTTTAAACAACTCCAAACAATCCTTTGAAGTTGTCACACGATTACGTTTATGGTCAATTGAGAGCAAACGCGGCACCCATCTTGCAGACAGCTTTCTTAAACCCAGCTTATCTAAAATCGAAACCACACTTCAAATTAAATGCCTATGGCATGAACAATCTCACGCACTTTTACTCTTCGATCGGCCAACACCATATCGTGAATTTCTTCGACATTTTCGGGTGTATTGACTTCAATTGGCCGTCCAGAAAGTTCAGCGTCATTTGCACTTGTGCGACCAAAACGAAAGTCAGTAAACCACTTTTTTTTACCATTGAAATCGATGGTGCAGAGTCCCCATAGTATTTATCAAGGTTTCCCTTGGTTTGATTGACGGTTTTTTTTTTTCGCAAAAAATAATGTTTAATGAGCACTCGAAATTCACTTTTTTCAATTTTTAAAAAATCCACGAGGTTGTATGTTTTGAACAGCTGTTAAACGCAAAGTAAATTACGGAACTTGTTTAAAACTAGACAGTAGTCTATTAACAGGTGGCACTTGATGGGAGCAGTGTTGCATTTCATATAACTACGAGGGAAGTTCGAAAAGTCACGGACCTATTGATCAATTCCATAATCTTTTTGAATACGGAAATTTATTAAACAGGGCTTAAAAATTTTTTTTTTTTTTTTATTAGAAGTAACCAAACAATACATATTTACGCTACGTAAATAAAATAAAATATATTTCGTTTCGTATGTCTTACTTGGATTATTCTTTTAAAATCAGTCAAATTGTGTCACTGTGAACTGTAAACGCTTTTTATTTGATTTTTTCAGTGTAATAATGTACTGTGTCTAGTGAATATTTTGCAATGTAAAATAAAGAATAATCGTTTTAAAATATGTCCGATAGAGGTTTGTTTTAAAGTGCCAACAGGATTTCCACAATACATAAATTAAAATCGTTTATATAAATATTGTACATAGAATAGTTATATACATATGTATGTATGTATGTAATCTATCTACCTTTACATTTTTTTATTTTTTTTTTTATTTTTTTTATTAATTCTTCATTTGCATAACCGAGCCTATAGGGCCTTATGCAGTTAATTAAAGCTACTTACTAAATAGCAAACTTCTATATAAAACATTTTTCATATTAAAATTTATTTATTTACTTTGTAATGCTGGGATAATGCAAATGTAACAAAAACTTCAACAAAAAAATAAGACCATATAAATATGTATATATCTAAGCGAGTCAAATACATACATAAAAATGGAATTGGTAACCTTTGGCGGTGCCGAGACGTTGATAACGGCGCGTCTATGGATGGTGAACTGTATTGGAGCCAGTTGCCAAAATGGAACGATTTTGTAAATTCTAGTGCAGTATTAACATGTTCCAGATTATCTTGTATCCTGTCGGAAGAAAATTTTACGGTAAAACTTTTTACCCAATTTTAACCCTAGGAAGATAATCATATCAAGAAGATAATCATATAAAACTGACGCATTATTTTAACCTGCTATATTGTTGTATTTTTTTAATTAATTAAGAACAAACTAATGTGGACTATATTTTGACACATATATTAAATAAAAATAGCGAAATTTAAAATATGTTTATATGTATATGAAATGTCGGAAGTGCACAGCAACGTATTCCTGCTAATTAAAAAGAAGTAGCAATATTTCGAAAGTGCATGCGTAAAATTTACGCAGATTATCTTTCTAGGGTTAAGAAGATTTTTTTTTTAATAACAATTAAATTAAAGAATTATTAGCAATTTTATGTTTATTATTTCCTTTTACTTACGATAAAACTTTATGTTGAACTACAGGTGAAATGCTTGTAAAAAAGTATTTGTTTTTATTTTTCGATTGTACGAAATAATAATTATGCTATAAAGAATAACATGATTTTCAATATTTTTCCAATAAAATCTAAACTTATGGTATTAGTTTGTAATAATACTAGTACACAAGTAGAAAAATAAGTTAGAGTTTCGGTTTTGCCTCGTGTACCCAATTTTGAAATCTGTAAATCATATTGGAAGCTTAAAAAAGGTTTTGAAAGGTTTTAAGCATTTTTTTATGACTCGAAATTTTTAATATTTAGTTTAATTTATTTGATTTTTTAATTATTTACATTTCATTTAATTTATATACATTTTAAAGAGTGAAAGATTTTTATCTTTTTCTGCTTAATTAATAAAATTTAACAATGTTTTATAATTTATGTACATATATTAGGGAGATCGAACGGTTATTATTCGACCGGTTTTAACCGGTTATTTTAGCTTTGCCCAAGTCGGTTATTTTAAAATGCCCATTTTTCGAAAATCGAATAAACCGGTTATTTTGGTATAATAAACCGGTTATTTTAGTAATGTGTAATTTATATAAATTTTTCTTACTCTTGTTGTAGATGTACCCGTAATTTAAGTATTTTCTAATTGAATATTGGCCAAACTTAAACTTTTTATAAAGCATGTCTAAGCAAAATGTAACAAAGGTCAAAAAACATTATGAACACTGTAAATACAAATCGCTTATAAAAGCGTGTGTTCTTGTAAAAAAAAAAACAAAAAAAAAAATTCAAAATACTACAAAAACGTGTTCAGTTAAAAAGTAAATAGTAATTTGTACGGAATCAACGATATGGGAAAAATTTTTATTTATTAAAACACCATGAACTAAAAAATAAATTTGAAGAAATCAAACAATGGGTACGTTCACAAGACGTAGCTGTTGAGCTCAACTGCTAGAAAACTGTTGACAACTGTTGAGCCGAACATTTTCGTCTTAGAAACGGCATTATGAGTATTAGTCTTGGGCTTAATCGTTCGTTTAGATGACCGGTCATTATCGTTCAATTTGAATCAGTGAATGAGTTCGTTCATTTCGTTCAATCGTTCATTTCAGGTCACTTTGTCTTTTGGGTCAGTTTGTCTTTTGAATCATTTGTCGCTTTCGTTCAGGCGTTCACTTGTCTTGTCCTCTTTACTAAACAATCGATTGAATGTGTTTAAAGAAACAACATGTAAGATTACACTCGAAATATTATGTAGGTAAATTCAAAAGAATAGTTTTAAGTTTAGAAAACTGAAAATGTAATTAGAAAACAGATCATTTTAAATAAAGGAATTGTAAGTTTATTTTTTAATGCTAATTTTATAACGGAGATATTAAATAAAAATTAATTAACTTTTTTCTTTATTTTAAATTAAAAAAAAATACAAACTAAAAAAAATATATTCAAAGGCTTTTCAGTTAATTTCAACTTAATTTAAATTACGTATGTACCTAGATAGCTAAAGCAGTGTTTTTACCTATCATTATGACCTACCAAATGAGCCAAATATTTTTTCCTTTTTATTTATTTTTATTTATTTACACATGTATTTCAGTTTTATTTTATGCATAAAAATTAAATGAACATATTAACAAAATAAAAATCATTAAGGGTTTTCATGATATCGCTAAAAGTCTCGCAATTTGTGCTACTGTGAATTTTTACGCCCTCTCAAATGAACTGCCAAAAATTTATACAAATAAATTAGTTTAATAGTTCAATGAAA
The DNA here is from genome assembly GCA_943735925.1 of Pollenia amentaria. NCBI lineage: Eukaryota > Metazoa > Arthropoda > Insecta > Diptera > Polleniidae > Pollenia > Pollenia amentaria. The sequence continues at coordinate 93,809,928 of OX031010.1, forward strand.
AATTCAAGTGTTAATAATATCACAAACAATAAATTCTTGCAACAATTAAAGCAAATTAGTTTTGCTTTATTTATGGATGTTTAAAAAACAAATTTCACTTTTTATTCACAAATTTTAGCTTTTATTTTAATATTTGTTTTCTTTTATTATATTTTTGTATTGACGTTTCAGTTGTAAATGACATTAATTATTTAAATTACACAAAAATTAAAAAGGGTCTTCATAAAACGAGTCTCGCAAGTTTGCCCATTTGCACAAATGGCAATTTTAAGCGATATCATGAAAACCCTTATTATTTTTTGTAGTTTGTTTTTGGAACAATATGCAGAAACAGTTACATTAATTCAATTATAAAATAAAAAAATTTCCATTAATTACGGAAAACGATTTTAAAAAATTACATTAAGTTACTGTAAAACTTTTTTGAGTGTAAACAAGAATAGAAAACAATAAGCACAAACCAAATACGCAGTTTTTTTTCATAGTACAATCTGGGCTGCCATACGAAGTAATTTCTCGCCAAACTTGGCGATTTTAAAACTTGTTTGGTGTTCTTATTTAATATATGCTTAGGTAGCTCTACTTTAATAGAAAGAACAAAAATTTGTTGCGAGAGCTTATTCAAAGTAAGAGGGCAATTATTCAAAAATTAATTTAAACAAAAATAATGAAAGAAAATATTTCAAATGTATGTGGTATTTTAAAAAAAAAATACTTTTAAAAACAAACAAAAATATAAATAATAGCGATTGCACAAGCTCTTAGCTATCAAAATAATATTAAAACAATGAACAAATAGCAATAGTTATTATTATTATTCATGTGTTATATGTATTATATTTTCAAAAGATGTGATAATATGAATTTTATTTTTTGTTTTTATTTTATAAGAATTAAAAAACCTTTTTAAAAAAAACACGCTTTTATTAAAATGCGCTAAAAGAAAAAATAAATAAACTTTAACTATCAACTTATAACATCATTAATAAATGTATATGATATAAAAGCTTGTCGCTTGCTTGCGAGATTTAAGTATTAGTATTTACTTTGTTTGAAAATTTTAATAGTTAAAATCAATCACATCAAGTTATATAATTTACTTGTTTGTCTACACAAGTTAATCTCGCGACAAGTTTTTGTATCATATAAATTCTGTAATCCGTTATAAGTTGATAGTAAAAGTTTAAAAGTAAAATTTTCTTTTTAGAGCATTTAAATAAAAGCGTGTTTCTTAAAAAAGGTTTCGTACTATTCATTTATATTTTTCTTTTCAGTGCATTTAAATAAAAGGTTGTTTACATTTAATTTATTTTAAAACTAGCATTCGTATTCTAATGAGTTTTTTCATTAGATACCCATATTGAAGGCTAGCATTAAAAACTTAGTCCGCCATATATGATTTAGGGTAACGCCACTTTATTTTTCGACTTATTCTCAGCAAGCCCTCCCATTTGATACTCATATTGTAGGAATGCATTAAAAATAATTAGTCTGCTATCTTGGATATCTTATCATGTTAGATTTAGAATAACGTTACAAGTCATCTTTGCTGAACGTGTTGAAAAATGTCAGCTCAATCGGTTCGAGGTATCTGCTTCAAAATTGAGGTGTAAATGTGCCCGTAGACGACATGTTTTTTACATCTGACTTGTCAAGTTTTCAAGTCACATGTAATTGTGAATGTCTGTCAAAATTGCTGTTTTACATAAGCTTTATAATATTTGGTCACACACGTACATGTAATTTGCTTCTGACATTGTCTATGTTTTTTCTCTGTAGTTATGGAGTAAACCAAAGTAGTTCTTGGTTTCAAAATAGCGTGCTACCGCCACAAAAATTTTTATTTGCGCCGTAAAAAAGTTCAGCCATCTAAGCATTGTTTTTCTTTAAATGCCAATATACCAATTTAGGATATTATAATGATACGTTTTTATTTATATATGTACATAATTTCTATTCAATGGTGAAATGATCATACATATATCGGTATGGTAAAATATTAACTTAAGCCGGCTAATTATTCCGTCAACAATGCACCGCCGCTGCGGTTTTATTCCCGGCATAGATTTCTGACACAGCTGATGTCAGATGGTTTGTCAGAAGAAAATAGAGCACGCTCTAATTGAAATTTTGTCAGATGACTTTGCGTCTGACTTGTACAGATGCAATGTTTTAAAGGTAACACACGACATGTATGTATTTTGCAGTGGTAAATTTGACAAGTCAGATGTAAAAAACATGTCGTGTACATGCAACTTAAGCTTTCACCGAACAAACATACATTGCAAGTTAAATAAAAGCTTTTAAAAAAATAAGTAGTTTCTTAAAAACTAATTTTTTTTTTATATTTTAAGAGTCTTATTCATAAACGAATGTAATGTATACATTAAAAGTGTTTTTTCCATTCTAATTTCGTGCTGTAAAACTTGAGTAAGCTTTTATAAATAAAGCGAATACCGAATTTGGTTATTTATTTATAGGACTTATTTAAAAAATTAATGAAATAAATATGTATAAAATTTTCTGCTCAAATGAAAAAATTAGCATTTGGCGGGTTTTGTATTAAGAACAACTGGCAACGCTCATGTAAATTGTAGAAAAATTGTTAATAGCAGTCAGGGTTGTCAGGTTTATTTTGATGTTTTTTGACAAATTCAATGTCAAAAATCACCAAAGCCTTTTTTGCGTTTTTGACAACATAAAATTTATTTTAAAATTTTTTCCAATGTTTTCTATAAATTCTAAGAAAATATATTTCTTCTGAATCGCTAAATTTCTCCAAAAGTCGGACAAAGTCGCCTTGATATACATTTTTTTGAATAAAAGTAAGGTGATTGGTGAACACACAAAAGATACAATAATTTACAAAAATCTAATTAAAGCTGAATTTTAAAAACGTTTTTTTTGTGTTTAGTATTAAACAAATATTGGATATAAAACGCTATACACTTCACCGGCAAGGCAATTCTTACTGTTTTTTATTAACAATGAATATTCAAAATATCGTATGAAGGTAAAAAAGTACTATTTACAATCATATAATTTATAACTCGTAACAACGTGTCAAGAAGTTCGAATTGCACTCTATTTTTAAGGCGAGTTTTAGTAGAGTAAATGATTAAAAAGAACTATTTCAACACAGACATTAGCAGTTGGAATTAAATGCATATAAAGACAGTCAAAGCAAGTTCTTTAAAATGGTACGTACCGGACGTATCCTTATAGCTATAAACTTTTTGCAAAACCTGATTTATATTAGATGGAATACCCTCATTGATATAATCTTTCTAAATAATAAACGGTTAATTTATCCAACAGTCTCAAAGCTTATCAAATAGCCAACAAAATCGCCATATATTTTATAAGCCGCCAAAAATCGCCATTTCGCCAAATCGAAAATTAGGTCGCCAAGAAACTTGACAACCCTGATTGTATTATGAAAATGTGTAAAGCAATGTGGCAATGAGTAAAAGAAATAAGTATATTATAATGGCATAACTTATACAACACAAAAGTATTGTTGTTTCTTTTCAACCAGTTGTCCGGTAAACAAGTGACCGACTGATTCAAAAGACCCAAGTGAACGATTGAACGAAATTGAACGATGAAACTGACCGGCCGGTCATCGTTCATCTGACTGATCCGTTCAATTGATCCAGTTCGTTCATGACCGACACAACTCTAATGAGTATAATGCAAAATTAACAGCTGATAAACATAAACAATTGAAAAAAATAAAGGTTGAGGTTGAGCACAACATGTTGACTTTAGGTAGCTAAAAAATTTTATGATGGAATATATGGCCTCAAATACCCAACTGTTGTGTTGAGCGTAAGTGCTCAACTATGCTTTTCTAAGACAAACACTAAACGGTTACACAACAGTTACGCCTTATGAACGTGCCCAATGTCATGGAATGTTGTAAATTGTAGTCGACGAATTGACAAATATTTTACACAAAAATAATGTTCAGTTCACTATTCGTTTATATAATGCTGAAACAAAATAATTTGAAATAGATAATCCCGGCTAGGAAGTTTTGCTTGCAACATTTGAAAAATATGGTGGATTTATATAGATAGCTTAACCACCAACAAACTAAAACTCATTCAAAATAAATTTGACCGAATATTTCAAATAATAACTTTATAAAATTCTTATAATTTATTTGCTTTTGCAAAACGTTTGTCTAGATCAAATATCATTCAAGAAATAAAGTTTAGTAAATCAATAAAAAAATTGTTGAAAATTTAGCTTAAGTTTAATCCGTTTACTGTCCCACTTTTCTTGGATTTTATCGTAAAATATTTGTTAGGTCTGATCTAAGTTATATCTATGTATTTTGTTGGTTCCTTACCTTTGCAAATTGTTTTGTTTTTATTCAAATTAACGTTTTATTTTAAAAACTTAATTGCTTTTTGTGTTTTTAAGTATTCGAATTAAAACCGGTTAACCGGTTATTTAAAAATTGCTTAACCGAAAACCGGTTTTTTAAAATAGCAACTATTCGTAATATTCGAAAACCGGTTATTGAAAAAAGTCGAATAATCGATCTCCCTAACATATATACTAAAGATTCTATTGGAGGTAAAAATTTAGCAAAAACATATTTGACAATTTTTTTTTTTAATAAAACAACTAAACCTAACCTAACCTACTTACAATCCTAACTACGATGAGCGAGCTCATTAATATGTTCGTAACCAGAGCTCAGGCATCTGATATTAAAATTTTCAGTGAGTCTTATTATCTTTTCTTTAACTAATTCTATACCCGCAAGAGAATGAAGTCGCTCTGTAGAAAAGAACCAAAGATTATAAATTAATTTTAGTAACTTATTTTGCGATATTTGCAATTTTTGTAAATGGCAGTTCGAACTTGTCGACCAAACAGGAGCTGCATAGAAAATAACAGCATGGAAAATAGACTTTAAAATTAATTGTTTATTGCTAATGCTCAGTCTTGTATCAGTATTTGTATTAATAAAGGGATATAATATTCGAGTTAGTACTTTTACCTTATTTATTATATAGGGTATGTGGTCTTTAAATTTAATTTTAGGGTCAAGCATAACACCTAGATATTTAACTTTTTGTTCCCAATGAATAGAATTGTTGTCAAACATAATACAATTCTGTGGTAGAAAACAATATTTGCGTTTTCTAGTTAAATATATTGCCTGAGTTTTATCAGAGTTTAACATAATTTTCCATTTGTTAAAATACGAATACAATTCTATTAAGGCCCTTTGAAGATTAGTAATTACATCTGTAGCCAAAATTTCGGATTTGACATAGTACAGTAGTTTAATTGGGGAAAATCGGCTGTATATAAGTTGTAAAGAATAGGAGACAGGCAAGAGCCTTGCGGACAACCTGCTGTAAGAGAAACACATTCAGAAGAGTATGAACCGATATGAACTTTAAAACTTCGAAGATGGAGAAAACTCTGAATAATCTTTGTTAGCTGTATGGGAAAGTTAAAGTTTATCATTTTAAAAACAAGACCGTCATGCCATACTGAGTCAAAGGCTGCTTTGACATCGAGTAAGACCATGCCTGTTGATTTTTGGTTATTGAAGTTTTCGTTGACTAGGTTTCTTATTCTTATTAGTGGATGTGCAGTGTTGTGTTCTCTGCGAAAACCAAACTGCTGAGGCGGAATTATGTTATTGGCTTCCATAAACTCTACTAATTTAATTTTAATAATTTTTTCCAGAATTTTACTTATTGAGGACAATAAACTTATAGGTCGGTACGAAGTAGGGCAATCTGGGGGTTGTTTTGGCTTTTTAATTGGAATGACTTTGGATTCTTTAAATTCTTGTGGAAAATAACAAAATTTTAGGCAAGAGTTTATAACGATTGTTAAGAATTTAATTCCCTTTCGAGGAAGTGCTTTTAGACACATATTGTTGACACCATCTTGACTTGATTATTACAGCGATTTCTAAAGTAGTTGTTGAGAAATCTTCCGAATGATTAACATTCAACGCTCGAAATGATTCAAGAGTATTATAAACTAATGAATTTGTAAGAGGGTTCCCAAGATTTGCTGAAATTGAATGGTTCAAAGCAAATGTTTGAGCCAAATTTCACCTTTTTCTTGGTTGGTAGTATAACGGTAACCGTTTTGCTTCAGAATTGGAATACTTCTGGACTTCTTCCTTAGTATTTTGGTTAAATGCCAAAATGGCGGAGAGCCTTTATCAAGAGTAGATAGCAAGTGATCCCACGATTTATTTCTGAATTTTTCAATCTCTTCACGAATTTTTTGATTTAAAATTTTCACTTGATACTGGTCATTTATATTCCTATATCGTTGCCAATCTCGCCTAAAGTTATTTTTTTGTCGAATCATATTTTTCACAAAAAAACGGTAGGGATTTCTTTATATGTGACGTATATCTCTTAGAAACACTACCCACAATTGCATCGCTTAACACCTGTTTGAAGTTTAAAATAAGACTATCAGTATGTTCAAAGTTTGTGATACTGTTGATATTTGGTAAATTAAGGTGACGATTTAAGAATCTAGCGAAGTTATTCCAGTTAGCATTTACAAAGTCGTATTTGAACGTTGTTGTATTATTATACGAACTATTTAAAACGATTTTCAATGGCAAATGGTCAGAGCTTAAGTCATTTAAAACTTCAGCAGGAGACATAATACCAGGCAAATTTGTTAAAAATATGTCAAGAGTAGAAGCTTGCCTATTAGCACTTGCAGGCACGTGAGTATGATCATTTGGATATATCATTTCAATGTTGTAAAAGTCCAACTTTTCGTGTAGGATATTTCCCCAACTGTTTGCCCTTAAACAACCCCATGATTGGTGTCTACAGTTGAAGTCCCCACCCAGTAAATATTTATCATCACGACTAAGTTTGTGAATATCCGAAGCAAATTGTCTTTTCCTTATTCCGTCTTTGCCGAATAAACCACCCGGAAAGTAGAACGAGTAAATATTTATACAATAGGTGTTAGTAAAAATTTTAACTCCAATATTTTCTATTAGGTTAGTATTAATTATAGGAATTAATTGGTGAGGTATATTTTTTTTAATAATTACTGCTACCCCACCCCTTCTTGAATTAATTCTGTCGTTTCTGTAAACATAAAATTCATTGTGTCTAGTAGTTATATTCGAGTTTAACCCTGTTTCAGTAACTAAACAGACGTGTATATTATTAGAAATTAAAAATTGAAATAACTCTAATCTTTTGTTGCGAATGCCTCTTGCATTCCAAGTTATCACATTGATGTCATTGTAAGCCATTATGATAAAAACTTAACAGCGAGGTTTGTAATGACCTCGAATTGTTCTGCTTTAGACTTACAGTTTTTCAGATTAGTTATTAGCTCTAGAGTTAGGTTTTTGATTTCTTCTATAGAAAATAAATCGTTAGGACCGCCGCGGCCGCAGTTATTTGTGTTATTTCCACTGCTGGTGTTTATGATGTCTCTGTGTGATATCCAGTTACCTGAGGGGTCTGGTACACTTTGGCGTAGCGTGTTGGGAAAATTGTTATTATAGTTGCCGTTTGACTGACTTCCAGAACTATTACGAACACTTCGTCGTTGTACTAGTTGCAAACGTTGTCGAATATTCAAATAGTTGATCTTGCTTGGGTATTGATCGAAAGTAGACTTGTGCGAGCCATTGCAATTAGCGCATTTAGCTGCAGTTTCTGTGCATTCCAGAGTCTTATGTTGACCAGCGCAATTTGCACAAAAAGTTTTGACCTGGCAGCGATTTGAGCCATGGCCAAACATTTGGCAGTTGTGGCATTGGGTAATCTGCGTTTTATGGGCTTGCTGGTATTCTCATCTCACTTTCAGGTAATTTATTACCGAATACGACATATATTATGTATTCTGCATTATAAGTTGTTTTTTTTTGTAACAATTTTTACATCTGTACATTGTAGGCCCAAATCAGACTATTTTTTTTTAATGATTTTTGTATCTTTTTTATCCATACCAAACAGAAGGGCTTTATATGGTTTTTCGCTTTTTGTAGCATAAGTGAAATACTCATATTTACGTATGGTTTCAAAATCTGTTTTAGTTTTTAGGAACAATTTAAGGCCAATTGAAATTCTTCTTATGGCATAGTCTGAGATATTGTTTAATTTACAGAGCTCGTGAACTTCTTCAATTTTAACTTTCAAAATTGTAATTGGAGGAACGTGAACTTTAACAGCTTTTTCCATGATCATTTCATCATCATTAGTTTTATCTTCTTCAAGTGTTTGAAGTGGAGAAAAATAGTTGTTGTAGTTTGATGTACTTTGTACATTATCATTTGCTTTTCGTTTTTTATTAATGTTTTTAACGCTGATTGCGTTTACATTGTCTCTGGTATGTGACCGTTTAATTTATTTAATAGTTATTATTTTTTTTTTATTTTTTTTTTTTTTTATTATTATCTTTTTTGGGTTTTTTCATAAATTGTATTATTGTAACACAACACTGCGAATGAAGCAAAGTTATCAATGAGAGTATTTAAAACACGTCTCTTGACAACAAGAGTTCAAACAATACTGCTCGAAATTTTTAAGCAAGGGTTTTAATTTTCTTGGAAAAATATTTTCTAAAAAAAACTGACCTATTGGACCCACCGAAATTACCAAATAAGTCATAAATAGACAGAATATATGACCATCCTGGCTTTTCTTTATCATATACTATATAATAGACCAACTCAAGTTGTATGGAGCCGAAAAAAGTGTTTTAGTTACTCCTCTGAAAATAAAGGTTGATATGTTTTATGATGATTCCCAAAATATTTTCAGTTTTTCGAATTTTTTTGTACTTTGCTCCAAGACGACATAAATAACATTTGTTATCATCGAAAAGGGTTTTTGAAGCAGCATCCAATGGTATATAAAACTTTACCACTTGCGACCTACTTATTGAGATATTTAACTAAATACATATTTTCGTTACGGGTTTTCAGCCAAATTCTACGTATGTGGAAGTAATGTTCTGCTTTTCAAATTGAATCTGTTTTAAAATAATGTCAATTTATATTTTTTTGTTTTGTAATTTTTACATAAATCGCGAAAATCGCGATATATTTCATCTTTTTTTCATATGTAGGCAATATGGGTATAAAATTTTTTCACTTTAAAATTTATCAAAATGTGAAAAATACAATAAAAAATATAAAATTAATATAAAAATACGTAGAATTTGTATGAAAACCCGAAACGAAAATATGTATTTAGTTTAATATCTCAATTAGTAGGTCGCAAGTGGTAAAGTTTTACATATATACCATTGGATGCTGCTTCAAAAACTCTTTTCGATGATAACAAATTTTATTTATGTCGTCTTGGAGCAAAGTACAAAAAAATTCGAAAAACTGAAAAAAATACCTTTTTTAAAAACGGTCCAGCTCACGGATGGTCAACGCTAGAACCAAAATATTTTAAGAATCATCATAAAACATATCAACCTTTATTTTCAGAGGGGTAACAAAATCACTTTTTTTTTTTGAGTCGCTCTACTATATAACCATTGATTTTAAACGTATTTCTTGAGGTCAAATGAGTTTCAGAAACCATCATTTCATCAATTTGTTTGCTTTTCAGAAAGTATTCTAGTTCATTTTTATGTTGGCGAATGCCGTTTGCGTTCCAAAAACAAATTTTTAAACAATTCATGGCTTGTTAAGTACAGCTTGCAATAACATCGCTTGACGATAGAGTATACAGGGCATCCTCTATAGTTGGCAGTGTGATTACAACAACAGTTGCTGCATTTTTTACATTGGGGTCACTTTTAGACTTATCGCAGAAAGCTGTACCATGTAATTCTCTACATACAACGCAAACAGGGGTTAAATGGCAGTATGCCTTAGTGTGACCAAATTCTTGGCAGGTTAAACATTGCACGGGACCATTCCTTTTGTGCGGCTCCTCTATCGTTATTTTCCTATACAGGATATATTTCACACTGCAAATGGGATGCGTTTCGTATTTTTAAGCTTAACGTCGCCTGGTTCCAACTCCACTCGAAATAGTGGCTGGGGCATTTTTTCTCTATTTTTAATATTTATTACATTTAGATATTGGGAATTATTTCTTTTTCATAAGCAACTTTATTATAGAGCAATTCCATATGAAAGCGATCACCTTTTGGACGACCCCTCTCCGATTTTAAAATAAATAGTCTCAATCGATTGCCCAGCAAAAAATAATGTACCTACATATTTTTTTTTTTTTTTTATAGTGACTGGTTTAGTGGTGGTGTACACCACTGTCATGTGACAAAATTGAAGAATTCTTCATAAGGGACCTCATTGAAAGTTGTTTAAAAAACTAAAGCGATCGCAACGAGTGATAGCTCGTTGGAAAGGTATTGAATCAGGCTTTAATTGAAAAATAAAATTTTCCTAATTTTTCTTAGAAATTTACCTTTAAATTTTCCCAAGAAAATTAAATTTTCCGATTTTCCACAGAAGCTCCTAAATTTTCCGGCTAATTTTTTTTTTTTGGATTCCTCATAATTTTTGCTTTAAGAATCAGCAATAAAAAAATGGGCCCCGACTCCTTGTTTGGACAGGAGAAGAGCATTTAAGAGACCACCTTGTTAAAAATACATTTTAAAAATTATTTTACAGTTAAAAATACATTTATGAAGAAAAAATTAATTTTTTTTTTAAGAGCCCCAAGTTGAGTGTGTAGTGAATATGGTCTGCCTGCCTTCACAAGATCGGCCATAAATCCATGGATAATAGCAGCAGTGGCATGTAATGGCACATCAAACCCGACTGAGGCTACAGGTCATAAAATGTTTTGTAAATTTTTTAAATTACCAGGTAATAAATATTTCGCCTAAAATGACACGTGCAGAAACAAGTCATAAAACACGGATTTTCCATAAATATGGCGAAATATTTATTACCTGGTAATTTAAAAAATTTGCAAAACATTTTATGATCTGTGGTCGGCTTATTGGCAGTAACCAATTAAGTCCCTTTTAAAAAACATTTTATGACCAGTAGTTCACGCAAATTTTCCTATTAAAGAAAAGCAAATATCGCTTATTTTTTTTTACCTATTTTTTACCAAAAAATAAATATAAATACTTCACACAATCTGAGTCAAATTTCAGTTGAATACTAAACGTGAAAGTGTTAAAGTGTTTTTTTTTTTGTAAAGTAAAGAGTGAAGCTGTAAAGACAATTTAAAGTAAAATGAATAAATTTTGCTGCAATCCGTTTAACAAGAGTGGACATCGTTCGAAAAAGATAAAAGTGTTAAAATTAACTGGTGTTTCGAAGCGATACATGAATGAATTAAATATACAATACGGTGAAGAAGCAGAATTCATTTGCCCCAAGTGTAAAATCGATTTGTCTCAACAAGCAAATGCATTGAAACAAATGCAGCCACAATCCGAGAGTGAAATGACAAGTGAACAAAATGTTTCATCTGATAGTGAGGCAGACATTCCGATGGTCAATATGTCTTTGAGTCCTTTGAATGAGGCTATTACCACTTTAGGTGAAACGCCTATTAGAAAAAGAAAGTTGCGAGGTGAAACATACAGGAAAGAGAAAAAAGGCAAGGTTATGAGTGCAATCGCGACAATATTTGATGAAGGCTCTGATAACGAATGCAGTCAAGCAGATGACGTTGATGACGGCAAACAAATGATTGAGCAGTTGAAAAGTAAATTCAATTTAGCGACCACTTTTCCGGAGAAATATCTCATTTTATCTGTGCTGCCTCAATCATGGTCTATACGCAAGATTTCTGAACAGTTTCTTTTTACATCGCGAGAAGAAGCAAAGAATTAGTTCGACAGAAGGGCATATTGGCGACTCCCACCAAGAAATTTGGCTCAAGGACCCTCAGCGAAGCAACGGTGAAATTGATTCAAGATTTTTACTGCAATGATGACAACAGCCGCGCCTGCCCAGGTACACGTGACTATGTTATCACACGTGAAGATGGAGAAAAAGTACACAAGCAGCGCAGATTATTATTATGTAATCTATCCGAAGCATACCATCAGTTCAATGAGAAATACCCAGCAGAAAAAGTGGGATTTTCTAAGTTTGCCATCCTACGACCAAAAGAATGCGTGCTGGCATTAGACAGGCACGGAACGCATTCAGTCTGCGTTTGCATATTTCATCAAAACATCAAATTAATTTTCTTTCCATGCAAGAAATTAAAAGTATTTCACGGTGAAATTGAAACATATAGGGACCTCCTGTCGAAGTCGTTGTGCGCATACCCCACGGAAAATTGTCATCTGTCCAAATGCGACAATTGTCTGAAGATTGACGAGCTAGAGCAATATTTGGCGGAAAAGTTTGAACAGCTGTTAATTCAGGAGGTGCATTTCAAACAGTGGATAATTAGCAGCGGCAGATGTTCCCTTGAGACCGTGGTAAAGCAGATTCCGGAATTCATCGAGGAATTCGGATTCAAGTTGAATGAACTGAAGGCGCACCATTTCATATCCGAGATGCAATCGAAATTTCTAAAGGAAAGTAAGGAGAAATTAGCCCAAAATGAATTCATTGTGATAAGCGACTTTGCCGAGAATTACACTTTTCTCGTTCAGGATGAAATTCAGGCTTATCACTGGGCAAACGACCAGTTCAAGGTGCATCCTTTTGCATTTATTTCAAAAACGAAGATAACGAACTACAGACCGTAAGCCTTGTTGTTGTCGCGGAGAGTTTAGCTCATAATTATGTGTCCGTTTATTTATTTCAAATGAAACTGTTTGAATTCTTAAGATCAAAATTCGATGCTTCTCAGTACAAGAATAAAAAAAATTTTTACAATCTTTACATAATTGAAGAAGAACAAAACTGCAAGGTCGAGTGGCACTTTTTCGCGACGTCCCACGGTAAGGGCCCATGCAATGCGTTAGGGGGAACCCTAAAACGCATGGCGACTAAGGCAAGTTTGCAAAGGCCATATACTGACCAGATCTTAAATGTACAACATTTGTTTTCGTGGATTCAAAGCAAGGAAATTGCCATTAACACAGTTTTATGCACTCAAAAAGAACACGATGCAATGGAGCGACGAATTCAAAACAGATATAATAATGTCAAAACTATAACTGGAACGCAAAAGTTTCATTGCTTCATACCAAATATTTCTGATATGTCAATTAATGTAAAGCGGTACTCTTCGTCTGCCGACGTGCTAAATTTAAAGTTACTTTAATTTTATAATGATGCCAAGACAATTGAAATTTTTAATAAATATTGTAATTAAGTATAAGCAGCAAAATAAGAAAGATTTTTTCTATATAAATGTATTTTTAACTGTAAAATAATTTTTAAAATGTATTTTTAACAAGGTGGTCTCTTAAATGCTCTTCTCCTGTCCAAACAAGGAGTCGGGGCCCATTTTTTTATTGCTGATTCTTAAAGCAAAAATTATGAAGAATCCAAAAAAAAAAAAATTTAGCCGGAAAATTTAGGAGCTTCTGTGGAAAATCGGAAAATTTAATTTTCTTGGGAAAAATTAGGAAAATTTTATTTTTCAATTAAAGCCTGATTCAATACCTTTCCAACGAGCTATCACTTGTTGCGATCGCTTTAGTTTTTTAAACAACTTTCAATGAGGTCCCTTATGAAGAATTCTTCAATTTTGTCACATGACAGTGGTGTACACCACCACTAAACCAGTCACTATAAAAAAAAAAAAATATGAAGGTACATTATTTTTTGCTGGGCAATCGATTGAGACTATTTATTTTAAAATCGGAGAGGGGTCGTCCAAAAATTTGCCAATTTTGATCGTTTTCATATGGAATTGCTCTATATTCAACACTTTTCATTTTTCGAATTTATTCTATGAGTTAAATTTCAGTTATGTATTTTATAAAGCTTTTTGTAATAGCTCTATTCCTTAAATTACAAAAAAGCTTTATAAAATAAATAACTGAAATTTAACTCATAGAATAAATTCGAAAAATGAAAAATGTTGAATATAATAAAGTTGCTTATGAAAAAGAAATAATTCCCAATATCTATTTGTTAAAATAGTTGAGTTAAATACATTCAATTTATAAAGTATCACTATCTAGTTTGACACAAAGAATGCTGACGAAGGCCGTAGCGGGCCAGAAAATGCATTACATTCTGCTGGTGTCTAATAATTGTAAATTTTTCTGTACATAAATATACTTCATTGCTATCCAACGGAAAGCTAAGGTAAAATGTAACAAGAAAATACAATATAATAGTCTGGTAGTGTATAAAGTCATTTCTAAAAAAATTTAAGAAATAGAGCTATTACAAAAAGCTTTATAAAATACATATGTAACTGAAATTTAACTCATAGAATAAATTCGAAAAATGAAAAATGTTGAAATTTATTATATTTTTTATTTTGAAGTCCTTCTCTTCTAAAAACGTTTTTATCTCAAATGGCCAACGCATGAGTTAATGCCCTTTATCACTACCTGATGGCCTTTACTGCTCTTCAGTTGGTATGTATAAAAACTTTTTTTAAGTACTTAAAATTTATTAATTATTTTACGAAAATTATTTTCATAATTAACCTGTATTTTAGTTTCGTTTATACTGCCACGCTTAATAGCAGCCACATAAAACGAATTTTCACCTATCATTGAGATCAAACTCTTTATTAACTCATTTGAGTTTTGCACCCTAAGATATATCGGGGGTGGCTTAGAAGATTTGATAACGTTTTGTGGTTCCGAGATTTCCTCATACAGAATAGCAAAACGATTTTGTGAACTTATTCTAACAGCTGTACCATCTGTTAAGACTTTTGGGACCGAAGCAACTGCTGAAGAGGTTGGGGTGAGACCCCGTTTAAGCACTGTTATCTACCTATCAATACCTACTATTACTGGTTGCTTTTGTCCTTTTTTACTTGTGACGCTGAGTTTTCTATTATGCCTGCTTTGGGGTTAATATTTTCATCACTTAATAAAATTTATTTTGTCGCTGATGCAACGATTGCAGGTTTTATATTTGTTCGTGTATCAACCGTATTGTTAAATACAGAGGTAGAGAGAGATCGCGTACGAGTAATGGGTTTAACCGTTAAGAATTTGCTATCATCGATTCTTTTTTTATTTCTGCATTTGTTTCGTAAACATTCACTGTGATATATGCGTTTCTTTCATTCTGTTTTATTGTTTCATATGATTATCAAACAAAATTTTTTTTCAATATCATTTCTTGCCCAACTTTTATCCAAGTTTCTTAACGGTGGCTTAGAGATAACTGGTCTATTGAGATTTCTTGTTGCACGCCATAGTGAGTAATCTGATTGTGAAATCCGTTTTCTGAGACTGCACTAAATTTCTTAACCTTTTTGTGCACTCTTTTAAAAAATTCATAGGATGAGGAGATCCGCGCAATTGCCGCTCTCTTGGAACTCTTCTTTTTTTGCTGTCAAGAGCCGCGCAACATCTGTAGAATATGTTTTATTATTATTGACTTTTTTGAGGGTTATGCTGAACTGTTGAACAGCTAGTTTAAGATAACTGTCAAAATTAACAATAGTGAGAACCACGTTCTCCGGTGAACCAATTTATATGTGGGGCTGACGTCGATACGTAACCAGATGGAGATACAATTCTATTAGGGTTTGTTATAGTAAGAATTGTAGGTGTGTGATCAGAAGATAATTCTAAGGAAGCTCCAACATGAATCGTTTCTGTGGGGATGTTTTTAACCATGCAAATATCGATAACATCTCGAATTTGTGACTGATCAGTAAGCCAGTAAGTTGGTTGTCCGCTCGCGACCACATTGAAATCCATTTTAGAGATTGTATTAAACAAAACAAAACCCTTTGGTGTGTTAAGCGTTATAATCGCCAGCGGCTAGGAAACAAGGTCCTAACACTGATCCGAAAAGGTACGTGGAGTCAACGAAAACTTACGTTGAGCAAACGAAAAATTGATTAATTTTCGTCCAATGAATTTGTTCGTTGAGACAATGAATGACCGCTCTTAAAAAGATTTGATATTAATAATTTAAGGAACTGTTCGCTAATATAAGAAAAAAGGTTATTAGTTTAATGAACAAAGATCGGCAATATTATTTTCTGTAAATTAATAGTTTAATGAAAGAATATTTTAATCCAATGAACTTTTTCGTTATTTCAACGAACACAGTACATTGTCTCAATGAATCACTCCTGTAACCACTTATAAAATTAAAAAATTCATAATTGTAATGTATATATTTTTACAAAAATTTATTATAGTAATTGTATGATGATATTTATATCGTAGTATATACAAAGCTTATTGTCAATTAAAGCCACGCTTTGGGGCTTTAATTTGTACTCCAATTGATGCTGCAACGTAAACAAACGATTACTGTGAATCCTTTATTGTAAAAAGCATTATCGCATCTCGACTATCAGCAAAAAAAAAATATTAATATCTAACATTAACTGAATGCTTATATTTTATGTTTAATTTTTTATAGTATTAAAAATAAAAGTTTGGAGTTTTGAAACACTTGAACACAAGAATTTTCAATACATCTTAAATTACTGTATTTTACTAATATATTATAAAATTCACGCGCTTGTGTGTTAATATGACTTAATAAATGTTTCCTTAGCGCAATGAACATGTTATTACCTTGTACACATTTCAACTGAGGCGACATATGAAATAGTTAATTTCAATGAACTATTCTTTTACCATATGAAAGATTTATTAATTTTTAATCACATTCATTATCACAAAAAATATTACATAATTTATTATAGATCCATGTTAACAAGTCAACGAATCGTACGTTAATTGAAATGTCCGAATGATTTTATTTTTCATTATATTAACGAATAACTCATTGAGCCAACGAAAATTATTTTATTAAACGTGGTTCGTTAATATTATGAACACGCTTTGGTTCAGTGAATGATTTATAATATTTATAAAAGTGGATTTCTGATATTGAAAATCTTGTTGGAGAGTATAAAGATAAAATTACTGTGTTTCAATTTAGCTCTTCAACTAGGGATGTAACATCATTCCGAAACACATCGATATTAAGGAACATCGATGTTTCCACGATGGTAAAAAAACATCGTTTAAAAAAAAAGATACATCGGTGTTTCAACAACGATGTCTTAATTTTTTTTTTATTATTATTGAATGATTTAATATGTACCCAACGAAGAAGTCAGTTAAGTAAACTTTTGAGGAATTTTCTCGACAAAACTACATGAAATGCAAAGTATTTCCAAATAAATATTATATAGTTTCAGTAATAAAAAACCGTTTTAATTAAAAACTTCATGACGTTGGGCGCGTGTACTTTTTTAACTATAGCAAAAAACTAAGAACTAACAAAAAAAATTAAAAAGTTATTACCCTCAAAAATGGTTTAAACCTTTCTTTAGTTTATAAAAGAGGATGCCCCTTATTACAAATGTATATGTAGTAGGGAGATCGAACGGTTATTATTCGACCGGTTCTAACCGGTTATTTTAGCTTTGCCCAAGTCGGTTATTTTAAAATGCCCATTTTTCGAATATCGAATAAACCGGTTATTTTGGTAAAATAAACCGGTTATTTTAGTAATGTGTAATTTATATACATTTTCCTTACTCTTGTTGTAGATGTACCCGTAATTTAAGTATTTCCTAATGAAATATTGGCCAAACTTAAACTTTTTATGAAGAATGTCAAAACAAAATGTAACAAAGGTAAAAAAACATTATGAAGACTGGAAATACAAATCGCTTATAAAAGCGTATGTTCTCTTAGAAAAACTATTCAAAATACTACAAAATCGTGCGCAGTTAAAAAGTAAATAGTCATTTGTGCAAGAGTATTCTAAATATTAAATATATTTTAAAATAAAAGTTATCTCTAGATATTTTTCGAATGCGATTAAAAAGACAAAGTGAGGTGCTTAAAGTGCCCTAAAAGGATAAGTTACAAAGGTTCTTCCATGTCACGACTTATTAATCACCTTTAATTAGTATACATGCTTGACATTAATGTGAACCAAATGAAACTTAACTCCGTTCGAAGTAGTTCTAAGGAGATGACAAATAATACTTTACTAAAATACGCTGCAAAAAATGAATCATTCGGTGAAATATTAGCCCGTTGTGTTGCCGAGGACGAAATGCCCGTTAAGGCACTAAAAACTCTTAAGTAGTTCTAGCATATCTTCATGCTGAAAACTACAACATTACGGCGGAATCAACGATATGGGAAAAATTTCTACCAGTTTTATTTATTAAAACATCAAGAACTAAAAAACAAAATTGAAGAAATGAAACAATGTCATGGAATGTTTTAAATTGTAGTCGACGAATTGACAAATATTTTACACAAAAAGAATGTTCAGTTCACTATTCGTTTCTATAATGCTGAAACAAAATAATTTGAAATAGATAAACCTGGCTAAGAGGTTTTGTTTGCAACTTTTGAAAAATATGGTGGATTTATATAGATAGCTTAACCACCAACAAATGAAAACTCGTTCAAAATAAATTTGAAAGAATATTTCAAATAATAACTTTAAAAAATTCCTATATTTTATTTTCTTTTGCAAAAAGTTTGACTACACTCATAGAAAAATACGTCTTCATATTGATGATGCTCTAACATCAGAATTGTGACATTTATGCTGTTACAAATGTCATCAATGTGGCAAAAAGTGACATTAATCCAATGACGAACTTCATCCTAAGATGTTGTCATATTTTATGCGTCATCTAATGAATCATGTCATCAGTGTGATGACAAACTGTCATCAGTGCGATGAAATAAGATATCATGTCATAATATATTATTAACATTATTGACATGTTTAAAAAG
Organism: Pollenia amentaria; assembly: GCA_943735925.1. Classification (NCBI taxonomy): domain Eukaryota; kingdom Metazoa; phylum Arthropoda; class Insecta; order Diptera; family Polleniidae; genus Pollenia; species Pollenia amentaria. Next base: position 93,828,747 of record OX031010.1, read on the forward strand.
TAAAATTAGAAGCAAAAATTCTCATATTGTATTTTTATAAATTATTTAGTTATACATCAAATTTTTCAAGTAGAATTACTACGGAAACCATATTACAATGACTCAATTTGATGACAGTTTGTCATCGCACTAATGACATGATTTATAAAAACGACTCCGATTCGTAATTTCTGTGATGCCAATGTGTCATACCATTGATGACATAATTTAAATTTTTGACCCTAATGACAATTTGGCCAAGTGATGTTAAGGCTGACATCACAGTATGTAAAGTGTCATGGGATTAAAAACGAAGACACTTGTCATAGTACTGATGTCAAAATTCATCAGCGTTATTACGCCTTTTCTATCAGTGTAGATCAAATATCATTCAATAGTTTCTAAATTACATTATACAAATATCTTCTTACAAATAAAGTTTAGTAAATCAATAAAAAATTGTTAAAAAATTTAGCTAAAGTTTGATCAATTTACTGGTCCCTTTTTCTTCGATTTTATCGTAAAATATATGTATTTTGTTGGTTCCTTACCTTTGCAAATTGTTTTGTTTCTATTCAAATTAACGTTTTATCTAAAAACTTATTTGATTTTTATGTTTTTAAGTATTCGAACTAAAACCGGTTAACCGGTTATTTAAAAATTGCTTAACCGAAAACCGGGTTTTTTAAAATATCAACTATTCGTAATATTCGAAAACCGGTTATTGAAAAAAGTCGAATAATCGATCTCCCTAATATGTAGTTATGCGATGCATATTATGCAGGTATGTACAATGTACCCTATAAACCCTAATAGGGTGGCAGTACATACATATGTGCGTAATTTGTACGGCTATGCTTTGAAATACATTTTTTATATTTTAAAATAAAGGGTTTAACTGAAAAATAAGAATTAAGAATGTTAAAAATATTATGAAAACATTTTAAATAAATGAAAATAATAAATGGACGATGTCGATGTTTTTTTAGTTTTGACGCCGATGTATCGTCCATCAAAACATCGATATTAATATCGATGCTTATGAACGATACATCGATGTTTAGGAAACTTCAACACAAATATTAGTTGCTTTTAGATAAGCTTCACAATGATCACACATTAAGTTATCAAAATGGCAGAACCTCCACAAGCTCTATCTCGAGGGTCCTTGGTATCATATAATATATAACCATTAATTTTTAACGCATTTCATGAGGTCAAATGAGTTTCAGAAGCCATAATTACATCAATTTGTTTACTTTTAAGAAAGTGTTCTAGTTCATTTTTATGTTGGCGAATGCCGTTTGCGTTCCAAGAACAAATTTTTAAGCAATTCAGGCTTGTTAAGTACAGCTTGCAATAACATCGATTGCATTCTAAATATTTCCTGCATCATATTACCCATTGTGTTCGTAAAGTTATTAATTGTTTCCAATAATCGTTTTTCTAGACGACTTAAATTGGAAACTGGAGTTTCATCATTATTTGGCAAAGCACCTTGGTATATGGTTTGATTTTAGTACGTTATCGTAGGATGTTATGTTATGACTAGGGTGCGGTACCTGAATGTCATTAGTGTTTACATGATTTGTTACCTGGTTTGAGGGGGATTAGAATTCGGCCCAACAGAACGCTTGACGATATAGTATACAGGACATTCTCTACAGTTGATTACCGTCACAGTTGCTACATTTTTTTACGTTGGGGTCGTTTTTAGACTAGTCGCCAAGAACTGTACCATGTTATTCCCCACATACGACGCAAACAGGAAGTAAATAGCAATATACCTTAGTATGACTAAATTCTTGGCAGTTTAAGCACTGGACGGGGCCATTTCTTTTGTGCTGCTCCTCTATAGTGATTCTTCTGTACAGAATATATATAACACTGTAAATGGGATTCGTTTCGTTTTTAGGCCTAACGTCGCCGGGTTCTAACTCCACTCTAATAAGTGGTTGGGGATTACTTTGTATAATTTTTTATATTTTTTAGAAGAGAAGGGCTTCAAACCTTCTCTTCTAAAAACGTATTTATTTAATCTGGGTCCACGCAAGTGAACTGTTTAGGGGAATAGTTTTTATAAAAACCTAGTAAGAGTGCTATATTCGGCTATATCGAATCTTATATACTCTTCACCATGGTGTGAAAACAACAAAAATTATGTAAATACCGTTATTTAAATATAAATAATGCAACTTAGTACCACGCACACTTATTGTCGGATGATGTGAGTTGAGAATCTTATTTGGAAACTTTGGCTCTTGCCGTACTCCAGATATACAGAAATATTTAATGTCCTTCTATAGGAAGTGGCCCAATTATCCAATCCTACATACATACATTTTGTCATACATTTGAAAACTTTGGCTCCTGCCGTTCTCTAGATATACATAAAAATAAAATACAAAAACAACCACAACAATGGATTTTTTGTCAAAATTGCAGGCAGTCGTTGTTTTTTGCTCATATCTCAGCCATTTGTGGAGCTATAAGGCTGAATTTCAATTTCAAACAATTCGGACTATATGTGACATAAGTATATAACCACCAAGTCTTCATGATATCTGAGATCCTCGGAAAACCCATTTCAACTGACAGACATACGGACATTGTTAAACCAACTTCGCTACTTATATGTTAGACCCTATATACGTTATAGGGTCTAACATCAATATTATAGAAATTACAAACGGAATGACAAACATAAAAATAAACTAGTTGGGCTCCTATGATAATGCAACCTTAAATACGATAATTTGATATATAAAAAAAAATCAAAAGTGCAACTAGTTTAAAATAAGTAACAGCAAAACACTAGTTACTTTGTCTGCAGGGATAGTTCTTTACAATCCCTGCCGCTAAAATCGTTACTAGAAAAGTTTTGGACTAGTTTGTTACTACTTGTTAATTATTACTCCATCTTCAGGGAAATAAAAAACAATTTTCTTGTCTGTTGTAGAAACAACAACAACACTATTAGAAGAAAAAAGTATATTTTGTGTTGGTTTTAGAGTTGACAAATTATTTTCATGTTTAAAAAAAAAGATAAGGAAAATTCCCGTATTGTTTTTGTTAAAATTATTTAGTTAAATACACAAAATTCTTTAATGTAGAATGATGATGAAAACCATATAGGCACATTCTGCTAGTTTTTATAATTCTGCAAACAAAGCGGAGTTTAACAAAATTAACAGGAAAATAAATAATACAATATTCTCTCTCTCTCCAGGGGCAAGTGCTTAGAATTATATTAAAATAAATTTATGCACTATAAAAAATTATAAGGTATTAAAAAAAATATTGAGGGGAATTGTCAAATTTGCTTTTGCTTTTATTAGTTCTTTTACTGTAAATAAAGCAACTAGATCTAAACTAATATAAAAATGCATAAAAAATAACCAGTTGGGGTACTATGACAACCCAACGTAAAGTACCATAGTTTGATATATGAAAAAAAATCAAAAGTGCAACTAGTTTAAAGTAAATACCAGCCAGTATATTTCAAGATATATACTAGTTACTTTGTCTGTTTGGTATTTTGAGTTTTCTTAGCTGTGTGTGAATGTGTAAACTAGTTAAATATGTATATGTTACATATGTATAAGTGTGAAAAAATTTTACCTACAACACAATGTTTAATATCTGAAAATATAAACTCATAAATACATATATCAAGCCATAACCGCGAAAAAAGCTCAAGCGACATAATTTTCATAAATCGTTTTTTTTCAATAAATAAATTCATTGTCATAATTTGCATTATCTATAGAAATTCGGGGGCCACACAGTATACCGTTATGAATTTACATCAAAAACAATTTTAGCTTAAGTGCACTTTGATTTTTTTTTGTGACAGCGGCTTGTCGCTTAAGCAAAAAAATTTTTATTAAAAAACTGAAAAACACATTAGCCCATTCTCATAGTCAAAAAAATGTATACTTTAAACTAAAACCGGCTTTTTATGCATGTAAACATATTTGTTCTAAAGTATACCTAGAAAAGGTCGACTTTGTTTTTGACTAGGACTATGGGCCATTGTGTTTAAAAGTTATAATATAATAATACTAAACTATTATTTAAATATTCGTATGTACAACGTTGTAAAGGATGATTCATCGTGAGATTTGATTTGTAATGTAGAACAAAACAAAATAATTTGAAAGTACGCATAGAATATTTATTTTGGGTTAAAAAACAGTTTATGGCATTAATTGTTTGAAAATTATTTCATGTAAATGTTGGTCATGACTACGTCTCAGGTGATCCCTTCGGAATTCAATGAAAATCCGGTGTTATATCGTAAAATTTTGTTGGGTGATGAAGCACGTTTCTGGCTCAATGGATACGTTAACACACAAAATTACCGTATTTGGGCTGATGAGAAACCCAAAGAGTCTTGGTACTACCATTACATCTATTTAAAACAACGGTATGGTGGTTTATGGACTGGTGGAATCATTGGTCCAAATTTCTTCAAAAATGAGGAAAATCAAAATGTTACCGCCAATGGTAACCGTAATAGCACCATGTTAATATTCTATGTGCTTCCTGAAATTCAAGCGCGTGGTCTCGATGAGCCCTGGTTTCAACAAGACGTCGCTACGAGCCATACAGCGCGTGAAACCATGACCTTGATGAGAAATAATTTAGGTGAGCACTTAATTAAAAAATGAAAAATCTAAAGGTTCGCAACACAAGTGTTCTGCCTAATCCGTGTAAGACCAAAAAATGTGGTAGTTTGTGCGCCGAAAATTGTTCCGAATCAGACGGGATACAAATAATAAAACATTTTGGCGGATTCTCCAACTGCGACAAAGAGCTTTTTGTAATCTTGTATTAAAATAGCAATATTAGAAGGCGGAGAGTATATAGCAGCAAGAGACGGTACAGTCGTAGATATATAATAAATAAAAAATAGCTGCTCACTTAATATACACGTTGAAGAGGCCAAGAAAAATTCCTCACAATAAATCTGATGAAGCAAGCATTTCATTGGTTAAATCTTATAAAAAAATGTTATAATAATGACCTAAAAAGAAATATATTACAAAAAATATGGTTTAGTAAATGAAAGAAAGCCCTTCCTTATAAGAATAGTTTATTTCAACCGACACAGTTTTTTCCAGTAGTTCATCAGAATGACAGCGAAAAAAAGATTAAGCGCCAAAAGTTGCTCTTATTCTGCCGATATGAGAAAGCAATTCTATTTATTTTATGCATGGGAACAAAATGAGTCTTTATACAAAATTTTGTTGCTCTAACTTAATTTAATTAAAGAAATAGATAATAAAACCATTTTCCTGTAATATTTTGTTTTTGCCGTTTTTTTGTGGTTATGGCTTGATATTATAACTATTTGTTTAATTCTTGCATGTAGTCCATGAGTCGAATTTTTATTTTGGAAAATTGCGAATGAATGAGAATGTATGTGTTTAAAATGATGTATTTATTTTGTTGTTTTTTCTGATCTTATTACTGTCTTCGGAGAGTTACCTTTGAGTTGAAAGTTAGTTACGAGAAGTACATAGTAGGCTCTTAAAATAGGTCCACTTTTTCGTTATTTAAAGGGGTTATTTTGTAAAACACTTGAAAATATTTTCAAAAATTCATAAAATTTTATTAGAAAAAATTGCAAACTCATTGAGAAGGAATTTACGAAACAACCCTATTAATTTTATTTTTATCTTCCTTTAATAACTTGCTTACCAAAAAAACAATAATTTAAGTTGTTGTCCAAATATGCAAACGCTAATTTTTGGTCGCAACTGTGTTAATGGGGGATGTACAAAAACTGTGAGCGATGAACAAAAAAATACACTTTCTTTCATACATTTTTAAAAACATATGATAACATTGATATCCTCTTATTCATGAGCGTGTGAAAAAATGCTTGAATGCGTTTTTCTCCTTGACCGATTTCAAAAAAAAAAATTTTTTTATATTTTTCTTCGAAAATTTATTATCCTTTCTTTATTTCTTTGCCATGTTTACTTTTCTCTTAAGCTAAAGCTTAAGTTTTTTTTTATTTTTGTACTTTTGAAACTCGTGCTCATTCCGACATGTACTACTACTTACACTAATGTAAACATGTGTTTGTATGTAGAAATGTTCGTTCTTGGATATATTTTGGCTGTTTGTTGGCTGAATTGTTGTTGGCTTTAAATGTATTCAATTCAGTCTAGTGTTTGCTTATTCAATTTTTGTTCATTTTTCAGAACTTTTGTGTTGTTAAGTGAAGGTTTCTTTTTTGTTTCTGGCTGTTGAGCAACGACATAACTAACGAGTCTGAAACATTTTTTTTTTTTTTTTGTTAGTAAACACAAACTTTTGTTATTAGTAAAATTCGTTTTGGAGTATAGAAACGGGAAAAAACAAAACTTTCATCCTTTAACTGTCGTTGTTTTAGCAATAAAAAATATATATGTACAATGTACAAACATACATAACTACATGATATATATAGATACATGCTGACCCGGCGAAATTCGTTCTGCGTAACAATCAATGCATGTCGTGCAACTTTTAGCTAAACATTATTTTGGATTTTGAATGAAATATTTTTTTAATCTATATGTTCTTCGTATAGTGTGCCTCGCCCACGTATCCAAGCCAGACTACTTTTTGGCAGATGTCGTGTACTGATACTGAAGCTATTTGTAGTAAATTTGGAAACTTTGACTGTTCGCATCCTCCAAATATACAGAAATCTATTTGGTTTTCGTATAGGAGATGCAACGCCCACTTGTCCAGCTTAGGCCATTTTCGTCATATAGTGTGTATAAATACCCAAGTTTTTTGCAAAAAATTTGGACAAATTTTCTCTTACCGTTTCTCAGATAAAAAAAATTTATTTTGTCCTTGTATAGTAGATTTCACGCCCACTAATGCAATCCCACCCCCTTTTTAGAGATGTTGTGTTTTGTTATACAAGCTATTTTTGCCAAATATTGACAATTTCACTATTACCGTGCCCCAGATATAAAGAAATTTATTTTGTGTCACGCTCACTTTTCCAAACCCGTCCACTTTTTTTAGATTTTGTAACTCAATACCCAAGCAATTTGTACCAAATATGAACAAATTTAAACGAATCTATTTTGTGCCTTGCCCTTGTAATCTCCCACTTTTTATCAGATGTTGTACATTAATAACTAAGATATTTGAACCAAATATGGACAATTTTGCTCTTATCACTCCAGATGTAAAGAAATTTATTTCTTGCCACGCACACTTCTCCAATCCTGACGACCTTTTTCACATGTTGTGCACTAATTGATTTTAAAATTTCCACATTTTTAATATACATATATATTCTCCTATTTGTTGCAATGACAAGCACAACAAATCATAAATCATCAAAATCGGTCCAGCTGCTTTTGAGTTATAAATGCTGTAACACACCCTACTTTGTTTTATGTATTACATAGCTATTTATACATATATGTATACGTATAATATATTAACATATATCTCCTTATTCGTGATAAATTAAAATTAAAAACCCTTTTTAAAAATCCAGCTTTTATTTAAATGCGCTAAAATTATAAAAATAAACTTTTAATATCAACTGATAACGCCAGTACACAATTTAGATGATATAAAAGCTTGTCGCGAAATTACTAAGTTTGGCCATACAGGTGTTTGTTCTTCTACATGTAACGTATTACCTGTTATTCTTAGCAAAATTTGTCCCAAATTGAATAGCTATCTATATTTCTACAATCTTTACAAAAAAAAAATTTACACTTTTTTGCAAAATCAGAAATTATTTTAGATTTTTTCAAACTTTTTTGCTCAAAAGAAAGCTTAGTTCTTTTGCTTTAAGAGCTTTTTGGTCGCTTAGTACGATGCGAGAGAAATATCCATCAAAATACATGTTTTGAAGATCAAGCCAAGGGGTTTTCAATTGTTATCATATGCACTATTTTAAGTTCTTTCCTATTTGGACTTTTTTATCTGGGGATATGTAAAGTCTGAGGTCTTCAGAAATAAGCCAACTACGATTGTTATTCGATAGATACCAGTTTTTATGTTCGACGGAGCCGCCTAAAATTGGACCTTCCAAATGCTCCACAGTAGACGTAGTCATGGCCAATATTGACGTGATATAATTTTCAAACAGTTAATACATTACATACATTTTTCTTTTTACCGAAAATAAAAGTTTTAAGTTCACTTTAAAATTTATGTGTTTTATTTTATAATATAAATCAAACTTCATGATGAATCACCCGATGTAAGGAAATTGTTTAAAATATTAGATATTAGATTTATTCAATTAACTGTCTATTGTCTAATAAACATGTTATACCTACCTGTTTTGCATTTTATCATTAAGTTTTAATGTTACAGATGCCAACCCAAAATTGATTAATGCCAAACTTTCAGTTTCTTTGTGCTTTAACACCAATTTAAACGTATTACAAATATTTTTTCATAGCTGTTTTCTTAAAATTTTGCTTATATTTATAAGTGTTTGGTTTTTAAGCAAAGACCTTTTTAATTGTAATTTCATTTTAATTCAAATATACTTATACAAAATAAAGCAATTTGCTTTAAAACGTTAGAAGTCCGTTTTGAAAAATAAATAAATATATATATGTATGTATGTGTTTCAGCATTAACTTTGGGGAAATCTGCTTTGCAAGATATCTTTTATATTCCTTTGAGAAGAAAATTAATGCATCTAACGAAGAAAGCATAATAAATATGAAGTTCTTAAAGATGGTATGAACAGTCTTACTTTTAGATAACAGTTGCTACATTGAATGTTCGCAAGTGTATATGTATACAGATACTCGGAAATATACTTACAAGTAGGTAAGTATTTTTATATTTTTATGATCTCATTTTTTTTAAAGAAATTTGGAAATATTTTTATATATAGTCTTAAAGCAAAAAAAAAAAAAAAAATAAAAAGGACAGAAACAGGTGGTCAAACATTTACGAAAACGTTACACAGATAGTTTTTGCAAATGGCCTCTAATACTCCAAAGAGATGTACGGCCAACAACTCAGTCAGACTATATATAAAGAGCTTTTAAAGGATAAGAAACAAAGGAGATAGAATAGTAAAATCTACATACAAATAAAGCGGATTTGTTATACTGAAAGTCTTAGTCAAGTTGTAAAAAAAGTAAAATAAATAGAAAAAACTTGTGAATAAAGTGTGGTTTGTAAGATTTTTTTTTAGTTTTGTAGTTGTATATTTATTCAACGAAATATGGCACCAAAACCAAATTTTCAGCAGAAAAAAGTAACATTTGCATATAAAACGCAGTAGAATTTTTTTTTGCTACGAAAAAAGTTCAAAGTGCATTAAAAAACGCTTAAAATAAATTTTGTAGATCATAAAATGCGTCTACATTTAAATTATTACAAACACAGCAGGAGTAAAATATAATTTTAGCAACAAAACTTCAATTAGGGTCAGAAAGCAAAAAAAAAAAATAATATTAAATAGGGATGCCAATCGGGACTGGTTTTCGCCATTAAAAAAATAAAAACCCGGTATATTTCGGGGTTCGGCATTTTGAAAAGTCAACAGATAAATGCTTTTCATAGATATTTATAAAACACGTATTTAAAAGAGGTTTACAAACAATAGTTTTATAATTCATTTAATAGTAAAAAATTCAATATAATGATTATATCGATTACTAAAATTTTGTAAAAATTTTAAATTGTGATTTTCTTCTTAATTAATGGGTGCCCCGGCAGGCTAGCTGGTGTGAGCTTGTATATGACCGATGGTGTTGTGGGTTCGATTCCCGCCAGAGACTCTAGTTTCTTTCCTGCAGACCAGCGTAGAGCTTCGTGGGATTAGCATAGGAAGAAAAAAACTATGCTCTTTAGGAAAAAAGTCTATGAAATACACCAAATAAATAATTAAAAACAACTTAATTAAAATATGAAAAAAAAACAACTAACGATATCCAACAATGTGTTGATTCAATTAAAGGATAATTAACATAAATCCTATATTTTATTCAATTACCTCAATAGATTCAAACTAATTAAAAAATTTAATTATAAAGAGCAAATTAACAATTGATTTATTTGTAAAATTCTATTGAAATTCTTATTAAATGAAATAAGATGATTAGTTGAAATTTGAATTCGAAATGAATTAACAAAATCTATTTTTTTAGTCAACCATAAAAATTTTTTTTGAACAAAAACGCATTTTTATACCCACCCCACTAGTGGTTGGAAATATATAGTGTATAAATTCCACTACTTAATTTCTTGAAATTCTTCCACAAATTACGTAGGTCTTATGCCCACTCTCGGCAAACACTTTAATGTAAAGAAACATGTGTGGTACAAATTTTGAATGTGGTGCACCAGTGGAATCAATTAGAAAATAAAAGTTTTATTATTATAAAACCACAAATTTTCGTTTTTTTTTTTTTGTTTTGAACATTTCAAAGGACATTTCTTTCTTTAATTAGTTTTCTTCTTTAAATACTTTCAGCACTTCTCTCATTAAAATTTCTTTATAATTATTGGACACGCTTAAAAATAATAACAAAATTTATCATTTGTTTTTTTTTTTCAATGAAAGTACCAACGGAGTTAACCAACTAAAAAAAAGATCCTTTCAAGGGAGAATTTCATGATTTTTATTAAAAAAGGAAAAACAAAAAAAAATTAAATTAAATGTAACATATTTGTTTTGAAAAACAGTAGATGACGACACTAGCTGTGATTTTTATTATTTAAAAATTAGATTAATGTAATACAAAATTGTTTTTTCAATGTAAGTTAGTTACATTCAATTTATTGTATTATCAAATGTTGATGGTTTTTATTTTATAATAATAGACGAATCCCCTGAAGAAGTGAACATAAAATTCACGAAACGTCGGGAAAAATGGAATAAAAAATTTTGCATTTTTATTTTCACAAATGGAGTTAGGCCTCACCAGCTAAGTATATATGTATAAACAAATATACAAATGTAAATAGTCAAAAAAAATTAAGTTAACATTTAGTCAATGCCGAAAATACCGGGATAGAAAAATTAAAATCCCGGGATTTGGGTGTCGATGAATCCCGAAAATCCCGGGATTTTTCGGGATCGGGATTTCGGGATTGGCTTCCCTAATATTAAAGTATCTCTTTACATGCAATACAAAAAACATATATATATATATATATATATATATATATGTATATATATATATAAACACACATAGATAAAATTTAAAAAAATATATAAACATATATATACATATTTAGTTCTTTATTTTATTTACATACATATAACATAAAGCCAACAAACAGATGGTGCCAAATGCACTAAATAAAGAAAATAGAAATTTAAGTGGCTAAAAATAATAATTTGAGTTCTAAATTGGAAAATAATTAAAAATAAATGATTTGGAAAATAATATACAAAAGGTATATACATACATATATATGATTTTGTTACCCCTCTGAAAATAAAGGTTGATATGTTTAATGATGATTCCCAAAATATTTTGGTTCTAAGCTTGACCATCCGTGAGCTGGACCATTTTTAAAAAAGGTCTTTTTCAGCCTTTTGAATTTTTGTTTACTTTGCTCTAAGACGACATAAATAAAATTTGGTATCGTCGAAAAGAGTTTTTGAAGCAGCATCCAATGGTATATAAAACTTGACCTCTTGCGAGCTACTAATTGAGATATTTAACTAAATACATATTTTCGTTTCGGGGTTCCATACAAATTCTACATACATATGTGGAAATAAAATTGAATCTGTTTTAAAATAGTGTAAATTTATTTATTTTTTTTGTAATTATTCACATAAAACGCGAAAATCGCGATATATTTTATCTTTTTTCATATATAGGCAATTTTTTCATTTTTCAATTTATCAAAATGTGAAAAATACAATTACAATAAAAAATATTTTCGCGATTCTATCATTGTATAAAGCTTTCACGATTCCATTTTGTTTGCAATATAACCTGGTCGATTACTTTCGATAACAAAACGCTATCTCCTTGTGAGGTATTCAACCTGCAAACCTTCCATATAGCTGGAAAACTTTTTACCGGAATTTAAACAAATTTCCATAACTCACACAACTCCGTAATCGTTGCCTTATAAAATGTTGAGAGTCCATATGACTGGTTATTGCACTGCTGTCGCAAAAATAACATATGCAGGATTATGTCACAGTTTGTGGGAAGCTTAGTTTTGTTCAGCTGAACAGGATAAAAATCCATTTTTAGTGTTTTAGTAAATTTATTGTAAGTGTAATATTTATGGCGCTCCTGTCAATAATAGATTAATATGTTTTTATTAAAAACTTAAATTTATCTCACAGCATCCAGGGTTTGAAATCGGATCTTTTCACCAGGATATTATAATTAAAAAATGAACACATTTGATACCCATATCGCCTATATATGAAAAAAGATAAAATATATCGCGATTTTCGCGTGTTATGTGAATAATTACAAAAAATAAACATTATTTTAAAACAGATTCAAAATGAAAAGCAGAACATTATTTCCACATACGTAGAATTTGTATGAAACCCCGAAACGAACATATGGATTTAGTTAAATATCTCAATTAGTAGGTCGCAAGTGGTCAAGTTTTTTATAACATTGAATGCTGCTTCAAAAACTCTTTTCGTGATACCAAATATTTTTAATGCGTCTTGGAGCGAAGAACTGAAATTCGAAGAACTGAAAAAGACCTTTTCTTAAATGGTCCAGCTCACGGATGGTCAACGCTAGAACCAAAATATTTTGGTAATCATCATAAAACATACCAAGCTTTATTTTCAGAGGGGTAACAAAAACACTTTTTCAGCTCCATACAACTTGAGTCGGTCTAACATACATATATCTCACGAGTGTGCACAAGAAGATACAATTTTGAAGAAATATTCGAAAAAATTGTATTCAATTTACGGATGTAAAGGATTGAAGTTGCTTAAAACATTTCATATCTATAAAGTTTCACAAAGACTTTAAATGTATAAATCGGTGCATTATTTTTTAACCATCTTACAAAGTTATGCTATAGAAAACTTAATACGTATAATATTTCAATATAAATGAGCAGGATATAAACATATTGCACCGGTTCTTCTTGAGGCAGCTAACTAGAAATTAATATGTTTTTGGTAGTTTTTTTTAGATCTACACCTATATCACAAAGGAATAAAATACTTCAGAAATTGATATAAGATTATTACAGTGGGTAGATTGAAATGTGTGAAATGAAACAAAAATGCCATAAATTGAAACAAACAACTGTTTTTCTCACTCAACTGCGCCTGTAACAATTTTTGCCAACGATTGCTGTCACGTAAGGAAACTACTCGCCAATTTACAGAAAAAGTGTTTTTGTAAAATTTTTGTGAGACAGTTTCCGCTTTGAACTGTCAAATAAACTCAAAAATATAAACGGGGTAAGAAAAATTTTAGTACTAAAGGTCCAACCATAATATGCATGAGGTCGCTTAAGTTAACTTAAGCAACTGTGTGAATATATATAAAGCATATGTGGCCAACTATAATGTATTTAATGAAACTTTTCGTAAAGTTTTGTCAAATGTCATTTTCTTAAGCAAAGTGCCAAGCTGAACGCACATTCCGTACGGAATCAGCTGTTTGTGCATTGTTAAAAAAAATAAAATAAAATTGAAATGAATATAGAAAAATAAGTATAAGGAAAAAGAAGAATTCTACATACATATGTACAGGGCTGCCCATATTCGACGGACCCATCTGGCAACGCCATAACTTTTGACAGAGATGTCAGATCGCTTAATGACATACCGCGTTTGAAGCGTCAGTCCAAACTGATTTTTACCATGCAACAATACACGCGACGCGAGCGCTCTGAAATAGTTGAAATTTACATTCAACAGAACAAGTCAATTGTGAAAACTCAACGTGCTTTTAAAATATTAAAAAATGTGAGAAGTGCGCCTTCTAAGAACACCATTAAGCGTTTATACGAAAAATTTTCGACTGGTGAGGCTCTTTCTAATCCGAAGAGGCCAAATAAAAGTCGACCAAGGCGATCGGCCGAGAATATCGCTGCCGTACGAGCCAGTGTTGAGAGGTCCCCAAGAACATCCCAAAAAAGCCGTTCTCAGCAGTTGGGCATGGCTCGGTCCACTTTACAACGGATTATTCGCGTTGATTTGCATTTGTTCCCGTACAAAATTCAATTGACGCAAAGATTGTTGCCTGTGGACAAGCCTCGTCGATTGGAATGGGCCCATGGGTCCGTCGAACATGGGCAACCCGTTATATTAATTTTGTATCCATTTTTTTTAAAAAGTATGTACAATTATTACCAAGTTTTTTCTTTTTAAAACGTTGCTTGCATATTAATTACTATATAAAAAAAACAAATAGAGGGTTGTAATTGTTGGTATATTTTAATTTAAAGTACTCGCAATAAAACAAAATATTGCGCAAATATGCAACATGGATCTTAAGTTTATTTAAGTAAATTATGGCCACCAAAAAAATTTTTTTAATTTGCTTATGCATTTGACAGACTTTTTGTTAATTTTTGACAGTACCTAAAGCTAACTTATGCATATTATGGTTGGGCCTTAAAATATCGTCCACGATATGGTTGACTGGCGTTCTCTACATCTGCAATTTCATATCGGCTTCGACATGAGTTACACACACACTTTTTTTCACTTTTCGAGAAACGATGGAATATTTAGTTTTACATGTTTTCGATGCAAGAAGTTCTCACCAAAGTCACAGAACATGGGTACTGACCACCTTTTATCGGTTTCTTGCAAAAATAAAATATTGTAAATTTTATGTGGACTCATTTTAGAGGAATGTATACGCCATTTTGGGAAGATCGATATATGTACATATATACACCCAGATAAAAACCTCCAACACAACCATGTTTAAAGAATTTTTTTAACAAGTTATGTTTAATTTGACCATATAATTGTCACCGACAACCATTTTATGGTTAAATTAGTCCTTTATCAAGAGGCCACAACCATAGTATGGTAACCTCCGAACATGTTATAATTTTTAATAATTGAAATATGTTTAATACTTATAATAGCATGGTTGGTTTTCCACCAACGCATGTTGCTCTTGGAAAAGAGGAAAATACTAATTTTAATTTAAACACAAATTTAACATATTTATATTCATATTTAACAATAACATGTATAAAGGCTTCTTGATGGAGGACTAATTTAACAATTATATGGTTGCCGGTGACAATAACATGGTTAAAATAAACATAATATGATTAAAATTTTCTTTAAAAAGAGTTTTATTGGAAGTGACCATATTGACACATATTTTTTTTCTGCGTGTATAAAGTCGAATATTATGAATATCTTCTGGAGAAAAAAGTTTAAAGTAAGAACTAACATCTCTTGAAAGTTATTTTTAATAGTAAATTTAGTTCCAGAACTCCTTAACTAGAATTTCTGCAATTGCAAGAATTACCAAGAAAGTAGACTCAGTTTGACTGCTTGTTTTACTTGATTAAGCACTTTTTATTATATATACAATTAGTCAATTAACAAGGTATCCTAACATGTCATATTGTCAAAATGTGCTAATATTTTACAATGGTTTAAAAATATTGTTGTACGGCTCAGCCGCTCAGCGCTGGACTTTTCTGATTAATTACGACAGCACAATAAACACAGCAAGCAACGTTCTATTTAATTAAGACACTTTTTGTTAACAAACCAACAACAATATTTTTAAACCATTGTGAAATATTGGGACTTTTTGGCAATATGACATGTTAGGATACCTTGTGAATTGACTAAATATAAATATGTATACAATCACGGCTTTCTATTAGTGTAAATAAATAATTTTATTACCAAATCCATTGGGTTCTAATCTTAAAAAGCAGAAGCCGAATATTTCCTTCTTACTTGTTAATTAGCATTTTACTTAAATATTTTCTGACTTTACATTTATATACCAAAAATTTCAAGTATCACTAATGTTGCAAAATTATCTACAGATTCTTTGTTTTTTTTTAGCTCTTTTATGCACTTGTTGTATGTATACAACAAGACTTTTCTAACGGTAAATTTTTGCAAACCAAAATATTAAGCAAAAAAAAAAAAAAAAATATTCTGTCCCATACTTCAGCTTTGCTTTCAACTAGCACATAAGTATGTATTTTTTTGTATTTCATATTTAGCTTTTGAGTAAGTAAAACTGTCCCAGTGACGTCTGGTAAAGAAATTCATTACAGAAGAAGAGAAGAGACACTGTAGCACTCGCCCATAAGCAGAACGCTAAGCACCTATTTGAAGGGGACCGTGATCAGGATTGGTAGGATGTTAAGTTAGGAATTAGAATAAGGGTTGATTAATTATTGTCAGTTCATATTTAAATATGAAGATTCAATAAATAAATTATGAAAAAAAAAATATAAGTGAAATGAACTAAGCTGAGTCAAGATTATTTTTTTTTTACAAATTACAACAAAATTTCTGTAAACTACTTAAATTTCAGAAAAACTTTTTTTTTTTTTAGATTGCAAAAAAAAAAGATCAATCTTACGATATGACAACACTGTTCGCAACTATCAAAACTAATAGAACAGCTTATTGCCAATTGAAAAAGTTTGTCAATGTGTGGATAGATAGATATTTATTTATTTCTTGTCAATTTGAATTTTATCTTATGTAAAAGAAATGTCTTGAACATATCAATATTTTTACAAGAAATGTCAAACGAAAACAGCATTAAAAAAAGGAAAAAGTCTGGGGCAGGCAGAAGCGCGTCTTGGATGGGGCTTTGGTAATTCATTGGTTTATGCCGGCAAAACCGCAACTCTTGAAGCATTGGAAGCCAATATTCAAGCAACCATTGCCCGTTGAAAAAGTAGTCAAAAATTAAACTGATCGATTAAACCATGTAAGAGTGCGAACAGAGTGGCCGCTTGTTGCCGACCCGAGCCGACTGACGCTTATTGCGAGAACCAATGCGAGAAAACTGGTACTATATAAATTAGTACAAATAAGCGTGAACAGGTCATAGTGGGCGCCGAGCTGGTCAGAGCGCAAAGCTGATTGCATGCGAGAAAACAGTTCCGAAGCGTATTTCAGCGCCGAAAAAATTGTTTATGTTATTTTGTTATGATTTTAACTTGTTTGGAAAACATTTTAAAAAATAAAAACAAAAATTAAAGAAAAAGTAAATAAAACATACAATCAAAAAATTAAAAAAATAATAAAAAAATTAAAAAGAAAATAAAAATTAAAAAATAAAATATAATTAAACAAAAAAAAAATTCAAATAAATAATAAAAATAAATAAAATTATAACAATTATAAAAAAATTAAAAAAACTTATAAACAAAATTTATAAAAAATGTAATAAAAATGACATGAATAATTGAAGAAATGAATACAAACATACATAAAACACAAATAATATGTATATAAAATTTCAGCGCTGATTGTCGCATCCACTATTCAAACTCAAACTCGTTTCTCGCATGAACAAGTTCTCGCAATAAGCGTCAGTCGGCTCGGCTCGGCAACTCTGTTCGCACCCTAACTCGTAGCCACGGCGGACATATGTAGAAAATCATATTTAAAAAATAAGTACCATGAAACTATCTACCAGATTATAATAAAAAAATTTATTCCAACAATATTTCCGTCTTGTATTATCATTTTAAGTTCTCATGCAGCTAAAGAAGCACCTTTTATTAGAGACCCTATGCACAAGAATTTTGTTTGGCTTATAATATATATCTGGAACCGAGTTTCTAAGGCAATTTTTTCTATAAAAACTTTTATAAAACCTAATTTTTTCAATTAAATAATCATTAATCAAGGCCGGCTTTCGGTTTCGGTATTTTATTTAAAACGGTAGCGGTATAGAAAATTTTATAACGGTATAGGTATGTACATCGGTTTTACAACTGAATTAACCAAACTAGAGAATAATGTTAGGTAACTCATTTTTAACATGGAAACAGTTATTAAATGTATTTACGTTGAAATATTGTAAAAATTGTATTATAGTTGCAAAATGGATATTTGTTTTTAAATATAAAATTCGGTTAGCAGAAACAAATTAAAATTTTTAACACTTGTGCTAATGGAAAATATATTTTCTGATAACCGAAACGGTATTTAAGCGGCATCGGTATTATTAACGGTATCGGTTGTCAACCAAGCGGCATCGGTATTATTAATCGGTTTTTATTTATTGAATCTGCAAATATTATATATATAAACTAATGCTGGGTACAGACGGTGCAATCTACATCAATGCGATCTCAAAATATCAAAATGTTGATGAAATCTAAAATAAATGAATATTAATGAAATTTGCTATATTGCGTAAATGCATTGCATTGTGTGTACTCATTAGAGATGAGCGATATTTCTGTACCTGTGATTTAATCACTGTTACTGAAAAATCACGAATCACAGTTGTGACCAAATTTGTCAAGTAACAGGTACTTTCTAAGTCGTTCTTTTTGTATTTTGTTACATATACAAATTTATGATATTTCACTGTTTGTGTGGATAATAGCTTTTTTTGAATGAAATGTCGAATGATATTGCTGTTCCTTTCATTCTCTCTTCTATCTTATTAGAATTTTTTTATGCCAAAATTTATTTGATCAAGTATGTATGTATATGAAAGTAAACAGATTTAAAAGCTCTTACAATTTGTTGTTGTTTCTTTGTAAAGTGCTTACAAAAGCTCTTGCAAAAGCTCGCGCATTGTACATATAGCTTGGCCGCAATTGCTTTAAAAGAACGGAAAACTGATAAACCGTGATCACAATCACAGTTTAAAGGAGCAGTGATTTTTAAATCACATTCACAAATCACGATGATCTTTAAAAATCACGGGATCGCTCATCTCTAGTACTCATCAAAACGGTAATGAATAAAATAATTTTCTAATTCTTTATTATATGTTTTGCTTAAAGTGCCTTACATTTTAATTTATTTAGAGAATTAAGTATATTTTCAAGGTATTTCTGTTCTTCTTTAGAGCATACCTAAGTATTTTAAAACTATAAAGCTAGTATTATGTATTTGCTTCATATTTACACATAAAAGGGTATTCGGTTTCGCATTCACAGGAATTAAATTTAATTATTCGCTTTCGCATTACCGTTAAACACGCATTCGCAACTTCCCTAGTGTTTATGCTTTTGAGCACAAAAATCTTTATAAATGGTCTTACAACACATTATCTTGGATATTTTTTCTTACACGTTTTGCTAAAACATGTCTCCCAAGAGGTATTTGTCAACGACGAATCTGTTCACAATTTTCAAATATACACACTAGAGATGAGCGATATTTCTGTACCTGTGATTTAATCACTGTTACTGAAAAATCACGAATCACAGTTGTGACCAAATTTGTCAAGTAACAGGTACTTTCCAAGTCGTTCTTTTTGTATTTTGTTACATATACAAATTTATGATATTTCACTGTTTGTGTGGATAATAGCTTTTTTTGAATGAAATGTCGAATGATATTGCTGTTCCTTTCATTCTCTCTTCTATCTTATTAGAATTTTTTTATGCCAAAATTTATTTGATCAAGTATGTATGTATATGAAAGTAAACAGATTTAAAAGCTCTTACAATTTGTGGTTGTTTCTTTGTAAAGTGCTTACAAAAGCTCTTGCAAAAGCTCGCGCATTGTACATATAGCTTGGCCGCAATTGCTTTAAAAGAACAGAAAACTGATAAACCGTGATCACAATCACAGTTTAAAGGAGCAGTGATTTTTAAATCACATTCACAAATCACGATCATCTTTAAAAATCACGGGATCGCTCATCTCTAATACACACACATACGCTTCCTTATCTAAGAAAAGCCATACTCTTCTACATGTATCTTCTATAGTTTTGCAACAAAATATTTATTTGTGTTTCTGAGGTTCTTTAAAGCCTTAATGATAGTTAAGAAATACTCTTTACACATATGCACTATTACTAAAATTTCTGTTTTGTTTTTCGAACGCTTAAGTGCCCGTAAAAACGGGGAAGAATTTCGAATTTCTCGTAATCGCGGGAGTTTTTCTTCTACCGTAAAATAAGAAAATAATTTGAAATGTTTAAAAACTCTCGTATTTTATAAAGGGTAAGGTAAATTTAAATTTTAGGTCTTAAGTTACAGGATTTAAAGATAAACTTTAAGGTTTTAGTTCGCGAAAAATTGTTAAAAGAACGATTAATTAAGGTATCAAAATTATACAAATTTGCATCAATTGAATGTAACGATAAAATGTCGATATCAAGCACATTTTTCTATTGAATATATTAAGCGAAAGTCAGTCGAAATATTGAAAAGTTTTCTACTTTATTTTTCATGTAAATAATGTTCGAATAATTTTTCGCGTTTTCTATATATTTGTTGCGTTTTATTTTATTGGTTTTTAGAATAAGTAATTCAGGTAAAGATTTCAAATTTCAAAATAAATCGAAAAATTTCGTGCTTGTACTACTGGTGTTAACTACACAAAGGGAAGAAAAAAAGTTAAACGCTTCTCGCAATTTGTCTAACATTTAACGAGCATTGTAAAATTGGAAAATTTCGATGTACCAAATGTGAATATGCGCAGAAAAAAATCTCGAAAATTTTTTTTCAATTAAACCATCAATCAAAAAAATTTGTTTTAATTCAAAATTTAATCAAGTGAATTAAATTTATACTTATATAAACAATTACTTCAGAAAATTTTGTTTATATATAATAAATTTAATTAATTGTTTACTGTAGAAATTTACTTAATTTTTTAATTAAAATCAATTTTTATTTTTTTCTGTGTGTATTCAAAATCCCAGAATTAAATTTCCTGTCACAATTAAGTTTTAGGTTTTTGAAACTATATGGAAAAATGATTCAAACAGCTAAGAAGAAATACCAAAGCTGTGCTTCTGCCAGAACTTAATAAAATCTTCAAACTTTCTCTTTACATTACTATTTTTGAATACAAATATATAAATTGCTGTTGCTTCTAATATTTTAAGCAACGTAATTGCAATTGCTATAACACATCGACTAAATAATTTTTTACGTGATTTTTTTCTTGTTTTTCTTATTTGTTATTAAAAAAATGTCCCGGAAAAGCCACATAATATATAGCAGCAAGAATAGAAAACAATTGTAAACTCTAACTATTATATACATACATATACAGATGTTCAAGCTACAAATGCATTTTTAAGAGGTGCTGACGTCAAACTACCATATACAAATATTTTCTAGATATATACTTCCAGAACAACTTTTTAGAGAACAAAACAAATATACAAATATACATTTTTATTAAGCAGTAGTATTATTTGTGCATCCATTACCTCAGTAAAATTGTTGTTAAATTGTTGAATACATATAACCAAAGGTATTTGTTGCATATACATGTACATTGTACAGTCGCCTCTCCCTTAATGCGAATTACTCGTTCCGTGAAAACGCAAAACTCAAGAGATGTATAAACGTGTTGTTTATGTTGTTGAATGTAATAAGAGAAAATTTGTAAACAATTCAAAATTATATATGCACATAAAACATCTTCGGACAAAATATACAAATGTTCAACAAACTTAAAAACAGAGCTTTTTTAAACAAGGTCCAGCTCACGAACGGACACAAAATATTTTGGAATTATAAAACCAACCAAGTTATATTTTGAGAGTCACTTTAATGTATGCACTTGTGATGTTATGAATATCAACGTATAATATTCGCGAATACAAATGCGTATACGAATATCTACGGCAATATTCGCCGAATACGACTATCCAATAGGAAATTTAGCTCCACACGATATTTCAAATTTGATTGAAAAAAATTTCAATTCTCGTCCGTAGTAGTTTATTAGAAAATAAGACTGTCCCACTTCTTAATGTATTTAACATTATGATGTTATTTCAATGACTTGAATTTGATATTATAAACTGTGAAGCTCCTTAAATTTTTAAATTTTTATGCTTACATTATTGTTTTTATATAAAGGCTATTTGCACCGCGACCCTAAGTCCCTACAAATAGAGCCATTTATTCTACACTGTGCGATATTGTATTATCAGTGTGACCTGATCTTAAAATTGTTAACAGCTAAGTCTTGCATTAGACAAGGCCAGAAAATGCTAAAAATTATTTAAAAAAAATGCTACATTTTTTTCCAGATTTTTGTTAAAAACTTATTAACAATATAAAATTTTATTAAAAACTAAATAAATTTTGGTAACTCATTTTAATAATTTTTATAATCAATATTATTGGGGCATTCCTAAGACTGGGTTTTTGGGATCTCAGCTAAACTAATTTTAGTTAATCTGAACCATTACCAAGTTTGTATACAACATTTTGACGTAACAGCTTAAAATGTTGGCCTTTAATGAAATAATAAAAAAATCACATTTCGCCGGTTAAATCGGAATTTCAGACTACGTCAAGGTAGGTAGGTAGGTAAAAAGGCTGGTGTGAAGTCTCCTTCACACCTTCACCCAGAGACCAATATGGTCCATTGTGATGCCTTTTTTAGAAATAGATAGCTGGAAAATAGGTGAAATAAACAGCGAAAGCATTAGAAAAGATGAAGAAGATAGATAAGAAAATAGGAAAAGAAGATCGGACCAAAACCGAGAGAAAACCTCACTCAACACAACACAAATCCGCCCTATGTGCGGCTAGCTCACAGTCTCCAGCTTCGCAGCCAGGCCATCCCCATTACGAATCCTATTAGACTTTCGAGTCCACAGCCCGGGACATCCCCTAATTCGCCTAGGAATCTACTGTCCAGCCACCTCAGCCTGCTGCACTGTAGCCTGGGACAGTGGCACAAAATGTGCTCAACAGTCTCCAACTCCTCCGGGTCCACACACAACCCGCACATATCCAACACGTCGGATCCCAACCTCATCGCCATCCTGCCTATCATGCAATGGCCCGTGATAATTCCTATTATGGTCCTCACGCAGACCCTACTACAGCGTCCGTGGTACCCGGCAGCCCGTTCGATTCCTCCAGGCCCTATTAGTCGCGCCCAGAATCCATTCTCTGATCCTTCCAAAGTAGAAGCCTATTGGAGGCCTAACCGCCTCCATATAGTTAGGATCCTCCATCTCTGAGCCCTGTCTCGCTAACTCATCAGCAAACTCATTGCCCTTTATGTTGCAGCGACCCGGCACCCAGCACAATCTCAACACATACTCTACTAAGGCTCCCTCCGGAGCCCTCCTACAACCATCAACTAGCTTGGAGTTGACATAACAGCCCCTTACGGCCATAAGGACCGCCTGGCTGTCGACGTATATAGTGACCTCCGAGCCCATATCAATGTTGTCCCTCATCAGTTCAACGGCCCTCAAGAACCCTAGAACCTCCGCCTGAAAAACACTGCAGTCGTCAGGAAGCCTATATGACATTCTGATTTCCAGATCCTCAATGTAGACCCCCGCACATCTCAAAAACCCTGCCTAGATGCTTAATTTTTTTCAGAACAGGTAATTTCTTAAGATAAAAATTATCCATTTTCATATAGAATTTCTTGTTGAGTGCAACAACTAGTCAAAATCTATAATCATTTATAAAAAAAAAAATTCAGTTTCTCAATAGAACTGTTTCTCCAAACTTTTTAAATATAGCTAAAAAAAGATGCTGAAAACATTTATAAAAATGCTAAATGAAAATCTTTTTTCGAGTTGTTATTTTTACCATTTTGAAATCTTAAATTACGTGTGGCAACTGTCAACTAACAGCTTTTTATTTCTTTTGCCATATTGTTAACAAATTGGCAACTAAAAACTTGTAGTTGCTGCTAATATTTTTTAAAGTAAACAAGGCGCAAAACTGAAATGTTTGCATTTATTTCTTTAATTGTAGAATTTAAAATGGTAACAATTATAACCCGAAAACAGTTTGAGCTTAAAATTCGTGAAATGGAAAATAACAGTCAAACTGCTCCTGGTCTTCGGTCTTTTTTGAGAAACAAAAGCCGGCACTGAAGCTACATGGAAGCGTATCGCAGAAAAATTGAACAGCTTTGGCAACAAGTGTGGGTATATTTAAATGCACAATTAAAGAAGAAATGTCGCACGATAAATAAAACTTATACACTGTCGGCGGAGGACCATCAGAGGAAATAAGTTTGGTCCCGATTAAACAGTCTGCAGCCGAGCATTTACAGATGGAGCTGGCAGTAAATCCTAAAGGACACGTCTTAAACTTTGCAAACTTAGCTGAAGTCTTGGAACAAGTGACTGAGGTCAAAAAAACTAACGAAAGGCAACAACAAGAGGTAGAGGCCTCCTCTTTGTGTAAACAAAAACTTAAAATAAAATTGCAATTTATTAAAAAAAAAAAAAAAAACTTTTTCATTTTGAAATACACATATCTGTTTAATAGTCGTTAAATGGCTCACAAACCAGTGTTTATGAAGCACTCGTGACTGTTATAAGTTTGATTATAAGCAATTTGTAGTTGTACCAACAAACTTTTTCGCGTTTTAGGCCGTTTTTGGTAGTTTCTAAAATTTGGTTCTTAAATTTAGGTCTAGGACTTGTTTTATTGAAATAATACTCCATTGTAGTAACTAACACTAAACACTAAAACACCTATCGCGGGACTACTTTGGTGTCGGTTGGCTTCCCTCTAGGGATCTTAAAGAGAGTCGATTTCTAATCTTCGGTTTAAAGAAATTCATCGAGGTAAATGTTCTTTTGACTTTGACATTTGAGAAAGAACAAAAATATACGAGAAATAAAGTTAGCTAGTAGACTTCCATCCAAAATTCATTATTCAAAAATGGAGAAAGCGTCAGAAAAATAACTGTTTTTATAGAATCGTATTCGGAATAAAAGGGCAACGAGACAAAGAAAGCGACATAAAAATCCCGAAAAACGTCAAAACGGCAGCAGTGTAGGTAATATTTTATTTTCAAACAGAGTTGTATTTCAAGATAGCCGTTAAAATTTTCACTAAACTTTGTTAAAAAAATACCACTCTAACAGTACTGAGGGACTACTTTGGAGCATTGGGTACTCAAGAAAGTGCAAATACTCCATTAGTATATAATTCTATACCAACAAAAATACTTCTTCAATTTATTCATACCTTCCAAGCAATTGGTAGAGTGTTTTTCGATTGTCTACGAATTTTAACTACTTCGTCACATTTGGTAGTTAAACAGTAGATTTTTCGGAATTAAACAACAACAAAATACGGTAGAATCGCATTATGAGTTCTTAAATTATACTTTTTCGACACTTTAGTGAGTTGTTCAGATAATTGTAACAGTTATACAACTGCAACAATGGCACAATTGAATATTTCACATATTATATTCACTTCTTCGCAACGATTTGCTGTTTAATAGTGAATATTACAAAAGCAAAATACGTAAAAGAGCACAGTGTGTATTTAAGTTGCCATGTGATCGGTGCTACGTGCGTGTAAAATAATATTAATATATAAAATTATGTTAAATAGACTGAAATTTTTAATATTTTAAAATAGAAATAGTTATAGTATTGTACTTAAAATTGGGACTCCGCGGAATCCAAATGTTACCGGAAAAAAAATGTTCACGTATAAATGAGTGCACAAAACTACCCAAACTTATTCTTCGGTTAGATTGGTTAAAGTTTTAATAATTTCTCATGCATATTTTTTTTAGAGCAAATGAAAATGAAATTTAAAATAATAATTTGATAATTATCTTTTTTAAACGATATTAGTGATTTTTTTAAACTGTCTGTTTATATAATGACTTTAAAAATTTTAGTGTGAAAATTAGTGTTTTTGTTAAATTTTTCTAGTGAAGATCAACAATAACTTTGAGTGAAGAAAATTTGTAAATAAAAATTTGCAATAAAAAGATATGCTAGTTATAATATGATGAAAGTTTACAAAGTTAGTGTTTGAACAAATTTGTGATTTTGTGTAGTTTTCTTTAACAAAATTTGTCCACATTAGGTTCTTAACTTTAAAACATTAACAGCTATTTTGATTAAATGTAACGTAGATTTTTTAATATTTGTTTAACTTTCAGCTCATTTTTTTATATTTTACTTAGATTTCCCTTACAAAATCAAACAAAGATAAACAGTAAAATGACCCACTTTTTATTATAAAGAACAATAAGAAAAAATGTAACTTCAAAAGAGTACTTTTTGGAGCCAACAGCGATACTACTAAATTTAATTGATATTAAGCTTCCAAATCGCTCTAATTCGTCATATAATATAGACACTAAGTGGATTCTTAAAGTAAATATTACCATAGTGGGACACTTCTTCCCGAACGATGTAACTACATCAATAAGAATTGAATAGCAAAAGCGATAGGTTTTTGCTAAATGGGGAAACTATTTAGATTATTTTTCGATCGAAATTGTTTGCAGGGTATTATTTCGTATGTTTTTGTTTATTTGTGTCTCAATGACATCATGACCTTTTAAAGTTCTCCCACGAGAAATTATTAATCCACAAAACTTCAAAACAGAACACATTCAGTAGGCCCAGAAATGTACACTTTCGCAAAAGTAAATTCGTGTGTCTCTATAAACACAAAAATAAATAAATAAGGAAATCCTTATATTCTATACATAGATATTTATATAAATATGTATGTACACATGCATGTTATATATATTTATGTATCAATTGTAATAGTGTATAATTTTGCAATCGAAAATTTTACGTACGTTATTAACACCAGTAGATTGTTGAACGGCTTAGAAGTCATATTAAAAACTATTAAAAAAAAACCATGGAGATTTTGCAACGGGGTACAGATACGTATAAGTTTGCCAATTTAAAATAAAAAGTATTTAGAAGATTTTGTGAAGATTTTAAAACAAAGTTGCTCATTTATTATTCGCCTGAATTTAACGAAAATATATGAATTTTAAATACGTTCCAGATTTCACTTCTTATGTATTTATTTGTGTTTTTCTTTAGTTTGCAATTTGGCTGAATTGTCAAGTTTCTACTCGAGTGGGGGAATACACAAAAATCTTAATATAGGCCAGTGTTGCCAGGTAAGATAATTGGTCTTAAAATTGGTGATATCAACATTAATTTTTTCGAGGAAATAAAAATAAAATATTTATTTCCAGTAATCCATGAAATTTAACATAAAGAAAACTTAAAGAAATGGTTTTAGATATAAATTTGACAAGCATGTTCTGTAGAATACAGGTTCCAGCAACACTTATCTTACCATGAAACGCGTGTTGCAATGAGAAATTTCTCATACTTTTTAAAAATGTTCCTTTCTTTTAAGTGGAAACTTTAATTGAATTAAACACAATTTGGCTAAGCTTCAATTTAACCATAGGCAACTACAAAAAATGTCGACGTGTTTTGACGTGTTAGTAGTCTTAAATCTTACTTACTCATTTAAGACAGTGTTATTTAAATTACTGATAAAAAATGATATCCACAGACAAAAATAAATCCTTCTACATGTATGTAAATAAGGTTTTTTTTTATCAGTTTTGCACTTTAGCCAAATGTATTTGAATATTTGTAATTTAAATACATTCCCAAAATGTGTTTTGTATATTAAATACCTGCCGCTCAAGTATTTTATATTTCAAATATTTGTGGTCTCAAAATAAATTTACTTTAAAAATAAAATATAACTTAAAACACACTTCAACAAAAATCACTAGAATCCACAACTATATTACTTTTTCCAGTTGACAATACAAAAATCAAATTCAAGTGCAAGGCTTATTGCCTTACCAACAGCCATACCTAAACAAGAGCGGAAAGCGTTTTCCAACTGTCAAAAATTCTCATGTCCATACAATTTGAATGCAGCATACCGAAATAGCGCCGCTGCAAACGGTTTGCAACTAGAAAATCCGAGTTTGACAGCGCGTTGAGTAGTGAAGCTGCCTGCTTACTCAAATAAATAATTGCAACTTAGCTATATTTATGTCAATCTAGCGGTTTTATTCCCATATTTTATTCACAGAAAAAATTTTCAGTATATTTTTTATCAATAAAAAAATTATTTTTTTAAAGTATCTTAATTTAATTAATGTGATAATGGAGTCAATTATTTTTTTAATTTTAAAAAAGTGAAAAATATATTTCGATTTAATTAACATTTTAATTGTTTTGAAATAAATTTGTTATAATTATAATAATGTAATTTTACTAAAAAATGAAATTAAATAAAGAATAAAAAATAAAAGTTTTTCTTTTAAAATTTAATACAAATTTTTAATAATTTATTTAGTGTAAAAAAAAAATGTTTTTAAATTTTTTCCAGCAGCAAAAGAGTGTTTTTTGAATACACATAAACAATTTATATGATAAAGTGTAAATGAACTACGTCGAATTGACGAACAGTTACCATCCAAGGTTAAAAAGATTTACTATTCAGCAGTTGCTAAGAGTACGTTATTATGGAATATGCCCAGATGACTCTGTCGAAATTCTAAAAGATTGTCTTGGACACAATTTATTATATACATGTCCCACAATATGTATCTTTTTAAGATATTATAATACAGCTTATGAAAAGTTAATGAAAATTAAATGAATCTTTTGATAAGGTGAATAAGAGTTAAAGTTTTTAGACAAAAAATAGTACAGTAGTATTGAAAGCACTTGCTACAGCTTTAGATTATATTCAAGGCAACAATTCTTTTAATGGAACAATACTGCTTACTAGAGATGAGCGATCCCGTGATTTTTAAAGATCATCGTGATATGTGAATGTGATTTAAAAATCACTGCTCCTTTAAACTGTGATTGTGATCACGGTTTATCAGTTTTCCGTTCTTTTAAAGCAATTGCGGCCAAGCTATATGTACAATGCGCGAGCTTTTGCAAGAGCTTTTGTAAGCACTTTACAAAGAAACAACAACAAATTGTAAGAGCTTTTAAATCTGTTTACTTTCATATACATACATACTTGATCAAATAAATTTTGGCATAAAAAAATTCTAATAAGATAGAAGAGAGAATGAAAGGAACAGCAATATCATTCGACATTTCATTCAAAAAAAGCTATTATCCACACAAACAGTGAAATATCATAAATTTGTATATGTAACAAAATACAAAAAGAACGACTTAGAAAGTACCTGTTACTTGACAAATTTGGTCACAACTGTGATTCGTGATTTTTCAGTAACAGTGATTAAATCACAGGTACAGAAATATCGCTCATCTCTACTGCTTACGCTTATATCACTTAGAACCACTAAGAACAATTTGAGCCATTTGATTTGTGTTATACCACAATTAAAAGAGAGTTTAGAAAGAAGATTCGAAAAGTTTTTCAAACTGTCACATGAAATAAATACAGCTATTTTGTCGTCATATTACCACCCCCGTTGCAAAATGTTCTGGATACTACAACTTATGAAAATCAAAGAATTCAACATCTTGCATTCAATTCTATAGAGGACTATTACAACAAGCATCAAGTAATGCCTAACAGGAGCAGCAGTTGTAGTAAAAGGTACTTTACACTATCACACAAGTTTTACGTACTTTGAGAAAAAAACCAAACCTGTTATGATAAGTTGCTAAAATTACTTTGTACAATTTTGTCAAAATTCTTAAGACTTGTAAAATAGTGTAAAACGGCCTTAAAGAAGATGATGATTATATTGTTCTATTTAGCAGGGACACTGATCAACCTAAGGCATCTAATTTGGAGTTAGAGTTTGTCTGCTTCCTTAATGAAAAAACAAAAAGCTATCCACACACAGAGAAAAACATGGTTGAAGTTTGGTTAAAAAAAACATATTATGGTACCAGCAATGCAAACAAACAAACTATTGTTGTTTTAAAAATAACTTTTTCACGTTTAATAATATTTTGTTTTTATTTAACAATAAAGTGCTTCCCATCCTTGAAACTTCAAATATGGTTGATTTTTACAGTTCTTATAATGTTTTAATAAAATAAAGTTACATACACTTAAACCTGTTATTGTTACTTTAACCATATTATTGTCCCCGGCAACTATATTATTGTTAAATTTATCCATCCAAAAGCCATTACCATATTATGGTTCCCTTTAAACATGTTATGGTTAATAATAATAATAATATGATTGAAATTATTATATTTTAATACACTGTATAGCTTAGTTTTAAGTTTAAAAGAATATGTATAAAAGCAACAAAATTATTGTTGTTCTGCTCTCTACAATAGTTGAGTGCTTTCCAATTACATAGTTGCTTGATTTGCTAAAAATTCTCATTCATTTTATTTTAATTAAAACCGAAAAAATGCTAATGAAGATCGTAACAGACTGAAAAATTAATTAAAGGGTACATAAAACGTAATAGGAATAAAACACGAAATAAAACTATAACTAACATGGTTACTTTTGTCGAATTCTGAAAAATGTTGACTATATTATGATTAATTTTGAACATAATATTCTTAATTTTCACCATTATCATGGTTAATGATGACTAAAATACGGTTAACTTTGAACAAATTATGATTAGCTTTTACCATATTATGGTTGATTTTGGGCAAATGATTGTTAATTATATAGCCATAATATGGTTACCTGCAAACTAGGGATGTAACGAATACCGATACCGATACTGACTGGCACACGTGAAGTATCGCCGATATATCGGTATCGGCGATATTTTCTATCGATACGCCGATACTTTTTTATAATTTTTTTGAACAAACAATTTAATTTTCAATGCATATTTCTTACATTACACCTAATAGCAAAATATCAAGCAGAATTATAAATTGTTTCTTTTAATTCTTAAGCTGGAGGTCGGTCCACACAATGCGTTTTTCCTTTTTCGAGTAGAAAGTAATCCTTCTTCATACTTTTGTCAATACAATTCTACAATACGACTTTTTGGAATGATCGATAAACGCACTGAACGGTGGGTGTCGGCCAAGGTTGCCAACTCGACAGCTCAAAAAAGGGTAAATTTGAAAAAAATAGCTAGAAATGGCTAGATTTTTAAAATAACTCAAAACTGCATGATTTGTCCCAGGAATTAAATATTTAGTGATTTTTTTTACTTTAATGCCATATACATACATATGTATGCTTAAAATAAATGTTTTTTTAACATATAACACAAGGCAACAAAATCAAAAAAATTTTAAAGGCTTGAAAAACCACTATATAATTTTGATGTATTGTGGTTCCAGTAGTACAAATATGGTCCAAATTTAAAATTCTATGGAGAGGTTTTTTTTAAAAAAATTTTTTAGTAAAATTGTAAATTTTTTTAGACACATAATTAATAATAACTCAAAATTTTAAATTTAGAAAAATTTAAATTTACATAGCCCTTAAACCGTTTATACATCGCGTTTCAATCGGCCCACTATTTTCGGAGTTATAAGAAAAAATTGAAGCCAAAAATATAATTTTTACGTAAAAATGGCAAATATTTTTGATTTAAAAAAATCATGAAAAATCGAAAACGGCAAAAATTGTGCAGATTTATTGTTTTATCACAAAGCCATATGTAAAAGCAACAAAATGTGATATCGGTCATAAAAATTGATTGATAATTTTCGAATTTATTCACAATTAAGTGAATTCGCTCATTTTCACAAAATTTTAGTTTTTTTTCTCGATATACATAAAATTGAGTAATTAATGTTCTTCTTTCGATTTATTGAATTTTGAAAACATGCTATGTACAATTTTCACATCGAAAATGCATTACATAGTAACATTCATGTATTTATTTTTGGCAAAACCCTACCTACAACACTGTTTCTATTCTTCGGAAAAACATTTGAATTGGATAAGCTTAAATGTATTAAACAGTAGAAAATTTATATTTTATTATTTAAATTTATAATAAGAAATTAAATAAGAAAATAAATAAATAATTATTATAAACTACAAACTCTAGAATTTTCTTTTATACGATTTTCTACAATTGTTGAATAACGAAGTGTTACTCTGAATACTCCAGCAAAAATCAGCCATCATGTGTGCATCCCAGCGACCCTGGTATCGTTCCTCCATTGTCCGGATATCTTGGTGGAATCGTTCGCCCTGTTCCTCACTCAAGTCTCCTAGATTTTCAGGAAAACGATCTAAGTGACTGTGCAGGTAATGTATTTTGATGCTCATGTTGCATCCAAGATTCTGGAAGTGAGTTAACATCTCTTCAACGTGCGTAACGTAATCATCACCCTTGTCATTTCCTAAGAAATTTTGAATAACCCATACAAACGAATCCCATGCATTTTTCTCAATTTCTGACATTGAACTGCCAAAATCAATATCTTTGACCAATTTGCGAATTTGTGGGCCATTAAATATGCCTGCTTTCAGCTTTTCAATACTCAAATTAGGAAACTTCCTTGAAATATACTGGAAACATTCACTATCTTTGTTAAGTGCTTTAACATATTGTTTCATAAGACCAAGTTTAATGTGAAGAGGGGGTAATATGATCCGATCTCGGGGCACTAGAGCCACATTTATAACATTTGGCATACCTGGAACCAGTGTTTCCCTAGAAGGCCATTGTTTTCTCTTCCAATGTTCTGCTTTAGCTCTGCTGTCCCATAAACATAAAAAGCAAGGGTATTTGGTAAAGCCACTTTGTTGACCTAAGAGGAAATTTACCATCTTAAGATCAACACAAATTACCCAGTTATGTTCATTATACTTTAACTTCTTCATGACCAATGCAATTACAGAGTATTCTTTTTTTACTTTGGTTGAATGTGCGATCGGCAAGGAGTGAAATTTATTTTCATTTTGCAAAAGGACACACTTCAAGCTGCGTTTTGATGAGTCGATAAATAAACGCCATTCGTTTGAATCGTATCTCTGGAAGCCCATGTCATCAAACCAGAAATATCTGTGCAGTACACAAAATCATCCTCTTCAACAAAATAATGAAGTAAGCCTTCTTCTCTAGTACGGTAATACGAAGCTTTAGTTTCTTTTGTTATGAGATTTGTTTCTTTCATCCGGGACGCAAGTAATTCCGAAGACCTTTTTGACAATCCAAGGTCTCTAATTACATCATTAAGCTGGTCTTGATTCCATGGTCTCGGCGAGAAATTTTTCTGTGGGATTAACTCGTCATTTTCAGATGTAGATAGCAGTGCTGAATTTGCACTTTCTGATTTGGAACACATACTTGAGGCTAAGTGTCCTGGTGAAGATGCAAGCACTTGACTAGAGCTTGGACCCTGATATTCAGCATATTTCATTTCTGGTGAATGTAGAACTGCAAGTGTAAACCCATCAGCAGACCTCGTGGGGTAAGACCATCGCATATGTTTTCCAAAGCCGGTTTTTGTACTTTAACAAAAATAACAATCGGATTCGTGGCTCGCTGTTTCTCTCCATAGCATAGGCTTCGAAATTTCCAAGCGTCGTCTTTAAAATGAAAAAAATTTCAAAATTTAATTAAGAAATACTTTAAGTATGAAATATTCCAAATGTATTAATCTATACTTACTTTACGTTAGAAAACCTCATAGATAAATTCAATCGACATGAAATACATATGGTACTGGGTGTCCAATGCTGGTTCAAATTGTGCGGATATATATTATAACAATCTTCATATGACTTTTGCAATGAAGTTAGGAAGCAGTTACGTTTTTTCTCGGTGATATATTGGCCGCACACATAACAAAATGAATCCGGATTGTTTTTACATAAAAATGTTTTGGCTTTCTTGCTCATTTTTATTAATACTTGTAAATTGTTTTAACTTGTAAGCTGATTGACTCTTTATGTAGGGATAAAATGATGTTTCCGTTATCGCAAACAATTCTTGAATAAAGTAAAATGGCTCAACGAGCTCTTATAAATACTGATACTATAATTTGGGATAACCCTTCATGTGGGTACAGTTTGTGTGTACTGCAAATTTGTTTCTTATTCCCAAGAATCATAAAAAACATTAAGGAATGTTATGCAAAAAAATCATCCGTTACAGGTAGCCAACGGAAAAAAGAGCATTTCAGCGTGCACGGACATTTATGAGTTTGCTACCGCAATCGTATTTTTTTTTACCAATTTTTTTATTTTTTGGCTAACAATTTGTTTCATAACTTCGAAACTATTGATCGCATTAAAAATATTTGTGTACATCATTTAAAAATATTGTAAATCATGATTTTTGTAGATTTATTTTAACAAAATCGGACAAGTTGTTTTTGAGTTATGATAATATAAGTGGAGAAATGTCTCAAAATATTGACAATTTTACTTAAAAATTATTTAAAAAAAAAATTATCCATAGAATTGAAAAATGTTACCATTTTTGTACTTAGGTAGCCATGCTACATCAAATCTATATAGTAGTTATTCAAGCCCTTTTTTGCTGTTGACCTGTGTAATTAAATAGATTTGTTGATATATATATCAAATAAAGCTGTTGAAAAGAGTGTTTAAAAGCCTTTCAATTCTATGCTTTTGCTCAGTTTTATTTTGATATAACTTTGTACTGTTTCAAAGCGAAAGCAAATCAACTGTCACAGTCTTTAAAAAACTTACAGCAGAAAAGGAAAAAGTGTAAATGTTAATGCTGTTGCTTTGAAGCAAACATTTTTTGTTCAAAAATTAAGCTGTTGACTTCAGTTCTGCTGTGAAAATAAATATCAGTTGTTGAAAAGTTGTCTTTGCGTTCGTACAGCTTAAGTTTGCTGTTACTTCGTACGAACATATACTTCAAAAAAAAAAAGGTATATCCATCCATCCACCTCCATTCGGTTCAACTTTTTAGTACAAAACATTTGCCCCTGTTAAAATTCCTTGGGTGGTTTATAATTGTGACAACATTTTCCATTGAGTTTTAAACCATATCTAAGGAACAATTTTTGTTACATTTGCCTCGTTAATAATATTTTTTTTTTTTTTTTGAAAATAAACATTGCGTATTACGTTAGTGCACTTGCTTCTGTGAAGCTCTACATTAAGGGCGTCCTTAAAACAGGATTTACAAAAATCTGTGAGATGGTCTACCGTATAAATTGAAGTATGTTGGCATGTAAATATGCACAGTGTAGCTTCTTGGAGCTTTGTGCTGAAATCTTGCAGGACCATAAAGTAGTTTAGAAGTTGATTTTATAATTAAAATTTTTTCTATATGCTTTTTTGTTGATTAATGGGCAAAAAGATCATACAATTTTCAATTTAATAAGCACTTACAATATTTACAAAGCGCCTTATACGGATCTCTTGGATCTCCTTTATCCATAACTTAAGATCAAGGTGCTGTTTATATTCAGGTTTTTTTTGGCGAAATTGTGGAGCCATTGCTACCAAACTAAAGTTATGTTGCTAGTTAATTATAAAAAAAGGAGTGGCGACATTATAAATTTTTAATTTACAATTTCAACTAAAGTCTCATTCGCTACAAATTTTGGGTTACTTCTAATATACCACATCGATAAGAAAAGCCTCGGCTACATTTTCGGACACTACGAAAATACGAGAAAGGATTGAACTTAGATGCAGAATAATTCAGATTCCCAATAATTGGCGATGTACGTATCAGAGATTTGAGGTCGCTGATTTCAAATTTATTCTCCGATTTCTCTATCAGCTCGCATTTTTAAGTTACAGGTACTAAACTAATTTTTGACTTTTTTCCAAAAATTATAGTTCAAAAAATCATAACTCTACTGTTTATGAAAAGATTTACAGAATTGTTCTTTTTTTTTTTTAAAGAGATTTTTGCAAATCACAAAAAATGGCTTAGTAATGGCTGTTTATGTAAAAAAAAATTTAAAAAAATCCAAAATATTAATTTTTTTTTATATCATAAAAAATCCAAAACATAAAAAACTCAGTCTTATTTTTCCCCTTAAAGTCACATAACCTGTGAATGAAATGATATATACGAAGGCGGATCAATAAGTCCGTGACTTTTCGAACTTCCTCGTAGTTATATGAAAAAAAAATTTTTTTTTCAACATAATCTCCTTTTAGAACAATACAACGTTTCTCCAATTTGTGTGTCCCTTCCAAAAAATAGGATTTTTCGAGGTCCATAAAATAGGCATTTGTTTGACCAATTACTTAATCGTTGGAGCTAAACCTCTTTCCACCAAGCCATTTCTTTAAGTTCGGAAATAGGAAATATTCACTGGGGCCTAAATCCGGATAATATGGGGGATGAGTTACCAATTCGCAGCCCGATTCATGTTATTTTGCAATTGAGACTGCTTGATGAAAAAAAACTTTTTTCTTGGCCGTTTTTTTTAAATCCTCGGTAAATCGGTCCAATTAGTTGGCATAATATTCGCCGTTTATTGTTTTTCCCTTTTGCAGGTAATCGATTTGGTTTATCCCGCGTGCATCCCAAAAAACTGTTGCCATCACCTTATTGGCCGACAAACTTACCTTGGCCTTTTTCGGAACCGGTTCATACGGAGAAACCAATTGCTTAGACTGCTGCTCGGTCTCCGGATTGTTGTAATGGATCAATTTTTTATCCACAGTTCCAAAACACCGCAAAAACTCATTCGAATTGCGGTTAAATAACTCCAAGCAATCCTTTGAAGTTGTCAAACGATTACGTTTATGGTCAATTGAGAGCAAACGCGGCACCCATCTTGCAGACAGCTTTCTTAAACCCAGTCAGCGTCATTTGTACTTGTGCGACCACAACGAAAGTCAGTAAACCACTTTTTTACCATTGAAATCGATAGTGCAGAGCAGAGATCAGCAATGAGTAGTGAAAAAGTGAGTAGAGCCGAATCATGACTCATAATATCTTGTACTTATACGCACTCATACTTATTGTAATTCGATCGAAACTCATATTCACTCAGAAGTTTGATTTTACTCATCGTACTCATACTTAGAACATTTATGTAGTGGTTGATTTAGATTCAACAGAACTCAATGTGTATAAGCGAAGCAAAATGTGAGTCCATAAGCCCATTGTGGACTCACCCTTACGTTTTTTCACTAATTGGAAAACTCCGCTATTTATTTTTTCCTTTATCTCACTATTTCTATCCATTTTTTACAACCTGCTCATAAATATCAATAATAATAAAAAAAATGTAATTTCCCCAAAATGTTTCTGTATAAACTTACAATTTTATGCTTTTTTATATTTTTATACATTTTATACTAGTTAGAAACTGTTAAATGACTAAACTTGTAAATATACTTGGATGAGTTAAATGAGCTGAATCAATGTGAGTATTATAAGTATTTTCCTGAAATTACAAGTCAAATTGAGGTCATTTTTAAATGTGTGAGTATGAGTCGACGTCACACTCATATTTGTTAGTGTGAGTGAATCAGAGTAGTTGAGTTTAAATGATTTCTACTCACTTATACTTAAAATTTCATGAGTCAGTATGAGTAGCGAAAAAGCGATTCATTGCTGATCTCTGGTACGTATCATTAGCTCTAAATGAAAGTTTTAAATGTTTAGAGTATAATTAAATCTTTTGTTTATCTACTAGGGTATTCATTCGATTTCATTTCGATTAACGATTAAACCGGTTAATTGGAGTCGATTAACCGATTACCCGAAATTTTTAATTTTTTTAGTATTATATCACATTTTTTTGTGTTTTTAATTATTTGTTGCGTCTCATATACAAGAGGTATGTGTTTAGGAAATATTTTTTCATAGAAAAGAAGTTGTTTAGTGATCTTCATTTTAAATAGGTGTTCGCTGTCAACAGCTTTTTGTTTCACGTAGTTTTTATATGTATCGGGAATGTTCTGGAATTCGAAATCACGTGAAATTGAAATCGAACCTATTTTGGAAACTCTACCGTGTTCAAAGTTCATAAAAATATGACCTGTTCTATATCTCATACTTTGAGGACCAACTTAATTCCCTTTTGAAGCAACTTCCAAAAACCTCTGGCGTTTATACGATGATTTTTAGTGGCATGTCGCTTTTTTCAATTTTAATTTTTATTTGCAACCAGGGTTGATTTTTATTTCCTTATCGGTTTTTTAAATAAGAAATATGTTTAAATTAAAACTCAAACTTTTGTTTTATATTCTTTTTTATTATTTCCGTATTTGTTTGCAACCTGACGCTTCAAAGCAAGAAAAAGAATAAAACAAAACAAGAAGAAGAGAAATAAGTTTGAAGAGGAATATAAGAAAACGACATGAAAAACACAAAACGAGTCGTTTTGTTTACCCCTCTTTCTTCTCTACACCGCTCGCCCGCAAACCAAAAGAGACGTCGACAAAGTGACGTCGCAAATGCCTCCATGTGAATTGGCTGTTATTTGTTTCTTTTCATATTTTCTCATATCAATCTTTTAACAAAATTAACCGAAACAATTAGAAGAGTTAAAAAAAAAAATTAAAACAGAACTCTAATGGCATACTGGAAGATTTCATACGTTTAGAGAAATTCAGGAAAAGGACTGTGTAATTAGATATTCTGTATTATGGGTTACTTTCGATTTCTAAAACATCAGCGAGAAGTGAGAGAATTTGTTTAAGTCAAGTTTTATCAAAACTAAAGAAATTAATAGCTTTAATCGTAAACTTTTTTCTTAAAGATTATTTTTTAAGGTCTCCTTAAACTATTGAAATAACTGATAAAATTATCTTACAGTTTATTTTTTAATTACTACATAATATTTATGTATTAATTAAAAAATATGTATAACATATTTATGAATTATTTTTTTGCTTGCTTATTTTAGTTCAAGAATTGTTATGTTTGTTATATAATATTTTTTTTTTTTTTCTAATAAACTCCAAATAATAAATAATTTATGCATTATTCTTATTAAAATTACTTAATATATAAAAAAAAACTTTATTAATCGGTCAACCGATCAATTAAAGAAGTAACAGATTATTAACCGATTAAACCAAAACCTCGGTTAATTAATCGAGCGATTAACCGATTAAAGCAAAAGCCCGATTAAACGAATACCCTATTATCTACAATTTTATACCTTTGATACAAAGCTAGAAAATTTCAAAGACAATAGATCGAAAAAATGTCTTATTGAGCTACTTAACATGAATCTACATCCCGAAAGTGTTGAAGACACGGTCACCTCTACACCTAGTAAAAGTTTTGGATTGTGAAAATCTTAAAAGAAAATTCGGAGATGAATGATCCTCTGTCCATCCTACGCTGTGGTTCAGCTAAATAAGAAGCCTATATATACCTTAGATCTTCTTATTTTTTTAGCGACGCAGGTCCGTTTCTTTGCTGGCGCTATTAAATATTAAACTTAAAATTTAAGACCATGGCGCAGAAATACTTAAGTTTTCAAAGCTGTCAGTCACATCTGAGAGATGACTTTTTACTGCAGGTCTGTTTCAAACGGAGTTGGAAAATGATGTCCACAAAAGTTGAGAATACTTTGTTTTTTAATCAAAAATCTTTTTAATATTAATTTGAATATTAATAATCTCTTACACTGTAATAAAGAATTTACTCTACTTGAGTGTTTACCTTGAATTTAACTGCCAGGCCCACAATATCGAAAAGAACATTTCTTTCGCATATTTACATATATTGAAAGAAATAATAAAAAACTAATATTTGTTTTTGTTGGGGGACAGGCAGTAAATTTAATATTCGTATCGGTATCGGTATCGGCGATATTTCTATTTGGGTATCGGTATCGTATCGGCAAACAGGCGTATCGTTACATCCCTACTGCAAACATAAATATTGTTAAAATCCAACCAAAGTATGTTGCTCTTAGAGTATTATATACCACCAACCATATTTTTTCTGCGTGGAAATTTTAAAAATGCGTTTACACAATTCAACACTAGTTTGTGCTCATCAGGACCCATAGAAAGATTGTTTTCTTCTGCTGGTTTTATTTATTATCCAAAAAGATGCTGCTTGTCTGATGATACATTTAAAAATATAGTTTTCATTAAAGGAAATTCTTGTTTTGCTTATTATTTATTTTTTTAAAAAGTATATTATATTTCAAGAACATGTATTTTGCCTAACCCGGGTAAAATGTTAGTTAAGTTTTTGCTAAATTATACATAATTTTGAGCTGTTATTTCTATGGCTGTTTTAGAAAAAGATGTTGAGTTTATTAAGAAGTTTTCATTATTTTAAATCTCAAAAACTATTTTTTGCTCTTTGCTTAATTATAAAAGTTTTAAACAACATTCAAAAACTATTCTTGAATACTAAACCTATTTTTGACAAACGAAATCAATGTTGGAATTTTGACCTTAAGAAGTCAATTATTTTTTAACAGTTTTTGAAAATTTCCATTTAAATATTAGTATTCTAAAAACTTTATGACAGGAAGTGGGTGTTAAAAATTGCTTTTCTTCTCAAATATTTTTAAAAAACCAACAACAAAGCACAACTAACAAAATCTTTTTAATGAAAAATTATGTATTCCCAAAAATAACTTTAATTGAAAATAACTTTGCAAGTGCACTCGTATAAAAAACTGAACGGGCAAACTGCTTCATTTTGATTTTCTTGCGGAAACAATAAGGCAAGTTGTTTTGGTTTTTAATTTAGTTTTTTCTTAACCCGCTACAATTAATGTTGGGAGAATTCAAGCCAATTGTAATGGGGAATGTAAGAAAAGATAAACTCACTTTTTATTGTTCGTATATTGTTTAAGCTTTGATATCGTTGCAATTAAGACTTTTTGGGTGTTTTTAATTCTACAGATTATTTACTGCTATCCTTGGCTTTTAAAAAAAGTTTAGGGAAAATGTTTCCTGATGTTCTGGCCTAAGCAACCATTGAAATGAGCATAGAAACGAACTAATCCTCCAACAATAAATTTCAGTACATTTATCAAGAATAACAATTGGGAATTAAGCACAACAAACAAAATCTTATTAATGTATTTTTAAAAAAATTAGCAAATTTGGGGACAAAGTTGAAATGAAAAATTTTGATATATGGAATTTGGGGACTTCAAAATTTTAATTGGGAAGTCTCCAAAATCGTTTACTGGCAACACTGATAAAAGCACACTCTCCATTCATTTCGTTTTCCACAGATACAAATTATTTATGAATTTATTATTCTTAAGAAAATGTTTCCTGATGTTCTGGCCTAAGCAACAATTTAAATGCGCATAGAAACGAACTAATCCTCCAACAATAAATTTCAGTACATTTATCCAGAATAACAATTGGGAATTAAGCACAACAAACAAAATCTTATTTATGTATTTTAAAAAAAAATTAACAAATTTTGGGACAAAGTTGAAAATGAAAAATTTTGATATATGGAATTTGGGGACTTCAAAATTTTAATTGGGAAGTCTCCAAAATCGTTTACTGGCAACACTGATAAAAGCACACTCTCCATTCATTTCGTTTTCCCCAGATACAAATTATTTATGAATTTATTATTCTTAAGAATTTTTTTTTACTAAACATTATTATGGACAATATTTAAAATTTGATTTTGACATTTTTTTACTCTCCTTTTCATTTGTTGTTTCTATTTCAGTATCCCAAAAATTGTTATTAATATTTAAGGCGTTTATGCATATTTAGGGAATACCATCACATTTTTAGGAAAATGTATTTTAAAAACGGTTTATTTTTTGCCAAAAAATTTTTAAATTTATAAACTTTAAGACTGTGAGAAGAATTGAATTGGAAAATTGTATTAAATAAAGTCGTCTAAAAACCAAAAAAAACAATTTTACCTTGGATAGGAGATATTTCAACAATTTTAAATCAGCGAAATTTATTTTAACAAAAGGCCTAAAAAATAACGAGTGAAAAAAAATTTTTCGACAAAAATCGTCAAAATTCAATCCCAGAGAGTATTTATTATCTCTCTAATAGTGTTAGAATTAATATTTTAATAAATGTAATGAGACAGTTGGTACGAGAAATCGTATAACAACTATCTTATAAGATGAGCTGTCAAAAATGTATGTACATACATATAAAACAATAATAAGACGCTGTCATTAAAATGTTTAATTTTTTTAGTACAAATCTTGTGAAAAGTGCTTAAAAACAATATTAAACATTAAAAACAAAGGAATAACTGAACAAAAGAATAAAAAAAGATACAAGTTCACTGTACGAAAATCACTAAATCTTATAAGATACATGTTCCCCTTGTTTAAGATTAAGTTTAACATGAAGAAATGTGCTCTCTCATTCTGTCGACGTTCTCTCACATATTATATCAGATATTAT
Organism: Pollenia amentaria; assembly: GCA_943735925.1. Taxonomy (NCBI): domain Eukaryota; kingdom Metazoa; phylum Arthropoda; class Insecta; order Diptera; family Polleniidae; genus Pollenia; species Pollenia amentaria. The sequence goes on from OX031010.1 coordinate 93,870,828, forward strand.
CTCAGGAGAAGGCCCCATGTAAAACTTCTACTCTATGGTATAACACGTACCGGCTTCATTAACATAAGCTTCTCTACACAGCCGGCATTCGGCCGGGCGCAAGGATTTTCTCGTCTATGGTATAACAAGTACAGTTTCACTAAGTAAAGACCCTAGGAATCGGCTTGCCCCCGAACGAAGGCCGACTTCGCAGAGACGCTTTAGTTAGCAAAGCCGGTACTTGTTATACTATAGAGGAGAAACTCCTTGCGCCCGGCCGAGTGCCCAACCATGCTACTCGTATCTATCACGTGATTCTTAAAACCAAAACTATACAAATAATTGAATGACAAATATTGGGGTCTTATTTTATTTTAGAAATTTGGATCCTATTTCATATGAAATAAGCCCTAAAAAATTAGAGTATCATTTCGTTTTCTGTTATTTCGTTTCAATGGGGGTTTATTTCATCTTCAAAGTTGGGATTTCATACCTGTTTTTTTTTAAATTTAAACGGAATTTCAAAACAAATTTTTTATATATTTTATATAATATTTTTAATTATTACTTAAGTTGTGGATATTATGACACTCTGCAAAACGCCGTAACGTCCGCGGACATTATGACACTGTTCTGATGGATATTATGACACTTCTAAAAGCGTCACAGTGTCTATGGACACTATGACACTTTTTGGAGCCTCATAACGTCCATGTACACTGTTTCCCTGGACGTTATGGCATGTAACCGTTTTGAAACGTGGACCAGAGATTTAGGGGTTTTTATTTCATTTAGGGGAAAATTTAGGGGGTACAAATTCTTAGGGAGAAAATTTAGGGGGCATAAATTTAATTTTAGGGTGTTTTTAGGGGGTTTTACTATTTATTTGTCTGTACAAAACAATAACTATCTATGTAGTACTTTATTTTACAGCTTGTTTTTGGTTGAGCAAAAATCGCTAGATTATTCCCGTTATATTCGTCTGAAAATCGCTTGATTTCACGGGATAAATAGCTAAATACCGTTTTTGAATAAAATAACTAAAAGTATTGTCCTTGAGGTAGAAAATTTAGTATTAATATTTTAAAAATGTTTCCTACTAATTCAAGTGCCAGCTTTTTCTTAGATTCATTATATTAAAAAAAAGTAAAATTTACAAAGTAAAACTTTTAGAAAATAAATTAAATAAAAGCGTTTTAAGGGCGAAGGAATGTACTAATGGATGTGACAGACGCTTAAAGGCATAACTCCACTTTTCGAAAAACTTTCAGTTCTGTTTTATTACTATCTAATTTAAAAATTATTTTGTTCTTCTTTAATAAAAAAAAATTTCCATAAAAAATATGAAATATCGGTATAGGGATGGCATCTTATTTGATTATTTTCAAAAGCTACTAACCAGATAATAGGAAAACATACATAACAAAATTAGGCCTTTATATATTGCTGTAATATGAATTACTACGTTTCGCCTATTCGCCAACTTCCTTTTTTAAGCATAATTAATCTTGGAAATCAATTTTTCAAGCATCACTAATTTACTCTACTTTTTATTTTGTGGAGTTAGGCATTTTAGCTTCGGGTACATCCATATGTTACCGTCTTTTATTGAACTCTTTTTAATTTGGTTTTTAGATATATTATTAAAAAATATTCAAGAAACTTAAATATTTTTGGGGTAATTTCAGAAAAATTTAGATTTTTGCTTTATTTAGGTAAATATATTAGTACGTAAATTTGAACTTAGCCAAGTTAAATTAATTGAAATTAAACTATTATATAAACTTTTACATTTAGGGGGATTTTTTCAAAATGCGTTAAATTTGGGGGGTTTTGAAATTTTTTTGGGGGGAAGAAAAAAAATTACATGGCCACACTGTCGTGACTAACAGGAATAACGTTTTAAAACTTTTAAATTAAAAGCCACTAGGCATGCTAATTTTCGTAGGGGAAACCCAACATTTTTCCACAAAAAAAAAAAAATAAAATAAAAATTAATTGGCTTGTAATTTTAAATTCAAATTTCCTGATTTTTTGCATAAGAGTTTTTATTATTGTTACTTATGATAATCTAAATAAATAAAATTAAAAAAAGTAAAATCTTTAATTTAAAAAACTATTTTTGGCTCTCCTTAAAAATTTTTTATTTTGTCTTTGCTTGAAATATTTGACTTCACCACAGGAGGAAAAAGTATATAATATATGACTTATATTATAAGTTTGTAGTTTCTACAAGATTGATCTTAGACCATATCATGAAACAAAGAAAACAAGATAGTCCATTTAAATTTTAAAAACATTATTATTCTGTGCATGTACATCGTAGTAGTAAATCAGCACAAACATCTTTGCACAAGCAAGTGTATTTGGCGTGCTGAATATTTGTTTATCAAAAATTGCGATTAATACAAACAATTCAAACTCGCCGAATTTTGGCGAATTTCGGTGTATAATTGGCAAAGAAGGTGAAAAAATCGTACAACCCTGATTAATACAGTGATAAGTATACGCCATGGTATTAGAGCTGCAAAACAATCGATAGTACCGATAATTTTATCTCTGGCGGACTATCGATAGGTTTTTATCACTACCGATACTATCGGAAAATTTTAAAAGTAACTACAAAGTTGATCAGACGTAGTCAACGAAATAGTTTTAACAACTCATTCGACCGCCAGTTTTAAGAAGTATATAAACGTTTTCCATTCTGCGACAAAGAGGAAAAAGTACTTACAGTGACTCTCATTAGTACTCGGTTTTTTTTTATTTGAGTTATTAAAAGTTAACAAAATTAATAGAAAATAAAAAAATAACGGGGATATTATTTTTCTTTTATTAATAAGATATATTAAGGGATCAGAAAAAACTTATTTCAGAATTCTGAATATTGAACAAACAGTATTAATTAAAACAAAAACAAGCAACTTAAATAATTCACACCACATTAATATTCGGTTTTTTTTAGCATATGGGGATTTCATGTCAAGTGACCCAACTTTTGAAATCGATGTCCTCCAAAAAAAAATTATTAAAGGAACTATGTGATTAAGATTAAATTTTTTAGATTATTTATCTTTTTGTTTTTATAATTATTATTTTATTTAAATTTAATTATTATTACAAATAAATAAAAAAAATTTAATTTGTCAACATCTCTATAGAAAAAAGTGATTTTATTACTGGGATTAACATATTGTGGGTATTACAGTATCGAGGGTATGCAATGCTTGTTAGGTATGTTATATACCGTCGGAGAGGTTAATTTGTCTAGTTTCTCAGCATAAGTTTCATTTTTAAGATTTTAGAAACACTTACACACAAATAGGAAAAATTCAAAATAGTGCATATGATAAAAATTGAAAATTGCTCGTCTTGACTTAGAAATTATTTTTTTTTATACATAACCCACTCGGTGCCCAAATAGCGACCAGAACTAACTTAAAGGAAAATACCTAAGCTTTCTTTTGCGCAAAAAAAAAAAAAAAAAAAAAATAACCGCTTCAAAAAAAATAAAAAATAAGTTTTAAACTTAAAAAAAAAAATTTAAAAAATTTAAAAAAAAAGCTTGAAGAAATAGCTATCTAATTTGTTTGGGACAAATTTTGCTAACACCAATAGATAATTAGTTACATGGATGAGAAAGAACACCTGTTTGGCCAAAATGTCAAATTTTGACCCCCTCTAACTCAGAAACTTTTTGACCGATCTTGTTGAAAATTTGTGTCTAAACTACTATCTAATAGGACTAACCTTGGTGCAAATCGGAAGACATCGATTTCAAATGTTGGGTCACTTGACATGAAATCCCCCATATATAAAATAATTGTTTAAATAATAATAAAAATTAAAGAAAAAGTAATATGGTTACATAGTCCTTATTTTGTATAACCTCAGAAAGACGATTTGGCATGTTAAAAATAATTTTTAGAAAATAATCAACACTGATTTTATCCCATTCTTCCTGCGGCCTTTTTTGAGTTATGTTTTCGAAGAAGCGGGATTTTCGCGGACTCGACGCTCCAAATGGTATTCATGTCTGGGGATCGAGCAGTCGTATTAATCACTTTTGGGCAATTAAGAAGCAACCACTCACAAACAGCGTGGGCTTTGTGTTTACGGTCGTTGTCCTAATACAATTTTAAAGTTCTTGCTATTCCCATGTTTCAAATTGTCTCTCAAAATGTTCAAGTAAACATCCTTTTCGTAAAACGTTCGATAAGTACCAGTTTCTCAACCTCGTTCACTGATAAGCAGCCCCACACCATTACATTTCCTCATCCATACTTAACTGTTGGAGTTATTTGTTCCTTTCAACCCCTTATTTGGCTTCCGACACACCGTAGTTCTTCTATGACTTCCAAGTCAGTAAAATTTACATTCATCCAGACTTCCACTAATTCCACTAATTTCCATCTTTTTTTTATATGCTCCTATTTTCATTCTCAACCTTTAAAAATTAGTTTTAAAATAAAATTTCAATATTGTAATTTTGAGAAATAAGTATTTATTAAATCTGATTTGTTTGATTTATGGTGTTTTAAAAAATAAAACCTTTGATAAAGTTGATTTTGTTTATTTGTTCAATTTTTTGTTGGAGCGTTACATTTCCAAGAAATTAATTGAGTTTTATACATTACTTTAACGAAGTCCTTTTTACTTTGTCTCTTTATTTGATAGTGCAGCATCTTAATAGAAAAACCGTTATACTTTAGTAAATTTGATACACCACAAAGAGATGAACACATTAAACGTACCAAAAAAAAAAACTGCAAAATATTTTTAACAATGCTTCCGCGCTGCAAGGAGATCGTTTCTGTTATGCCGCTATTCCTATTTCGAATGAATATATGAAAATTAAAACATTTTGCAAAAATAAATTTTTTTGATATATTGAAATGACTTAAAAATCAACATCGTATTTAAAGTACGGTTTATTATGGTCGATCTTCATAAAATCTCATATTATCATTTCCAAATACATAAACTAATTTGTGCAAAAGTGGTTTTGGACAAACCATGGAACCCAAGAAGCTCTGTATTTCGGAAGTTTGGTGCATTCGTATGTATGAGATTTATCTGTCTGATACTCCGAAGAATGCCAGTACATTCAAGCGCTAAGGTTAACTAAATACGCAAAGCGGAATACATTTACCCCAGAGGATGGACGGAAGGAATCTTTAAGCTGCTTTAACTTCGCCATTCTAAGATGCACAGCACATCCCCCGGGGGATGTACATACTGCAGGTGTAAAAAGAGATAAATGAAATCACCTGGCCTATAAAAATATACGATGGTATATCGATGCCTTACTTTCTCAACCTCGAATCTTAAAAAAATACGGTTTGAACTTTTTCATATAAAACGATTGTTTTTTTTTGTGTTCTATTACTGCAACAACTTATTATTTGTATACTTTGTCTCAATTCTGTAAATATTAATTAATTATTGAAATAATAAGTTTTTGCAGTAATAAAACACAAAAATAGCAATCGTTTGACATGAAAAAGTCAAAACCGTATTTTTTTAAGATACGAGGTTGAGAAAGTAAGGCAAGTATATACCGTTTACAGCTTAAGTACATTTCATAATTTGCACATGCAAAAAACTCGCTTATATGCAGTATTAAAGAAAAAACTAAACGGCAGCTTAACGAAACACATTTTTTTGCATCACAAGTGTCCATATAAGTTCATAGTTTAATTAAAAATTAGTAGAGTATCCCGAACAACGATTAATCGAGTGATTTTTCCACCATTTTTTTCATCAATGAGGAAACAGAACTGGGGCTGAACGATGTTTTCCATACAGTTTGACATAAAATTATGCCAGAGGATGAGGTCGAGAAATAAAATCAATTTTATTTTCAAGACGTTTTTTCTCATGCTCTCACATAGAGACAATTATTCTCCAAACAGTGCTACCATACTTTCGTTCAATTTCATACATTTTGTAAACAAAGGAAAAAAAGAACAAGAAAAAAAGTTTTTTCAATTCGGGATTTTAAATTCGAGATTTTAATGAAAAAATTTACTGGATCCTACAGCTGTTATTCTTTACTATTTCATTGAAGAATTTGTCAAAATAAGAAAATGATAAATCGCCTATAAAATTTTTCTTAATTTTTTTAAAATTGTTTATTACCCAAATATAACAAAAAATTTCAAATGCAAAATTGCCCGAAATTTCACTTAAAAATTGTTTGGCGATTTTTCACACATTGATTTGGCGATTTTTCCCACAAATTAGAGAAAATTTGCAGTTACGGCCGACATTTTAATTATGGGCTTAAGAATTTTTGCCTGAAGTTGAAGACTCAATTCTGTCTCATCATTAAGTTATATGAGATTAAAACCCTCATTTTGTAATTTTATTCTCAGAGTGGCAGTACCAACGAAAAGTTCAATCTTTTTTGTACTTGGTTTAAGAATTTCATACTTACTTTAAGAAATTCCGGGAATGATTTTCGAAAGTTATCCCATTTAGGATTGTTGTGAGTACGTTTTAGTGTTATTCGTACTTGAATTTTTGAATATGACTCGTACTCAAAGTAAGTATAAAAAGATAAATTTATCCCGAGTGTTTTTCTTTTTGTGTAGAGAAGAAAATCACTGCGCCCGGCCGAAGGTCAACTTTGCTATCGATTTTATCGATTTTAGATTTTTAAATTCGAGCTTTTAAAATTCGGGACTTTAAGTTTCGGGTATATAACCCCAACCCAAATAAGTATGATGTTTAAAATTAATTCGTAAGAATTATTAAATAAAAATTTCAACATAATAATTTTCATTATTTGTTTTTTGCCTTTTTCACAACTTTTGGATATAATTTCCATTTTTATTTTTTGGCCCATGTTCACATCTGAACCGAAGGCAGCGGATTTCACATCCCTGGTTTCTATTTGGAATGTGTCCTAAGACGAATTGACAACTTGAGGCGCCACTGTCATCATCATAGTATAGAACTAGTATGCCAACTGGAGAGAGCGGTCTCAATCAGTGTTTAAAAATGCTTGACTATTTTTAATGTTTTTGTAATTGCTTAACTTAACTTAAGAAAAAGAACACAGTAAAAGCAAAAAGCAAAAGCAAACGCAGAAAAAGTGAGAGTAAATAATTTATTTATTCTCACCATGTTTATGTTCTCAGCTTAAAAAGCCAGCCAAGCAACCACTTGAAAAAAAAAATTGCTGTTGCTGTAAGTAATAAGTTTTTGTTTATTTTTTTTTTGCTTTGGCTTAACTGTAAATTGATGTGCTTAAATTCAGCGAGTATTAACTTCTTTGCTGTTTTTGACTTCATTGCTGTTGCTTGCTGTTGCAGGCGTTAGTTTCCTAGAATATATACATAATTACATAACACAAAATAAACAAATTAGTTTAAAAAAACGTGTAGTTTCATTTACGTATGTATGTACCTATTTATTAAAAAAAAAAAACGCAAAATACCAAAAAAATTCGAAACAAATTCGACAGCAACAGCAAAGAAGTTAACTTGCTGACTTTAAGCGCATCAAAAGCAAAAAAAAAACAATCAAAAACTTAATACTTACAGCAACAGAAAATTTGTTTTCTTAAGTGGCTTCTTTGCTGACAGATTAAGCAGAGTACATGCACATAGCGAGTTTAAACAAATTATTTACTCTCTTTGTTTTGCTTTTGCTTTTTTGCTTTTGCTGACTCGTAATCAAAGAGTTAAGTAAACACTTAGACACACAGTTTTTTAATTTGCTGCAAAAAATGTAAACAAAGCAAAAATGTGCGACTGTTGCTATTTTAAAGCAAGCAATTTAAACACTGGTCTCAATTACTTAATCCACCTCTCACACATATACGTGCTGTGTGAATTCAAAACACATAAAAACAACAAAAACAAAACAAAATTTGAAATTTTTCTATTAAAAATTTTTCCCAATATATAAATGTTTGTTTAATTTTATGACACAAACACATAATTAATAATTTTTGCTTATTTGCATTTGCAAGATGTTTTTATTATTTTAAATAAATTTTTTTGACACAATTTTTTTTCTGTTGTTAATATTATTAAAGCCAGCAGCAGGCGCAGATTCAGGGGGGGGGGGGGGGGGAAAGGATATTTCCCCCCCTAAATTATAAAAATATGTTTTGCTTATTTCGATAATACACGAATTTCCGAATGTACAAAAGTTTTGTTTTTTATAGAATCTCTAATCAAATTTTCAATAATTATCCAAGTATTTATCCTAATAGTTATTTATTATATATTTCCAATGAAACATCTAGTTAACTGTATTTAAATACATATTATTCTACATTCAATCCCAGCAAGTGCCATCTATTTCCGAAAAATAAACGTTTGGGTTGAATATGCGAGCGGTTGAATTATTAATAAGCCATAGTATATTCAATATTTTTATTTGTGCTATGATAATTATTTACTATATACATTTGAATATAACCGTTTTTCGTATCATATTTTCATAATAGTAGGATTTTAATTGGAATTTTATATGCATTGCCATTCAACCTTCCCATATATACATATGAATATATGTATTGATCTAGTAAAAGTTCACCAAAGAAGAATAATATAACTGTCAAATTTCAAGTGCATTAATAACAAAAGTTCTTTGATATACAAAAATAAATAAAAATTAGTGAAACAATGGTGAGTCCGTAATTTTTTTTTTTAATATAATGTACCTATATAAGTAAATATCATTACCTTCAGTCGAAAAGGATGTAGTCCAATGTATAAATTTTATAGGAGAGAGAAAAAATTTTCTAAGGTCTTTAGTTCTGAATATATTTGAAGTCTGTAAATCCAGTTTTGCTTCATTGATTACTCTTTATTGGCTTGCAAACCAACTAAAAATAATACATTTATGTTTTACGTAGCTTTTTATGATTTATTACCTTTTCAATTATATATTTTATACTTTGAGCACGTCAATTTGCAAAAAATAAAATATACTATAAAATTATTTTATTTTTTCAATGTTGACTATTAACAAATTTTTTTTTAAATTTTCACATTTCAAAGGGCCCTAGCGCTTTTTCTTTAGCATTTTTGGAATTACATCTTTAGCATTTGGATATACATATCGTTGCAAAACAAGAACTAGAAAAAATTATTTGTATTTTTTCTGCAAACGATGTATTTTTGTTAACTCTATTGAACTGCATCAAAAACTTAATTTTCAAAAATTTTGGCATTAGCACATTTACGGCTGAAGGTACATATGTACGTATGTATGTGCAGCCAAAATTATTTTTGTCTTTCCATTGTTATAAGCTTTAAAATTCCTTTCTAAATAACAATAATTTAAATAAAAAAATAAGCTGTAATCAACTTAAACCAGAATAATTATATATGTATCTTTAGATTAAAACCCAAACAGTTCGACTTAAATTCATTACTTAATTTTAAAATTAGCGAAGCATATTCCTTCTTCCAAAATTTTGTTAACAATTGCATAAGTTTTTTTTTTGGTCGAAAAATTGGTCAAACAATTTAGTATGATGTAGTCAAATAAATTGTTTCAAATAAAAAAAAACATTAAAAATAAATAAAATTATTTTTATAGCCAAAACGATATTTAAAAAGATTAATTTATTTTAATTTATATTGAACTGATCTTATATTCTATTTTACCTTATTGTTGAGTTTTTTTTTAATATAATAGAAACATATCGTTTTTAATAAACTTTTAAAAACAAATTTTTTACTTGTTTTGTACCATAAAAAATTTCCCTCCCCTAAGACTCAAGCTGGATCCGCGCCTGGCCAGCAGAGTAGTATTTTGTGGTATGAAAAAAATATTTGATATCTGAAATTATATAAATATTTTCCGGTATTGCAGAAGAAAAATTAAGCAAACATTGTTTTTACGTTTATAAATGCAGACAGCATTAAATAAATTAAAAAATTTCGAATTAAGAAAAGGTTATTTTAGAAAATTTTTATTGCCACATTCTATACGATTTTATGCAACTATGTTTAGGGATGAAAAAAGTCTTGAGCACTAATACATTTAAAAATAAGTCTTACTTATACAAACATATACTAGGTACTTGACTCTAAGTCAGGGATTTCCAAAAATTTTTTGGTTGTGTAGTAGTGAGTACCAGAGAGTAAAAAAATTGAGAGAATGCATTCATTTACAGCCGAAATAAAATGTTAGTAATATATTTTATAAGTTGTATAACACAAAGGTACAAAATTAAAAATTTTTTATGTTGATAAAATTTTTTTTAGCAAGTCTTTACTAATTCAAGGTCGCTGATTTTAAAACTGCACTTTGCGTTCCTTTCCTTGCAATTCCAAATTAAGTTCATTTTTATATAATTTTAAGTTATATACAAAATTAAAAAGGACGTATCATCAAATACATATATAATTTTTTTTAACAGCATAATGTATAATCACACTCAAGAAAAAAATTACAGGAGTTCTTAATTCTTTTTTTTTTTTGGCGCCCTATGCTCCAGTGGGAGTTAGAGGAACATATATATATTAATTCTTTTTTTAAGAACACATTAATATTTTTAAACACCAAAACTGGGTAATCTGTTTTATAACTATTACCACGGTGTTAGTGGAATTAGTGATCAGATAATAATTTTTAATAATAATTTTTAGTATTGCATAAGAAAAAATAAAAATGTGCTGTAAAATTATAAGAACCGAATCCTTTACGAATGTTAAATAAAACCTATAATAAAAGTGACTATCAGCTTCTTCCACATAGGAATGTTAGACATTTTGAAATTTTTTATCTGAAATATTAAAAATTGCTTTAAAATCTCAAATAATTACCATTTTACAAAGTTCTTTGCTTTGCATGTAAACTTATGAAATGTTACATTATTCTACATTTAAGTCTTCAAATTTAAACTCTTAATAAAAATTGCACGCAAGGCATTGGATGTTACCAAAAGCATTTTTGATCGCACAATATTTTTTGAGTGTAAGCTGAAACAAAATAATATAGCATCCGCTAGACATGTACACTTGTCAAAGTCATATCGGCGACTGAATTGAAGAGTATAAAAATATGTGTTAGTAGTGGTGTACACAATTGTGCAAAGAAATGGAAATCCCTGCTCTAAGTCGAATCGTTGTTTGAGAGCAATATTGGACGGCTGTGTTTTTCTCTTCATTTTGAAAGTAAATATTTTATAGTTACTTTTATACTTAATTGCAAATAAATTGAAATTTTATAATGTTTGAACGGAAAAAAGTAAAGAGTTTTTATATTGATAGAAGTTCTTTCTTTTTGTTTAGATATAAGTGCATTTTTTATTTCTTCTTCTAGCCTTTATAATATCACCAAGTTGGTTGGATACTTGGTTGATATTTTAGCGCTGCATCCCAAAGCCACTCTATACACTCCTGAGAAACACAATCGTTGTTTTCAGGGGGAATATCAACAAGGTGTTTGGATCGTTGTCGGATATTCTGGAGCTGTAGCCCAAATCCACCCCTAAAGACAATCTATCCCACACAAAACGTATGTCCGCTTCGTCTGGACCATTAAAGGACGTAATCGACGCACATAGGGGCTTTTTGCCAATCTAGCCGGACATTAGGCGAAAAATTAAATTTAAGAAATGTAAAAATGTAAGTACGCAGCTCGACAGACAACAAAATTCTGCATCGTATAGTGAATTTTCAAGTCATTTGCTTGAGACTTGTGGTTTTGGGACACTGTTAAAGTCAAGAAAGTTGAGTAAATTGGATGCGTGTTTATTGACTTTTTACGGTTTTGGGAGGTTTACAATATATTTTTTTGTGGGTAAACGAATAAAGATTTTACATTAATTTTTTTTTTCTCTGAAAGACTATATTAACAGCTACTTATAAAAATTTTATTAGCAATTTTTATGGTAAAAAAATTCGTTCGAAATTAAAAAAACGATTTTTTTGTTCACTTTTTTGTAAAAAAAAAAAAAAATTTAAAGGTTTTTGAAGGTGCAACCCTTAGAGTTAATAAAAATGTTAAACATCACGTTAAAATTTGAGATCTCTACTTTTAAATTCAAGAAAAAAACCTTGCGCGTTGTTGCGCCATTTTTTTTAATGATTTTTTGAAAATTTCACCTTTGTTCTGTTTTTGCTCATCTTGCATAGGTACATATGATATAAACCCTTTCGTCAGTCATAAAATGTTTTGGTTGTACGTAGATGTTTTTTATTTAAATTATTACATCTAAGAATAATATTACCTGTGTAAAAAAAGGAATGTGCGAACAGTACGTAACGGTTTTTAACCACCTGTGCGGCAGCTAAATGACGTTATTTTATGGAGCAAAATAAATGTACCTGTTTTGCATAACTTTTAAAATTATTAACCACAAAAATAATATTTAAAAAATCAAATCAGGGGTACAGGTGACAGAAGAAAAACTGAAATCTTGCGAACTCAATGCGATGCTGATTTATTGATGCATGCTGCCCAAACACAACTACAAACGTGTGGAAAAAGAGATGCCTCTGGTCTGCTTAAAGAAATTGTGTCTTCTCCGACAAGAGCTACAAAGTTAAAAAAAAGCATACAAAGCTGCACAAGAGGAAAAAGTAAAGCAGCTAACCCCTCTAAAGACTCTTTCAATATTTGTAGAAGCTGAACTTTCTCGAAAACAATATGAAATAATCCGAAGTGCCGATAAGAAGGTTTATCCTTGCTACAATATTCTGCAGAGAGAAAAAAGTGAATGAAACATGTGCTCAAATAAATCTTCAGGATTTGCTTAATCATACTGCAAGTAGATTACTTACATATTTAAAAGATGTTTTATGTGGTTTACAAATAGAAGAATGCAACTCCTTCGAGCTAATAAGCAAATGGGGCTGCGATGGCTCACACCAGGCACAATTTAAGCAAAAGATGGGAAATGATGCCTCTGATTCTCATATTTTTCAGAGCAGTTTCGTACCGCTTCGACTAATATATGGTGCAAAAAAGGAGCAAATATTATGGCAAAATCCAACTCCTTCATCGGCGCGATATTGTAGACCTATTCGCATTAGATTTGTTAAAGAAACTGTAGATGTAATCCAAGAAGAAATCAACTATGTACAAGATGCTGTTAGTACATTACAAAACACTAATTTTTTAATGAAAGGAAAGTTATATTCCATAAAACATACAATGGTATTTACAATGATAGATGCAAAAGTATGTAATGCCGCAACACAAATTACGTCCACCATGAAGTGCTATATATGTGGGGCTACTTCAAAAGAATTTAACAATTTGAACATCAAAAGAGATGAAGACGTAGATGCACTTCCTTTCGGATTATCTACTTTGCATGCCAGAATTCGACTTTTTGAGAGCATATTACACCTGTCGTATAAACTCACAGTGAAAAAGTGGCAATTAAGATCGGATGAGGACAAAACTATTGTAAAAGAGAGGAAAAAAACTATCCAAGAAAAATTTAGAAGTGAATTAGGGCTAATAGTGGATGTACCGAAGACTGGCTTTGGAAACAGCAACGATGGCAACACCAGCAGAAGATTTTTTTCCAATCCTGAATTAGCTGCAGAAATAACTGGAATTGCATTGGATTTCATCTACCGAATCAAAGTTATTATTGAAGTAATTACAAGTGGTCACAAAATCTATTTGCACGAGTTTGCCGATTATTGCTTAGACACTGCAAAACTTTACGTTACTCTATATCCCTGGCATCCTATGACACCTACAATGCACAAGATTTTAATACATGGTACAACTGTAATGAGCGAGGCATTGTTGCCTATCGGGCTATTATCAGAAGAAGCGTCTGAGGCACGAAATAAGCATTTTCGGCTTTACAGGCAGAATTTTGCTAGAAAGTTTTCGAGGGTTCAGTGTAACAAAGATATTATAAATAGACTTTTTCTCAGTTCTGACCCACTGATTACTAGCATAAGACCAACTCCAAAAAAAAAGTCATTACCCTTTACGAAAGAAGCAATTTCTTTTATGCTTCCACCTGTACTTGGCTCTGAAGAGAATTCCGATTCGGAAGAGGATTTTGAAGAAACAGACGAAGAAGAACCATGGCACTCATCATCATCTTAGTGCAAAAGAGAAGTTATTGTAAATAAATAAGTTATTATTTTAAATAAAATTAGTTGTCACTATTATAAATTAGTTATAATTACGAATAAATAAATTCTTTTCATATAATTTAAATACTATGAAATACATAAAAGTCACATAAAATCTTAAAAATGAATATTTTTTGGAAATTAGCAAAAAAAAAATTTTTTTTTGACAGGGTCGTTCCGGGGGGTGGGTTAGGAGGGATACCTCCCCCTGCCCATAAGAGTTCAAAAATTTTATTTTTATAGAATTAATCGTTAGTAACCTTTTTCTTTTAATATTTACATTTTTTTTTTAAATATTATTTTATGTAACCGCCCACAAAAAGGGCGGGGCGAAAAGTGAAATTTTACGATCTCATGGGTCCAATTTTAGGGTTTTTAATTTTTGCCGATGTTAAAAGTTGTATTTGCCAAACAAAAGTATAGGAAAACTTTAAAAAAATTGAATTTTTCAGAGGTAGGACTAGTTTTTCTATGGGGAACTTTTTCCCCCTTGGTCCGATTTTAAGTATTTTTGATCTTTACCTGCCTATGACAATAACACATATTTCTGCCAAGTTTCATCAATCTAGGGTCACTCAATAACTTTTAAGAAGCAATATAAGCTAGAAAAAAAAGTAATGTCCGGCTAGATTGACAAAAAGCCCCTATGTGCGACGTTTGAAGCCTATTTTTCATTAACGTTGGGCGATTTTTCGTTTGGGTAATTTTTCACAAATTCCTTTGGGCGATTTTGAGGGTAATTGTGCTAGAAATCAACTTTAAACAACTGGATTATATTTTTTCCAGTATTTAATGAAAATTTTAAAATGTAAAAATTCAATATTTTAATAGATAGTAATATAGTTTGTATCACAAATATTTATTTGCGCCTTAACTGTTTAAAATGTGAGTTTATTTATCATCTTAAATTCTCTAATATATTCTAATATACAAACAATTTAATCGGTTTAAAGCAAACTATTCACTAGTGCTTCTATAATAAAGCCTATTCAACCATTTCTGCAAACATTTACATTATAAAAACCATCATACATCACAAACTACACATTTTTGTTTGGAAAAAAGATTCGTACAGACATGGACATGTCACTACATATGAAGTACAGTATATATAAACAAGCATATACTTATTTCTTAAAAGTATTTCAGGTCTTATATATTTAAACAAAGTAGCAAAATTACAAAATGCTACAAATCTCAATACGTATGATACTTTCTTAAATTATTTTCAATCTTGGGAAAAAATACTATATGTTCTTAAAGAGATTACTATCATAGAGAGTACTTCTGATTCGACTAGGTTTTTGAGACACTTTCAATTGGTTATTCTATATACACTTGTATTTTAAGAAATCCCACAATTTGCTTGTTTTGGCAAGGACCTACATTTTTACTACAATTGCCAACATTAAGCCTCTGTAGTCGTGTGCACTTACAGACCCGTGCATAGATTTTTTTTAAATACAGCAGTTTTTTGTTTCTCTTTTGCAAACACAAGGATAATAAATGTTTATAAATATATTGTGAAATATCTATTGCATATACTGCATTTACGAGAAACAATTTATAACACATTTGTATATTTTTGATTATACATATTTGTTTAGGGAGAAAAAAGTAAAAACTAAAATAATAAGAGAAAAACATTTACCATGTAATATGAAAATAACAAAAAAAATTTAGAAATTTATACATGTTCTCATATTTTACAGTACATCTGCACACTTACAAATGCACATCAGTTACAGTGGGCGGCAATGAAATTGGGAATTGCAACAGAATTTTTTTCTTTACATAAAGTATTTTTCTGAAATATCTACTTTTAATACATGTAAAAAAATTTTACTCTTTTTATTGTATTTTTAAGTTTAGAAGTCCTTGTAATCGTTCTTGTTTATGCTTATCGATAGAATGTTGCTAATATTTCGTTTCATTTTATTAGCGTTCACTGTAATTATTTATTTACATGTATGTATGTGGATTTTAACTTAAACAATTGGAAAATTTTTATATAAAATGTTTTATTACGATTAAAAATACATGCAATAGCTAAAAAAAAACGATAAATATATAAATGTATGTTAGTAAGTATGTATGTATGCACCACATTTACGTTTATGTATCTACAACATGTGAAATCTGTTGAAAATATATAAAATATATATACATAAATACACTAAAAATATTACATACTTGTGTTTTCATATTAAAATCACTTCAATACACCGTATTAAATCTTATAAAAAATTTAATATTATGAAAGTAGTTACAAAACAATTCTTTACTGAATTGCTTAAATTGAACTGTAAAATTAAATATAAATTATACCAATATGTAATTAGTAGTGAAGCCAATCGGGACTGGTTTTCGCAACTCCCGGGTTTCGGGATTTCAATAAATCAAATCACGAGATCCCGGGATTTTTCGGGATATCGGAATTTTTTTTAAGTCAAAGGATAAATGCTTTTTATAGATATTTAATAAAAACAAAGGTCTTTAAAAGAGGTTAACAAACAAAAGTTGTACAATTCATTTAATATTACAAAGTTGTTTAATTATTATATTGATAAGTAAAATTTGTAAAAATTAAAAATTGTGTTTTTCTTTAATTAATAATCAATTTAATTAAAAAATTAAATAATAATTAACATAAAATCTATATTTTACTCAATTACGCCAGTTGTTTCAATCTTAAGAAAAAAAATTATTAATATAGGAATTGAATAGAGAAAACTTGTTATTGATTTATTTGTAAGGTTCTATTATAATTTTTATTAAATGAATTAAGATGAATAATTTAAATTGGAACTCGATATGGGCACGCTTAAAAAGAATAACAAAATTCAGCTTTTTCGTTTTCAATGACAGTATTAACAGAGTTAATCAAATATTTACAAAACATTAACATTGAGCTCCCAATATTTCTCAAGGGAGAATGTATTGATGAATTTCTTTTATAAAAAAGGTAAAACAAACAAATTAAGTTAACGATTTTCGGATTGACTAAATACCGAAAATCTCGGGATTAAAAAAATTCAAGTCCCGGGAAATTTTGGGATTGGCTTCCCTAGTAATAAGTAGCAGGAATAATGCAAGTAACGAGGAAGGTTGCTTTACCCCGCATAATGTACTTAGAAATTTGGCATCTTATATATTCTGTTTGCTGCGTGAGTTTTGCAACGGTAACAAAAACTTTTATTTTCTCTGTTTCTCGTTTTATGTTTAAAATGTATCAAAAACTAACTCAGATTGCTATTATTCAGCTTTGCCGAATGTTATATTTCCTTCACCATAATACGAGTATTGACAGCCAATTGTTTCCTAGCTCAATTGGTCAGATTTTGTTAATTTTCAATCCTAAATCCTTTTTATATATAAGAAGTATGTAAGACAAGTTTGGTCCTCGAATGTTAAGTGGTGTGGGCGTTACTGTACCAAACCCATGACCTTTGGAAGAAAGAGGTAGTTATGTGTCTACAACTAGGTCATTTATGAACCGATCTATTAAGTTTTTTTCATGTAAATGTTAAAAAATAGAGTTCACTAATGATAAGACGATTTAAAAAAGTAAAGATTTATGGGTATGTGTCGTTTTTGGGTAAAAATTAGAGGCAGTCCTGGACTTTTGCAGATTACTGAGCCAATTGTGAATTTTAATAGCAAACTAAATTTGTAACAACATATGTAGTTCCAATTATATCTGGGCGTTTGTAAAACTCCTTTCAACATACATAAGAACAGACAATCTGAAGAATGGATAAGTAGAAAACGTTAAATCAACTTCGCTCTCATAAGGCGTATAAAATCAATATTGTTAAATTGTGCCTGTGCTGAAAAATTTATTATTACCTATAATGTTAATATTCATTAATTAATTAGCCTTATTATGGTTCTCGATGTCGAAAACGGCTCTGTAGTAGATTAAAGAACGCAAGTTGTGTGTTACAAAATTCGATTTACGTTGTTACCGATATCGCGAACCGTAATAAGGTGTTCTGTATTTATATGAAATTGCTAACATTCAAAATATTTTTCTTCAACAAAAAAGGCCGATTGAAATAAAAACCCATTTATTTCTTCCAGTGTATTTGGTTGCAGTAATAAACATGGCTGCATATGTTTTTCTGTTATTTGGTTCACAATTTGGCAGTTGATCAAATGCATTCTTTTTCCGTTTAATGTAATTGAAATTTCTAAAATAGTTTTGGCTTAAAATTTGGTGCGCGGTTAAGCTGATCCTTTTTTGTGGATACATGAAAAATACTTGTGTAATATTAAAATCCACATGCACAATATTTTTTTAAGTTTAGCTTAAAAAAAATAATTTAAAATTTTCGTTTATAAATATCTTTTCTTGACAAAAAAGTAAACACTACAAGCAAAATGTTGGAAAACCAATAATGTGTGTTTGAGAACTTCGGTGAAATTTTAACATACATATTTTTGTTTTTTGCAATTCAGAACAAGTTATAAAGTATAGTCGGCTAAGAACGAACATACTTTTACTTCCCCACACCACTTTGGAAAATCATCCAACCTTTTGGGTTAGCCAAGATGGGGCTACATTACATACTGCAAGTGCTTCAATTGCTTTGGTAAGGGACATATTCGGCAAACGCATTATATTGCGCACAAGCGATTTTAATTGACCTCTGCATTCACTGGAATTAATAGCTCCTAAAATATTTCATTAGGGTGATTTGAAAGAAATGTGTACATAAATATGAAATGAGAAAATTTTCACGTCTTTGTGATCTTGAAAAACTCCCACAAAAAAAATTTTCTCACTTTATTTTTGCTGGTGAACACAACACGAATGAAAGAAGTATTTCTTATAATTCGAATATTATAGTTTACAAAATTTATCTTCAGGGCAAGATCCGTTAATAAGACACAAACTGATATATTGCTCAACAAAAATCAAAACAACAGGCCGATTGCCTGCGGATTTAACAATCATTTGAAAGACGTGGTAGAATTTTAGAAATGATCTTATAATTGAAAATTAATAGTCCAATAATCTAATGCAGCAATCACACTATCACTCCAATACTAAATATTTTTTTCTTTGTTTTTTTACTTTTCTATAAAATATAACACACGTGAATATTTTTCAACAAAAATTTCTTTGATTTAAGATTTATTTAATCTTTCTTCTTTTTTACATTCACTAAGAACTGATACCGTGAAAAAAAATTTCACAGTAGATTCACGATGGCATTTTTCTATTCGAGAGGAATAAAAATTTCATGGGAACAAAAATTTCATGTGATAACAAAAGTTATTTTTGGGAATACAAAATTTATTATTAATAAGATTTAACTTGAACGTGCTAAATTCCCAATTTTTATTTTTGATAAAAACACTGAAATTTATTGTCGGGGGAAAGCTAGTTTATATGCGCATTTCGCTGGTTGCTTAGGCCTGTGCATTAATCAAGAATAAATATTGGGAATTTAGCACACAACAAAATCTTAATAATGAATAAAAAATTTTGTATTCCCGAAAATAACTCTTAGTTGTAGATTCTTTTACGTTTACATGACAGTTCAGTCCCAGCTAGCCGACAGTAGCAGTAATGTAAACGTACAGGAAAAAAGTAAGAAAATCTATCTTCTACAGATTTAAACGTTACGGTTAAGTTACATCTTACTGCTAACTATATTCTTTCTAATTGCTTAACAAAAAACAAACTGAAGCTGCTGATTTGCAACGTTACTGTTACTAACTGGGGCTTTACTCTTGATATTAAGCTTTGGCCCTAACATTTTTTTCGGTTTAAAGTGATTTTCAGGAATGAGCAATTTTAATTAACTGAAATTAGCCGCACGTGACTAATATTTTGTTTTTGAATCTTTCTTCGATACTAACATTTTTTAAGAGTTTGGGCAAACTCAATCGATTTAAGGGACCGAATTTTAGTAATTTTAACCGCAAAGTATTAAGGCTGAAAATAATCATAACACAAAATGTTTTCAAATTTGATTAAATCTATAACTTGATCATAAATAAGCTTTACTTGTCTATTTTGGTGATCATTTGTATATTTTGCAAATTCAATAGGCGCCTTTTTTGTATGGAAAAAATCGTATATGTTTGTCCCTTAATTCATTTTAAAATAAGAATCTGTAGAGTGCCCCGGTACGCTAAGTGGTAGTAATCAAGGATGTCAGTGTTGGAAATAAATATATTATTTACACTAGCACAGAAAAAATAGAAAATATCATATTTTTCTTTTGTACTCTTTCTCACGTTCTGATATCAATTTTTATTATTTTAACAAGCCATAAAAATGACTAAAAGTCCTTAAAACTATAAGAAATGGCAAATATTCGGTAAATATTGCTAAATTAGCGCGAATTTTCAAAAATTTTCCAACAGCGGTATGAAATCAAAGTCTAATATTTATTAAAAATCGTTAAGCTGTAAAGAATCAGAAAACTTATACTTGATTCACATATATTTGAATCACTAGAGGATTCAATATCACCAAATTCATCATGGAAGGATAACTAGATACTAGGGTGTTCAGCTGATTAATCGAACAACTTTAGACGATTAATTGCTCAATTAATTTAAAATTGCTTATTTCCATTAAAAGATTAATCGCAAAACAATACACAAATGGGCTTTCTGTTAAATCTATAATTTTTTAAAGTTTTAAGTCAAATAAACAAACCAAATGTATGTGTCCGTAATTAAAAAAAAACACCAGAATATATATTCTTTATAGGGTCTTAGATCAATATTTTAGAAATTACAAACGGAAAAGGGTATAAAAACAGTCACATATATGGGCGTACTGCTTACTGAAAACAATTTTATTATATTATATTTTTAAGACCCAATTTTCCCGATTATTTAGAAGACATGTCTTTTTTATACTTATTTTTTAAAGCAACTTTAAAAACCTTGTTAAATTTTCACTATGTTTCTATTTCTGTAGCCATGGTTGATCTTTTCTGATTTCCTTCGTATAAAAACATTTAAAATTTCGTTATTCCACATAATTTTGATGTGTATTATTTTTTTTTGTTTAAATATTATATTAAAATTTTTTTATTTTTCTATATTTTTTTTTTTGTCATTTTAAAATAAGAATGAAACATAAATTAAAAAACACAAATAAGTACAAAGAAGAATGTCAAAAAAGAAACCCAGAAAATACGATGCATGTCTTTTTTTCCTACCCTGCTTACTTCTCTACCCCGCTCGCTATCAAACGAAAAAAGACATGATTTAAAAATAGGGGAAAAAATCATAGTAAAAATTGGGTGTAACCCTGGAGCAATACGTTCCATAAATCACTTTCAAGTTGTTCACAAAAACTGCTTGTCAAAACTTGTTTTAATTGATAGCTGTGTCGCAGGTTGCCCCCAACGAAGAAACAGCTCAAAATATTAGCATGACTGAAGAGTTTTTTTAGAACACAATTCTTTTTTTTTTATAAAGAACATTTATTTTTTAGGAAATATATTTTTTATAAAGATTAATAAATTGAACGTAAAATTGGCAAACAAATGGAAAGGTAAAATTGAGAGCAATCTCGTGTTCAATTTAAAAAGTGTGAGTGCGTTAGTAAATAAGTGAGAGAGTGTAGCAAATTAAAGGAAAGACAAAACTTGATCGTGTGGCTTCCAAGTAAAGCAAAACAGTTAAACAACATTTTATTTTTAAAAGATTTTTTTAAAAAATCTGCTTAAATGTTTGTGATATATGATCTCAATACAGGTTTTATTTTTTTTTATCGTTGTAAAGGTTTTTTAAATTAATATGAATTATTATGTTTGTTTTGTTTTTTTTTTGTTAATAAAATATTAAAATACTTGTACTTTATAATGTTTACTTACTCGAGTACCAATTAAGGATGCCAAACGGGAAATCCCGAATCCCGAGATTTTTTTGGAGTCCCGGGATTTTTAACATATCAACTTTTATGTACAAAAATGTTCGTTTTTTTTTTTAATTTTTATACACTTTCCAGAAATTTTGTTAAAAAATTATATTTAATAATATTTTTTATTGCAAATAATTCTTATTTTTGAGTTAAATTTTTGTTTTTGGAATACAGCGAGTATTTAAAATTTTCATTTTTTGCTTGATACCTATATGACGACTATTTCTGGATTTTTGTATTTTGCTTAATAAAAACCATTATTTTAAGTGAACGAAATTTGCAGATTCACATCTCAAGCCTTTTTTGCAATTGTGTTTAGCAAGTTCAGCTTTGGCTTAAGACATATGTAATACCAAAATAAAAATGATTATTTTTATGCAAAATATAGAAATCAAAATATAGAAATTGTTATATATCAAGCAAAAAATAAAAATTATTCACGATCCAATTAAAATAAAAATTATTATTTTTATGCAAAATATAGAAATTGTTATATACGAGTATCAAGCAAAAAATAAAAATTATTCACGATCCAACTAAAGTATATTCAGAAACTAAGGAATAAAAGTTGATATAATTATAACAATTAAGTCGTTATATATATACAATAGCTCATATTCCTTCCGGTATAATAATAATAAAAAATTTGCTTAAAAAACATACGGTTAATAATATAATTTTTTTTGTAAATAAACACTATCTGACATATTCATAAAAAAATTATTTAGACTTGAAATCTGTTTTAAGAAAAATTTGTATAAACATTTTGTTTTAAAATAAATTTCAAACGTACTTAAGATATTGATTATGAATCTCGCCCTCACCATGGAGGTGTACTGCACTGCAGTCGACATAGTTTTACAGTTCTTAACTCAGCTATCGAGATCGATGAGGGACTACACTTTGCAGTGTATTAATGTCGTCACAACCTTATTCACATTAAAAATTGAATTGCTATCAAAAAATGAATTGACCTAGAAAAACTAAGAGATACGAATATTTTTTTAAGCTTTTTTCAGATCATGGGTGAGGCCAGTGTTATAAACATATGTATACAATAAATTGTTTTGTTGTCTTCATTTTTAAAAATTTATGTTACGTATATAAAACTTTTGAATATTCAAAAAGTGTTGTTTATTAAAAAAAAATAGCATCTTAAAGAAACACATTGATCCCGAATCCCGGAAAATCCCGGGATCCCGAAAATACCGGGATTTCGTGATCGGGATTTCCAAAAATCAGTCCCGATTGGCATCCGTAGTACCAATGTTTTCTAAAATTATCGAAAAAATCTCTTAATCTATAAAATTTCTGGATTTTGAATTGTTCGATTGATTTTATTCGTTTTATCGAATAAGTCAAAAATGCAAAATATCGATTTATCGTTTAATCGAACAAAAAAATTCGATTAATAGCACACCCTACTAAATACTCTTACTTTTGAATTCACAGATATCTTGGATCGTTTTTAAAGCTTTTCTTAGCTTTGGAAAGATAATTATTGTAACATTGGATATTTAGTAAATTGTAGGCTGATATTGTCGCTGCATATCAAGCATAGTCTGTCGATAGAGATGAATTTTTATATTTCTTATCACTGTACGATGTTTTACTTTTGATAAGAATAGATTCACTAAATAAATTTAATTAACCATTATAAAAAGAATAGAATATAGATAAATAGAAAATGGAATTTCAAAATAGAATCAATTTTAGTTGGGGAAAAATTATTGGGTGGATAATAAGTAAACCAGTTTTCAGTAGCGAGTAAATGATTCAATTAATAAAAGTCAGCATTTCCAAAGTCAAAAATTACGTTCTCATTGACATTTGAATTTAAAACATACTGGACTTAAACGAACAAGTGAATGTCCACAGTAAATTTTCACGTTGTACCAGCAATTTAAGTATTTTTCTAATTTATAAAAGCGTGTGTTCTTAAAAAAACCTAAAAACATTTCAAAAGGTAAATAGCAATTTGTGTGATATTTAAAATATATCTTTATGCAGATATCATCTCTGGAGATATTTCGAACAGGACTTTAAAGACGAAGGTGCTTGAGGCGCCCCAAAACGATAAGTTGCAAGGGTTCTTCGACGTCATGACTTATTAATCAGCTTTAAAAATTTGACCTAAATGTGTGCTAAATAAAACTTAACTCCTTTCCAAGTACTTCTTAAGAGACGGTAAATAATACATTACTAAATTAAGCTGCCAAAAATGAAACATTGTGTAAAATAGACGCCCGTTGTCTTGCCTAGGACGGAATAGGCATTAAGACACTAAAAAATCTTAAATTGTTCTAGCATATATTCATGCTAAAAGCTACAACATTCAAGCGGAATCAACAATATGGTAAAAAATCATCAGTTTTATTAATTAAAACCCCAGGAACTGAGAAACAAAAATTGAAGAAATCCAACAATGTCATGGAAGCTTTTGAATTGTGGTCGACGAATGAACAGATATTTCATACAAAAAACATATTCATTGAAATATATGCATCCTGGATATGAGTTTTTGTATCGAAATTTTCTAAAATATGGTTGAAGTCTACTGATTCTTAAATACGAGCTTAACCACCAACAATTAAAACTTATTTAAAATAAAATTCGGAGAATATTTCAAATACTAAATTTAAAAAGTACTAATTTTTTAAAACGAAATTTCTTTAAAAATATCAAATAATAACTATGTATTTTGTGGGTTCCTTCCTTACCTGTAAGAATTTTTTTGTTTTTATTCAAATTATCTTTTTATATCAAGACCGAAAACCGTGTTTTTAATATAGAAACTATTCGGAATATTCAAAACAAGGTTTCTGAAAAAAGTCGAATTATCGATCTCTTTAATAGAGCCAAATAATTCGTTATTTTCCTCTAAATTTGTGGAGGTGTTAAAATACTTTGTGCCCAGGTTTTATGACCAAGTTATGTTTGGAAGATTAAAGGCTCCAAGTATTAACGCTATGTCGCCAGGTCAGGACTTACCAACAACAAGTTCAATTGCCCTGGGATGTAACTCATATGATCGTAAACAGTATGCTGAAGGAATATATAAACAAGCATAATTTTCGATTCAAATGAAACACATATGGAAACTCGTTTGAAAATCGGTTGAGTGGTTCTCGAGTTATAAAATGACGAACATAGGACAACTTATTTTTATATATATATTTATACATAAAAATCTAATTCATCCATTTGTTTTGTATCACGTATTAAATTTTTATATTTTGAAACGAACTAAGCTGAGTGAAGACTTTTACAAATTACAACTAAAATTAAGTAAACTACTTTAATATCAGAAAAACATTTTTTTTAGAAAATAACTTAAAAACTTTTTTTGTATCTCAAAAAACTTCCAAAAAAGATAAATCTTACGATATGACAACTCTGTCCCAAGCTGTTTTAATTTCTTAAATTATATATTCTTTAGTTGCATATTGTCTGCCTTACTCATACACTTTACGAGATAGTAATCCCTATACATTTTCTATAATATTCAGGTCAGGAGAATATGGGGGTCACTCCAAAATTTTGACATTCTGGCTTCGAATCCATTCTTTTACAACTCTTGCTGTAAGCATCGCGGCATTATCTTGTTACAATATCCACAGAATAGGTCCAAAAAATTCGCCAAGTGTTGAAAAGCCTTCTCAACTACAGTTTTGTAACTATTAGCGTTCATTCTAGATGAAAGAAATGAAAGATCACATGTTCGATGGTATAAAATTGCCCTCCACACCAGGGCTGTCAGATGTGGCGATTTCTCGCCAAACGTGGCGATTTTCAAACTCTTTTGGCGATCTAATTTTCGATTTGGCGACATGGCGATTTTTTGGCGATTTTTAAAATAGTTGGCGATTTTGTTGGCTATTTTTGTTGAGCCATCTATTTGTTTTGAAATTTGTTAAATTCAAAACGAAGAAATAATATTTTTTTATTCTAGTATTTCAAAGTATGAAATTTGATGCATTCATATGTATGACCAGTATTTAAAACTTAATAATGTTGAAATGGCTGATAAAGATAATCTTCGAGAAATTTTTTTTTCACATTTAAATGTGCTCTTGAAAGAAGTAATAGGTAAAATTCTTTAAAAATGAATATAATGAAAGTTTATGAAAATTTTTTCATTATAAAATGTGACAAATTATCACATAAAATTTGTTGTTTTTAAATATATTTTAAAGATTTTTTATGAATCCTAACTTACCCTTGGATGTTAATGAAATACAATAGAAAAAATACAGTTTGTTAAGAGAAAATTGTAATGATGATATTCAATCTAATTAATATCAGTTTAGGCCAACAATTTATAGCTACAAGGATTCGGCAGGTACCTGTATTGAAATATTGAAATTCACTAAATATCTGCTTTGAAGTAGAATGCGATATGAAGTTTTCGACACGTTTTTACGAGCCAAAAGTTATATGAATATAAATAGCACATGTTGCATTTCTTTTCTACCTTCACAATGTATTTTAAAAAAGAAGACAACAAGTTAGTCTTCTTGGTGAACTATATAGCGTTTTAGTTATATAATAGAACTGCAACTACATACAAATATATTGTACATCCAATATTTGTTTAATACTTACCGCAAAATCCTTTTTTTGTTACTTTAAGTAGACTTCTATAAAATATTTTAAACATTGCACCTTTTTGTTAAATAAAAATTAAACAAAATATATGGCGACTTTTTTTGAATTTTTGGCGGATTTTAGGGATACGGAACAAATTTTTTTTGGGATTTATGAAAAAATAGTTTTAATTATTCTAAAAATACATATATTATTGTCGAAATCGAAAAAAATAAATGCTTTGGCGATTTTGGCGATTTTTGACATTGAATTTGGCGAAAAAGATCGAAATCAATCTGACAACCCTGCTCCACACCATCACACTACCCTCACACCTATGCAGATGACTCAGGTAACGTTATTATTTTCATAAATCGTGAAAATAATAATTATAACCAAATAGACCTTCCAAATTAAACTTTTTTCATTAGAAAAAACAATATGTTGAACTTCCTTTTTATAACAAATGTGTTCACGGGCAAACTGAAGCCGTTTTGCTTTACGAGTGGCATTGAGAGGTGGCTTTGTTTAATTTTTAATCTTTTGCATACTTGGCACTTCGTATAATACGTTTTACCGTTGCTACGCTTACTGTACACCCGTTTTTGTTTAATTTTTGCAGCAGAATCACTCGAATTAGAGGCAGCTCTTATGATAGCTCTTCTGTGCGCTTTTGTTGTGACTCTATGTGTACGTCCCTTCATGTTTTTTCTGTAATCAGAATGTTTTCTTATACAATTGCTGACAACATTCTGACTTCTTCCAAATTTTTGCAACATTTATATGACTTAGAAGACCCATTTCCACAAACGCTTTAATTTTACCTTTTTCTTATTCAGTTAATGGCTTACTGCATCCCAAAAAATGTACATGTGTTTTTACTGCATTTTTACAAAAAAGGAAAAATAACCAAACTATTTATTGTACCTCTATTTTGATTCTCTAAATTATTTGCATACAAAAGACCTCTCAACCTTAGTTTAACTAA
This sequence comes from Pollenia amentaria, assembly GCA_943735925.1. Classification (NCBI taxonomy): domain Eukaryota; kingdom Metazoa; phylum Arthropoda; class Insecta; order Diptera; family Polleniidae; genus Pollenia; species Pollenia amentaria. Next base: position 93,898,360 of record OX031010.1, read on the forward strand.
TTTGTTCTCTTGAAGGATGTATTAAGAAAAATAAAAGTGATAATTGAAAAAGTTATGAACCTAAACCAGTGAGCGGCAGTGTATGTACACAAAGTTGCAGTTTCTGGCCCGCTACAGCCTTCGTCTTTGTGCCACACTGTCAAAAATTAACAAAAAGTCTCTCAAATGCATTAAAAAAACAAAAACAACATCAAAACACATTTGAATTCGTAGGGAAATTGCGATCAATTATAATATGCATAAGCTTCTATCAAAAATTAACAAAAAGCCTCTCAAATGAAATTAAAACACAAAAACAAAATCAAAAAATTTTTGAATCCGTACGGAAAGTTATATCAGTTTCACACTTTGCTTGAGCAAATGACAGATTCATAAAACTTAGCAAAAAGTTTCCTTAAGTAGAATATGGTTTGACACATATAATTTACATGTATTCGCACAGTTGCTTAAGCCATATTATAGTTGATCCTTAAAGCCGCTGAGATAACACCTAATAAAAGAGCTTTTAAAGACGTATCTCTATATCTCCACTGAAATACCTTTTTTAAGTCTCTATTATTTGCTCTATATTTATTAAAAATTGTAAAATAGAATCGGGGCGACTAACCCACCTTGTTTCGCATAAAACTGAAAGTCTAGCTCCCAAATACTTAATTAAAACCGCATTTCTCTAAGCATGGTGGTTTTGGAAAATTAAGTTGTTTCTCTTACAAAAGAAACTACTTCTTCAATTATTAATTCTTTGCTTAAAGAAATGGAGTTATTAATATTGTGGGAATAGCATAACGTTTATTTTTTTATATAAAAACCCGCTTCTTCCCATATTATATGCAAAACGTAAAACACTTTGTATACATTGTCAATTCATAGAAAGAAATCAATGCCTGCTATGAAATATACATATAAGAATGAAACGCTTAATATAACAATTAAGACTGCTATATTCGGCTATTCGGCTATGGCGATGTTAGGCACCCTTAACCATGGGGCGATAAAATTATATAAGCACCGTTCAGTAGATATAACATTTGACATTTATCATATCGGGCCTTTGCTGCAATATAGTCATAACTCACATTTGAATTTTCTAGCACCTAAAAATGTTATTCTTCTCTCTAGAGTTGAATATAGAAGATATTTGTATGAAATTTTTACACAATATGAAGAAGCGATATGATGATTACCTACACATTATTAGCTCGTAGGCTTCCATAGGTTCCACTGTGAACTTAAGAATCAAATACATTAGCTCAAAAATCAGCGTTTTTGAGTTATGACTCTATTGCAGCAAGGGCTCGATATATGTAGCGCGAATCACACGTTTGCATAGAACCCATACTTACGCAAACAAAATCCCTCACAAAATGTACAACAAGAGATTTTTCCGAAAAAAGAGGAAAGTAAAATATACAAACCAGATAAAGAAAGCGAAATAAACAAACAAAACCAACAAAACAAGCAAAACACTTCGAGTTAAATGTTAAGGGTCCGCCAAATAACCTTTTTTTTTGAAAATGCTATAAAAAAAAACTACTGAATATTTTCTCAAATTTCTTTTTTTATTTTAAAGTACAACCCTTCCGGTTAATAATGGAAAATAATTTTATTCAAATGGCGTCATACCAAGGTCTTTATGCAAAATTCGTCTCAATGATGTCTCCGAAATGTTCAATTGTTGAGAACGACGGTGAATTGACTTTCTGCGACAGCAGCAATATTCTCGGGTGTACGCACTGTTTTTGGCTTTTCACGCTTTGGTTTATCGATGAGGACGCCAGTTTCTTTCACTTTTTTCACAAGACAACGAACATACGGAACTGACGGTGCTTCTCTTCTTCCAAAATCCGTACGCAATTTTCGCACACATTCTGGAACATTACCATGATTATCAAAGTAATGTCGCAATATTTCCTAGCGTTGTTCAAGCGTTTACACAACCATATTCGTTCAGCGGAAGGATAAAACTAATTATCTGTCAAATCAGACATGAGCTAAGTGTTACTATTCACGAAATAAGCACTAGTTGAATTTACTAATGAGAAATAAAAAGGAGGCAGTGTGTTCAGTTCTTCGAGTTTCTCCAAAAAAATTTTCATACTTAGAAAAATATTAAATATTTAACGTCTGCCCCTAAATTATGCTTATGCATACAAGAGAGTGAATAGTAGGCAATTTAAAGGGCCGATGTTGAATGTGAACTACTCCTAAACGTCAAGATTTTTTCTGCATTTCATTTGACATTTCTCAATTTCAGACTAAAGGTACGGTCACATATGGCAAATATTAGCCCCAAATATGTTTGCCTTTATTTGGCAAATTTTTTTTCAAAACAATGTAGGTTTCATTTTGTGGTCACACTGCGCACATTTATTTGCTCATATTTGTTTGCTCGAACAGATGTCAAATAGCGGCAAACACACATATTAGCAAACATGTTTTCCATATGGTCACACTTAAAAAAATATTTGCCGAAGCAAAATATTTGACCAAACTGTCAAAATATATAAATTTATTTGCCAAAACACTATTATACAAATTGTGATGGAAAATATAGAGGAATTTCTTTCAATTAGAGCGTGTTCTATTTTGATCTGGCAAACCATCTGACATCAGCTGTTTTGCAAGTCGTCTGTTTGTGGAGGCAAATATATATTAAAATCTATTTACTTACACATATTCTTAAAAAAAAACAAAATTTTTAATTAACTAAAATACAATAAAAAGTGAATATAAATATATAAATCAGTAAATAGTTTGCTAATATGAATGTTTTTATGTTATGTCAGGTGAAACCAAAAAGGAACGTGTTAAAGCAAAAATGATTAACCTTCTGTAATTGTCAATTTTGACAGACATGTGAAATTACATATGGACTTTACATCTGACAAACCCACCGCAAAATAAATATCGTGTAAAATTGCTTAAACATTTTTGAAAGGTTGAGTTTAAAATCGATTATACATATATGATTTCAGTGTTCTTTTTATATTTCGTAATCCATTTTTGAAATCTTAAAATGGTAATTACTCAAAAAATGGTTTTATACAATAACTAGCATTTAACCCGCTACTTCGTTAGCATCTCCTTTTCTTTCGTGGACATATTACGCCAAAGTTTATGTTTCTAGGTTTTAACCAGCTACTTTGTAATAGGTACGATTTTCACCTCTTAAACGTTCGAATTTCGAAAATGTACCAAATTTTTATTTGTATTTTTTAGATACGTTATGAATGTGATATAGTTTTTATTTTAATGTTTATTGGTTTAAAAGATAGATGGCATAGCAAAAAAGTTTAAAAATACAAATTTTACCCGTTTACTCCCCAAAAAGGCCGAATTTCAAAATAGTACCAAGCACCTGTCCGCTTATTTTTTTTTTATTGAACAACAATAAGTACTAAATTTTTGACTAAAAAAAAAATGTTTTGTAAAAAAGTACCAAAAATAGTTACGGTTTTTACCCCTTAAATGTCCGAATTTCGAATAAGTACCAAATTCGTATTTGGATTTTTTAGATAAGTTTCAAATGTGATATAACCCTTATTTCTATGTTTATAGGTTTAAAAGATAGATGGGGTGACAAAAAAGTCCAAAATACAGATTTTACCCGTTTACTCCCTATTTCCCCTTTTTTGTACTTTTTTCTCCCCATTGAAGCATAAAAAAATTTAAATATTGTAGTGGGAGCCCATAATTTAATACGTCTATGTCAATAAATAAAAACAATGTTTTGTAAAAAAGTACCAAAAATAGTTACGCTTTTTACCCCTTAAACGTCCAAATTTCGAAAAAGTACGAAATTTGTATTTGGATTTTTTAGATAAGTTTCAAATGTGATATAACCCTTATTTCTCTTATTATGGGTTTAAAAGATAGGTGGGTGACAAAAAAGTACCAAAATACAGGTTTTACCCGTTTACTCCGTTAAAGGGCTGAATTTCCAAAAAGTACCAGACACCTGTCCGCTTATTTTTCTAAAGAACAACGATAAGTATGAAATTTTAGTTTTAGAGATATAAGGTTACCGAATTTAACCGTTTTTACCCCCTAAACATTCGAATTCCAAAAATCCCGTCTTTGTGATCGATTTGGGGAGAGCTAGCCCTGGTCCAAATTTCAACGTTACAATTTTACAATTTTATATATATAGATTAGATAACTTTTTTATCTTTGATCCAAGGCAGTAACCGCACGACGATTTGGCTACAACAACAAAAAATACTGAAAATCAAAAACGAATTTAATGTAATTCCAAGATCATGTGTTTTTTTTAATAAATAAATTAGATAAATGTTACATTTTACAAAAATATTATTACAATATTTTTGATTTTAGTAGTATTTTTTTTTTTAAGTTGTTCCCAACAGCAGTTATTTGCTACTGTTTGCTCTTACAAAATAATTGTAAGAACAAATATTTGTTTGCTTAAAATACAGGCAAATATTTGTTTTTGAGTGGTCACATTAAAAGCATTTTTGTTTGACACCAAACAAATTTATTAGCCCAAAATCAGCTGTTTTCCTGTTTGTCGCAAATAAATATTTTGTGGTCACATTACGGCAAACAAATATTTGACGTTTTTCGGCAAATGTTTGCCATATCTGACCGTACCTTAACTCAATTTGAACCATGGAAAGATACACAATCGAGCAACGCGTTAAAGTTATTCAGGCTTATTATGAAAATGCATTTTGTGTACCTTCGTGATTTTTTCAATCAGCATAATCGAATGATAATCCAAGTGTGATTGTCGAAAAACCAATACACCCACAAAGAGTGACTGTGTGGTGCGGTTTATAAGCTAGCGGCATCATCGGGCCGTATATTTTCCAAATGAGGCCGGTCAGGTAGTTACTGTGAATGGTGTTCGCTATCGTGAGATGATAACGAACTTTGTATGGCCCGACATAATTGAACCATACCAATATTATCATAATAAAAAGAAATGACAATAATTTCCTAAATAATGTGTGTTTTGTTCAAAATCAACATCGGCTCTTAAAATTTAACCACCCTTAATTAAAAACTTGAATTTTCCGAATTTAACCAAACTTATTCTTTCTTTACATCTCCATCGCTCCAAATCTCTCCAACCGTTCTCACGTGATGCGATTAAACACATGGACCGTTTAATTTGTATGTATGCATAAGTATGTATATCGATTTAAGCGAAGCCTTTTTTCTATGTCTCTTTCAACGGTAGGGTGGCTGCTTTAACTTAAAATGGTATGAACGTTGAAGCCTAATCTAAAATAATTGCAATATTTGCAATTAAAACTTTATTTTTTACCTATTTTTAAAGTAGTTCGTTCAGAAACTTGTCGATATGAGTATTTTTCAATTCAACATCCTCTCCTTCGCTAGATGAAGATAATGTTTTTATCTGAATATATTCATTCGAAATAGGAATGGCGGCATGACACGAACAGTTGGAAAAGAGACAAAGAAAAATCAACTTCGCTTAAGTAATGTATATAACTCGTTTAATTTCTCGTAGTCGTAACGTGCACTTTTCTTTAAAAGTTTCCACATTGGGCTCCAACAAATAAACAAAAGAAACTTTCAATGTCGTTTCATTTTTTTTTTTAACCTTAAATCACACAAATCAGATTTAATAAATACTATTGCTCAAAATTACAATATTAAATTTTATTTTAAGACTATTTTTTTACAAGAGCGAAAGAAAATAATTATATCTTAATAAAAAAACACCACCTTCAAAATTTCAGGATTTTTTAAGAACAGTTTGTGGTATTATATAAAATAATCAGCCAAAAAATAAATTAGGTTTTTGACTTAGTCATTTTTAAAATTTAATATTTTGCAGATATTACACTTTTAAGAAAATTATTTTTTTTTAATATACGGTTTGTAGCTCCAAGTATTCTCGTTAAAATGACATACAAATCATCTTCGTGTGTGAAGCAGTTCTGAGATATTGAAAAAATAAGCTGAACACATTCGGCTAAGTCGTCGAAATTATGACATTTTGAATATGGCATAACTTTTGAAAACAAAAGAAATTTTTAATTTTTTTTCGTTCGCTCCATACAGGATGTAAGGAACCTTCTCACCAAATTTCATTCAAATCGAATGGGATCAGGTCCAACTCTTGGTCGATTTGACATTGAATTACACATATGTAAGATTGGTTCGAGTTATAGAGAACTTCGTGTAATGGATGTTCGAGTTATGTAAGGAGAACTGTATGTTGTTTATTGTTTTAGAGCTGGCAGTAGCTCTAATTCGTTCGAGTTAGAGAAAATTCAAGTTAGAAAAGATCGAGTTATGGAAGTTCGATTAAAAACTCATGAGCAAAATTTAAATTTTTCATCCCTGATTTGGTTCTTGTTTTTCTATAAAAATACAACTGAAGCTCGATTCACCCATGCGTTCCGGAGAAATTTCTTTTTATTGAGTTTGACGTCTTGACTACTTTTGAAACACATATGTATACCAAAACCAGTCAAATTCAAAATTGCAAGATATGCAGTACGAACAGCTCAAAAGGGTGGAACTTTAGCCCCCTCTAAGATAAAATTCCGATATGAAATTTTAAAATACCCAAACACCAGAATCCGTTGACAGAACCAATTGATTTTTAGAACAGTTTGAAATTAAAAAACATGCATTTGCATGGAAATCGTAGCTCTAGTTATTATACACCTATTATTTAAAAATGTATATTCAAATTTAATGCTAAGCTCATCACTTGAAATTCAGTCTTCCCAGTCATGTTGAAACAAATTTTAAGCAGATAACATTGACTAAGGGCCAATAAATCAGAGCAAGTTAAACTATCTTTTTGGTTTAAAACGTGTTTAAACCAACAAATATATAAATCAGCAAACATATTAACCATCTTTAAAAGCATAAAATTGGTCGTTTAAACTACTAGATTTATCGTAGTGCTGCCACATGCTATTTTTTTTATATTATATCACAGTGATGGAAAATTTAAAAATTAAGATGGTACTGACCACCAAGCAAAAGAGTACTCTATACAACATTTTGGTACTTTTTATGAAACATATTTCTTATTAAAAAATATACTCAAAAACACAACAATTTCAAAAAGTAAAAAATATATTAATTTTAATATAAAAAAATAAAATTTTGGTCAGCAAACACACAAAATAAAATCAATGTAAAATCGTCGAAAACGAGGTGGATTTTACATTTTTTCATATTAATTTAACATTCCAGTTAAGTTAGAGCAAAATTAGATTGATATTGAAATAACACTACGACTCACGTTGAATTAAAGTTGTTTCAAGTTAAACCAACTTGAATTTAAAGTAGAATCAGTTTAATTTGAGTGTGAAATAATAGTAAGAAGAAGCTTCAGAATCTACATATGTTTTTGTTTTAGAATGATTGTAAACACTTACCCCCAGAACTTAAGAGAGAGAAAGAATATTATTATTATGTTCCTGTTGCACATTGTTGTTTTCCCCGATGTTTACAGAAGCACTCACAATTAAAAGACAACAGCAGAAAAGGCACGATATGTTTTCGTCATCATTATTCTTCGAGAATTTGTTGTATTCAACTAAATAATACTAGAATTCGTCTTTGTTTTTTATATTATTTTATATATAAAGATAAAAAATACATGTATTTCTTCTTGGAGAGTTGTTGTGGTTTTCACACATAACACGTAAAACGCGATTTTATGGATTCAATATTGAACAATGTTATTTTGACATTATTCATTTAAAATTAATATGAAACAATGGTAAATTTAAATAAAATCCGTACTTTGGCCGAAATTGACTATGATTTTCAATCAACATTGCGCCTTGTTGATTTGACATTGGTATTTTTTCTGTGTGCATGTATGAACATATACTTTCTAGAATTGTATAAATCTTAGCCCACTTGAAGCAGCCTCCATTTTTTTGTTAAGTTTAAAAGCATCTTTTTATTTTCGTTCTTCATTCCCGAACAAAAAGTTTTCTAGTGGTGTTCAAAATATGTTTGTTAACTATTGGTGATTAAAAATAGTGAAACCATGTAGTTGAAACGCATTTAAATTGACATTGGTGCTTGAAGAATATCAATATTTTTGCAACAAAAAACATGAACGAAAAATAACTTTAAATTGTATGTTATTGGCCCGTACAATATTTTGTCAGTGTTTAAAAAAGTCACCATGGATTTCTTTACAAGGAAGCATAAAAAGAAAAGAGTACTAAACCTGACGTGGGGGTACTGTGGTATTTCTGAAAAGAAAAACTACTGAAAAAAGTACCATAGTACTGAATTTTCCATCACTGTTATATCACATATAATACATAGGACACTGATTTACAGCTGTTGAGTTTAAACTTCATATACACTTACGTTTTGTTCAACTAAGCCCGAGTTTACACATTTACTAATTTATTAGCCATAAGAGGTATATACTTTCAGCCTATTTGTCAAATAATTTTTTTATTTAGAACAAATCTGCTCAGCGGATGCGCTAATATGTGGCAAAGTAAAACAGACGACCATATAAAAGCTGGTTGGCACATCTGCGTACATTGATTGCTAATATAAGAAAAAAATTTTTTAAAAAAGGGCAAACAAATACAAAATTATACAAAAGGGGGGAAATAAAGTGGCACGGCTGTCAAAAAAGGGGCAAAATGCGACTTTAGCCGCATAACGGTAATGCTGATGGCGATTTCTTTTCTGAGAAAAATATGTTACAGTTTATACATGTAACACTTTCTAATGTTACCTCGCTAGAAGTGTTACATGTTGTGCAACTTCAATAGAACAAAATTAGATGCTTTTACATATAAATAATACACTTTTATCATTAATGTACTTCTTTAGCGTTTAAAGCAATTTGGGCGGTTTCTGTACGCTATAACGGCGTGTAAGCAAATATTGACATTACTATTGGCTTGGAAAAAATTAAAACGATAATAATACACATAGATTGTGCAAAAATTTTTATAAATTGTATTTTTATATTTGTATAAAATTATAAGCGGTGTTAATTGAGACAAGCAAAATTAATATTGGTTGTACAAACAAGGTAGTAAGTACCATGAATTAAGAAAACAAGATTGCGCATTGCGCAGGTCCGTTATTTTGTTATGTAGTGATCAGCTGTTTGTGTTTTGTAGATATAGAGTTTGTGTTGTAAACAAATTACATTTGTGTATAAAAATTCCTAAAAATTTTAATTAAAAACGTAAAAAATTAATCAAAAATAAAAATGAAGTGTGCAGTTAATAAATTTAATAATGAAAACAATTCAAAAGCGTTTAACACTTCACCAAATCTTTGAAAAAAAAACAATAAAGATCGTCTTCTTATAAAAAACAATTTTGTTAAATATTTAGTCAAACAGGCTGATCATATTAAATGTGATGAAAAAGTAAAAAGCTCTTTTTAAGGGCTAGAATGTATTTTAAAATTAGAAAACTTAATGCGGAGCTTGAAGACATCAGCACATCTAGAAAAAGAAAGTTTAATAAAATTAAAAATTAAATTCAATTTTATACATTTTGCTTCTTTTATTTTGAATAAAAATTCAGTTGCATACAAAAAAATATGTTTCTTATTTAGCAATAAGGAGGGCAATGTTCATTATAAATTTCCCCTCTGGAAATATTTACAATAACCAATGAAGTAATTAATGTCTGACAAAAAGTTATTTATAAGAATTTTTATACAACCCAAAAGTAACATTTTTATACCCCCAAAAAGCTCTTCTTATAACACAAACTTGCAATTTTTACTCCATTACTTCTCTTTCCTGTCAATTTAATTTGGTTCAAATCGATGCACCCGTTAAGCAGTTATGTATTTATTTCCAGTTTTGCATTCTGTGATAACGTAGATGCGCATTAATTTTTTTTTTGAACGGCTGAATGCGCAATCTTGTTTTCTTGATTCATGAGTAAGTACCAAAGTTGTAAAACAGGGCAGTATGAACACCTTAAATAAAAGTGAGGGTAAAATATGCAACATGTTTTTCATCAACATATTCACGAAAGAACTTGAAAATTGTTTCCACAGTTGTATTTTTTGTACAATCTAACACAAAAATGTAGAACATGTAACATTTATGCAACACATTTCTCAGAAAAGAATCGCCATAACTTCATATTTTTTTCATGTGCAAAATATTTAAATTTTCAGAAGTTAGCGAAAGTAACCATGTGTAACCCTTATACAAAATGTTCGTGCTTATAAAAAAGTCGGTTATAGTCCAAATTCGCTTATATCCCACAAAAGTTGTGCAACTATAGTAGTGGACTAAAAGGGAAAAGTACGTATTTTGTTTATTATATGTCAAAAAAAAAGGGTGCACCGGTAGGCTTGTTGGTAGTGAGCGCAATAGTTGCGGGCTCGACTCCCGCCAGAGTTATTAACTTAGTTTGAATATAATTTTTAATTGTATTTGTAACTACTAATATATATATATATAATATATCATAAATCTATCGACCAACCAGTTTATGTACGCTTTTTTAGCATCCTCCCATGTGAATAAATTTCAAAAATAATGAAAACCTATTTTTCGATCTTCTTTACTTACAACGTTACAAAATTCTTTCCGTTTTTTCTCCACTAACATGTTCGGAGGCAACCATAATATGGTTGTGGCTACTCGATGGGTGACTAATTCAACCATAATATGGTTGCCAGTGACAATTATATGGTTAAATTATCCATATATTTAAAATTGTTCGTTAAAAATAAATTTGTTGAAAGTGACCATACACTTTAAATGAAAGGTTCAAATAAAGAAGTCTGCAATCAACCAAAAAATATATGCATAAAGATTACAAAGCATTTTATAATAGTTTGAATCATTAGCTCTCTATTTATAGGTACAACTAGCTTAACCCGGTGCGCTTCCCTACACTGTTAAAAGTTCTTGAAGCTGATGTTATAACACGTTGGCTGCTGAGACGCCTCTCACGTTCATCCGATGTCTCACTAATTCTTGAAGTTGATGCTAAAGTTGATGTTAAAGAACGTTGGCTGCTCAGACGCATTTCACGTTGATCTCGTGTCTCGTGTCCTTTAAAGACGACGTTCTAGAACGAACACTTCTGAGACGTCTCTCGCGTTCATCCAATGTCTCAGCAGCTCTTTAAGTAGAGGCTCGATTCCGTTCAGTTATCGATTTTTAGTGATTTTGTTAGTGCTGATTTTTTTGGAGGCATTATTATAATATCACTATGCTAGTTCAAAAAACAGACAAGCCGGGCACATGGCGTTTTACCATAATTCGGGTACGCTGAATCCAGTGGTGCCCGCGGTTTTTTAAGATTGGCTCTGGTTTTCGAGACATACCGTTATTTCGAAAATAGAGGAGGTTACACAACATAAGTTCGCGTAACTCAAAAACGCTTTAGCATATTGAAAAAACTTAACCGAAATTCCTGCATTTTTTAATTTTTTATGAATTTTTAAAAAACAAAAATTTCGAAATTTTGATAAAAAAAAAATTATGTTTCTAAAACGACTACGGATATTAGAAATTTTATTGCGGAATTTCGGTTTTTTAAGTTTTTTCAATAAACTAAAGCGTTTTTGAGTTACGCGAACATATGTTGTGCAACCTCCTCCATTTTTGAAATAACGGTATATCTCGAAAACCGGAGCCAATCTGAAAAAACCGCGGGCACCACTGGACTCAGCGTACCCGAATTATGTTAAAACGCCAGGTGCCCAGCTTGTCACGAAAAAAAGTGTAAATTTCATGCACAGTGTATTTAGTCTTCGAATATATTTTACTTGAACAAAATGTGGTGCTTGTTTGAAATTTGCAATTGAACTTAATAAAAAAAATATTAACCTGGTGCGTATCGCCCACCATGTTAAAGTAAAAAATAACGCAGGTAAGTTTTCACCTTAGGGACTTAAAAACGAAGGGAAGAAAACTTTTGCTCTCAGTTTTTTCAGAGATAAAGATGTATTTTAAATTTTATATCTATTTATCTCTATTACTTTAATTGCTATATCATTATCGATTTAAACTGTTCTTCCATTGTTTCATTTCATGACTTACTTCCGAATTATAATTTTTTTAAAAAAGTACGAAAAGGACATCTTATTTTTTTTGTAATAAGCACAAATCCGTTCAAATTTTAGTTCCAATAAAACAACTCTAAAAGTTATGTGGGATACAATATGTACAGGTTTTAAACGATTTTACTTCCAAAAAAGTCAAAAACAGTAAAAGTACCGGACACCTATCCGCTTTTTTGCGTACAGTCTTCAGCCGTATTGGGTGCGCAATGATGAATCAGTCACTTGACTAAATTATAAATTTGATTCAATATTTGTTTCCTATGGCGGTACTGCTTCCCTGCTTTTATCGACAAAATAAGTGACTTATTTTAATTTTGAGGCTCACAGGATGTCCTATGGGGGGTACTACTTCCCCCGCTGCTATTTTATTTTAATTTTGGGGCTCAGAAGATGTTACAAAAAAATGTTCAACAAAATGCGTGCAGCGGATCTTAAGATATGCGATATTTAATATTGGCATCCTATGGGGGTACCAATGCCCCTGCTCCTACCGGAAAAATAAGTAGCCTATTTTATTTTTAGGGCTCACATGATGTTACTGTAATTTCAGGAAAATCGGTTTAGTAGTTTAAGAGTCTATAAGCCAACAAACAAACAAACAGACAAACATTTTTCATTTTTATATATATGTAGATTTTTTAACTTTTCAATGTTCTGTTTTCAAAATACTACATACATTCCATTTAATGGCCTGAACTTTTTTGTAAATTTTGGAAAGAAATTTTAAGCACATGGTACTTTTTGTCTAAGATACTTTGTTCAGTGACTTCGCGGAAACAATTTGGTAGTTTGTGTATTCACCCGGCAACTTCAGACGAGAGTGTGAACTCAGCTAAAAAATTGGTGGCAATACATCTAACTTCATAGAAAAATAGAGTTCTATTCTTTTCTTGGTTTAATTTAAAGAAAAAGCTATAAAAAATACTCTTAAAATAGTACTATACAAGTTAAGGTGTGATGTCACATTCCTTAATTTTTATTTTTAAAATTTATTTACTTTCCCACGATTTAAGCTACACGCGCAACTTATTTTATGCTGACGCAGTGTGAACGAAAATTATTTTGATAAATTTTTATATGTAACACTAAACCGTTGTTTTTAACTTTGACAACGTGATTGCATTTTTTTATTAAAACTGCAACGCGACTGCGGACAAAATTATGCTTCTTGCCAATTAAAAGTTCTAATTAAAGTTTAGTTAAGAATAACAATTAGCTCAGCCTGATCATACACCAGCCCAACAAGCGGGTCCCTGAGATGGCTTTAATAAATAATAAACATTTAAATAGTAATAAATTCTAAATATTAAGTTAATAATAAACTTTAATAATAATAATCTGTAATATGAAATTATAAAATGAAATAAATATAAATGAAAAATAAAATAAAAAATTTATTTTTTTTAACAAAAAATAACCAAATATAATTAACTTGGGGCTCAACCGCCGGGATCCTTGAAAAGCTTAATCCTGAAAAAGACAAGTAAGGAGATTTTTAAGGACAGAGCTAAATAAAAATAAGTACTCTTGTGAAAAGGAGGAAAAAAATAAAACAAAAACTTCAAAAAGTATCCTTGTTAAAAGGAGAAAACATTAAAAACAAAACTTTAAAAATTATCCTTGTTAAAAGGAGAAAACGTAAAAAAAAACAATTTAAGGAAAAATATAAGTTCATAAAATTAATTAAAAATTGTGCGAAAACCGAAGAAATAAATTAAAAAATTGCGCAAATTATTAAAACTCGAAATTGTGCAAATTAACTTAAATTGGTGCAAATTAATAAGGAAATCGTGCAAAAACCGAATTAAAAATTTTACAATTTTCCAAAAGACAAATTAAAAAATTTTTTAAATATATTGAAGAACAGTTCAGAAAATTTTGAAAAGCAGGAAAACTCCAAACAACAGCTTGAATGCAATTCCGACAATCAAATTCATCATATAGAAGACAACAGCAATTTCGACAATCCAATTCATCATATAGAAGACAACAAGGATTCTCAACAAAATTTCGGAAGACAACAACGTATAGTTGTAAGTAATTTTAAATCAATTTAAAATTGTGAAAGATAATAATTAAGTGAAATTTAAAAAGAAAATAATTAATTTATAGTTGAAATTTTGAAATATGAAAATGAAAAGTTAAATTAATTTAAAAAGAAGAAAATAGTAATATAAAAGAATTTAAAATAAATTTATGATTTCTGTGGCTATTTACTGTTTTTAAAGATATTTCGTGAATGTTTCTTTGTTGAAAACATTTTTTCAAAAGTTTTGGCTTTATGCGATTTTCGTGTAGATAAATTTTATTGAAAAATAATTTAAAATAGCCGAATTCAATCTGGATTCAGAAGTAGATAAACTATCTAATTTGTTTAGGGATTTGGGAACAGATTTCGAAGAAAAAATGACTACTGTAGATCAAATTAGAATTCTAGTAGAAGCACAAACAGCTCCTCTAATAGCTAGAATAGAAGAATTAACGAAAAGCTTAGGGGAATTGACAAATTCAGATATAGTAGGCGAATTCGAGGAAGAAAAAATTAACGTGGCAGTGCGATGCGACGAACCATTAGATGTGATCAAGTCCTTGCCAACGTTCGATGGCAAAAACTCTTACGTTAGCTGGCGAGAGGCAGCTACGAATTCAATGAAAATATATGCGAAAGGTAGCAGACGTTATTTTTCGGCTTTGACCATTTTGAGAAATAAAATTATTAGCGACGCCAACGATACCCTAACAAATCATGGCACTGTTTTAAATTTCGACGCAATCATAAGTCGTCTTGATTTCGCGTACGCTGACAAAAGACCACTTCATCTCATCGAACAAGAACTAAGTGTGATGCGCCAAGGGTCACAACCAATTATGAGTTACTACAATGAAGTTAACAAGAAACTGACCGACCTGACAAACAAAACAATCATGACTTACGGAACAAACTCTGACATGGCCAAAGAACTTAATGATAGGAACAGGCGATATGCTCTTAGAGTATTTATGACGGGCCTAAATGCGCCTTTGGCTGATATATTATTCTCCATTTCTCCCAACAGCCTACCGGATGCTTTGGCAAAAGCACAGGAACTAGAGGCGAATAAAGTTAGAGCTAACTTTGCTCTACACTTCAATAAACCAATGATTAATAACAATATCAATAAAGGAGATAACGTTCTACGTTTTCCTAACCGAAATAATAGGGAATATCGTCCTAATGAAAATGTAAATAGATTGTTAAATTCAAAACCAGAACCAATGGAACTGGGAAGTTCGAATTTTAAATTTAAGCAGGAAAGGGAACAAAATTATAGAAACAATTTTCAACAAAACAGAGCTTTTAATAATTTTCAAAATACAAGACCCTTCAACAACTATCAACACGGTCTTAAGCGACAACCAGATAATAGTGGCCAAATAAGCCACCAACCACATCAAAAATTTCAACGAATCAACAACCTAAATGAAGATTCTTTTTTAGATCAAGGAATGGACTGCCCTACATTATTAAGGCAGCCACCACAGGAAGAAAATATAAAATTCTAATTGATAGCGGTGCAATAAGTTGCTACTGCAGCCCTGGTGTTCTAACGAATAGGCAGGAATTAGTTATTAAGAAGAGGGTAAGAACCATTAATGGTTTTACCATCATTAAATATTTTTATGAAGCTAGCATTTTTGGTTTTAATGAAAGATTTTACGAAATTGAGAATTTAGAGTCAGATCTTCTTATAGGTTATAAGTTTATGAAAAGAACTAATATTATTTTAGATTTTGAGAAAGGAATATTAACTTGCGGTAAACACTGCGAGAAAATTATAAACTCTGAGTCAGAAAACTCAAGTGAAAATATAGAAACAAGAAATAAGCATTTTCAAGGAAGTGCTCTTAATAAATTAAAAAATGAAGAAATTTTAAAATTCAGTGATGAAAGTGAAAAATCATTGAATGATTTAAGAGAAAATGTTATACGAAATATTGAAAAATTGCATTCAGATATAAATATGAAGTTACTGTTTAGAACTGACATAAGAGCAGAAATCCGAACAATTGCTGAAGCGCCAATATGGAGCAAGCAATACCCATACCCACTTTCTGCAAATAGCTTTGTTAACAATGAAATAAAGAAACTATTACAGGACGAAATAATTCGCCCAAGTAAAAGTCCTTACAACTCCCCAATATGGGTAGTTCCGAAAAAAGGAATAAATGAAGATGGTACGCAAAAATTGCGTATGGTAATCGATTATAAAAAATTAAATGAAAACACAATATGCGATAAATACCCCATACCAGATTGTAATGTTATATTGTACAATCTGGGTACAGCAAAATATTTTTCAACTATCGACCTAGAATCAGGTTTTCACCAGATCCTTATGAAGGAAGGAGATATTGAAAAAACCGCATTTTCTGTGAACAACGGAAAATACGAATTTTTAAGATTACCCTTCGGTCTCAAAAATAGTCCAAGTATTTTTCAACGGGCTATGGATAACATTTTACGCGATTTTATTGGAAAAATATGTCATGTCTATATAGACGATATAATAGTGTATTCTAAAACACTAGAGGAACATTGTAAACACTTAAAATTGGTAATTAATAGATTAAAAGAATCGAATATGAAAATTTCATTAGAAAAATCAAAATTTTACTCTAAAGAAGTAGAATTTCTTGGATATGTTGTAGGCCATAACGTTATAAAAACTGATCCAAACAAACTAGAAACAATAAATAACTACCCATTACCTAAAACCTTAAGACAACTGAGGAGTTTCCTAGGAATGATAGGATACTACCGAAAATTTATAAAAAATTATGCTCAAGTAGCCAAACCATTGTCCAAATATTTAGCCGGTGAGAATGGTAAAGTATCACAGTATATGTCCAAGAAGATTGAAATCAAATTGGATGAAGAAGGTATAATCACTTTTGACAGATTAAAAAAATTTTAATCCGAACAGATTGAATTAACTCAGCCTAATTTTAATAAAAAATTCATTCTTACCACTGATGCCTCCAATGATGCAGTAGGTGCTGTCCTTAGTCAGGATGGCAAACCAATAACTTTTATATCAAAGACACTTAGTGCAACAGAAAAAAACTATGCGACGAATGAGAAAGAACTTTACGCTATCGTATGGGCGTTAAGGAATTTAAGAAATTATTTATATGGTAGTTCAAATCTTGAAATTCATACAGATCATCAACCATTAACATTCGCAGTTTCTACACGAAACCCTAATGCGAAAATCAAAAGATGGCGATCATTTATTGAAGAATTTTCACCAAAAATAATTTATAAGCCAGGTGTTCACAATATAGTAGCAGATGCTCTTTCACGTCAATATTTAAACAACATTTCAGATGAAGAATCTCTTCATAGTACCCAACATTCTACAGAAAGTAGTGACAATTTCAATATACCAGAAATCTCAAAACCGTTAAATGAATTCAAGCAACAAATACTTTTGTGCAAAGCAAATTTTACGATTCATGAAATGGTCATAACTTTTGGAAGAACAAGACATATTATCGAATACGACACAAGGTAAAATCTTAAAACAATTCTTTTAGAATTTATTAAACCAAATTTAGTTACCTGCATTCACTGTACAGCAGAAGATTTAAATGATTTTAAGGAAACTATTAAAGGAAATTTCACAAACAAATTTGTATATACTAAAATATTTCCACTAGACATCACAAATGTTGACGACCAACAAAACATAATTCAAAACACCCATTCACGAGCTCATAGAAACTGTAAGGAAAATTATAAACAAATATATAAACAGTACTACTGGCCGAAAATGATAAAACATTTTAAAGAATTCATCAGACACTGTGCAATAGAAATAAATATAATAGACACCCACAAAAGGTTCCAATTGGAGAGGCTCCAATTCCTAAGAAAGAGGGGGAGTTCCTTAATATAGATATTTTTTACGCTGAAGGTCTTAAGTTTATTACGTGTGTCGATGCTTATTCTAAATTTCTAGTTATAAAAAATATAGAAGATAAAACAAACATAGGAGAAAAAGTTTTAGATGTCCTTCAAAACTTTCCTAATGCCAAAAAAATTACACTCGATAACGAACCAGGCTTTTTAACTGCTCAATTTAAATCATTAATGCAACGTTTGCAAATTGAAGTTTATTATTGTACACCGCGGCATAGCACAACGAATGGTCAAGTCGAAAGAGTCCATTCTACGTTAATTGAAATAGCTAGATGTATCAAGGAAGAATTTAATCTAATAGATGCCACTGAGGTTTTTTATAGAGCAGCTCAACAATATAATAATACGGTACATTCAGTTATACAAAATAAACCAGTAGATATACTTTTTAACAAAATTCCACACAATCTAGTAGATATAATAAAAAAGGCTCAAGAAAATATGATATCAAGAAATAATCTAAGCCAAATAAAAACTTATCAACCAGGCGAGGTAATATATGAAAAGATTATAGGGCAAAGAAATAAACTTTTGCCACGATTCAAAAAACAAAAGGTAAAAGAAGACTTAGGAAATAAGGTTAGAATTAATACACAAATTAATACACAAAGATAATATAAGAACTTAATTCATAAAATGATTTTTTTTTTTATATTTTATACATAATTATTTTTTTTTTCTCTTCCTTTATAGAAAATGAAGTTTTTAATATTTTTGTTTATATTGTTTGAGACCTACAAAACGGAAGTCCAGATACTAGACTATACAAACTCACAACTAATTTCAATGCACCAAGGACAAGCAAGATTACAGAATGGAAACTTTAAACTTATTCATATTTTAGAACTTGACGAATACGAACGAACAATAAATAATTTGAATAATGAAGTTCAAAGAAGAGTATTAGTAAATAGTACATCGCTACCATTTTTGCTTCATGATATAGAACAAATTAGAAATCAAATTAAACGAATGAAACCAAGAATTAAACGCTCAATTGACATTATTGGCACAGCTTGGAAATGGATAGCCGGTACACCCGATCACGAAGATCATAATATTGTAGTCAGTAAAATAAACGGATCACTTACAAATAATGAAAGACAGAAAATTATTAACGAAAAGGTTATTGACAGAATCAACTTATTGACGAATACTACTAATCATATTCTAAAAACAATTCAGACTTTAGAGGAAACTCAAAGGGTTATAGAAGACTCTATAAGAAACAGGATAAATATTGTTAAAGCAGATGTTATTAATATAGAATACGCATTACAATGGGCGAAAGTAGGAGTAATTAATTCATTTATACTTTCTGAAAAAGAAATCAATGAAGCCAAACAATTTTTGGATCTTGAAGAATTTCCATACAATAATTTAGAAGAAGCTTTAGGTTTTGCTACAGTTAAAATAGCTACAGACTATTCATCTTTAATCTATATAATAAATTTACCTGCAATTAATAAAATAAATTGTGAAAAAATATTAGTTAAGCCAGTAAAACAAAATCAAAAAATCATAAAAATCAATTCAGAAAATCTAATTAGATGTAAGGATAAAATCTTTGAAATGGAAAATAAGTGTAATCAATTTAATGATTTATGTATTTGTAATAATGAAAATTTAATAGACATAAGTGAAACAACTTGTATACCGCTACTATTGAAAAGCAAGAATCATAATTGCACATTTATAAACAATGAACATGTTCCTACAATACAAGAAATAAGTGAAGGAACAATACTTTTAAATCAATTTAATGGATTTTTAGAAATATTTGAAGACAAAATATATCAATTATCAGGAAAATACCTGATTTAATTTCATAATGAAACAATCAAAATTGAAAATCGAACATTCATTCCAAAAGAAGTTTCCCATTTGAAGGCACTCCCAGCTGTACTACAGCTATCATCCAATAAATCAATTGTTGAAGAAGTCCTATCTTTGGAAATGATGAAAAATATTCAAGTTAATAATATAGATGAAATCAATTCGATATCAACTAAGGGATACCTAATGTTTTCGACAAATATCAGTTTATCTATTTTATTGGTTATCGCAATTTGCTTAATTTTTATTAAACTAAAATCTAAATCTAATTCTGACATAAATATTACAACAAAAATTGAAAAAGAAAAAGAACAAAATACCTCCACGGTTGAAAAATCAAATTTTGAAAAATTTAATAAAAGATTCTGTAGTGCTAATGAATTACCCACATTTTAACAATCGGGGCGATTGATCTTACAGGGGGAGGGTTAAGGTGTGATGTCACATTCCTTAATTTTTATTTTTCAAATTTATTTACTTTCCCACGATTTAAGCTACACGCGCAACTTATTTTATGCTGACGCAGTGTGAACGAAAATTATTTTGATAAATTTTTATATGTAACACTAAACCGTTGTTTTTAACTTTGACAACGTGATTGCATTTTTTTATTAAAACTGCAACGCGACTGCGGACAAAATTATGCTTCTTGCCAATTAAAAGTTCTAATTAAAGTTTAGTTAAGAATAACAATTAGCTCAGCCTGATCATACACCAGCCCAACAAGCGGGTCCCTGAGATGGCTTTAATAAATTATAAACATTTAAATAATAATAAATTCTAAATATTAAGTTAATAATAAACTTTAATAATAATAATCTGTAATATGAAATTATAAAATGAAATAAATATAAATGAAAAATAAAATAAAAAATTTATTTTTTTTAACAAAAAATAACCAAATATAATTAACTTACATACATATTTTTGAATTATTTGTTTGAAAAAAAAGCATTTGTTTGGGTGGAGAGAAACTTCAACTTTTTGTCTGCAAGCTGTCGTATGTGTCTTGATGTTTCATTGAAAACTTTGTTTTACTTCTAAGCTTCAATTACTTGAAAACACGATTTTCATATAACGCCTTAGTAGCTCCAATATTTAGTTTCTGCAGTTCTTTGAGTAAGCTTACACTAGTGTATAAGTTGTCAAATAATAATTGCGTTTAGAATAATTGTGTCGTGATCCAGTAAAAATATATGATGTCTGCACTTCTACAAAGTCATCTGAAAGATACAAAAGGGGTGCATTAATAGAATGCAAAATTTACTTTGCCAAGCCAGTGCCCATGTTCTGTAATTCCCGGTTGGAGAAACTTTTCGATTAAAATGTGAGAAACGAAACAAAAATGCCATAAATTGAAACAATCAACTGGTTTTCTCCCTTAACTGGGTCTGTTACATTTTTGGCGAGTAATAGATGTCACGTAAGGAAATTACTCGAAAGTATGTCAGTAAAATTTTTGTGAGAGAGTTCCCGCTTTGAACTGTCAAATAAACTCACGAATAAAAATGGGGAGAGAAAAAAATATTAACACTAAACAATATATTCAAAATGCAATATGCAATGAAAAATAACACGAAAGAGGGAAGTATTTTTTTCTTGGCTAACTTTTTCATTGTAAAATTATTTTGCTTTTAAAAGTTTCGAGAAATATAACATACGTATAAAAAAGCTATTTTGTTAACAAAAAATATTACAGTCGCACTTAACGTTATAGAGTATAGACGACAGTTGCATTTTCGCCGTCGCACAGTAGCTGAAAATTTTATTTTATTGGCCAAAAGTCCAATTTTTGTTTGTCACCAATTTCCAAAATTTTAATTTTATTTAATAGTAAACATATTAAAACTCAGGAAGCCAAAAAATTAGGTCAAAATATTGGTAATTGTGGTCGTTCCATGTTGTTAAACCCAACTTTTTTTTAATTCAGATAAAAGTGATTTTTTTATATATAATCCGAAAGAAATTATCATTGCTCAAAAACTATCATCGATAATGACCTGCTAGCTTTTTTGCTAGGTTGGTAGTCTTGTTATCTTAAAAAAAGTAATATGTGCGACTATTGTGTTATTTATATATGAGATGTTAAGACATATTTTCTAAACCACTATATTTTTGTCAAATTTCAAATTTAGTAGAATAGAACTTTTGCGGATCACAAGGGATTAAGAAGGTAAAACCACTGAGGGAAAGGTGAAAGTGTTTTCTTTAACCCTGTATATACTCTTGTACCCGTTTGGACCCGTCTGTTTAACACTTTATTAATTTGAACGAAATTACTCCAAAAAAAAAAAATTTTTTTACAATTTTTTTTTTATTCCGCAAAAATGTTTGCAGAAGTAACAGAAATCATGTGCTATTGCCTTCAAAAAAAATTTTATGATGTAGGGAGTATTGATCGTGATCGAACCGAATACAGGTAGTACATATAAAAAAATTTTATTATTGTTACACAATCAGAAAAACGTATAGCTGCCCTGATTCATCCTTATCCGTTACACTACGTTCACACTAGCGTAGTTTATAGTAGAATAAAGAGCTTAAACACGTGTTTACGCTAAACATGTATATTGTGAATCCCACCTTAAAAGGGTTTTAAAAAATTTTTATTTTGGTCTTTTTAATTTATTTGTTTTTATGACTCTAAAAATATTCAATGACCCTATAATTATGCAATGCGTTGTTAAATTTGTATCAGGTATTTTATAGCATATAAATAAAAGGATTTTAAGTTTTTAATCCTTTTTATTCAACCTGTATTTGGTATGAAAAAATTATGAAAATGTGGAAATAATATATCAGAGCAATAACAACGTTTTTCATAAAAACATGGAGAGCTTCAAAGAATTGGCCAGGGAGTATTTTAGAAACAAAACGAGGAAAATGTTAAAAATTACATTCGAAAAAAAGGAAACTTAAATTCCTATAGCACTGAAACCATAAATTGAAATATCATTGAAAAAGTTGTTAAAGCTAGACCATTGAGAACAAAACGGATTCTTAAAAGTATCCGAGCGATGCAAAACAATTCACAAATGACGGGGCATTAGCATTATTTCTGGATTTGAAATTAACAAAACAGCAATATATTCAGCTCAGATTGCGTGCGATTGAAAAAGGCTCAAATCTGTATCCAGCATATCATCACATAGCAGCTGCTGAAATGGACTGTTTGCCATTAAAGGACACTATTACAATCACACCAATTTCGGCAGAGGTACAACTACAATCTCTACTTGATCACACAGCCGAATGCTTGCTACAATCAATAAAAGGAAATGAGTTACAAAAATATGGAAACACAAAGGGATTAATAAGAAACAAAGAAACCAACAAGGAATTAAGAAGTTGAAAAAGGAAACATGTTCAAAATGAATATCGCAAATTTGGGTCGATTATAGATCAGCCTATTGACTCTAGAAAATTTGGAGATTTTGCTAGGGAAACTGCAAAAATATATACAAACAAGCTACAGTTCACAAAATCCTTTATCATGGAGAAGATGTCATTAAATATCAGTTGGTGCCACTTGAAGATTTATCAGAGGAAACTCAGGAAAAAAGGATTAAGGATTACAGATTTTATAGAGAGCACAATACTAGAAAAATTTCACGAAATTCCACAAATGAAGATCTATTTAACATATTATTGGCAACGTCAGATCCGTCCATCTCCAGTATTCGAAATCAATGGAAAGTGGAACATCGGGATTTAGATGAAGAAGTCAAAAAATTACTAAAGAACAGAAATAACACAGAACAGAATATGGAATATTTGCAATCAATCATTGAATTAAATGAACAATAATTATAATTCATTAGATCTAAGACAGACATTGTATTAGTCAAAAATAATAATAAACAGAACCTCACATTGTTACGAAAGCTATTTAAATCTATTGCTGCTTTTATTTTCAAAAGTTTTTTTTATCCACATATGTATGAAATGTTTTAATAAATAAGAAATATTCAAAAAATAAATATGTACCTATATTTTCGTATCAAAATTTAAAAAAGAAATCAGAATTAAGCGGATTTATTTTGCTAATATTATCAAATTTTACAGCAAAAAATAATAGATTCTTCTGTAGTAATAGCAAGATTTTAAATAAAAGTTTTAAAGTGTTTTTAAGTGTAAACAAATTTGACAGCAAAAAATTGTTAATTTTTCAGTAATAATAGCAAAAATTCCAGTTAATTTTTTTATTTTTTTTAATGTTAAATTTTTTTTTAGTGTAAAAATTAATGTTTTTGAGTGTCCCATTATTACAAAAAATGTTAATAATTATTATTTAAATCAAAATATGACATTTTTAAATAATTAACAATATAAAAAAACCATATTTCATGCTAAAGTTAAAAAAATCTAAAGTTCCAGTTTGCCCTTTAATTCCCCAATAACTACTCAACCGAGTTCAATGAAATTGAAAGTGGAGCAAAGTGAATCTAGCTGTCGATTAAAAAATTCATTAAAATATCTCCTACGGTTCAAAAATTACAGAATTTTGGCCAATGAAAAACGATTTTCAGTCACTGTGCGCCGTCGTTACAAATGTTTAAATTTTAGTCGCCGTCAACGACATGTGTGACTGGCGTTCTCAACGTCTGCAATTTCTTTTCGGCTTCGAGTGGAATATTATGGTATTTATAACATAACGAAGTAATCTATCTTGATAGTTTTCGACATGAGTTACAGACACACTATTTTCTCACTTTTCGAGAAACGATTGAATAATTTGTTTCACATCTGTTCGATGCGAGAAGTTCTCGCCAAAGTGGGTACAGAACATGGGTACAGCTTTCAAAGTCCCTACAATTTGACTGTTCGGCATGCAAGATTTTGGTGGGGTTTTGCATAATTTTCATCACGATTGGACGAGGCAATCTCCCTAAGTCCCCATTCATTTCTATGACCGACTTATCGGATTCAACATCTGTATCTTGTAAGGTAGAATGGAATTTTATTTATTTTAAATTAATGTTATAGCTTGTTGTAAGTTATTTTTAAGAACAAAACGACAATTAATTTTAAACCATATGCAATGGCATGGCACAAAATTATCCTTAACATCTTACATCTATACCAAACCCAAAAAATAATAAAAATGTCCTATTGGTTTTTTATAAGTTTTACACAAGGTTGATTATAGAAAAAATGGGAAAATTTTAATGGTTAAATAAAAAGATACAACGGATTTTATCTATTGCATTGAACCAGACATTCTAACATGGATATGTCAAATTGTTTGATCCAAAGCTCAGAATTTACGGCTTTTTAAAGTTCAAGATTATGTTCTCTTAGAACAATGAACAATTTGTTTTGTATTAGAGAGACCAATAAAAAAAATAATAAGAGATATAAAATATTGAAGCAATTTTGTTGACGTGTTGTCTAGAATACACTACAAAAATAAAACAAAAATGTTGATGTGGTTGTTTCTCAGATACCTACGATAGTATTGACGTGGTTGTCTTCAAGACACTTTCTGCTCAGCGCGACTCATTAGCTCTTTTTGATCTCGTTCGTCACGCCAACGTACTGAATGCGTGAGAGCCGATCTTTCAAAGACAACGGAGAAAATTAATTTTTTCTTTCATCGGTGTATGTTAGACACTTACGTCAGTCGCAGAGGGTTAAGCATATTTAACTAAATTACAAGAATTTGGAATAAAAATAGTTTCCACAAAAACTAAAAAATTTGGCAAAAACTTAAAAAATTTAAATAGTGAAGAAAATTCCTTTCAAGTTCAATACTCACCTTATTACGAAAATTTTTTAGACCCGATGCTAGCAAGTACGTCTGCATTATTCTGAAAAAAAAAATATTTTTAAATTAATTAATTTTTAAAGTAATCCATATTTTATATTTTGACCCCCTCCAACAAAACTGTTTTTTTAATTGTTAAACATATTAAGTTTAACTTAACCATATTAATGGTACCGGCAGCCATATTATGTTTAAATTATCCCTGCACCAAGAAGCAATTACCATATTATGGTCACCTCGAATTATGGTCTTTTTATAACGCAATCCATCTATGGAACAGACTTCCGAATAAAGCACAAACAAACAGCAACACTTTTAAAACTTAAATAACAAAATATTTGAACAATAATATAACGTTACTTAAATTTTTAAACTAAATATTGTATTTGCTGTAAGTATTTTTGATAACTAATAATTAATTTGCACTATTGTTAAAATTTGTTGCTTTTTAAATTGATTTTAATTTTTTGATTTTTAAAAGTTTTCAATTTTGTATACAACTTTTTAAATTGTATTACTATAACTTCTTCTAGTTTCATACTATAATTAAAAGATGTATGTCTTGTTGTATGGAAATAAAGATAAATAAATAAGTAGATTTTCATATTTTTTAATCAGGCTAAAGTTCATTAAATTTAATTTTCATTATATTTGTATACCCTCCACCACCACTAGTGGTAAATGAGGGTATACTAAGTTTGTCATTCCGTGTGAAACTTTTTTATTATATATATATATTCTGGCACCTTGAGTAATTCTAAGGGCTAATAAATCAGAGCAAGTTAAACTCTATTTTTGGTTTAAAATGTGTTTAAGCCAACAAATCTATAAATCAGAAAACATATAAACCATATTTAAACGCATAAAATTGGGCGTTTAAACTACCAATACAAACCATATGAATTTGTCAACATTTATCGTAGTGCTGCCACATGTTCCTTTTTACACTACATATAATACATGGGACACTGATTTACAACTGTTGAGTTTAAACTACATATAAATTTAAGTTTAGTTCAACTAAACCAGCGTTTAAACACTCACTGATTTATTAGCCATAAGTTGATTTAGCCATGTCCGTCTGTCTGTCCGTCTGTTGAAAAGACGCTCACTTTCGAAAATCGCAAAAGAAAAGAACACACTTGGTCTCAAATTGCTTGTAGTTATCCTAAGCAGCTTGGGATACAAAGTAACATGGGTTCAGTAGGATCAGAACTATAAATCAAAATGTGGAACCACCACCCTAAGGCAATTGATAATTTTGATACAAAAACTAACATAAATCGTGGAATATGCACGAAATGATATAAAATTTTGAACGAATTGGGTTTATACGACTGCAAATAATACTGTTACATTTCGTCAAGATCGGTCCATAATTGACCGATAGACCCCATGTAAACGCTTCTGGCGGAAAACAGTATAGTACGCCTAAAACCGTAATAAATAACGCTATCATAGTAAAATTTTCTACGTCACAGTTTCATAGGACCAGAAATTACACTGTAAAAATTTTTGAAGATCGGTCCATAATTTACACTAGGCCCCATATAAACCCTACTCCCGGAAAACAGTTTATTACGCCTAAAACTGTTATAATTAATACTATCATAATGAAATTCGGTACGTCACACTTTTATAGGACGAGAAATCAAACTGTCAAATTTCGTGAAGATCGGTCCATATAAACCCTAGTCTCGGAAAACTGTTTATCGCGCCTAAAACCAAATAATGCCCACTTTGGGAAAATAATTAAATTCGCCTTAAACCATAACAGATATAGATATTGCGGTAAAATTTCTTCCAACTTAGATTTAAATGGCCAGAAAAAATATCATGCAATTTTCTGAAATTCACTGTTAACGCTAAAACTAATTACACTGCTGTATTGAAATTTATTCTAATTTATTTTTTGTAATACCAGAAATCAGTCTTTAGAATTTTAGCAGTGTTATATATAACCTGTGCGTGAACTTGGGTTCAATTCCCGGGTCAGTCAAGAATGAAAAATAGATTCTAGTTAATTTTATGTTGTAAAATTCCTTTCTTCACAAAAATAATTTAATGAATATTAAATGTAATGAACTTTAGCCTGATTAAAAAATATGAAAGTTTGGATTAAAAACCATTAACAAATCGATAAATTAAACAAAATAATAATTATAAATAAATAAATAAAAAAAAATGAAATAACAAAAATATGTTTAACACTTCTAATATAATGGTTATTTTTCTCTAAGAAAAGAGGAAAATACTGTTGTTAATTTAAAAATAAATTATTGTCATATTTAACCATAACATGTTTAGAGGCAACCATTATAAAGCTGCCGGTGACAATAAAATGATTAAATAAAACATAATATGTTTAAACATTTTCGTAAAAACAGTTTTGTTAGAGGTGAATATATTGAACTGTGGGAACGTGGGAAGGTAAACATTTCAAACAAGCAACTATCAACAAAAATATATTAATATGCACTAATATACATATATAGTATATATTAGGGAGATAGAACGGTTATTATTCGACCGGTTTTAACCGGTTATTTTAGCTTTGCCCAAGTCGGTTATTTCAAAATGCCCATTTTTCGAATATCGTATAAATCCGTTATTTTGGTATAATAAACCGGTTATTTGACTAATGTGTAATTTATATACATTTTCCTTACTCTTGTTGTAGATGTACCCGCAATTTAAGTATTTTCAAATTGAATATTGGCCAAACTTAAACTTTTTATGAAAAATGTCAAAACAAAATGTAACAAAGTTCAAAAAACATTATAAACACTGTAAATACAAATCGCTTATAAAAGCGTGTGTTCTTGTAGAAAAAAAAGCAAAAAATATTCAAAATACTACAAAAACGTGTGCAGTTAAAAAGTAAATAGTAATTTGTGCAAGAGTATTCCAAATATTAAATATATTTTTATATAAATTTTATCTTTAGATATTTTTCGAATGCGATTAAAAAGACAAAGTTAGGTGCTTGAAGTGCCCTAAAATAATAAGTTACAAAGGTTCTTCCATGTCACGATTTATTAATCACCTTTAATTAGTATACATGCTTGACATGTGATCCAAATGAAACTCAACTCCGTTCGAAGTAGTTCTAAGAATACGACAAATAATACTTTACTAAAATACGCTGCAAAAAATGAATTATTGGGTGAAATATTAGCCCGTTGTGTTGCTGAGGACGAAATGCCCTTAAATGCACTAAAAACTCTTAAGTAGTTCCAGCATCTCTTCATGCTGAAAACTACAACATTCCGGCGGAATTAACGATATGTGAAAAATTTGTACCAGGTTTATTTATTAAAACACCAAGAACTAAAAAACCAAATTGAAGAAATCACACAATGTCATGGAATGTTTTAAATTGTAGTCGACGAATTGACAAATATTTTACACAAAAAATATGTTAAGTTCACTATTCGTTTCTATAATGCAGAAACAAAATAATTTGAAATAGATAATCCTGGCTATGAGGTTTTGTTTGCAACTTTTAAAAAATATCGTTGATTTAGATAGACATGCTTAACCACCAACAAATTAAAACTCATTTAAAATAAATTTGAGAGAATATTTCAAATAATAACTTTATAAAATTCCTACAATTTATTTTCTTTTACAGATCAAATATCATTTAACCGTTTCTAAATTACATTATACAAATAT
This sequence comes from Pollenia amentaria, assembly GCA_943735925.1. Lineage (NCBI taxonomy): Eukaryota > Metazoa > Arthropoda > Insecta > Diptera > Polleniidae > Pollenia > Pollenia amentaria. Next base: position 93,927,651 of record OX031010.1, read on the forward strand.
CTTCTTACAAATAAAGTTTAGTAAATCAATAAAATTTTTTGGAAAATTTAGCTAAAGTTTCATCAATTTACTGGTCCCACTTTTCTTGGATTTTATCGTAAAATATTTGTTATTTCCAAAACTTATTTGATTTTTGTGTTTTTAAGTATTCGAATTAAAACCGGTTAACCGGTTATTTAAAAATTGATTAACCGAAAACCGGGTTTTTTAAAATAGCAACTATTCGTAATATTCGAAAACCGGTTATTGAAAAAAGTCGAATAATCGATCTCCCTAGTATATATGTATGTATGTGTGTCATCTATAAACATTTTTTCAGCTCATTTTCAGCGTTTAAAAATTATTCAAACTCACACGCACACAAACACACACGCAATTACACCCATGCATATTTAAAAACTTATTTTTTAAGAAAAAAATCTTAAAATGGTGCAAAATACCATAATGAATACCTTAATTCTTGCCCCCAAAATACATGATTGTTTGGCTTATTCGTAATTAAGAAAAAAGTAAAGGAAAAAATATTAAAAATAAATGTTAAATTCCAAGAGATGTTTTTCTTGACGGTTTATTAAAAGTTAAGAGTACATTAAATTACAAAATTATGTAGGTACCACAAAAGCTCCCAAAAGAATTACGACTGCGAGAATATTTATGCATACAAACAGATTTACAAGCAAGCATTTGAATATTGGATAGACACACACACATTTACACAACATAGGTACAAACATATTTTAAATTGTTGCTGTTATTAAGTTTTCTTTCCTGTTGCAAAAAATCGTATTTCGAACAACTAAAACTCTTCAGCAAAACACGATTTCGACCAGTAATTGGTAAATGGGAAATACGGTTGTGACCGCAACAAACGGAAAAACAATGTGCAGTTAAACGGAGCAGACAATAGAAAGCAACATCTAGCAGCAACCAGCCACTACAGCGCAGAAAATTATCATTTGTAGTGCAATGCAGAAACAGAAACAAAAAAAAAATAATACTTATTCATTCATTCATTTATCTACCAATAACTTAATGGTTAGTTCTTTTTGCAGTATGTCTTTTAGCGCCGAAACTCATGGAAAACGATTTAAGAAATAAATGCTATTAACTGTTGTGGTCGTCGTTCTTCTCCTGTTCTTGTTTTTGTGTATCTTAACCGTAGTTAATAACAAAAATTATGGCTAGAAACTTACCAGATCAAAAGCGAAACAACAAAGTACGTACTACAGGGTTATTGAATGAATTTATAAATGCATCTTCATGGCAACTGAAGTAAACTTCTGCAATTAGGCAGCAGTTCAGTTGAGTTCAACAATAAAACAACGAAATCTAAAAATCTGTGTATTCCAGCATTTTAAATCATTTATCGTTTAAAAACTATGTACAATAAAAACAAAAGCGGTAATCATCATGATAAATATCTACAAACAAAAAATAAACAGCAAAATAAACCTAAACGAAAGATAATGAAAAAAGAAAAATACAAAAACTGATGATTGAGAAACCCAGAGAGAATCTCAAGAATTACCAACAAAACTTCGACTCCATTTGCCAGTGTTTGTACTTATTATATTAACCAGTAAAAAAAGTTGGTAAATAACGATGAGGATTAGGAAGATTGTCTAAATAAGTTTGTTAAATTTCGTTTTAAACCTTCTTGCGCCATAAAACTGGGTTTGGCTGATAAAAGTCTAACGGTCGAATTTGAGATAGGTGAGGAAAATGTTACTGAGCGAAATAAACAAAGTTGCCAATGATTATTATTTAAAAATTTGTTTCCACAATTTAACTATGTTGTGCGAAATAGTGTTACATCAGCAATTTCAAGAAAGTTGTGAAAAACGAAAAATTAATTCAAACTCGACTTCATAAAAGTTAGCGGTTTTTAATAAATTTTTACAGTATGATTATGTATGACATTTGATAACGAATAAAACACGGTACTAAAATAATACTAATATTTAAGTACCTTTAAGCCTAGTATTCTGTTCAACATTTCGCGTAAAATGCTATCAAAACTCGTATGAAAAAACTTGTGCTCAATTTCTATGAAATAATATTGATAGAGTTGTACTCTGTTTAATTTGTAAAAAAGTTTCGAATATTTTATAATTTGTTTTTGTTTAAAATGCAAGTTAAGCGAACGAACTCGTCATTCGGAATTAGATAAACCGACAGTTACTTTCTTTTTTACTATTTTTTATTAAACCAAAAACAAATTTTTTTTTTTGTCAAAACATTGTCGCATACGTTGAAGGAATAAAAACGTGAAATTGTGCAAACTCACGAGATAGGTAACATTGATACAAGCCATATTTTTCGTATAAAATAATAAATATTGCTCAACATTTTTCACAAACTTGAACCGAGCATATAAAGGGCTCTATGAGGACTTAAAGAATTATATGCAACATACATACATATATGTAACGAATATTCTCCTATTTCATATCCAAATATATAAAATAAAACAAAAAAAATTATTTTTGATAATGGTTATTAAAAACCCCGTTTGTCTTTAGCGCAAAATAAAACTTTTTTTTTTAGGTACATTTTAACTTGTTCATAATAATAATAATAACATCACAATACATAATAATAATATCATGTTAAAATAATTATAAAATCTCACTGAGCAATATTGGACTTTAAATATAATATTTTAAATCGATTTCTCCGTCAAGCCTTTTGTAATGCGGTATGTAAAAAAGTACTGCACTACTAAGCATTCGCTCGCTCGGAACAGTAGCTTTTATTTTTTCTTATTTACTTTCACTATGTTATTTAAAAATGTTCAATACTGGCATTCAGGCGCGTTGATAATTTCAAATTTAGTTATCAGAATATCATATTAATGATAAATACATTTTATAGTGTGGCATTTTTTTTAGTTTATTGTTATCGACGCCAAACGGGAGATTTTTTGCAATTAAATTTGAAATATCAGGTTTCGCTAAATTTCAGATCGGATATTCGCATTCGGTGAATATTGGCGCAGATATTCGTATTCGCGAATATTAAAAATTGATACATAATATCACCAATACGTACATACATACATATGTATGTATTTATCTACGTTTAAATATTGGTCAATTTTATAATTCAGCATATTTCAAGTTTTTAAGATGTAATTTTAAAAAATTAAGAAAACATTTTTACGAGGAGAAAAGTTCAGAGTCCGAAAAACTTGCGACCAATTTAGCATTAGCTCTAAATGAAATATTTGAGGGTTAAGAGAATAATGAAATTCACAATTTTGACCCTCGATACAAAGTTCAAACATTTCAAAGACAATCCACTTCAGTCGTATCGAAAAAAGTCTTATTGAGCCACTTAACATGACTGCGATTTCTGAAATTTTTGAAGAAAAATTAAGCAGTTTGCATGCGCTAGTATGTATCCACATTAGCGTTATTTCGAATGCTTAAAGTATATAATACCTTAGCCAGTTATCCGCCAGCCTTATGGCAGAAATTTCCGACTGTAAGATACTAGAGTAATCCGGCAGACGAAAGGGAAGCTTCATATCCAAAATCAAAAACAAAACCTTTTTATTTGCCCTTATATAGTTCATATTGTTTAATTTCTAGCAATTTGGGGTTTTCAGAATCCCAAAACCCAATCATGCCTTATAATGGAGGTACAGCAAGTGTCTCACGGAAAACCCTTCACGGAAATGGTATCCGTAAAAGGTTTTTAAAGTTTTATCAAATATAATTTATTTTTTTGGTAATTACACCATGAATTCAAATTCCATTTGGTTTCGAGTTTTATTTTATAACTTATCCCCAATTTGCAATTTTTCATCCCTCGAAACCCCCAAAATAGCTATTTTCTTATCCCTTAAAATCCCCATAGATTCTTAAAAATAAAATAATAATATTTTGCCAAAGGAAAAATATGCATACAATTATTTATTTATTGGAATTTATTTGTATAATATTAATAAAACAACTTTCATTTGTATCTTGAGTTCTATATAAAAATTGTATCAGTGCCAAATTCAAAAAGTTCAGAATCAAAAGCTTTTGATTCATCGGCCAATGCAATTATTATAACATGCTGTTTGTACATATTACAAACTGTTAACATTTGAGAAGGTGGAATACATTTGTCACAGCAAACTGATGGAAAATTACGGCATTCGATATCGATCGAAATAAAAATACAAATTAAATGAACATTTCGATCGATATCGAATGCCGTAATTTGCACCCTGAACTATTTTTAATGTGAGTATTTATTCTAAGAAGAGCTTCATGCAATCAACCTGCATTCTGTTGTATTTATTATAGAAAAGGCTTGTTCAACCCAAGCGTAAGTTATTGGTACAGAAAGCGTTTTTTAAATTATTTCAGCAAGGTCTTGGAAAGGTTTCGTAGCGTCTTGGTATCAAAAAACTTTGGACCAAAAAATACTTAAATTTTTACCCACATCTTGACCAAATCGGTCTTGCCATTGCAAAAATAGCATTTATAATAATCCCCAGTGAAAAATAAGTAAAATAAAAAAATACTCTGCTTGAGTTTTGTTCATTTTAATTGGAATTCTAATTCAATATAAGCATCGATATCGTTATCGTTGATATTTCTTTTTATGTATCGGTATCGTATCGGCAAAAAGGCGTATCGTTACATTCCCAGTTAAAATAAAAAAAAAATCTTATCCTATGTACCCATTTAGAATTCGTTGTATTGGCCAAAATCTTGAACATTTTATTGAATTGCTTTAGCGTTTCATTTCAATGGTAAAAGTATCAACATGATGTTCTTAAAACAATGAAAACTTTCAATATATGGCAATACTGTTTAGCGAAATAAAATCGAAAGGCGAGATGTCTAATAGTATTAGTAAGTCGTTGGTTGGTAAGGAAGCACAAAATCAATAACATCAAACAGACAACGAAAAATAAGAACAACCTAATGGCAGACTAACTTACTAACATGCCAACTGACTGCCAGATTTATAAAAGACCATAATATGTAAAATTAGGTGACCCACATACATATTTAACATATTTTCAATAAAATAAGCATTAAAAAAAATCTCTCTCTCACATACTCACACAATTATACAGCTACAGGTAAAGTGTTGATTTCTTTGTAACATTTTTTTTTTGTTTTTTCGTTTTAATTCTGTTTTTTTTTAACAAATAAAAACTGAAATTGGTCGATAACTGAAAATCAAAAGCAGGCTGATTAAAAGAGAACGAACGAAACAAAAAGTTTGCAAATTATTTTATTATTTTTAAGTTGAATTATCAATTGGGTTTTCCCCAGTTTGTTGAGGTAGTTTGTTTTGTGGGTTTTATGTGAGTGTTTTGGTATTTTTCATCGTCTTTTCGAACAATCATGCTTAGAATTATGATGACAACTATTGTGCTGTTTTCACAGCACAAGTGATTGAACGTGTAGTAAAATTTTTTGAGTGTTTTTCATGTAAATTTCTCTAAACGTTTAATCACTTGTGTTCTCAACACAGCACATAATCTAATATTTACATTGGGTACACTCAAAGCATTTTGTTAGTAAATTCAAAAGAATAATTATTATAATCATTACTAATAACTGAAACTTCAATTAAAAAACGAATCACTTACATTTCATTTAAATCAAGCGTTCTTTTAGTTTTATAAATACCAAATTTATTTAACACAAATGATTTTTTATATCATTTTACAAAAATCAGTTATTTTTAATTGACAAAATGTTCTTTACAAAATCGTAAAAACGAACAACTTTTCATTTGTTTTAAACAGCTTACTGCCTTTATTTATATTATGTCATGACAAATTAGATATCGCAAAAGTCTTTGTCGCCAATTGTTATTTAAATAAAAAATTTATAAGGAAGTTATGGCATTAAACGCTTTCATCGGCAGTAGAGATGAGCGATCCCGTGATTTTTAAAGATCATCGTGATTTGTGAATGTGATTTAAAAATCACTGCTCCTTTAAACTGTGATTGTGATCACGGTTTATCAGTTTTCTGTTCTTTTAAAGCAATTGCGGCCAAGCTATATGTACAATGCGCGAGCTTTTGCAAGAGCTTTTGTAAGCACTTTACAAAGAAACAACCACAAATTGTAAGAGCTTTTAAATCTGTTTACTTTCATATACATACATACTTGATCAAATAAATTTTGGCATAAAAAAATTCTAATAAGATAGAAGAGAGAATGAAAGGAACAGCAATATCATTCGACATTTCATTCAAAAAAAGCTATTATCCACACAAACAGTGAAATATCATAAATTTGTATATGTAACAAAATACAAAAAGAACGACTTAGAAAGTACCTGTTACTTGACAAATTTGGTCACAACTGTGATTCGTGATTTTTCAGTAACAGTGATTAAATCACAGGTACAGAAATATCGCTCATCTCTAATCGGCAGTAATATTTGTATGGGAGCTATGGTCAAGTATGGACCGATTCAAATAAAATTTGGTAAGATGTACCTATCACTGAAGGTAAAAAGGTATATACTTATATACATATATATAAGTTTGTCATCCCGTTTACAATTTTTACAATTTTGCTCTAAGACCCTATAAGTATGTATATATATATATATATATATATATATATATATATATATATATATATATATATATATATATATATATATTTATATATATATTTATATATATATGTATATATATTCTGGGTCCTAATGAGTAGCGAAGTTGATTTATGTCGGTTGTTATATAATTATGTCACATATAATCCACAATTATTTGCTATTGAAATTCAGCTAGTTCGGACCATAAATGGCTGAGAAAGGAGCAAAAAACCACGACAAAATGTGGGAGTGGAGAAGGTAAGAGAAAAATTATTTAAATTTTGTAATGAACATGTGCTGTGTAAAAAGGATTGGCAGCACCGCCATGCAGTGTAAAAAAATGTTTGAATGTTGGATAACTTTTGCTTATATATTTCATGGCTAAAGAGCCGCAGTTTTGAAAATGAATACAGGAAACGTTATAGCTAATAAGCCGTTTTACAGATCAGATTCATTCTGTTTTATTGTTTCTTAAATTTTTCGTTACACGCTGAGAAAAAACATGTTTGAATATGGTCACCTCCAACAAAACTATTTTTAAAGAAAATTTTTAACATATAATGTTTAATTTAACTATATTTTTGTCACCGACAATAATATAATTGTTAAATTAGTGCTCCATCAAGAAGCCATAACCATATTATGGTTGCCTCTAAACATGTTATGGTTAAATATGACAATAATTTGTTTTTAAATTAACAAAAGTATCTTCCTCTTTTCCAAGAGCAACATTCTATGGTTGAAAATCAACCATGCTATTATAGGTGTTAAACATATTTTAGTTATTATTAACCAAAACTTGTTCGGAGGCAACCATAATATTGTTGTGGCTTCTTGATGGACGACTTGTTTAACCATAATATGGTTGTCGATGAGAATAATATGATTAAAATAACCATGGTATGTTTACATTTTTATTTAAAAATAGTTTTGTTGGAGGAGACCATATTTAAACATGTGTTTTCTCTGGGTGTATATACAAATTATACAACTGTTATACTAAAACTATGAAATGTGTCACACTGGTTATCTGCCAATCAGGTTGTTGCGTACATTTCTTTGCTTTGGATATTTTCTTTCACTTGCAATCTAGTGAAAGTGTCAAGTGTCGTATGAAATTGAATGTAAGTGATAGACAGTGGTATGCTGATGTCAAGTGTTGTGTGGAATTTTGTATTAGTAATAAACAGTGGTATGCATATAAAATAAAGTACAGTGGTATGCGTTTACACTACAACACATAGCTGGGTTTACAATACACAGCCTGAGAGTAGTGGGCGTGACATCTTCCGAACAAAGAAATTATAGATTTCTGCATATCTGCAAATCTACATAGGTTAATAATGCACAACATACGACCAAATTTGGAGGAGGATTTAGCTTAAAACGGTATTTATATAACTTTCTGTTCTTATAACACCATGGTGAAGGGTATATAAGATTTAGCTTAGCCGAATATAGCCCTCTTACTTGTTTTTGTCTACGTTCAGAAATCTTAAAAATCGTGTTATAGTTGAAGTGAAGCCCGAAGAAAATATTCTTAGTAGATTTTTTCGTCTTAATGGGGAAATTTAAAACGACAGTTTTTTACAAAATGTCAAGAAATAAACTTTTTTTTTAACTTTTAGGTCCTGTAACTCAATACATTTTTATCGGATTAACACTGATGTTGTATTAGCTGATAGAATAGGGATATGTTTATTTAACAATGTAAAAATTATATTATTCAGATAAACAGTTCTCGAATAACCAACAATACTAAAAAAAAGCAATAAAAAAGCTTCTTTTTTTCGCGAATATCATTAAAACTTGCATAAAGAAAAGTAAATAAATTTCTAATTCGTCTTCAGCGACCTCACATTAGCTTATAAAATATTTCTTATGGAAGATATGACAATAACTTAGGAATTAACCAATTAGTCATCTTAAGTTTGACTTTCATTTTAACAATTGTGGATATTTTGAGTGTCATGAGTTACAAGTATAAAACATGTTAAATTTAATTTTCATTAAATTATTTTTATGAAGAAAGGAATTTTTACAACATGAAATGAATTAAAATTTATTTATAACATTGACACTTGATGAAATTGACACTTTTTTTGAGACAAGCTGGGCACTTGGCGTTTTAACCTAAATCGGGTACGCTGAATCCAGTGGTGCTTGCCGATTTTATTTTTAGGTTAGAACTGGTTTTTGATATATACCATTATTTTGAAAATGGAGGAGGTTGCAAAAAATATCGAGCCATAACCGTAAAAAAAGCTCAAGCGACAAAAACAACATTTTTCAGGAGAAGGTTTTTTTTTATTATATATCATAAAAATTTTGTACGAAAATTGGCGCTTAAGCTAAAATTGTTTTTGCTATGAAATCGTAACGGTTCCTTCTGTGACCATGAGATTTTAGGAGATGATGCAAGTGTTGCCACAAATTTAATTTATTAAAGAAAACGAAAATTGAAAATGTTGTCGCTTAAGCTTTTTTTGCGGTAATGGCTCGATATGATCGCTTAACTCAAAAACGCTTTAGCTTATTGAAAAAACTAAAGCAAAAATTCCGCAATAAAATTTCTTTTACGAAAGGTAAAACTTTTTTCTAATATGCGCAGCCATTTAAGAAAAAAATCACTATTAAAACAAATAACATAGTGAAACATATTTTTCTTTAAGTGTTATATATATGGTAAGAGTTGGACACCATCAATAGTGTGTACACAGTGCATTTACCATTTAAATAGGTGGAAATAAATGGAGACGCCATATTATTTGGTGTTCCAATGATTTGGATAGATCCCATACTTCATGTAGAAGATGAGTGTTATGCCTGCATAAATTATACAGCCTTTATGAACAGAAGAAAAATGATTTCTATATCTTACACTGCAACAGCATATGCTCGATTTCCACTGCCACATTATGTTGAAGTTCCTGTTCCGGATAGCCAAATACCGACAGAACATATTTCTCAATAATTCATTCGGTTGAAGCGTGTGGATCAGCTACTTCAATGTATCCACCGTCATTCATCACGGTTCCATGCAGATACAATGAAATCACGCAAGATTTGTACGGCGCCTAAAATTGTTTCAAAGACAGAGCATTCTCTTGACAAAAGAGTTAAAACGGGCTAATAGTTTAGCACCAGCAGTACAAAAATAACGGTCTATTAATCGCCATAGTCGATTTACGATTTTTTTTAAATCTATTGAGAATAATTCTATCGCGTGTTGTACAGACATCCGCGGCTTGGTTTTAACAATGCAAAATGAATAAAATCCTGGAGATTACCGCTTATTCATTGATTCTTCCAAAAGTAGCTTAAAAGCAGTTTTTCTAAATGTCACTTATTTAAAAAGTCCTATTCGGATAGTACTAAGCAAAAAATACTAAAGAGACATACGCATCAATAAAAAAATAATACAAGAGGCATGTAATTGGGCTTTACTAAAAATATGTGCTTCATGTGCTTATGGAATACGTGTTTCAATGGCGTCCAGTACAATACACGGGATTGGTCTTTATGTGAGGAAAGTAGATTGCATAGAAATAATGTTATTGATTTACCACTTGTGCCGAATCCACATCAAACTGGGTATTGTAAATAAATTTATAAAAGCATTGAGCCCGGATGGTGTTACTTTTACCGAATTGCGCCGAATTTTTCCACGATTAAGCGGCATGAAAGTAAAAGAAGGTATGAACTCTAACAACTTTATTAAATTAGATTTATATTTCATATCATTATGGGTTTATTTTACAGGAATTCTTAATGGACCGGACATTCGTCGACTTATGAAGGAACATCAATTTCAATTGAAGTTGAATTGAATGATATCGAGCTATTGTCCTGGAATTTTGTGAAATCAGTAATAGAATATGTATTAGGAAATCATCGGTCTGAAAACTGGCGAATTTTAATCAAAAATATGCTAACCGCATTTGAAAACTTAAACGTTAGAATGTCATTGAAAATACATTTTTTGCATTACCAGGCCGAAAAATTTAATAAACAATCACCAGCCGAGTCTGATAAAAATGGCGAGAGATTTCACGAAGTAATAGCCAGGCTCGTACACTGGTATAGCGGCAAACAACTTTTCTCTATTAGGGGATATTTGTTGGAATCTGCATGAGGAAGAAGAATATATTTCTAAATAAAAACTGGAACTGTAATTAATCACAAAAATAAATGTTTTAAAATTTTTAAGTTTCGTCTGGTTATTATAAAAAATTAAAAATTTCATCTTTTGTGAACAGATTGAAGAGTTGTAGACAGATTTTAATCACTTATGGATTATTTTGTTTGGAACTTTGTTTTCTATACGCGTAAAACGCTAGCCTTAAATGTTGCCCCTGCAGCGCCTGAGATACCCTTAGTCGTGTATGACCAGCCCAACTTTATTTTTCATCCCCATCATTAGTTTGTAAGGCCAAGGAGTCACTCCATAATAAAAATTATTTTTCTAAAGCGACTGCGTATATCAGAAAAAAGTTTTACCTCACTTAAAGCAAATTTTATTGCGGAATTTCGCAATTTTTTTTAGTTTTTTCCAATAAGCTAAAGCGTTTTTGAGTTACGGCAACATATGTTGTGCAACCTCCTCCATTTTCGAAATAACGGTATATCTCGAAAACCAGAGCTAACTTAAAAAACGGCTAGCACCACTGGATTTAGCATACCCGAATTAGATTAAAACGCCAGGTCCCCGGCTTGTCTATTTTTTCAGCTAGCATAGTGTAATTGAACCAAGGTTTTCACGGACAGGTTGCCCTTGTAACCACACAATCTACTCAAAGGGGTTTGCCGTCTTAACACTCACCACCATCGAAGCAGCTACCAGTCAATTGCCAAGCTAAATTGGTAGATCAAAATTTGTTTTTGAATGATTATCTTTTTTAATTAATTTACATGTTAATCCTTGCTTTCGTTTTTCATATTTCTTGTCAAAAATTTTCTTGATTTAGTTATAAATATCTTTGTACGAAAGAAAGATTTCTTTCTCACATCGGAAATAGGCAGTAAATGTTTTAATATTTGAAAAATACATAGAATTGAAGAAAACACTTATTTACCCCCTAATTTCTAAAACATTTCACCAACACTTGAAATATATTTTCATTAAAATTTTGAAAATTTCAAAAAAACCATTTTTATTTTTCGAATGTGTTAAATGAACCAAATTTCAATTTAGAAGCTTTCGAGCAATTATTATATTCCTTAAATATTTCAAATACTTTTTGCTAAAGCAAACCTGTGGTTAACATTGAAGCTACAGATATGTACATATAATTAGGTATGACTCTATACACTACTAGAATATCTTGTATCTTGTATTTGGTTCATTGAACGTATTCGATAAATTAAAAAGGTTAATATAATCAAATCAAGAATTTAGACAATTATCATCCAATCAAGGTTTTTTTTTAGATAACAATTTGGAAATATTTTCAATTTATTACCAAAAAAAATTAACCTTCGTATTGTCAGTCATATACTTTTCTTCAGATAAAAGTACATTCTGCAATGCTAATTCATTTATGTACGCAAAAATAGTAAACAATGGTGCACAAAATATTCCAAAAAATTTATGACTACAAATATAAATTTGAAATAAAATTAAAAAACAAGAGAAAAAAAACTTTACTTGTCTTTAAAAAGTTCAAGATATAAATATGAAAATATCTTTGAAAAATACGTTTCCGCCCAAATAAAATATCGCCAGGCCACCAAACACAGATTTCCATTTCCAAATGGGTAAAATAATCGCAATTTCTGACAGCCCTTGAATTTTTCAAACACCTGTTTTATGTTTGTGGTTTACAAAAAAAAACTTTTGAAAATGTGTAAAAAAATTATTTTTAAAATATTTAAATTAAATATTTTTCAATTACATAAACTAAATATTTTTCTTAAATTAAGGAACAGTAACCATGTGCAAGAACGTAAAAACAATTCAATAAGGGAAAACAGAATCACGTAACTGAAAGCTGGATACTGTCAATGTGCCTAACTTGCAAGTGCTTTTCATATAAATTTTTCTAAAGTAATTATTTCGTAAAGTAATTATTTCTGGTAAAAATTTCAGTTTTGTTGCAAACAAAAATAAAAATGGCAGTCAGGCTATTAAGCAGTCAAAAATATGTTTATTTTTAAAACAAATAGACCTTCATTAGTTTTCGCAGTAACTGAATACGATTTTAATAACCACCGTGAAGGATATGTCAATAGTGAAAATGTACTGACTCACTCTTGACTTTGACGCATTCCCTAGTAACATTAAAACAATTGACCAGGTGGTGATAACGTAGTTCTAACGGGACCATATGGAGACACTTCCATTATTAACTGTTCCATTCTTTTCACAAATTTTTAATTCCTTACTTGTCTTTTATAATTTCTTTCTCTTTTAATTATAATTTACTATGTACTAATGTAAATATATGATTATTCGTTTTTTTAATTTTTTATATTAGAACCTTTTATTTTCCTTGCAGCCACAATTACATATTTTAAATAAAACAATTGAAGTAATACAGCGGTCAAAAAATTTCCATTTTTACTAAAAGGCAGAGAAAGGTGTATACGCTTCGTTGACAATGTCACCAAAATAATCGACAACAGCGGCGATTTGGAGACACTTGACCCCAGGCTTCCTACAAGGCAGATGCTGAAAAATTTGTATGATTGTATAAATTTTAACATCCACCTAAAAACAAATGCAAAATATTTGTATTTGCTCTGGGATTATACAAAATAAAGTGAATGGATTAAGATCATGTTTGAGTAAATATAAAAAACTAATTCGGTAACAGGCGGATTAAATTGAGAAGGTAAGTAAAAATTAGTTCACTTTTCTATCAATTCTGTTAGATTAAAATTAATTTATAAAATTCTGCACTTTGGAATCAGGAGAAATCGTTTAGGTTCAAGTGCTGAATGAATGAACGATTTATTTTCGTTTTTATTTGGTAAAATGTTAAATAAAGTGTTCTGTTTTTAAAATTTTTGTCTTTCATGTTTTATTGTGTTTCATATAATTTTTTTTTTTTTGGGAATAAGCTTTTACAACAATATATGTACACCGAAAAAATCAATGCGATATCTCAGAAAATTGGCAAAAATGTCGGTAGAATAACAGAACAATATTTCTTATAACTCAGGTTTCTTATAACTCATGTTAAGGGCACGGGAAAACGTATTTATGTTAACCCATAATTTATGGGTGCGCGAAGTCGTTTATTTTCGCATTCGCTAAAATGTATGCGAACATTTAAAGAGAATATTTTTAAGAAAATTAATTGCAACAAACGGCAAAAATACGAAAATACATTTAAGAAAATATCAATAACCTTATTTAAGCAAATTTAATTTACGCGCTACTCTTAATAAAAGTTGTAAAGCCTCAAAAATTTGTATTGGGATTTCTTCTATACAAATTGTAAAGAACAACATTTTCTTAATTTGATTATAATTATATTTGATTTTATTTGATATCATTATTTTGTCTCGTATCCCTTATATACTTGATCGAGTTTATTTTCTAGCAATTTCCGTTATATTTTTAAAAATACTTTTGTATTTTAAAACTAAGTATGTAAATATGTTTGTATGGAAAAATATGTACAAACCTAGCGGCAAATATTGAAAGAACTGCAAGTGGAAGGGCTTTTACAAGTTGGTAATCATCAACCATTGAAGTCGACCGCAAAAATCTTTATATTACCTTTCAAAAATCCTTCATCTGAAAGCCTTTCGGTAAGAAGAAGGGAGTGTGAAAGGGATTGACCCAATGACAACTAGTATGAAAATTAAATTAGTATGAAATGCGGCAAGGAGGATGCATTCCTTTTACCGCTGGCAATTGTTTATACATATGTAAGTTAATATATACGGCACATTTAGTTTATATTTGTATGTATTGTAATTAAACATTAATAAAAAAATCTTCGCACCCTATTTTCACCGCACTCCTGCTCATAATTTGAAAAACACGAAGAAAAACATATTAATTTTATTTATTTGGGGGATTCACAAGATGTCCTGTCAAGTCATATCGTCAATGTCCAAAGTAATATGTTACAATTTTTTAAAAGATATATTGTTGTGTTTCAAACAAAAAAAAAATGTTTAATACTGTGTTCATTGATTATTTACAACTGTACAGTAAAAATCTAAATTATAAGCGGTTGCCCGCCCACAGCAGTCATATATATTTCTTGTAATTATTTTAAGACATATAACTTTACACTTTTATAACTACCTTGTGAATCCCCAAATAATTTTTTTGTTAAAATAAAATTTATATTTTTATATAAGAAATACATCAAGCTTAAAAAATTAATATAAATTTAAATAATGCGGCCGTATTTAAAAAAAGTGGTTATACCATGTTCACACGGATAGCAATATTCATGTTTCGCTTTCCTATTCCTGTTTCGCGACACAAGCATGATTGAAATCACATGTTTTGCCATACAAAATTTTGAGAGCGAAACAGGTCATCTAATTTTGAAACATGCTGCGAAACAGGAAAAATGTACTATCATCTACAATTTTGATAACAATTGTCGTTAGTTTATCTGAACTAGCTCTCAAAAAAAAAAATCAAAACAAAATAAAAATTCATTATAAATAAAATAAAGAGATAATTATTAAATAATAATATTAATAAAAATATTAAATGATATATTTTTAATTTTTACTTACATTTTAATTTAAATCTATTTTAAATAAAATCACACTGACAACACAAAAAAAATGTCAAAATGAAACAAGAGTTAAGGCCCAACCATAATGTGCTTAAGTTGGCTTCAGAAAATGTACGAATACATGTAAATCATATGAGGCAAACCATATTAAACTTAAGGAAACGTTTTGTTAAGTTTTATGAAATTGTCATTTGCTTAAGCATAGTGCGAAACGGATCGCTCATTCCGTACGGAATCAAATGTTTTTGTTTTTTTAAATAAATTTGAGAGACTTTTTGTAAATTTTTGACAGTATGTTAAGCAAGGCTATGCATATTATGGTTGGGCCTTAAATCGCATGAAAAGAATGTTTGGCAGTCGAGTTTCGGAGAGCGAAACAAGTGGTTTATATCGTCGTATAAACATAGCATTAATAAAGGGCTTATTTTTTATAAATAAGGCCGTAAATATTTAAAAAAACTAACCCCCATATTCGTAAAAAAATAAGAAGAAAATTCTTTTCATAAACCTGTTATAAACCTTAAGTATTTTTTATAAATATGGGAGTATAAAGTGTTTACTTTTAAAAAGATTTATTTTAGTGTTTATTTTTAATTATTTAATTCTTTTACTTCAATTATAATTTGCTACCTACTTAATTTGTTTTCACACAACTTGCTTATATTTTTTTTTTCTTTTTTGGCGCCCTTTGGTTTAAATCTTAAACTCAATTGACAACCAAATTTGACGTTTTATGTTAGCAATAATAACGGTGACCATGGTAGAATAAGTACAAGGTATAGTCATTAGAAATTTCGTTCTCAATTTTAAAACCCATATAACGTCACACAAAAGAAAATAAGGAACAAAATTAAAATAAACGTCAAAACATAAATTAATTAATTTGACATTACATGGGTAAATAATGACAACTCTCCCTAATGAACATACCTGGTCACCATATTTTTCAATGAAAAAAGGGACGCGTTAGTATTTAAGATATTGCGACACTCAAGGCCGTATTAGCTAAAATAAAAAACATATTTAATGAACAACTACGTTGGCCAAACAACAAAAATATAGATAAACTTATAATTCTTGAGTTTAAAGAAAAAAAGCAATAATCTATCAATATGACAATTCATTAAAAAAAGGACAGTCTATTGTCCTCTTTTATGAAAAAAAAATCTTTAAGTACATCGTATCAAAAAAAGGACTGTCCTCTTAAAAATAGGACGAATGGTCACCGTAACAATAATTGTACATGAAAATTGACCAACAATTATTGCAACATCTATTGCCGGCATTAAGTATGTACAAAAAAGTGATGTCTTTATTATGATAACAAAATGTTGACATTTACTGCATATATGTTGAAATATTTATCTTTGTGTTAGACCTTTAGGAAAGTAACTTTCATATTATTATTTTCAGTGTGTTTATATTTTAATGTTATTTCGTACTCAACTAGTCCCTCGAATAACAAGAACAAAAAAAGTAAAATAACAGCAAACTGAAAACGAACATGAAAAAAAAGCTTCAGTTTTTGTAAAGCGTTTGTGGTTTATATTTCTGTTTCGTTTTGCTCATATTTTGGCTTTAATAGCATTATTAGATTAATAACAGGCAATAAAAAAAAGAAAAAACATAAGGACGAACAAAATATAGACACACTGACGAATGAAAAATAAAATTTCACTAGGTATACAAATTTATTTCTCAAACGGTTCTGCTATTGCGACGAGTTAAAAATTTAAATAAAATTTAATTGTCGTAGCACACAGAGCATTAAGTGTCATTTATTCGACGATTTCTTAAAACTTAAAAAACAATTTCTTCTTAAAACGTTCGTTCTACTTTCTTCCGTTTATTTTATATGAATTCATGTACATGTGTACATATCCATACATATAGTATGTATTTGTGTAATACACACTGTATATATAGAGGTGGACATTTTAGTTTTTCTTATACGCTAATTTCATGTTTTATTTAGTTTAGATGTATGTATGTATACTTGATTAGTTTTTATTTTTGTAAAGAATATTCGATAAAACAGTGCCCACACACTAGTGATTTGTGCGTGTGATTTGTTAGCGTAACATTTCTCCACACACGACGAACAAATCACAAAAACCTTAAACGCCAAAATGCAATTGAAAAGAAACTTAAACAAGTTAGAGTGCTATATTCGGCTGTGCCGAATCTTTGATACCCTCCACCGACAGGAGTGGGCTTTATATGATAAATACATATATATTATTAATTAAGCTTCACAAAAACGAACGTCAGCATAAAAATTGGTTGCGGTTTAGACCTGAATTAAATTATTGACCGACAATAAGAAAATGTTATTCGTTTCTTGTAAGAACTTTGAACTGGCTTGAGTAAAATATCATTATTCGTAACAGTTTTAGCCGGACTAAAATGATTTTTAGGAGCGTTATTGGTATTGGACCTATGGTAAATTATGGACAAATCATCCCAAAATTCTGAAGACTGATTTCTGGTATTACAAAAAATAAATTAGAATAAATTTCAATACAGCAGTGTAATTAGTTTTAGCGTTAACAGTAAATTTCACAAGCTTGCATGATAGTTTTTCTTGCCATATGAATTTAAGTAAAAAATTTCACCGCAATATCTATAAATCCCAAAGTGGGCTTTATTTGGTTTTAGGCGCAATAAACTATTTTCCGAGAGTAGGGTTTATATGGGGCCTATGGTAAATTATGGACAAATCTTCACGAAATTTGGCAGTGTGATTTCTCGTCCTATAAAACTGTGACGCACCGAACTTCAATTTGATAGCATTATTTATTACGGTTTTAGGCGTACTAAACGGCTTTCCGGGAGTAGGGTTTATATGGGGCCTAGTGTAAACTGTGGAACGATCTTCAAAAAACCTTACAGTGTGATTTCTGGTTCTATAAAACTGTGACGTACCAAATTTAAGTATGCTAACGTTATTTTTTACGGTTTTAGGCGTACTAAACTGTTTTCCGCGAGAAGGGTTTATATGGGGCCTAGTGTAAATTATGGACTGATCTTTAAAAAATTCTACAGTGTGATTTCTGGTTCTATAAAACTGTGATGCACCAAATTTTAGTATGATAGCGTTATTTTTTACGGTTTTAGGCGTACTAAACTGTTTTCCGCGAGAAGGGTTTATATGGGGCCTAGTGTAAATTATGGACTGATCTTTAAAAAATTCTACAGTGTGATTTCTGGTTCTATAAAACTGTGATGCACCAAATTTAAGTATGCTAACGTTATTTTTTACGGTTTTAGGCGTACTAAACTGTTTTCCGGGAGTAGGGTTTATATGGGGCCTAGTGTAAATTATGGACCGATCTTCAAAAAATTTTACAGCCTGATTTCTGTTCGTATAAAACTGTGACGTACCAAGTTTTAGTATGCTAGCATTATTTATTGCGGTTTAAGGCGTACTAAACTGTTTTCTGGGAGTATGGTTTATATGGGGCCTATTGTAAATTGTGGACCGATCTTCAAAAATCAGTGTGATTTCTGGTCCTATAAAACTGTGATGTACCAAATTTTAATATGATAGCGTTATTTTTTACGGTTTTAGGCGCACTAAACTGTTTTCCGGGAGTAGGGTTTATATGGGACCTAGTCTAAATTATGGACCGATCTTCAAAAAATTTTACAGTGTGATTTGACGTATTATAAAACTATGACGTACCAAATTTAAGTATGCTAGCGTTATTTATTGCGGTTTTAGGCGTACTAAACTGTTTTCCGCGAGAAGGGTTTATATGGGGCCTATGGTAAATTATGGACCGATCTTCACGAAATTTAACAGTATGATTTGCAGTCGTATAAAGCGAATTCGTGCAAAATTTTATGTCATTCCGTGCATTAATAAACCATTTATGTTAGTTTTTGTATCAAAATTATCAATTTTTTCAGGGTGGTGGTTCAACATTTTGATTCGTAGTTCTGATCCTACTGCACCGATATTGCTGGATTTCAATCCCAAGCTGCTTAGGATAACTACAAGCAATTTGAGACCAAGTTTGTTCTTTTCTTTTGCGTTTTTCAAAAGTGAGCGTGTTTTCAACAGACGGACAGACGGACATGGCTAAATCGACTTAGAATTACTCAAGGACCCAGAATATATATACTTTATGGTGTCTTAGATGTATAATAAAAAAGTTTCACACGGAATGACAAACTTAGTATACCCTCATTCACCACAGTGGTGGTGGAGGGTATAAAAAGAAGAAAATTTGAGAAGAATACAGAAAATGTTTGTATTTATCATAAGTCATCTCCGCAATAGATGCAATTTGACATTTCGGTGTAAAATAACGTAAAAAAATTTTAAAATCTTGGTGCACAAGCCCACCAACACATCAAGAAATTGAAAATCTTCTATTACTTGTGATTCGTGCGCGGACAGCCCCATTAACAATAATACGAAGTCGAGCTCAAACAAATCACACGCACTAATCAGTAGTCTGTGGGCAGATTAAATTAATGTGAAAAAGGTAAAGTAAAATTAAGAAATGTGAGATTTTGCAAAAAAATATGGAGTTATTGGTTTTATTTGGCAGTTATATTTAATGCTAAACACTAGGGAGATCGAACGGTTATTATTCGACCGGTTTTAACCGGGTTTTTTTGCTTTGCCCAAGTCGGTTATTTTAAAATGCCCATTTTTCGAATATCGAATAAACCGGTTATTTTGGTATAATAAACCGGTTATTTTAATAATGTGTAATTAATATACATTTTCATTACTCTGGTTTTAGATGTACCCGTAATTTAAGTATTTTCTAATTGAATATTGGTCAAACTTAAACTTTTAATGAAGAATGTCAAAACAAAATGTAACAAAGGTCAAAAAACATTATGAACACTGTAAATACAAATCTCTTATAAAAGCGTGTGTTCTTGTAAAAAAAAAAACCAAAAACTATTCAAAATACAACAAAACCGTGTTCAGTTAAAAAGTAAGAATTTGTGCGAGAGTATTCTAAATATTAAATATATTTTTATATAAAGGTTATCTCTAGAGATTTTTCGAACGCGATTTAAAAGACAAAGTTAGGTGCTTGAAGTGCCCGAAAATGATAACATACAAAGGTTCTTCCATGTCACGACTTATTAATTATCTTTAATTAGTATACATGCTTGACATTATTGTGCTCCACATAAAACTTAACTCAGTTCGAAGTAGTTCTAAAGAGACGACAAAGAATACTTTACTAAAATACGCGGCCAAAAATGAATCATTGATGAAATATTAGCCCATTGTGTTGCCGAGGACGAAATGGACTTTAAGGCACTAAAAACTCTTAAGTAGTTCTAGCATCTCTTCGTGCTGAAAACTACAACATTCCGGCGGAATCAACGATATGGGAAAAATTTCTACCAGTTTTATTTATTAAAACATCAAGAACTAAAAAACAAAATTGAAGAAATCAAACCATGTCATGGAAGGTCTTAAATTGTAGGCGACGAATTGACAAATATTTTACACAAAAAATATGTTAAGTTCACTAATCGTTTCTATAATGCAGAAACAAAATAATTTGAAATAGATAATCCTGGCTAAGAGGTTTTGCTTGCAACTTTTTAAAAATATGGTTGATTTATATAGACATGCTTAACCACCAACAAATTAAAACTCATTCAAAATAAATTTGGGAGAATATTTTAAATAATAACTTCATTAAATTCCTTTAATTTACTTGCTTTTTAAAACGTTTGTTTCTAAACAGTTTCTAAATTACATTAAACAAATATCTTTTTACAAATAAAGTTTAGTAAATAAATAAAAACTTGTTGAAAACTTAGCTAAAGTTTGATCAATTTACTGGTCCCACTTTTATTGGATTTTATCGTCAAATAATTGTTAGGTCTGATCTAAGTCATATCTATGTATTTTGTTGGTTCCTTACCTTTGCAAAATTAACGTTGTATTACAAAAACTTATTTGATTTTTGTGTTTTTATGTATTCGAATTAAAACCGGTTAACCGAAAACCGGGGTTTTTAAAATAGCAACTATTCGTAATATTCGAAAACCGGTTATTGAAAAAAGTCGAATAATCGATCTCCCTACTAAATACATTATTTCACTCCAAATTCGACCAATAATTGCTGGTTTTGTCTTCACTGACCTCCTCCCTTGCGTACTTCACATCAGTGCCTGTCTGGCAATAGGCGTGTTCCACAAGATCTCGGGCAAGTTCGGACTCATAAAAAACAAATGGAAATTACTCTCTAAATTTGCTAAAGTTACCCACAATTGTTGGAACGCAAAAAAACCATTTTTGAAATACAAATGATGCTTACGTTTTAAGTTAAGATCTATTTAAGTGATTTTAGACGCTTAAAAGTCACAAAAATACAAAAACAAAACATTTGCATTATTGCCATTTTTACATTTTATTTTTTCATATTAAAGAACAAGGGAAATATGTATGCACTAATGTATTTAGCAACTTAACTTTTTCATTAAAACCTTCCAATTTCCAATTGGAACGTTTTTGGGCAACTTTGTGCAAATATAGACTGTTTCATTATGCATGTGGAACAGAGCTAACGTCTTATCTTGGATTTCGTAAGGTATGGCCTATTCAGTTCTATTTACGGTCTCTTATTGCTTCGCTTACTGGTTTCTGTGTTCGCAGACAACTGTGCCTCAGCCAACGCTACATTACATTTTTCATAGCTGTAAACAATGACGGACTGAACGTTCGAGTTAAAAATCTGCAGTTTCGTCTGCCACTTCGTGTACCACTTCCTTTCTTGATATGTATGGTGTTGCATGTCTTTCATCGGATGTGTCTTCAGACGGTAGATATAAGGATGTCCGAAAGATGTACGAGATACGTAGAAAATTAAATACTACCAGCGGACCAAAATTCATTTAATATCTTAATAAGAACATGTATTATTTTTCCATACTAAACAGTTAGATGCATCATGTACTGAATTAAGCATAAGGTGTTCCACCAAAGTAATAAGTATGATCATACTGAACTAAAAAGTGTTCATAATATTAACGAAATTCGTTTATTAAAATAATTTTCGTTGGCTCAATGAGTTATTCGTTAATATAATGAAAAATAATATAACCTAAATATTTTAATTTACGTACCATTCCTTGGCTCAATGAACATGCATTTGTTAAATATTTCGTTAACATTGGTTTATAATGGAAATGTACAATTTGGTATAATAATGAATGTTCTTAAAAATTAATAAATCTTTCAATTGGCAAACGAATAGTTCATTAAAATTAACTAGTTCATATGTCGTCTGAATTCAAAAGTACATAAATGTTATTAAAATGTTCGTGGAGCTAATAAAACATTTATTGAGTCATATTAACACAAAAACGCGTGAATTGTATAACTCACTCGTTGTCCCGTGGAACTCGTACGCTTACTTTAATAATGTGATCATTGAGGTAAGAAGTGATTTAACAAGTGTTTGTACCATGAACGCACGCCAATTCTACGAACTGTTCACTATCGTAACAAACTTGTACGTTAAAATTAATAAAGTGTTCAGTTAACGAACCCTTCATTAAAAATTATCCCCACGTATTAAAGATACAATTGATTTGTTGGCTTAACGAATTAGTACGTTAAAGTCAAAAAAGTTTCATGAGGGTAATGTAACGTTTGTTAAGTTGATTTTTAAAACAGTGTTAGTTTAAGATTTTTTGGCATTTCGTGTTTTACTTCTTGTCGAACTGGTTCTTTTTAAGCTATTATTTTAAAAAAAAGTGCAGTGTAAAATTAAATTTTATAATAAATTAATTACAATTCAAATTTTTTCAAATAACAGGGGAAAAGTTAGTTAAATTAAATAAAATGATTTGCTATCTGTGCAAAATAAAATTAATTTCGGTGGATTTGATAATAGTTCATTAAGTACGTACTGTACTTTTAGATGTATTGAATATTCTTGTGTTTAAGTGTTTGAGAACTTACGGCTGAAATTTTTTAGAAAATGGCCATAACACAAATCTCCATCCGGTCAAAGATTGGTAACTGTTAAAATTTTTTTTTTTTTAATATCTGTTTTAAAATATATCTGTGCCAATATTCAAGAGTACTTTAAGTTGATATAAGTAAAAATTGAGGTTATTACAAATAAAAAATGTGTAAAATTGGTTCTATTTATGTACTAAAAATGTTTGTAAAATTTTTTTGAGCCTCTATTAACTGCCTGTACAACAGTAGAATTTTATATGAAAACTATTTTTAAAACTGAGTATTTTTCATAGAAATTTTTTATGCGAACGTTAAGCAGTCAGTAAAGTTGCTACTAATACGATAATATACAGGCTTTAAGCAAAAAACTGCTTGAATAACACTTCAAAAAAAAAAACTCAGGATATCTGCAAACTTCAATATTCGACATAAGCACCCTTTCAATATTGGCACAGATATATTCGTATAACATATATTTTTAATTATATGTATATAATATATATGTATATAGGTTAACATGGACTTCAAATTTTTGTATAGTACTACATCTACATTGGACAACTGGGATTCAGTACATGAAAAATTGCTGTTGTTTTTGTTAGATAACCAGCATATCAAGGAAAAAACAATTAAACCAGTGGTAAATAATCAACCGATTTAACTGAAAGTAAGTCAAAAAATTTAACTTAAATATTCAAACTATTATCGCTTCTTATTAAATTCTATCAAGAGTTAAATATTGCAACAAAAACTTTTGTTTTTAATACTAAAAAAAAAATTAACATAAAATATAAGCATTAAATTAATGTCAGATTCTTATATTATATTTGCAGATAGTCGAGATGCGGCAATGCTTTGGGCTTTGCATGGTTACCTGATTCCTACAATGAAATTCGTGCGCAAAAATTTAAGTGGAAAAAAATCAAAAATTAAAATTAATAATAAAAACTTTTTAAAAATTATAAATAAACTTTATACAATAATATAAATATCATCATATATATACCATAATAAATTTGCAAAATTTTTATGTACATTTCAATTATTAGTTTTTTTTTTGGATTTTATAGGGGGTTACAGAGGTGAATTGAGAGGTGGCGGTGGTATAATGTTGCGAGGGGAAATTTAAAAAAATAATTAATTGAGACAACAAATTTGTAAAACAAAATTATTCGTTAAATTAATGAAAAGGTTTACTGAATTAACGAATAAGATCATTCGTTATATTTTTGAATATTTTAATGAACTGTTCATTATATTATATTAATGAACAGTACATTAAATTATTTAAAAAAAATCTTTTAAAGAACAGTTATTCGTTGTCACAACGAACAAATTCATTGGACGAAAATTAATAAAAAAATTTTCGTTTGCAGAACGGACATTTTCGTTGTCTCCACGTACCTTTTTGGTTCAGTGCAAGGTGATGTACGATAACACCACAGTAAGTGTTGCCATATCGTAAGATTTATCTTTTTTTGCAAGTTTTTTGAGATGCTAAAAAGTTTTTAAGTTTTTTTTTTTAAAAAAGTTTTTCTGAAGTGTAAGTAGTTTACATAAATTTAGTTGAAATTTATGAAAAAATAATCTTCACTTACCTTAGTTCATTGCAAAATAGTAAAATTTAATATGTGATATAAAATAAATGTATGAATTAAATCTTTATTTATATATATTTATAAGTTGAAGTATTCATATGTATGTATATTTATAGCCTTCATTTTATATTATGTGTTTTAATAAATAGAATCAAAGCACATGCAGTGTACGTGATTTTTTTTTAACGATTTGGAAAAAAAAGTTTTTTGGATCGATAGAAAAATATTTTTTCAGAAATTTCAGTTTTATGAAAAAATTACAACACTGACCATACACATATGAGTTACTTCCGACAATTTCGTTCGTATCATTTTGTTAGCAACTTTCAACGTTCTTCCCCTAACTCACTCTTAGCAAGTTTTACTATATTCAGCCTTTAGTTTTTAGTCGATCTTTATTGAATTTGCAATAATTTTATTAAAGTTATTTTGCGAAAAAAAAACTACTCGAAATGATGGCCCTAATACGTGAACTCCAACAAAACCGAATTTGAATACGAGAACTCCTGGTTTTTTTTTCTTTTTATTCTTTTTTTTTTTTGGAGATGAACAGTAAAATGATCTCAACTAGGGTTATAACCTACCTTGAACCAAATATCAGAAATTCTTAAATGAACCAAAATATAAAGTTTATAAAAGTATTTTATTTATGCCGAGGACATATTTGTTTGTACAATAATGCAACTAAAACAAAAAAGGTTCAGGCATAGAGAAAATTTGCGCTATTCACCTATTACTATAGAGAAGAGGTGCCTGAACCTCGTCTGTATAGTAATCAGAGACCTGCGCCGAAGGGCTGAAAGCCGGCTGAGCCGAATCACCGAAAATTTTGAAAAGCCGGCACCGAAAAATGTTCGGCTTATGTTGGCTCAGTAAAATTTATAACTACATTTACATAGGATGTCCCAGAATTACGCAGATTTGAATTTGTCCCCATTTTTGCAGTAAAGTGTTGGCAACCCTAAAAAAACTGTAACAACAACAAAATTACATTTGTGACATTGTTTGTGCTTTCAATGTTTTTCTTTGGCGTTGCATTGTGTTTTACATGATAAGGGCCTAAGTATTTTATCCGAATTTCGTTTCCCTATTCTCACCCATGTTTCCCTAATGTTGACATATTATAGACAGGACTGCCTTCCATAATGAAATATGTATATTAATAAGGTTTTTATGACGGCTTATTCCTATAATTATGTATTTGCTTTTGCACAACGTTTGTCTAGATCAAACATCTTTAAACAACAGTTTCTAAATTACCTTATGCAATTATCTTCTTACAAATAAAGTTTAGTAAATAAATAGAAATATTAAAAAATATACCTAAAGTTTGATCAATTTAATGGGCACACTTTTCTTGGATTTTATCGTAAAATATTTGTAGGTCCTTTGTAGGACCTTAAGTCATAACTCTGTATTTTGTTGGTTCCATACCTTTGTGAATTGTTTTGTTTTTATTCAAATTACCATTTTAAGCCTAGTACCCTATTCGAACTTGCGAAAAATGTTGAGCAACATTGATTAATTCGCACGACAAATTTTGACATGTATCAATATTATCTGTACCGCGATTTTTAAAACTTAACGTTTATAATAGTTGCAAGTATACAACATAGTTTTGCGAAGGTAAACAAAAATCTTGTTTTTTTTTTAATTATCATTAAAAAAAGTAAAACAATATTATTTTTATAATTTTCCAAATCAAAAAACAAAAAAGTTTAATATTATTATTTTAAGCACTTTTCTACATGTTTCCTTGTGAAACGCTTGTTATAAAAACCACTATAAATAATATGAGCTGCACTTGTTTCGCACGGAAAATAAAAATGTTGCTAGAAACATTTTCAATGTTTTTCGTTATATAATTAGAGTTTTTTTCGTTTGTATTTCACAGAAATTTTTTATATTGAGTTTGACAGCATTTCGCATGAAATGCGGAACAGAGTACCAGGCTTTATTAAAACAACTTATTATATATTTGTGTTTTTATGTATTCGAATTAAAACCAGTTAATCGGTTATTTAAAAAATACTTAACCGAAAACCGTTTTTTTTTAAATCGCAACTATTTTTTGAAAAAAGTCGAATAATCGATCTCCCTATTCGCTACTCATAAGGACCCAAAAATATGTACATACATATATATTTTATAGGGCTTAAGATCAATATGGTAGAAATTACAAACCGAATGAAAACTTATACATATCCTTTACCCTTCGGTAAAAAAAACAATTTTAAAAATAATTCGCATCTCTTGATTTCGAAATTTTGGCTCAATGACAGTTTTCGTTGATTTTTTTATTATTATTCGGCTTTAAGTTTGTTCTTGCTTTAATTTCTTTAATACAGTAGAATCGCGAAAAAGTTAACCAAAATGTCCCAAAGTAATTAACTTTTTCGAAATATTAACTTTTCTAAGCGGTTTCAAATTTGAAAAGAATACAATAATAGGACAAACAATATCAAAAATATTTTGAAATTTTGATGTTGCTTTCTTCAGAAATTCACATTGCGTTTTTAAATTTCAAAATTTTCAAAAAAGGTACATGAGTTTCTATAAAATTGTTTGTGCTTTCAATGTTATTGTTTGGCGCTGCGCTGCGTTCTACATGATAAGGGCCTAACTCTTACGCGAGTAAACTTTTTGGAATTATTCTGCATTATCATTGAAATTTAATTTTACACAATATTAAGCAAAAAAAAGTCAACTATTAAGCCTTCATCAGTGATGCAAAAAGTGCATTTATCTGCATTTTGCTGATGTTATACCTCAAAATTGCCAAAATGCAGATTTGACGATATTTGCCTTAAAAATGCAGATTTTTATCTCGATGGAAACTTCTTTACTTTGTCACTTATGTTTGTACTATTGCTACTTCTTGCACTGACAAACGAAAAATATCAACAATCATTTATGAACTAACACACAAAACAAAATAAATAGAAAAATTCGTGTTTGTTAAGTGTTGATATTTTCGGCACTGACGGAGATTTTTGCACTTATAAATAGTATAAGATATAAAATATATAAGGGTTATCACATCACGCTTACAAATTTTGCGCAAGAAAAGTTTAAAATAAAGGCAACCAATAAAATAAATAATTCAGCTATGAAGTCAAACCGATTGGGAATTGATTCATTAGTAGGAATTTTATTCATAAAAGATTACTTGAAAATAAAAACTCTTATTATCTTGACACATCAATATGCACGAATATATTAATATGCAAATATCGAAAAATTATTAGCCAAGTTCTGAAAATCGCATTCGAGTGAAATTAAAATGGAACAAATTTTGAAAACCTTTCTGTCCCAGCAAAAACTTTACTTACCTGGTAGGTTAGCAAGTAATGTTAGAGAAATATAAGCACTTCTTATTTTTCGGCTGAATAACTACTTATTTTTGTTCGAGTTGTCTACAGAATTCAGCACTTACTAGAAGTCACAAAATATCGAGTTATTATTTTACTACGAGTAAGTTAAATTGTAAGTACTTACTTGCTAGAAGCCAAAAAATAACTAGTTTTTATTTAATTGGCGCTAGTTGATGGACCTAATAAGTAGTTATGGAACAAGTTACTAGTAAGCAAATATTCAGAAGTGAAAATAATATAAGTGAAATATACTTACTGAGGTCATTACTTGTAAGTTCTTATTGAGGCTTTCAGAATAATGACAATTGTAATGACAACTACTTATCAGGTAACATATGAAATAACTACTATCTATTACCAAAATTCAAAGAGTTATTCCTGGGGTGTTATAAGTTCAAAAAATTATTTCCTTTTTTATACCTGATACTTCGGGGACCATTTATATTTACCATAACTACTACAAACATCAGGAAAAGCTACATTTAAAAAAAAATTATTTAAAAATCTCCATCGATTGTAATTTCCAGAATATAGCCGTATATGTTGAAATGAATCGTTATGTCTTTATTTAAATAAGCTACATAAAAAATGTACTCACTGTGTTTTGAAGATTTTAGAATCTAGACGCAGATTTAGCAGATTTTTTGATAAAAAGTAACGTTGTTTTTCTGATTTTGCCTCTAAAGGTTCTGGCAACACTGTCCTTCATACAAATCACACTCATACATAGAAAGAAGCTGTGTTTTCTAGTGTCACGTATATCGATGCCTTACTTTCTCAACCTCGTATCTTAAAAAAATACGGTTTGGACTTTTTCATATAAAACGATTGTTTTTTTTTTTTGTGTTCTATTACTGCAACAACTTCATATTTCAATACTTTGTCTCAATTCTGTAAATATTAATAAATTATTGAAATAATAAGTTTTTGCAGTAATAGAACACAAAAAAACAATCGTTTTATATAAAAAAGTCCAAACCGTATTTTTTTAAGATACGAGGTTGAGAAAGTAAGGCATCGATATGTGAATTCGTATGCAACAGCATGTCTATTTCAGGTGGTTCTGTATGCATATCGTATTGCCTCATATTATTTAAAAATAAGTAAAAATGCTATATTCGGCCGTGCGAAATCTCTGATACCCTCCACCAAGAGTTCGAATATATAAGGAGTGGGCTTTATATGGGATCTGTAAATTATGAACTAAAACTTTTTATAAACCAACCTCCAATTATTATAATTTTGTACGGATTTAAGTGATATTCAGGAGGTGATTTTATATTTCTCCTATGCTTAATTGTTTAGCGATCATCACAAAATACGGCAGAGTAATTTCCACTATTCAAAAACCTAATTGAACTAAATTTTTATTGATTTTTTAGCATTTCATGCATTTTAATGTGTTTTTCGGAAGCCCGCTTTATATGAAAGGTATAAAAATTTATATGCCGATTATCACAAAATTGCATATAATTAGTTGTTTCTAAATTATACCAACTTTCACAACGAAATCTATATTAATGACGGTCTTATGCGAATTGAAATGGCTTTCCAGAGTGGGCTTTGTATCGGCCTATGGTAAATTTTAAGCCGATCTTAGCGCAATTTGGTTATGTGATTTTTAAAACTTTTATATGAGCCCTGTGGTAAATAATAATCGTACTTTGATGTGTAGTCTTATGAAACTGTCACAAATCAAATAATTTAACAACAGCGTTATTTTTTACTGTTTTAGTGGTACTAAAATATTTTCTGAGAGTAGTCTTTATATCAGACCTTTAATGAAATTGTTAGTGTTTAGCATTGATTTCTGCAAAATTTAATGAATCGTTGTATTTCGTTACCAGTTTATTTAAGTTCATATTTTACAGACGTTAACATTCTTATTTTTTATTTTGAGTACTTCAAATGTGGGCGTGTTTTCAACAGACATACGCACATCACAAAATCTACTTAGAATTACTCAAGGTCCCAGAATATATATAGTTTATGGGCTTTTAGATGGATATTAAAAAACCTTCAAACGGAACTTTTTTTTTTAATTATGGAAATCCTTTGCAATATGGAAATCCTTTGCAAAAAGTTTACAAATTAACACCAGCAAGGCCGGGATTTTTATGCAGTTAAAATCGCGTTTTATGCGCATAAAACATTCACTAAAAATAGAAAAATATGCGTTAAAACTTGGTAAAATATGCAAAGTCATTCTCATAAACGAAAATAAGGTACAATCAACACAAAAGTAGAAGAAAGTAAAAGAAAAATAAAGTGAAGTACAAAAATATAAAGAAAACTCAAAAGCAAAATAATCATGTAAATTAAGTCACTTGTTAGATAGATATTTGAACCTATAAAACAAATAAAATTAATTAAGATCAATAAGAAAAAATTTTGTTTACATAAATAAATAAAATTTTTCTAATAATTGTAAATTTTTCTGTACATACAATATACGTCATTGTTATCCAAAGGATAGCTAAGGTAGAATGTAACAGGAAGTTACAATATAATAGTCTGGTAGTGTATAAAGTCATTCCTAAAAATTTAAGGAATAGAACTACATATTACAAAAAGCTTTATAAAATACGTAACTGAAATGTAGCTCATAGAATAAATTCGAAAAATATAAAATGTTTAATATAACAAAGTAGCTTATGAAAAGAAATAATTCCCATATTCTACACTTTAAGCACTTTATTTATAGCTGATACTATAAACTATTCACACAACTTTATTTAGAACTTTAACAATTTATAATTGCGGTCTACACACTTAACTTTTTGTATTAATACTTATTTTTAGTGCCCTATGAAAGTAGTATTTGTACTCTAACCAAAACGTCTAGATGGCTCTAGATTATTCGAATTGTTTCCGGAAGGTTCTCTGGCGTCTAATTATCTAAACTTACTCATCTAATATCATTATGCGTTAACACTATGGCTGAATTAAAATCGAGCTATTATACATCAATAAGCTAAAGCATACTTTATGGATGAACAATAATTTTAATATTGTTATGTCATACAATTCTGTATAACAATTTTAACACTATAATTGTGCTAGAAAATTCTGTACAGTGATTTTTACATTACAAATATGCGTAACTATACAATAGCAATTTAAACTAATTGTTAATGCTAACAAATACAAAATAACAAATAAATACAAGACAACTAATAAATTAAACAAACACTTCGTAACACTGCCCACTACTTAAGCCTGTTCGCCCCGAATAGGCTCAGATGTACCTTTTCCATAAGGGGCTAATTGTTTCAAATGAACAACTGTCATTTTTGCCCTTAGACTTCGGAATTTTTGTTTACGATATACAACGTCGCTTAATTTCTTTATCACCTTATATGGCCCATCACAATGTGTCTGTAGTTTGGAAAACAATCATTCCTTATGTTGTGGATTCCTTAGCATAACCAACTGGCCCTTCTTGAATCCTTCAGAGTTCACCGCCCGATCATATCTGAAAAAATTAGTGCTCACACTTTCGTACTTACGAAGTTCGTAAGGACTTCTCCTCTCCAAGGAAGATACCTCATTATCTGCCTGTATTTTAAGTGCACCAGAGCTGCACTGCTGGAGTGGCGCACAACTTCTATTTGTTGTATCAATGGCTGCAACACACTTTTTGCAGTTTGATATCCAGTCCGTCACGGCTTGCTTACACCCAACCCAGTAGAAGCGTTCCTACAAACTTTCTACGCTTTTCTTAACACTTAGGTGAACTCCCTTGTGCCGTTATGAAATGTCTTCACCACTGCACATACCTTAGTAGACGGCACAGCCATTAGGCTTTTAACTGCCTTGCCCTCGGTTATCTCCCATGTTCGATATAGACAACCATTTGACATTCGAAGACTTTTCCCCTGCACCCAATATGCTTTCATCAGTTGACCATCTGATGTAATTTTTTTCAGAAATTGGTCTTCTACCTGCCATTTTCTCCCTTATAATCTTAGCCAATACGGGATCACTTCTTTGCGCCGTTGTCCAGTCTTTCCCTTTTTAACGGATAGAATTGACAGCATTGCAAAACTTGAACATTAAATGCGTAGCAAAGTACGTTGCAGTAATAGACATAAATGACAAGGACGGTATACTAAAAGAACTTAAACGAGTATCACCCGAAAATTAAGTTCACCGTTGAAGTGGAGACGAACAAAGCTTTTATAAAGGTTTGCCATAGTATTTTTCAACAATAAGGATCTAAGTATACATATATGTTTTAGCTCCTTATGAGAAGCGGAGTTAATTAAACGATGCCTGCTTATTCTTCCGCCAGTTTGGCTGTCGAAATGGGGTTTCCCTAGACTTCAGATATGATGGGGGTTAGGTAATTATATATTAATATCACATTTAGTTAGAAATATTTTGCCTGATCTGTCCATAAATGCCAGAGATATGAACAAAAAACCACGACGAGTTTTTATTTATTTGAATCAAATCGGTTTACCGGTTATTTCTTAAATTCTTAATCGAAAACCGGTTTATTTAAAAGAACAACCATTCGGAATAACCGAAAACGGTTTTTGAAAAAAGTCGAATAATCGATCTCCCTAGAAGCCAAACACTTTGACATCTATTAGTCATTTTTAAAAGTTCGGCTTTGAAATTGCATTAGCGTGCAGATTATTTTAGTTTTGCAATTTTTTATTTTTATCTAGTCTTTTCTCTTTTCCTTTTTATGTTTTGTATATAAATACAAACACACCTACAGCCATCTTCAAGTTGAAAAGTGTGAGAATAACAAAACCAAACAGAATTGCAGAGTACATGAAACTAAGTACCCGTTCCCAATCTTTTCAACCCTCTCACCAATAAACTCCAGAATTGCCACAACAAAAAAAGTTAAGCAAAATATGAGTACTATATTCGGCTACGACGAATCTTCGCCATGAACAGACAGTTAAATAAATACCGTTCTTTAGATATAAATAAATTTATTTTGTGCCGCGCCCACTTCTGCAATCCCGCCCACATTTTGTCGGATGTTGTGTTATGATAACCAATATTCTTGTACCGAATTTGGAAACTTTGGCTTTTTCCGTTCTCTCGATTAGCGTATCTGCCCTTCGATAAGAAGATTAAATAAAAGAGATTAAATTATTTGCTTTCTTCAATTCTTCAAATTGTGTGTAAATATGCAAAAAAGGAATTCAGTAAAAAACTTATGACATAAATATTATTATATAATCCATCAAGTTTTCAATAACGGTAACAAATATATATACATTTGATCACCTAAAATCGAAAAGTCCGCAAGTGACAACTTCAAAATTTATTTTTTGATTGATTTTGTTGTAATTAACAAATATATATTATATACATATACGAAAGAGTGAAATACCTATACGTAAGAATTTTTGAAACAACAAGCTGAAAAAAACATACACATATACAGCTTGATCTCAACCCAATTAATATTTTACCAGTCTATCAAGCAAAATTGCATAATTTTCCAAAATAACAACAGTAACACTCCTGCTTCGTTGAAATACATATATTAAGCAACCGAAAAAAATATTATGTTTCTCTCTTTGGTATTTGTATTAATGGTTGGCTTTGTTAATTTTAATTTATGAAAGAATGAATACAAGATGTTCAGTTTGTAGGTCATAGTAAATAAGCTTAAACACCATCTCCCAAGCACGTGTATGTGCATTACGGTAAATTTTTCTGTAATCTGATTATAGGCAGTCGTGGTTTTTTGTTCATATCTCATTAATTTATAGACCGATCTGGCTGAGCATATCTGACACAAAAATATACCAACCAAGTCCCCGTCATATCTGGGGTCTTCGGAAAACCCATTTCAACAGAAATGGGAAGTTACAAACGGAATGACAAACTTTACTTTACTTTACTACTTCAACAATGCAACAATAGAAAAAAAACAACACGCATTTTATTGTTAGAATTGCGACGGTGAATGTCAAAAGGCCTTTATAAAAAATGTAAATAAATAGAACAGTATACACATAGCAGAAGCTTTTCTTTCAACGTCCTTTACTGTAAAACAAAATTTCGATGAGCTTTTCTGACGCAGTTAGCTCAATATTTTTACAAGGGATTGTTCCCACTTAAACGCATTTCTATATTCTTTACTGCAAAGAATCTATTTTATAATTGAAATTTTAACTAAGGAAAACACAATTTGGCTGAGCTGAGAACTGACAAGACATGTTGTTGTTAAAAAAAATTTTGTCCAGAAATTATTCAGATTTAAGTTGACCTGTAACGAATAATCTTAAATAGTTGCGAGATATTGCAATTCTCTCATCACCGAATAAAATTCTTAAAAGCTCAATAAACCTGAGATTTATTTCTTAAAATTCTCTGCAAGGTTGTAAATATTTGTGTCTGAGTACAAGCTACATACTAAATTTTTGCAGTGCCGACGAATAAGCTGAAAAGTGCAATGTACAGTGAACTCACTACTCAGTGATACTTAAAGTGCAATATTTGTTGTATGTAATAAATTTTGATAATTTTTTTTAGTATTTATTTCAACGATAAAAATACAAACTTAATTGAGTTCTAACTTAAAGCCTCGTACACAATGCTAGCAACAATTTCGTTTTTTCTTCTTTCTTATTTCTTCAATAAAGCTGGGATCACACGATTGCCGCAATGTACCAATTTTCACACTTTTTAATACCCCAATCGTGTGACTGCACACTCAAATGCCTCATGTACCAATCGAGGGCAATATTGTGCTTACTTTTACCAATAAAATGCAACCCTGGTGCGGCAATCGTGTGACTACTTGATACGCAACCGCGCATCAATAAAATTGGCAAAAATGTATCAATATTTATTGGTTTCTTGTGCGGCAATTAAACAACACAATACGCGGCAATATTTGCCTTTTTTAATAAATCTACTTTTGTGTGTTTCTTTTAAAAGAAACAAATTAAAAATAAAAATTAAATTTATCAAAAATAAAATTTGGGAATTTTGCAAGTCATTAATAAATAAATTGATAATAATTTTTGTATTCCTGAAAATAACTTTTGATATATATATTTTTTTTTTAATTCGTGCAATAGCTCTTCAGGACAATATAAAAGAATATATACAGGAAAACGGAGCAAAATGTATTGAAATTCTTTAAAGCGAATTTATTATTGAATTCTTTATTTGTTTATATATTTCAAATAGAATTTTACTTTGTTTAATTTTTGGAATTTCATATATTTTACTTAAAATTTTTTAAATAAGATTATTTAACAAAAATTAGTTTGAATATATGTATGATACAATTGACACAAGTAAGAACAATCTTGTGACTGTGCTGCGGCAATTATTGTACCCATTTCGCTTTGTACCAACTAGCGGCAATTAAATTTGTATAAAACAGGGCAATCGTGTGATTTCAGAATATTTTATTGGCGCAATTTCATTATTGTGCGTCAATAAAGCACAATCAAAATTGTGTTATATTGGTGCATTAGCGGCAATCATGTGATCCCAGCTTAAGCATTTTATTTATTTTCCTTTCATTTTTCAAACAAAAATGTAACTAAAGTTTATTTTTAATAGTTGAGTCTACTTCTACTTCTGCAACAATTTGTATGAAAATGTATTTTAAAATATAATTTTATTTAGTTTTGAATGAAAAATTTCAACAAAATATTTTAAAAAATAATAATAAATACGTAATATTGTTCTGGGAAAAATTTGTAAACGATTTCTTAACTAAAAATGTGTGTGGTCACAAAAAAAATTTTTGCTCTATTATTAGCACCAGTGAATAAGTTGCTGCCTATTGTGAACGACGCTTAAGGTGTCTGTAAGTGTCAATACAAATACTCTTATACATACCCCTGCAAACAATTTCGATCGAAAAATAATCTAAATAGTTTCCCCATTTAGCAAAAATCTATCGCTTTTGCTATTCAATTCTTATTGATGTAGTTACATCGTTCGGGAAGAAGTGTCCCACTATGGTAATATTTACTTTAAGAATCCACTTAGTGTCTATATTATAAGACGAATTAGAGCGCTTTGGAAGTTTAATATCAATTAAATTTAGTAGTATCGCTGTTGGCTCCAAAAAGCACTCTTTTGAAGTTAAATTTTTTCTTATTGTTCTTTATAATAAAAAGTGGGTAATTTTACTATTTATCTTTGTTTGATTTTGTAAGGGAAATCTAAGTAAAATATAAAATAAATGAGCTTAAAGTTAAACAAATATTAAAAAAACTACGTTACATTTAATCAAAATAGCTGTTAATGTTTTAAAGTTAAGAACCTAATGTGGACAAAATTTGTTAAAGAAAACTACACAAAATCACAAATTTGTTCAAACACTAACTTTGTAAACTTTCATCATATTATAACTAGCATATCTTTTTATTGCTTTACAAAACTTATTTTACAAATTTTCTTCACTCAATTGTTGATCTTCACTAGAAAAATTTAACAAAAACACTAATTTTCACACTAAAATTTTTAAAGTCAATAAATAAACAGACAGTTTAAAAAAATCACTAATATGCTTTAAAAAAAGATAATTATCAAATTATTATTTTTAATTTCATTTTCATTTGCTCTAAAAAAATATGCATGAGAAACTATTTAAACTTTAACCAATCTAACCGATGAATAAGTTTGGGCTGTTTTGTGCACTTATTTATACAACTTTCGTGAACATTTTTTTTCTATACTATAACTATTTCATTTTTCAAATATTAAAAATTTCACTCTATTTTACATAATTTTATATATATATATTATTTTACACTCACGTAACACGCAACTTAAATACAAACTGTGCTCTTTTACGCATTTTGCTTTTGTAATATTCACTATTAAACAGCAAATCGTTGCGAAGAAGTCAATATAATATGTGAAATATTCAATTGTGCCATTGTTGCAGTTGTATAACTGTTACAATTATCTGAACAACTCATTAAAGTGACGAAAAAGTATAATTTAAGAACTCATAATGCGACTCTACCGTATTTTGTTGTTGTTAAATTCCGAAAAATCTACTGTTTAACTACCAAATGTGACGAAGTAGTTAAAATTCGTAGACAATCGAAAAACACTTCATTTCTTCATTTCCCAATTCTTCGTTCATTTCCCAATTTTTAATGAGTGATTGTATTTTATACTCGTAGACTATTTTATTTCCTTTTGTTTGTAAGCACACGTTTGCGTGGATTATAAACTTTTTTAACCAAAGAAGAACGAACCTACTGAAACTTTTACCGATTTTCATGCATGAATTACGAGTGTATTCAGAGGCTGGTAATATTATTATTACAGTTTTTCATTTTGTTGTTTAAATCACGATTATGCTGGGACTTATTTCACTTTCACAAGTTGTAAATACAACATAAAGTGAAATAATATAACAAAATGGAATTAAAGCAAAACAATATATGCCAAGTTTATAACAAGTTAAGAAAGGAAAATAAAGAACACCAGCTACATATTGGCCATTCGTTTTGGGGTCAAAGAAAATTGCAATATAATACGAGCTGTTATTGTCTTCCACAAGAAAGGTTTCATTTAAAAAAATGACACACTTTTTATTATATGTAAATCGCTTTCATATCACAATAATACAATAAATTTTTTATACCCTCCACCACCACTGTGGTGAATGAGGGTATACTAAGTTTGTCATTTTTATTATACATCTAAGACACCATAAAGTATATATATTCTGGCTCCTTGAGTAATTCTAAGTCGATTTAGCCATGTCCGTCTGTCTGTCCGTCTGTTGAAAACACGCTCACTTTTGAAAAACGCAAAAGAAAAGAACAAACTTGGTCTCAAATTGCTTGTAGTTATCCTAAGCAGCTTGGGATTGAAATCCAGCAATATCGGTGCAGTAGGATCAGAACTACGAATCAAAATGTTGAACCACCACCCTGAAAAAATTGATAATTTTGATACAAAAACTAACATAAATGGTTTATTAATGCACGGAATGACATAAAATTTTGCTCGAATTTGGTTTGTACGACTACAAATCATGCTGGTAAATTTCGTGACGATCGGTCCATAATTTATCATAGGCCCCATATAAACCCATATCGAGGAAAACAGTTTAGTACGCCTAAAACCGCAATAAAAAACGCTAGCATACCTAAATTTGGTACGTCACAGTTTTATAGGACCAGAAATCACACTGTAAAATTTTTTGATGATCGGTCCATAATTGACACTAGGTCCCATATAAACCCTACTCCCGGAAAACAGTTTAGTACGCTTAAAACCGTAATAAATTACGCTATCATACTTAAATTTTATAGGACCAAAAATCACACTGTAAAATTTTTTGATTATCGGTCCATAATTTACACTAGGCCCCATATAAACGGAAAACAGTTTAGTACGCCTAAAACCGCAATAAATAACGCTATCATACTAAAATATGGTACCTCACAGTTTTATAGGACCAAAAATCACACTGTAAAATTTTTTGATGATCGGTCCATAATTTACACTAGGCCCCATATAAACGGAAAATAGTTTAGTACGCCTAAAACCGCAATAAATAACGCTATCATACTAAAATATGGTACCTCACAGTTTTATAGGACCAAAAATCACACTGTAAAATTTTTTGATGATCGGTCCATAATTTACACTAGGCCCCATATAAACGGAAAATAGTTTAGTACGCCTAAAACCGCAATAAATAACGCTATCATACTAAAATATGGTACCTCACAGTTTTATAGGACCAAAAATCACACTGTAAAATTTTTTGATGATCGGTCCATAATTTACACTAGGCCCCATATAAACGGAAAATAGTTTAGTACGCCTAAAACCGCAATAAATAACGCTAGCATACTTAAATTCAGTACGTCACAGTTTTATAGGACGAGAAATCACAATGCCAAATTTCGTGAAGGTTGGTCCATAATTTACCCTAGGCCACATATAGATATTGTGGTAAAATGTCTTACTTAAATTCATATGGCCAGAAAAAATATCATGCAAATTTGTGAAATTTTCTGTTAACGCTAAAACTAATTACACTGCTGTATTGAAATTTATTCTAATTTATTTTTTGTAATACTAGAAATCAGTCTTGAGAATTTTGGGATGATTGGGCCATAATTTACCATAGGTCCAATACAAATTACACTCCTAAAAATTATTTTAGTTCGGCTAAAACTTTTACGAATCATGATATTTTACTCAAGCCTGTTCAAAGTTCTAACAAGAAACGCATAAAATTTTCTTATTGTCGGTCAATAATTTAATTCATGTCTAAACCGCAACTAATTTTAATGCTGACGCTCGTTCTTGTGAAGCTTAGTTAATAATATATATGTATTTATCATATAGAACTAACTCCTGTCGGTGGAGGGTATAAAAGATTCGGCACAGCCGAATATAGCACTCTAACTTGTTTTATTTAAAAATTAAACCTTAAGTCACTTTTATTTATCAAATAAAAATTAATTAACACGCATAGACGAAATATGTTTCGATATGATCACGGACAACTTATTCAGTATCTGCAACAATAATTTAAATAATAAGATATAACGATAATATGATTACAGGTGAAAATGTTATAATTGAAGTACACATAAAGTGTATGAAATTTTTCTGTTATAAACAGTTTATTAAGACGTTACCAGTGAATATAGGTTTAGCAAATGCAAATACGAACAATAAAATAACATTTTTGCGAATGCCAATACTTTAAATATGCTCAAAATTCATATGCCAATAAACTTTTGTTCATATTTAATAATAATACAAATGCATATATACTAGGGTGTTCACTTAATCGGGCTTTTGCTTTAATCGGTTAGTCGCTCGATTAATTAACCGAGGTTTTGGTTTAATCGGTTAATAATCGGTTAATTTTGTAATTAATCGGTTAACCGATTAATAAAGTTTTTATTTAAATTAAGTAATTTCAATACATCAAAATGCATAAATTATTTATTATTTGGAGTTTATTTAAAAAATGCAATAACATAACAAACATAGCAATTCTTGAACTAACACGAGCCAACAAAAATATAATTTATAAATTTGTAATTAATACATAAATATTATGTAGTAATTAAAAAATAAACTGTTTGATAATTTTTTTTAGTTATTTTAATAGATTAAGGAGACCTGAAAAATAAGCTTTTAGAAAAATGTTTAGGATGTAAGCGTTTCTTTTTTTTAGTTTTGATAAATATTTACTTGAAAAAAATTCTTTCACTTATCGTTGATATTGGAGAAATCGAACGCAATCCATAATACAGAATATCTAATTTCTCAGTCCTTTTCCTGGATTTCTCTTAACGTATAAAATCGTCCATTATGTCATTAATTTCTTTAAATTTTCAACTCTTGTAATTGTTTCGGTTAATTCTGTTAAAAGATTGATATGAGAAAATATGAGAAGAAACAAATAACTAAACACATATGTACATACATATGGGAAGTCCCAGCGAAAAGTTTCCTTTTTGTAACGTAACGTCATAAGTAATTTAAATCGTTTATCAAAAATTGTATATGTACAATTTACTTTTTTATATGTTGCGTAAAGCTCAACTAGCTCTACATTAAGTTGCAAAAGGGATGTCTTTTAAACAACATGGTAAAAAATAC
This sequence comes from Pollenia amentaria, assembly GCA_943735925.1. Lineage (NCBI taxonomy): Eukaryota > Metazoa > Arthropoda > Insecta > Diptera > Polleniidae > Pollenia > Pollenia amentaria. The sequence goes on from OX031010.1 coordinate 93,968,459, forward strand.
AAGCTTATTTGCTTTTCTGGCGTTACATTACAAAAAGTAGACCAAAGCTTATTAAAAAAAGATTTTATACTAAAAGCCTTCCTCAATTCGCAGACTTATGCAATTTTTAATGCAAGTCAAAATTCACTTCTGTAACCACACGACGGCGCATATTTTTGCTAATGTCTTCAAATCCTTAGGGTTGATTGTTGTAAATTATTACTTTGAAATATAGAAAAAGTTTTTACAAATTTGACTTCTTCACTTAATTTTTTTACATATAAAAAGTACGTACAACAAAAAGCTGTTGACAGCAAAGACGTATTTAAAATGAAGATCCCTTTTTTGTTTGTATGAATTAATATTTTCTAAACGCATTCCTTTTGCATATGAGACGAAGCAAATAATTAAAAACACAAGCAAATATGTTATAATACTACAAAAAATTAAAAATTTTGTTGCTTCGGTTAATCGACTGAAATTAACCGGTTTAATCGTTAATCGAAAAAAGCCAATTTTAAATTAACCGATCAGTTAATCGGGTAGTATGCACTGTATATATCGCACTTGATCAACAAGAGTGTATTTATTCAAAATTTTTATTTTTTCACTTTTTCACGAAAATCGACGCGTAATATTCATAATTACCGCTAGCCGAATATTCGCCGCACCGTAATATATACACATTTATTATTTTATATGATTTTTTTCATCTGTCTTGTCTTATGACCAGAGAAGACAAAAAAAAGCAAAAAACAAAGTGTTTACAGCAAAACAAATATATAAAAAAAGCACAAAAATTTAGAAAAAAAAGCAGCAAAAAAGCATTTTTATTTTTTTAATATATACATTTGAATATAAAAAATTACAGTTATTCTATTTCTTCAGATTCGTGAAAACAGTTACAATAACCAATCATGTGGGCTTTTATATTTGTAAACGTCATTTTTCTTCGTCTTTCTGTTAAAAGTGAATTGTATAAGTAGAAACTTCTTTCCACGTCAACGGATGTTGTTGGAGCAAATTTATATTTCAAAATTTCATTTCGTCATCAGGTTTAGCACCAGTTTGAAGAATGCTGTTTATTTGTAAAATTTGTTTGCACCCCGGATTTCTTTGAAATACATACTGCATTAAATTTCTTCATATATATTTTTTCATGTAGATTCTCAAGAGCTTTTCGTACATTTGACACAATATTTACACTTTCGTGAATAGCTAACCCAACTGTTTGTAGCTTTTTTTATAGAAGACACAGTATTTGAAAAATTGTTTTTGATAAACGCAAGTTGGGAACTTAATCCGGGCAAGTTATATATTTCCTTGGCGTGCGCGATCGAATCTGAGTCTTCACTTTTCAGTTAAGAAATAACAGCCTTTACTTTATCAAGGTATTCTGCATAATGCATTGTGGCTTCTATCTAAGTACCCCAACGTGTAGGGCATGGGAACGGTGGAAGAGCCAAATTGGGATTCATTTGTAAAAATAACTGCTTTCTACGAGGAGCCTATGGAAATTAAAATTTTAGTTTGTATGTGTGTAAATACGAGTTTTTGAACAATTAACTTAACAAAAACGGATTTGGTACAAGATATTAATTTATTTACATGCTGAAACTCTAAGCGCTGCATCAGTTACCATTAGCAATATTTTGTCGTATTGAATGCCTAGATTAAATTAAAAAAAAAAAACATAAAAAATAAAAAAAAATTTATGAATCAAATATTCACTTACCATCAGGCCATAAAATTTGTAATGAATCGTTGAAGAAAGATTCAATAGAAGCCCCATTTGCATTTTCGAGAACACCCATGTTCAATAGAAAAGGTTTATTTCCAACATCGTCATTTAAAATACCAAATATAAAGTTGGCCACATATATTTGTTCACTGTCTGTTGTTTCATCAACAGAAATCCATATATATTTACCTTTAGCCTTTTCACGCATTTTTCCCAACGCTTCCGTATACATTTGAGGTATGTATTTACCTCGAATAGATCTTTCGCTTGGAACTGACAAATTGGCGTACTTTTGAAAGATGTTTTTGAAACTGGGATAGCTTACTTTTTTTACTGGTATATTGGTCTCCAAGAAAAATTTACATATATCTTCGTGAAATGTATTAGCAGTAATAGTAACAGGAAATTCCGTTATAAGTTTTTGTGGACGATTTTCTTGGCAAGCAGCTAATTTGTGTTTTTTGTACTAAAATGTTGCTCCACATTGCACTTCTTTTCGCTATTAATTTTACTCGAACACACATTACAAAAAAGCCAATCCTTTTAAACTTTAAAAACTTCAGGATACCATTTTACCATTTTTAGCAAAAATAACATATTTGACTTTTCTTTCGGCATTTTTTTTTATTATTTTTTCGTTCACAACGGCCGGTTTACTTATTTTGTTTTAAACTCAAATAAGTAATATGGCTGTTTTTTTTTGGGATGGTAAGTTTATTAATTTTAGTTGTAATAAAGCGCCCAAAAACGTTGAGTCCACAACTAACATATTTTTGTTTTAACCCAGAAAAAAGTTGTCAATTATTTTTTTTTCTCATGTTTTCTCAAAAATATATTTTTTACGTTAAAATTATGTTAAAAAAGCTATTTTACAGCAAAAACATAGGAAAAAAGCAAAATAAGCACCATAATAACAAAAACAGCAAAAAAAGCAAATATGGGCAAAAACAGCAAAAAAGAAGCAAAACAGCAAAAAAAGCAAATTGGTCTTCTCTGCTTATGACAATATACGTATTACAATAAACACTAGTGAGTATAATGGAAGACTCGCTATAACAATTATCGCAAATGTTATTTATTTCGAAATTTTTATCGTTATTGCCAGTTTAATCGGCATCAGCATCAGTAAAAATTAATGAAACTTATACTAATTACAATAAATTCACATATAATATTAATGATCTTAAACTTAGAAACATACACTTCCATACACATGCATTATTTCATAAAATATTAATGTACATTTTGTTTATTTAAACATTAAAGTTTATAAACACGAGCTCTGATAGTAAATGAATAAACATGCGTATAAAGCACACAATAATAACAATTCGTTTGTACAGGTGATGGCCAAATAAATATGGATAAATTTAATATTTCGTTTTTTTTATATTTTGCGAAGCACTACACTACAAGGCAGGGCATATTTATGCGCTCTGGCGTTAAAACATTTCAGTAATGTAATCAGACATGCATGAATTTCGATGAACTTTTGCCAAGTAAAATACAATGTAACGAATACCGACATATCGGCGATATCTTCTTGAATTTACTTTCACTACGACGATACTTTTAAAAAAAAATTTTTTGGTTTTTCTGAACAAAAAATTGTATTTCTTTGCTTATTTTTCAACCTACTAAGGGAAAATACATCGGAGCAAGTTAAACTATCATTTTGGTTTAAAATGTGTTTAAACCAACAAATATATAATTCAGTAAAAATAAATTTATCGTATACTTGTTATTTTGTAACCTACATATTATGCATGGGACATTGATTTACAGCTGTTGAGTTTAAACTACCTAAACATCTAAGTTTAGTTCAACTAAACCAGCGTTTAAGCATTCATCGATTTATAGCAATAGCAGAAAAAACGCATTCAAAAGCAGAGCATAATAAAACAGAATAATGAAATTCTTTTGTTTTAATTCTTAGCCTTTAGCACAGAAGTATGCAGTATATTTCGGCGAAAATCTTAATTTTTTTTTTTTGGATTTTCAAAAAAATATTGATACAATATTAGAGCTAACACTTTTTAAATTTCAATCACAATGTACTGCATGAGTGCCAGAAAATTTGGCATATTTCGTTTCAAGTCTCCAATACAATTATTTTGCTATTTTAACAACGAAATGAGGGTAGTATAGTTATTAATATTTATGATAAAAATTAAATTTTTTCTTCGGTCTTTGAAAACTGACCTTTGTTGTTTCAACCACATTATTTTTAACAATTTTTATCGCATCGCTCATACAAAATTTCTGGTAAATAAAATTTTCTAAAAAATAATATAACAATAAAATGTACAAAGTTTGGCAAGCTGTCGATTTTCTTTAGAAGTTTTTAGATGTTGAAGGGCTTTAACAGAGAGTAGTAGGCACGTATGTACTATGAGTTTCACAAACAAGTTAGGCCATGCTTCTTATTTATCACATTTTCAGGTATTCATATTATTAAACATTTAAAACTGTGGAAAGCACATTTAAAATATTAAATAGTATAGCATCCAACAGTTATTATTGAAAACATCGTGCAAATCTCAAAAAATATTTAAAAGTTAATAAATCGGCCTTCAGCAACTTCACCTAAGTACTAAGTATTATTGCCTTACGTTCCCTCATTGCTTACTCTTGAAGGTATTTGCACGTTTTCTGCTTTTTCCAATAATTTTCACTTAAGAAGAATATAGAGATACATTTGATCTCGTAATCGCATCTGAGAGACTATTTTCAACTGCAGGTCTGGTTCAAACGGATTTGTGAAATCTTCTATTTCTGCAAAAGCTTTTATATTTCTCACTGTATTTTTCACCAATTAGGATCTTAGTATAAATACATATATATTCTGGCTCCTTTTGAGAAGCGGAGTTATTTTAACGATGTCCGCTTATTCTTCCTCAGTTTTTCTGTAAAAATAATTTTCCCTAGACTACAGATATGATAGGGGCTAGGTTGTTATATATTGATATTACATATAGTTAGGAATAGGTTGCCAGATAGGTTCACAAATGCCAGAGATATTAACAAAAAACCACGACCATTACCATCATTACCACCATTTAACTTATTAAGTCTATAAACTATGAAATTTCCGAATATAATTAGCGCCTATTATATTTATGTTAACTAAGAAAACCAAATTTGGCTCAGATATTTCTTATATGTATATAAGGAGCATTAGATATTTAGAATGGGCCAAATCGGAACATTATTTTACCTGGACACACTAGAATGAGGCTCCCGTATATAAGATTTGATATTTTAAATACTATGGTGAAGGGTAAATATGATTCAGTATAGCACTTTTACTTGTTTTTAATCGTATTAATATCTATTTCAAATATTAATATCATATGCTGTTATTTTGAATTGTAAAAAAATTACTCTACTTGAGTTTTGTTAATTTTAACTTGAATTTAAATTCAATATTCGTAACGGTATCGGTATCGCCGATATTGCCTTTTGAATATCGGTATCGTATCATTGCGGCCAAGTTCGACCATATTATACTCTACAGCACAGTATTTAGAGACATATTTTCAGGAGTGTACCCCACTTCGAACCCAAGGGCATTCATGGACCCGCCAGACCGAAATAATGTTATGACGTTAAGATATCTTCATTTATATGAGATTTTCTTATCTGGAAGTGATTAAAGGTCTTATGTTCAACTCTGAATCTACTTTTCTTATCTTATTGTTTTTAAATTGACCACAACCTGTATTATGTCTTACGGCAAACTTAAAAAGTTTAATTTGTTGCGTGTACCAACTTTTGTAATGGCGACTTTGAACTTTTAATCTAATGCAGCGTAAATTTTCTACTTTAAAATACACTTAATTTTTATTCCGTTTCATGGCAAAACGACCAGAACAAACCACATTACATTGATGTGAGTATAATTTACAACGTATTATATAATTTCCGAATTTTTTTTATGCGATCTAAGCTGTCACTAATCTGCAATAATTGAACTATTTAAATTAAAAATAAGGTTTACATACATGTTCATATATATATATAAACTATCCATTATATAGATATAACATATACATAATTAGTAAATTATATGGAATTAAAAAAAAAAACTAATTTGTACAATACAAAAATATTAAAATTTTTTTTAGTTTACCTTAAATGCTCCAGCGTTTCTGCTTTATTTATTTAATGTTAATTTTTCGTGTACTTTTTACGAGTACTTTTATATTCATTTCCTGAATATGCCTTCACACAAAAACAAATATGAAATATGGGTAAAAAAAAACATATTATGTTCCCCGGAATGGCCAGAAACAAACTAGTTTTGTTTTTACCATGACTATTGTAGCGAATAATAATATGTTGTTTCTATTTAAAAATAAAATGCTTACCTTCCTTGAAACTTCAGACATGGTTGAATTCAACAATAAAATCTAGCTACAATTTTATGATTTACTATCTTTAACCCGCTACTTTGTTAGCGTCTCCTTTTCTTTCGTGGTCATATTTTTACGCCAAAGTTGTTATTTCTAGGTTTTAACCCGCTACTTTGTAAAAGGTACGATTTTCATCTCTTAAACGTTCGAATTTCGAAAATGTACTATATTTTTATTTGTATTTGATACGCTACGAACGAGATATTTTTTTTATTTCAATGTTATTGGTTTAAAAGATAGATGGCGTGGCAAAAAAGTTTTAAAATACAAATTTTCCCCGTTTTCTCCCCAAAAGCGTCGAATTTAAAAAAAGTACCAGGCACCTATCCATTTATTTTTTAATAAACATGAGATATGGAAATTTACCCGTTTTTACCTTTTTTACACTTCAAACATAAAAATTTTCAAAACTACCATCCTAGGGAATCGATTTTGCGAGAGGCCAACATACTGGGCACATTTCATCATTTAAGCTTAAGGCGTTTAGGACGTGCGATGATGAATCAGTCAGTAACGTTACAATTTTTTATTATATAGATAGATGAAGAAAAATATTTAAAAAAAAAGTAAAAAAATTACGAACACTTTTACATCTTTGGGGATAGAATTTCGAAAAAGTACCAAATTTGTAATATTTAGATGAGTTACGACTGCGATATAATTTTTATTTCTATGTTTATTGGTTTAAAAGATAGATGGCGTGACAAAAAAGTTTCAAAATCTAGGTTTTACCCGTTAACACCTTACTTCAAAAAAGTGCTACACACATGTCCACTTATTTTTTAGTGAACAGTAATAGGTTTTACATTTTTTTTGTATCTCTTTTAGTTTAGCAAATACAAGGTTATAGAATTTCCGTTTTTTACCGCCTTTTTTGAACAACAATAAGTATTAAATTTTTTTGTATCTCGTTTAGCTAAGCAGATATGAGGTTAGCGAATTTCTGTTGTCAAAATGTCAAATTTTTAGCTTCAGGCGTTAGGCTGTGCGATGAAAGATATATGGAGAAAAAATATCTTGGAAAAAGTAACAAAATTAGGTACGATTTTCACCCCTTAAACGTCCGAATTTCGAAAAGTACCACATTTTCAAATGCATTTTTTAGATAAGTTACGAATTTTATATAATTTTTATTTCTATGTGAATTGATTTAAAAGATAGATGGGGACAAAAAAGTGCCAAAATACATTTTTTACCCTTTTACACCCTAAAAGCGACGAATTTCAAAATAGTACCAGACACCTGTTCGCTTTTTTTAATTGATGAACAACAGTTAGTATTAAATTAAAAAAGTACCACTTTAATTAAAAAAGTAGCAGTTATATAAAGGAAAAGTACCAAAAATCCGACTTACAGATTCTCAATCACGCAGGAACTTGCAGGTTTAATTTTATGTTTCTAGTTCTAATATTAACCGCAAATCAAAGAGTACAAGGTTAAGCACAAAAAGTACCAAAAAGCGCCTCTTACAGGTGCACATTCACTCAACGCATTGCTTGCCTCATTTTATGTTTGTAGATGCAATACTAACGAAAGTAAAAAAAGAACTTGTTGGAAAACAATACAGTACGAAAAAGTACCAAAAAACCACTCTTACAGATTCTCATTCACTTGAGAACTTGCATGTTTAAGTGTTTCACTTTTAAATAAACAATTAATATTGGACAACATCAGGGCTACCAATGTGTAATACTGTAAACTATAGCAGTTGTTGGCAGCACTGCATGTTAATTTGTCTAATATGGTCCATACTACAGTACATTGGACCATGTTGTAAGTAGTCCATTTAAGCCACAATGGACCACGTAGTCCAATATTATCTGCAGGGTATATACTCGTATTTTGGTATTTTTCTTGCTGTTAATAAATTCTTGTATAATAAAAGTTAATAAACCCGACTGTTTCATTTAATGAATCGGAAGTAAAAGCAACAGTTTTTTTGACCAATGACAAATGAAAAAGTGGAAGAAATGGCAGTTTTTCATCTTTGACTGCAGTTTTTTAAACGCTGATTTAAAGTGTTGTGGAATTAAAAGACTATTGTGAATTTTAAGAAAAATTACGATCCGTTTGTAATCGTATGTCATGATACCACTTCGTTTATACGAATGACGTAACACTTCGTACCATTGTTAATACTAGCACTGGTGTGACGATTTGAGCCCAGTATAAAGGAAAGAATACGATTAAGCGATATAATTATTAACTCTGACCATATGATGGATAATTTTGACCATATTATGGTTAATTGTGATCATATTATGATTAATGTAATATAAACCATATTATGATAATATTTAACAATAATTAGCCTTATTACTGTTGTCGTTGTCGTCAACGACTGTATCGTTTATTGTAATAGATTAAAATAACACACAAACTGTGTTTTTAATATATGTAATAATGCTGAATATGGCTGACTTCCAAAACGTACTAATACTTTTGTATACAGTTTTACTACTGTATTTTAACCATGTACATGTACAAAGTGCCGAAACAATGCAACTATGTGTTTTGTTTATTTAAAAGTTTTGAAATGTAAGTGATGCAATGGATAATATTAAAAACAAAACATGTAGTATTTGAAAATGAAATGTTAAATGTCACAAAGCATCAATTTTAAAACCTATTCCCTGATTACTTAACAGTGATGTTTTGAAAGTGTTTGCATTGTATATATTTTGTACTGCGGCGTTATGAAACAGTATACTCTGTTCTAATACAAAGCAATTGACGTTTTGGAAGTCAGCCTATGTTTACCGCCAAACATTACAATTGCTTCAATCCCATCAAGGTACATTGCTCTAATAATATGGTTACCTCCAACTTTTTTATTTCTGCGTGTTATGTTGGCCATAAAGTAAGAAGTATAACCTTAAAAATAACTTTGTCTCATGCCAGGTTAGCGTGTATTTTTGAACGGGTCTCGTCCTAACGGGGTGAAAGGTCGGCTCTACGAAGCCTTGTATGCGTTTGGAGTTGAGAAAGCTGCCTTGCAATTGGATTTAGATGATTTTCCAGTTCAATAATTAATATATATTTTTAATGGACTTTGCGAAATTCATATTTTATTATCTGAAATGCTACCGCGCTCCGGTTATGTTTCTAAAGATTTTTGATATCGTTTCCTGTATTAGCTCGTAACTGAAATTGCCATCCATTCCCCATTATTGGATACCATATGTCCAATTCGGTTTCAAAACGAGTTAATGCAAAATATCTTCATAGATAATGCTGAGTTTGGATTTGTCACTAAGTAGTCTGTAAAGTCTAGTATCTGTTAACTTCAAGTGAAGTCTCTTGGTTTCTAGATGACGACGCCAAGCAGACGAGTTATTATAACATTATTGGGTATGACAGGTGCACAGTTTCATCTCCTGAATGTAAACATAATGTGTTTACTGTTTGATTAAATTTAGCGAATTCGCCGAATTTTTAACCAGATAGTCATTAATATAGCGAGAAGCCATTTGTGGGTTCGTATGCGAACGTATAATAGCTATATCATTGCATATGGAAAGATCGGATGTGAATATTAAATAGACAGTAGATCCAAGAACACTTTCCTCTAAATCGCCAGCTTTGATATGATATTCTCTTGTCACCCATATATTTTGTTTCGAAGCCAAAATAAACGGTGTGATAGATATCTCTCTAGTAGTTTGTGAGTGTTTGTTGGCAGCATCAATTTGATTTTGAAAACCGGACCTTTCTGACATACCTTGTCAAAAGCATGAGCAACATCTAAGAAAACTACTGAACAAAATTATTGTTTTGATTTTTTTTTGTACTAAACGCTGTTAAAGCGTTTCTTTATAGCCTGTATAATATCACCAACTTGTTTAGATACTTGGCTGATATTTTTGCGCTAAGTCCCAAAGCCATACCAATACACATTTTACATAAATTTGCCATAGAACGCAGGTTGGCAGGCATTTTATAATATATTGGCCCTTTTCATTCATATTTATTTTCTTATATTGAAAAATTTTACGAGAATTACATCGTGTTAAAATTTTATAAAATAAACGATTACTGAACCGTTTTGGATGTTTTGTTATTAATAGTGATTTATTTAAAAATGCCAAAAGAGACTTCAATGCTGGACTGTTGAGAGATAACCTAGAAATGTTAAAAGCTTATTGTTCCGTTTTTTTGTGTGTGCTTTACATGAAAGTTTATCCGTCAGAGCAGACATAAAAGAAAAAGTTTAAAATATTAAGAATAAAATATTCACACGTTAACCAAGTAAAAAAACAGCAATTAAATACTTGAACTTTTATTTTTTTAAGTATGCGCCAGTAACTTTGACTTACTGCCTGCTTTTAGAAAATGAAAACAAATTTGCGTGTCAGAAACTATGTATATTGAAAACAGCACTGAAATACGAAAATTTGTTTTTGTTTACAATATAATTTCTCACACGAAATTTCGTTTTCATTTGCTAAAGACAAGTTAATGATATTTTAATATATTCTACGGGCCAAGATACTTTCAATTTGAAAACTTAAAAATGCATAAGATAATATTTTGTAATAAACAGATGGCTAAATAAAACTACGTAAAAATTATTAGTTTGTGTTTTTTGCGTGCAGTTTTAAAGTTTTTTTTTTGGGAATATTTTTATGCGTATTTTAAAAATTTTTTATTGCGTATTTAAACTTGCCGTTCTTATTAATAACAACTGAAATCTAAGTAAAAAAACTGATCATTTACATTTTATATTTACCAAATTAATTTTTCGTTTGTTATTAAATGTTAATTTTATAACTTACATGTTCAATAAGAATTATCAATTATTTGAACTAACATAAAAAATTACGTAATTAATTTAATTAATTAGACCGCGAGGCAATAATAAATCGAAACCCCTGATCAAGCTTATAATACGATGAGAGTTATTTATTTTAATATACCAGTTAGTTCCAAAGAGAATTAAAAAGAAATTCGTATGGAGAAATTAAAAATCTTAAAGAAAATATAAAGATAAGGAGACTTGAAGCCGATACCAAGCATTTTTGAACAAAAGGCAAGCTAAACGAATTCATTTGATCTCTAATATCTAAAATATGTCCAAACTTTGCCAATGTTTTTATATTATTCACGTACTATTGCATAAAATTGTGTTCAGTAATTAAAGCCATGTTATTTGTACATTAGGGTGATAACTTTTTGCATATTTTGTAATTATCAAATTCATTATCGCATAATCGTGTAGACCATAAAAAGATATTTAGAAATGATGTAGTTTTCATTTTATATTTTCGTTTAAAAATAACTTTTCATTTACTTGCAAAGTATTTAGTATTTTCTTTTAATTTCATTAATACAAACAAAAAAATCTGCAAAAAAAAAATCGACATTATGACGCTTATTACGACTTTAGCCTAGTACTCTGTTCCAATTTGTGAAAAATGTTCAGCAACATCTATTATTTCATGAGAAAAATTTGACATGTATCAATGTTACCTTTCTCGAGAGTTTGCACAATTTGACGTTTTAATTCTTTGAAAGTATGCGACATTGCCACTCTATCAACATTTTTTCATAGAAATTCCGCACAAGTTTTTTTCATATGAGTTTTGACAGCATTTCACGTGAAATATTGAACAGAGTACTAGGCTTTAATGTAAAAAAATATAATTCTTAAAAAAAATTTTGTTTTTTCCGTTACTTTAAACTTGAAATTTATAGATTTTATTAAATCCAAATACCTAGTTATTTTTCATTGTTATGAAGAAATTTTTTAAGGAAAAAGGTTAATACCTAAAGGTATATGTACCCTAATGTACATATACCTTTTTATATCAGTATTCACAAAAATTTAGCAAAAATTTAAAAAAATATTGTGCCTTTCGGGAATTAAGAAAATTTAGAAAATTATAAGCCCAATCTATATATAAAAAATTGTCACGTTACTGACTGACTGATTCATCATCGCACAGCCAAAACGCCTGAAGCTAAAAAACGTGAAATTTGGACCAGGGATTGGTCTCTCCCCAAATCGATCCACTAACACGGGATTTTTGGAAATTCGGATGTTTAGGGGGTAAAAACGGGTAAGTTCGGTAGCCTTATATCTCCAAAACTAAAAGAGATACAAAGAAATTTAATACTTATCGTTGTTCTTTAGAAAAATAAGCGGACAGGTGTCTGGTACTTTTTGGAAATTTAGCCTTTTAACGGAGTAAACGGTTAAAACCTTTATTTTGGTACTTTTTTGACAACCCATCTATCTGTTGAAGCCACTAACATAGAAATAAGGGTTATATCAGATTTGAAACTTATCTAAAAAATATAAATACGAATTTGGTACTTATTCGAAATTCGGACGTTTTTTCAATACATATACGTATTAAATTATGGGCTCCCACTACAATATTGAAATGTTCTATGCTTCAAAGGGAAGAAAAAAGTATCAAAAAGGGGAAATACGAGAAATTTAATTGTTAACTTTTGCTTTTTGGTTTGTTTAATTATTGTTAATATTGGACCTAGAAACATAAGCTTCAACATGCAATGTCCTGAGTGGATAAGAACCTATGAGGGTACTTTTTGTTCTTCAACTGGTACTCTTTGAATTTCCGTTAGTATTAGACCTATAAACATAAAATTAGGCATGCAAGGTCCTGAGTGAATGAGAATTCGTTAGAGGGATCTTTTTGGTACTTGTTCGTTCTTTAACTGGTACTTTTTTTAATTTTCGTTAATATTAGATCTACAAACATAAAATTAAGCATGTAATGCCCCGAGTGAATGAGAATATGTAAGATCGCTTTTTGGTACTTTTTTGTGCTTTACCTGGTACTTTTTGATTTGCTGTTCATATTGTACCTAGAAACATAAAATTTAACATGGTAAGTTCCTGCGTGAATGATATGTGTAAGGCAGATTTTTGGTCCTTTTTCTTTCTCTTACTGCTACTTTTTTAATTAAAGTGGTACTTTTTCAATTTAATACTTATGATAGTTCATTAAATAAAAAAGCGAACAGGTGTCTGGTAGTAATCCAATAAACATAGAAATACAAATTATATCACATTCTTTACTTATCTTAAATATACAAATACAAATTTGGTACTTTTTCAAATTTCCCTGAACGGGGGAAAATCGTTCCTAATTTTGTTACTTATTTTTAAATATTTTTCTTCATCTATCTATATAATATAAAATTGAAACGTTACTGACTGCTTCATTGTCACTTATCCTAAACTCCAGAATCTAAAAAGTTGACATTTGGACCGAAGGCTGGGCTCTCGCTAAATCCATCCCGCTAACTGCATATGCCTCTAAAAAGACACCTAGAAAATTTAGTACTTATTGTTGTTCAATAAAAAATAAGCGGACAGGTGCCTGGTACTTTTTCGAAATTCGGCCTTTTTGGGGAGTAAACGGGTAAAACCTGTATTTTATAACTTTTTTGCTATGCCATCTATCTATTTAACCAATAAACGTTAAAATAAAAAAAATATCACATTCGTAACGTATCAAATACAAATAAAAATTTTGTCTATGTTACCTAGAGACATAAACTTTTGCATAAAAATATGTTCACGAAAGAAAAGGATACGCTAACGAAGTAGCGGGTTAAATGCTAGTTATCAATAAAATAATATAATATTTTTTTGTTTTTCTTTTGTACTAATAAAAGTAACAATACTAATTAATACAACGATCTACAAACAGGGTCACTTAATTAAAAAAGGGACTACTATAAATTGTATTAGTCCTCTTTTAGACCCTGGCTTTCCAAAATCGATTATTAAATTCACTGGATACAGTGTTTTTTCTAACATACCTTCCAGTTGTTAGGTATTTTTGGTTTCTAAGAATATGAATTTAAAAAGGCGTATTCCATACAAGTTATAAAAAATATTGAGATGGAATGTGAAGAAATCATATTTATTATCGCAATTATATTCGCTTTAATACGATTTTTTCTCACTCCGAATTGTATGTATGACTAAACATATATATGTATTAGGGGGGCCCAAAATACAAAAGCATCGTATATTTGCGCTCCACAAGGCTTTGAGTATTCGAATAGTGCTTAAAAATCCTCAGACCAACTTCCAACTTTAAGCCGAATCGATCATTATTTAGAGGTTCCGATAATTTAGGCCCCTATTACGGTTCACAACTCAACTGAGTTGAGTAATTTCTTCATTTTTCCATTATGGTTTACAACTTTGAAAATATTGCGGAGAACAAAAACATCAAAAAATTACACTCATCACAACCAGTTGTTTTAATTACAATTCAACTGAGTTTAGTTGTGAACCGTAATAGGGGCCTTAATGATTTATCGGGGTTAAGTAGAAATATGGCATACCTTAATTTTTTATGGAGATTTCCATCGTTTATGTAAAAATATATTTAATAACACATATGAATAAAAAATTAATAAAACTGGATTACAAGCAATCCATATTTATTTAATACTTTTTCAATTAATGTACATGGGGCCGTAGTATCAAAGCATAGTCCTTGGATTTGTTCACTGTCGACTTTTTTGTTTTCATTAGAAATATCGGGCAATTATTTGCTGCCCCAGTGTAAAATGGCTACATTTTGTAAAGATAATTATTCCTTATCAGCTTCCCATATATTTTATCGGACATCGTTACTTTTTTGTGTTATTGGAGTATGCGATAAGGTGATTTACGTTACAGGTGTACCTAAGGCTTTAGCTGCAGCTCAAACAACATACATGGTATTCAGATCAGACAGATTTCCACGGTAAATAAATTCATTAATGTCGTTTGTAAAAACAGGTTTACTTTCTATTGGTTCAGCTGTATTTCGTTTTCGCGATACTTTACTTCTTTATGCGATGAATCTGACTCACTGTCGAAAGACTCAACGTAATTCTTCAGCATAGATAATCTAACCCCATTTTCTTAGCTCTTTGACTTTCAATGTTACGCAATTGCCTTGCCTCTGATTCCGCTTCACTCTTTCCTTTTCTCCCCATGCTGCAACTCATGTTATTTTCCCACCGCATTTAATTAAGCGATTTGACCTTCTTATTCTTAATTCTGTTTAATGCATCTTTTGTGGCTGCATCAAATATTTTATTTAAATATACTTTAGACGTGACTTCTTTTGCCCAACTGCTTTTAAAATTGTTTCTTCGACTCTTCATTAAAGTGTTATATTGACCTAAAAGCTTACGAATTTATTCTTACGATCGAATATATCCTTTTAGTAGGAGGACTTGCTCGGTCATTGCATTTGCCGTTTCTTGAATACAATCCTTTAAGTTCTCTTTTTTCTTTTTGTTTGATTTCACAATTATCCCCGTTCCTGGTGAGCTTCTTTCTCATTAGTCTCGAGGATTAAGCGGCAGGTATTTCTTACGATAACTAAACCAAAATATGACCGCGAAACGCTTTTAACAATTTACAAAATTATTGATTTTTTTACTACTTACATTTTTAGAAATCACTGAAATCTTACATCACTTGCACTCGAAATGGCCTGCACTTAAAAAAAAAATCAAGCACAACCTTCTGGTTTGATGTATTTCTTATTACAAAACTTCGCTCTTGCAGTTTTTTTTTACTTTTGAAGAATCAATCAGGCGATGCCCCTATTAATATAGTATTTTGTGTTGATACCAGAAAAATAAGTGCCAGAATTCCGTAATTCCGCTTTGAAAATACGTTAAATAGTTATTAAAGGGATCGATTTTTTTTGAATATAAATTATAAAAAGCTAGATAAGATCAAAGAAAAGTGTGAAAAACCACATATTTCCAATGACGTCATTATATAAATACTCTGTAAAACAAATATGTACAGCCAAAAATACATAAACAAGAACAATAATGAAATCCGTAGTAAATGCATCACATATAAATGTGAAACATAAAAGTCGCAATCCATCGCTACCTCTAAATACACGATTGAACCAATTTGTGATTTACACGTATATTTAAATAAAATAAACCAAATAAATCTTCTAGAGAAAGAATCGGAATATACTTTTCCTTTTCCATGCAAGCGTGGGCCAGTCTATCATATAAGTATGATCTGATCCGATTCTTCAAATCAAATATCATGGGATCATTACTTATTTTCTCAAGGGGCCAAGTTACGGCATTCAATATTGATCGAAATTTCTATTTAAATTGTTCTATCACTTCGATCGATATCGAATGACGTAATTTTCCTCCAGTATTTTAGTTCTGTGAAAAACATAAAAAAATTTAAAAAATAATTATATTTAAAATTTCAAAAAAATTTTTCATATGTATTTTAAAAATACAATTGAAAATATTTGCTCCTAGCCCTCTTTATGTTGTTTGCAATTTAAAAATATGGGAGCATATTCAGAAATTATAACTAAGAGTTGACATTTTATGTTATTTACATTGGTTAATTTCAGCACGAAAAGTTTCCACTTAATTATGGGTAAATCTTTTACTTAATACCAACTAACTAATATAGGGTGATTCAAGTAGAGATACTGTTTTCAATAGCCTTTTTTTTGACAGATCTCGTGTGAGTCGTGTCATGCTGTCATGTTATTTTTGTTAAGTACTGTTTGGCATTTCATAATGGAAAGACTTACGCCTGAACAACGTTTACAAATCGTTCAACTTTATTACGAAAATTTACGTTCTGTCAGGAATGTGTTTCGTGCACTTCGCTCAACTTATGGTCAACATAATCGGCCTACAGCATTCATTTTTTGATAATATTCGACCGAATAGACCACGTCCAGCACGCTGTGAAGAAAATATAGCGGCCGTTGCTGAAAGTGTTTACGAAGACCATGGAGAGTCGATTCGGCGCTATTCTCAGCAACTCGGACCATTATCGTTCCATGATAACCGACTATTTGATGCCTGAAATTTAAGCTCGTGATGTCGGCGACATTTGGTTTCAGCAAGACGGCGCCACTTACCACACATCGCATCAATCAATGGATTCATTGAGAGAACACTTCGGTGAGCGCATAATTTCACGTTTTAGGCCGGTCGATTGGCCACCAAGATCGTGTGATATCACACCGGTAGACTTTTTTCTGTGGGGATATGTAAAGTCTAAAGTTTATTCGGATAAACCCAACATTTGATAGACATAATCTTAAAAAAATAAATGCCAAAGAATGTTCTTGTAAAAGATAATAAACATGTCCCATTAAATTTGAATTTTCTGGGTTTTTTTTCTTTAAAAAAGTAGGGAACCTCGAAATGGATCACGCTTTATATTAATTTTATAATAATTCACTTTTATAATTTATGTCTTAATAAATACTCTTAAAACCTTATTATCTTTGCTACTTGCGTCTCTTTATACTGCGTCCAAAAAACCTCGTTACATACAAGGAAATAAATGTAGAGACGTGTCACGCCCTTATTATACCCACAACACAATAGTGGAGAGGGTATTATTAATTTTTGCTTAAAATATTGGTCCTAGACCTAGTGGTCTGAAACTATCGATAGTCGATACTATCGATAGTTTTTTATACTTAGAATATTTCTTACAAAATAAAAAACATTTATAACAAAATCAGTAAAAGAATTTAACAAATAAAACTTTATACCATAGAATAAGTAGAGTCCCAAGTAAATCGTCAGAAACTTAAGTTTACTATACAAAATTGTGTTTTTTAGTGGTTGTCATTTTTTATTAATCGTACAGAAGTGCAATATTTGTTGCAGCAATTTTTTAAATTACTGCTTTGAAATTGCAGTAGTGTCCTGTACCCATGTTCTGTAACTTTGGTGAGAATTTCTCGCATCGAAAACATGTGAAACAAAATATTCCATATTTTCTCGAAGTGTGAGGAAAAGTGTGTCTGTAACTCATGTCGAAAACTATCAAAAGAGATTACGTCGTTACATTATAAATGTCATAATATTCCACTCGAAGCCGATATGAAATTGCAGATGTTGTGAATGCCAGTCAAACATACTTTGACGGCGACTAAAATTTGACTAAAATTGAAAAATTTTCAACGACAGCGGCGAAAATACAACCGTCGGCTATACCAAAAAATGTAAAGTGCGATGTTTGTTGATTTAAAATAAATTGAAATAGGTGTATTTTGGCTATTCAAAATTTTAAATTTTAAATTTAAGAAATGTTATTGTAAATTATACTTCACTTTTACATAATTTATTTATTATGTTATTTAAACAATTTTTTATATTTTACAATTTTAATTGAAAAAACATACGGAATAAAGAAAATTGTGTAAAATGCTGCCAAGTTGTTCTATAGACAAACGTTGTTAAACGATAAAATTTTATTATAAAACAATAATTTAAGAAAAATAAAAACTATCGACAACTATCCATAATACTGAACACTATCGATGGTGATATGATAGACAAAAAACTTCGATAGTATCGATAGTTTGAGAGTAGTATACCTACACGCAAAGAAAAAACATGGTTGTGGTAAACATTTTCTAAGGGATATTAGTATTGTGGTTATTTTATTGAACTGTTAAATGGTTTTTAATCCAAATTTAGATATTTTTAATTAGGCTTAAGTTCATTGAATTTAATTTTCATTAAACTATTTTTATAAAGACAGGAATTTTACAACATGAAATCTATTAAAATTTTATTGATAATTTTTCATTCTTGACTGCGCTGAGATTTGAACCCAGGCTTTCACGGACAGGTTGCCCAGACTAGTTTCGATTGTAACCACACAATCTCGTCGGTGGGGTTTGCCGTTTTACTTACTCGGCTATTGAAGCCGGATGACGTCAATAGTCAAACATCAATTCTTAAACCAAATGGTATTTCACTTTGGTAGATCGAAATTTGCTTTTGAATGAATGATAATCTATTTTAATTGATTTACATGTTTTTCCTAACTTCTGTTTTTTCGTACTTTTTGTCAAGATGAAACATATTATGATAAGATTCATGATTGTAGTCAACCTACGATTATTATTGAATCATATTATGACCAAATATATTCGTAATATTACATCATAATATTTTTCCCTTAAGCCTACTACTCTGTTCCAATTTGTGAAAAATGTTCAGCAACATCTATTATTTCATGCGAAAAATTTGACATGTAGAAATGTTACCTATCTCGAGAGTTTGCACAATTTGACGTTTTTAATCTTCCAGAGTATGCGACATTGTTTTGCATATGTAAACAAAACCCACATGAATTTTTACAAAAATATTTAAAAAAAAAATAAGTAATAATGAAAGTAAATATTGATTAAAAACTGTTACCGGTTGTGTTATTTATGTTTTGCCGTTCTCATTTTAATATCAAGTTTAAACTTTTTTCATTTGCTTAAAATTCCACGTGAAATAAGTGCATGTTATTTCGCAGTTGTAAAAAAAATGTTGCTAGAAACATTTCGCAACTTTTTCACAAATTAAATTCATATGAGTTTTGACAGCATTTCACGTGAAATGTTGAACAGAGTACTAGGCTTTAATCCTAATTTGTTTTTATTACATCCTATTATAATTTAATGTAATCGTAATATTATCATGTTAGCCATAATAAGTTAAGAGGTAATCATATTATTATCATGTTAATCATTATAATATGTAGATTAAATCTAAAACCGAAAAATATTTTTAATATATATTTATGCTTATTTACTTACTGGCAACCTAAATGTAAAACTGTTACAGATATTTCACATCATAATATGATGCAACTTTAAACAAAATATTTTTAACCTATTTTTGTCGTAGGTCGCAATTATTTAATAGAATTTTCATTCTTTTTCTCTAAAATAACAAAACAATGGTCAATATTTTTGCACCATATTCAAACAATATTAAAAAAATTTTAGCATTGATATTTTATTTTGTGACACTTTACAATTTTATTTGAATGTACCTACAATTTCTTTATTTTTTTAATTTATTTAAACGTGGTTTTTTTTAATGGGTATTTTTTTAAATTGCTTAATCACTGAATAACAAATAATTCGATATGTAAAACAAACGACACAACTGATGAACATTATTTTACAAATGGCGACAATAAAATATTGGTACGAAAGTACATAACTATAATTAAGAATTAGTTTAATTTATTAGTTATCTTGTATTTATTAGTTTTTTTTTAGTCACTTTTCGATGCTTAACAGCGCTTTTATTGTTTTCCTCAAAATTTTTAAGATACATTGAAATATGAAACTATAGTAAATGCTTTGTTCTTAATGTTGGTTTTTTAATCGAAAATGACTGTATTTCGTATATGAAACAGCACCAAATATAAAATCTTTGCTTTGATCTTATATTTTTTTAGTGTATTTTTTCATATAATTGTTGTTGCTTAGTCTAAATTCACACGTTTCATCTTTTGATGCTCAACTCTTGTGTTTTAAGCAGATGCCTGTACTCGGGCAGTACGTTTGTGTTCTCATTCGTAGGTATATACACAACAATGGCTGCATGCATAGCTACCAGATTTGACGATTTATCGTCATTTTGACGATTTTTAGGTACAAAAATGGTCTAATGACGATTGGACGCTTTAAACCCTAAATTTGACGATTTTTCAAATGACGAATTTTGATAAAATTTACAAATATTTTTAATATTGGGTACGTTCGTAAATGCATCACTGCGCTGCATCAGAAAAGCAAACTTTTTTAAGGCCGACAAAAAAGGAATTATAATTTTTTTATTGTGTGACTATTTATTTTGTGGAGTATTTGAAAATTTTTTTGGACCACATCTACTACATTGAAGTATATATAAACATTTGAAAATAACTTTTATATTAATTTTATACTCAGTTACATTATTTTATTCTGGATTGCACATGGGTCCCAACTAAAGTACAATTGTGAAAACTGGTTCTTAAATTCTGTGGTTTAGGGTATCATATGGTCGCGCATGATCGACTATAATTTCTTACTTGTTTAAATTGGTTTATATACAAACTATAATCAAAAAACTACTTTTTAGAATTTGTAAGAATTTTTTTAAGAAAAACAATAGTTTTTTATAGCTTTATAACCGTATTGATAATTTAAAGTATAAATATATCGTTCAAAATATTACCGACTTTTTTTCTCTTCATGCCAATATGCAGGGTTTCATTTCTTCTATCAGCTGATATCAGTTTCTGCGCGAGTGGTTAATTGTGAATAAGACATATGAACTTGTTTTTAGTTTCTATTTTATTAGTTCCGACTTTGGTAATGATTTCTGAAAACGAGTCATAAACATATTCTTAATATTTAAAAAATATTGACAGTACATAATGAAAATCATAACATTTCTCAAACCATTTTCTTAAAAGCGTGTTTTTCTTTTATGCAATTATATTAAGAAAGTAATTTTTTATAAACCTTTATATTTGGTGATTTATCGTGAGGTTTGATTTATAAGGCAAAATAAAACACGACACATGAACTTGAAAGTGAACTTATAATTTTTATTATCGGTTAAAAGAAAAATTTATGGCATTTACTGTTTGAAAATGATGTCATGTAAATGACTATGACTATGCCTGATGTGGTCCATTCGGATTGTCCAATTTTGGGCAACTCGTTCGAGCATAGTGACTGGTATGTCGCGAATAAAACGACAAGTGTTGGCTTTCAAAGCGTCAATCGTAGCTGGCTTATTCCTGAAGACCTCCGACTTAACATACCCCCAGAGAAAATAGGCCAAAGGTATCACACGATATAGGTCAATTAACCGTTGCAAACGTGAAATTAAGTGCTGACTAAAATGATTTCTGAACAAGGTTATTGTTTCACGCGCTGTGTGGCACGTATCGCCATTTTGTTGACACCAGAGTTCACCGAGACCATGTGCCTGAATTTTAGGAGGCACCATGTGCCTGAATTTTAGGAGGCACATAGTCTGTAACACAGCGCTTTAACGGTGCCGTTGACGGTGACTTTCTGATTTTCCTTATTTTTGAAGAAATATGGACCAATGTTCCACCAGCTCATAAACCACACCATACCGTTGTTTTTAATGGATATAGTGGCAGCTCTTGGTACTCTTCTGGTTGCTCATCAGCCCAAATACGGAAATTTTGTTTATTAACGTATCCTTTGAGCCAGAAATGTGCTTTGTCACTGAACAAAATTTCAAGATAAATCACCCGATTTTAATTTCTCGCAGATCGCTGATTTTCGTAATACAGCTGAACAATTTGGAGACTCTGTTGTAGTGTGAGGGTTTTTATGATAACTTGCCAAACGATACTAAACTAAAATGACACAGCAGTTTGATATGAGTCACGCGAGATCTGTAGAAATACGATATTAAAAATCGAGCCTCTCGATGAATCACCCTTTCCATATATAAGATTTTTTTCTAACAATAAGAATACGGACTATTTAAAATAATTATTTTTTGATATTTTCTATAAGCAAATGCAGTATTACCGTATAGAAATTTTTTTTATAAAAAATGCTTTAAATGTGTATTTTCATAATTGTTGCATGGCTTCTGTTGCATCTTTCTTTGCGTTAGTTGTTTTCTTATGAGGGGTTTTCTTATAAGGGGTTTTCTTATAAGGGGTTTTCTTATACAGAAACCTTTTTATATGAAAAAATAAGAGATTTCTTATATCCCTTATCTTCGCTACAAAAAAATATTATCAAATTCAAAATATTTTTTATGAAAAAAATATTTATCATTTTTTTAAATCTTTAACCCTAGATAGATAAGGTACGTCTGCGAGACGTACACTTTTTCAATTTTGTGCTCCTACTCTCACATTTGTTAACATACAACTTTCTCGCGCCCAATTATCTCAGTCGTTAGCATCAGCTTGTTGGTGGTGGCTTTTTTTGTGCGTCGTTATCTTTAGTGTAACTTTTGTAGCAAAAATAACTTTTTGTTTTGGTTGAATTGTAAGGTATTTGTTATTGAAATTAGCTGTAAAAATATCTTGTAAGCGCGGCTAGGACGACGCAGAAGTTCCTGCTCTTGAAAAGCGTGTTGGACGACTCAGATTCACTGGAAAATGTGATCAAATAGGAAGATTATTAAAAGGAGAATAATGTTCAAAGTGATATATTAGACAAGCTTGTTGACATCCTTGATGCTGATGAGAATATACCACCGACTAAGGAAAATCCTCAAGAACCTGACAATTTTACTACTTCTGCTGATAGCCAATTTTTACGGTATATTATCCCACTATAAGACGTAAAAGTAAGCACTGCTGAACTTCATCAAAGGGTCAAAGCGCTGGCCGAATTTCTTCCATGAATATAGTTCGAACGGCAAGAAGACTAATTTGGGAATGTAAATAGCTGCACGACCCAATTTCATGCTTCGGCATTTTTGTTACTACCGAAATAATTTCAGAAATACTTCAATGCACCAAACAAAAGGCTAAAAATTCCTACTTTATCGAAAACTTTGCACGGTAACATTAAAAAAGATTTACCAGATGAATTAAGCAATAATTGCAGTAGCAGTGGAGAACAGCCTGAATAACAACAAGTTAGAGTGCCGAATCTTTTATACCCTCCACCGACAGGAGTGGGCTCTATATGATAAATACATACATATATATTATTAACTAAGCTTCACAAAAACGTACGTCAGCATTAAAATTGGTTGCGGTTTAGACCTGAATTAAATTATTGACCGACAATAAGAAAATTTTATGCATTTCTTGTTAGAACTTTGAACTGGCTTGAGTAAAATATCATGATTCGTAAAAGTTTTAGCCGAACAAAAATAATTTTTAGGAGCGTTATTTGTATTGTACCTATGGTAAATAATGGACCAATCATGCCAAAATTCTGAAGACTGATTTCTGGTATTACAAAAAATAATATATATATATGTGTTCCTCTAACTCCCATTGGAGCATAGGGCGCCAAAAAAAAAAAAAAATTTTACAAAAAATAAATTAGAATAAATTTCAATACAGCAGTGTAATTAGTTTTAGCGTTAACAGTAAATTTCACAAATTTGCATGATATATTTTGTGGCCATATGAATTTAAGTAAAAAATTTCACCGCAATAACTATATCTGTGATGGTTTTAGGTGCATTTAATTATTTTCGCAAAGTAGGATTTATTTGGTTTTAGGCGCAATAAACTGTTTTCCGAGAGTAGGGTTTATATGGGGCCTATGGTAAATTATGGACAAATCTTCACGAAATTTGGCAGTGTGATTTCTCGTCCTATAAAACTGTGACGTACCGAATTTCAAATTGATAGCATTATTTATTACGGGTTTAGGCGTACTAAACGGTTTTCCGGGAGTAGGGTTTATATGAGGCCTAGTGTAAATTATGCACCGATCTTCAAAAAATTTTACAGCGTGATTTCTGGTTCTATAAAACTGTGACGTTCCAATTTTTAGTATTATAGCGTTATTTATTACGGTTTTTGGCGCAATAAACTGTTTTCCGGGAGTAGGGTTTATATGGGGCCTAGTGTAAATTATGCACCGCTCTTCAAAAAATTTTACAGTGTGATTTCTGGTCCTATAGAACTGTGACGTACGTAGGGTTTTATTATGCTAGCGTTATTTGTTGCGGTTTTAGGTGTACTGAACTGTTTTCCGGGAGTTGGGTTTATATGGGGCCTATTGTAAATTGTGTACTGATCTTCAAAAAATTTTACAGTGTGATTTCTGGTCCTATAAAACTGTGACGTACCAAATTTGAATATGATAGCGTTATTTATTACGGTTTTAGGCGTACTAAACTGTTTTCCGGGAGTAGGGTTTATATGGGGCCTATGGTCAATTATGCACCGATGTTCACGAAATTTAACAGTATGATTTGTAGTCGTATAAAGCGAATTCGAATTTTATGTCATTTCGTGCATTATTCCACCATTTATGTTAGTTTTTGTATCAAAATTATCCATTTTTTTTTTTGGGTAGTGGTTCCACATTTTGATTCATAGTTCTGATCCTACTAAATACTGTGGTTTCTGCCCATCATAATTTCGACGTACGTCCAAAACGGTATGTTTAAAATGCAATGCACCTATTTGTGGCGACCACAAATATTTAGTTTATAAGTCTTGCATATAATTTGAATTTATTATTTTTTTTTTTTGGTACAGATATTATTATCTAAGCAAAGTACAACAAAAGGATCTATTTTAGTTTTTAGAGCCGAACTGAAGTCCTTTATAAATAAATCTTTAAGTTGTGATATTTTTTAAAGACTTATTGCATTTTATTTTTAATTTCATTTTTATTATTGTTTTTTGTTTAAAAATTTTTTATTTTAAAAGAAATTTAATAAATAAATGATTTTAACTGTATCAATATTATTTTCGGTGATGCCCTTTAAAGGATATAAACTAGCACACGTCTTTCAGGCGTAACGTTATCTTTTCAGTACAAAAAAATAACGTTATCTTACTAGGGTTAAAGGCACAGTATTCGGCCAAGTAATTTTTTGTATCTGAAAAAGTTATTTACTTTTATAAATGTTAGTGAAGTTGGTTGTCTTAATGGTGTATTGTAATTATTTGCTATATTTGTGATTTATTAGTACTTTTTTATCTCATAATTTATCATTATTTTTAAGGCGTCCAGCAGACCACCTTCTCTTTTTTCACTGTGTTGTTTATTGTTTTTTTTTTCTTTTGGAAACTTTTTTATTATTTTCTTTTTAATGAATTGGTTAATAAGCACCACCTTCTTTATGATTTACATTTTGCGCTCAAGTTAAAAGTTCTTTTCTCCTTTTTTTTTAAAAAATAAGTTTTTTCTTTTGTTTAAAGAAAATAAATATTACTTTCGACTTAGTGCATATTATTTTTTTCTAAGCTGTCTGTCTTTCAGTGAGTTAGTAAGTGAGAATACTTACAAGAAAGTTACTTTTTCTTTAAGATTGTTGCCCTTTTTCCCGCCATTATCCATGGATACTGTGTGGTTTCTCAAAGTCAAATAATGTTTCTCATAAATTGTTATTTCTTATAGCTAAGCTTAAATATACAGTGAAACCTCAGTTGACGCAACCAATAGAAATTAAGGGCTTTGCAAAAACCGAGTCAAAAATTTAAATGGTTATTTTTCGATTAAAGAGCCTATTTCAACCCACATAAAATCTTTATTATAAAAAACAAATGTTGGCCTTTAAAACAAATTTATTTTTATTTTGATTAAAATAAAAAAAACCAATAAAAAACTAAAAAGTAACAAATTTGAGTTGTTGTTTTTATAAAGTCAAATTTTCATCTCTTTGGCGAAAACATGTAAAATTTTAGATTGCGTTTTTTTCATGAAAAATTTTTTGGAACCGCGATTTTACAAAATCTTTTATAGGCGTGCTCCTTCTTCGACCATTAAAGGTTAACGTTAAATTCTTCTTTTGGATCTAAAACAATATTTTTCCTTCTGTCTGAACTTGTTTCCTCATTTGAGATTTCTGCAGTTCGTTTTTGTGTATTGGTTTTGTGTCGGTCTTACTGCATAATAAAAATACACGAAATGCCTTTTGTTTGTAAAGTTCCATTAATTAAGGTCTGTTTTTTAAAGTTGTGTTAACAGAGCCACCAATGTTAAGAATTTGGGTATTGCGATTATCGAGGAGTTGCGTTTACCGAGATTACACTGTACATCTATACATAACTTTACATTTTATTGTGCAAGTGTATTAGATAGATTTCTCTTTAGACTCTAAAATGTCAGTCAATACTTTTGAAAAAAACTAAGTAATTCTACAATAAAAGTTTAAAAAAGTATGTGTCAACACTCTAGTTAATATGATTAAATATAAATACCTAATATATTTCCATTACACACGGTGCAGACATAACTTGTTTTACCACATAAATAGAAATATTTCATATTGAAAATTCACCTTCAAATAAATTTGCAAAGAAAAATAATAAATAAATAATCAAGTGCAAAAAGTTGACGGATATAAGAAAATTGTAAAATATTTCTTATAAGCGTGTTTTTCTTTAATGAAATTAGTTCTTATAGCAAAGTCTATACTAATAAAAGAATTTTTTTCTTATACCCTCCTCAACTAGTGGTGAATGTTGAATTGCCATTCCGTCTGAAACTTTTTTAATAATCATCATCAAAGACCCCATAAAGAATATGTATTCTGGGATAATTGAATAATACTAAGTCGATTTAGGCACGTCTGTCAGTCTGTTCTTTTCTTGAAATCACGAAATCAACTTTCGACCGATTAAAAGGAAACAAAAAAGAAAATGTTTGACACACTATGGTCAGGTTTGACATATTTGTGTTTGCCCAAAATAAGCTTTTTTCCTGTTTGCCCCTCAAAAATATTTTGTGGTTAGATTAGGGCAAACAAATATTTGGCATTTTATGTAAATTGTTTGACATCAGTATGTGACTGTACCTTAAGACCCCATAAAGTATATGTATATATTTCAGGACATTGAGTTATTCTAAATTGATTAAGCCACGTCCGTTTGTCGACATCAGGCTCTCTTTCAAAAGAAAAGAACGATATTGGCTCGGGAATTTTACAGTTTCTGTTTGAAATTTTTTTTTTTAAAATTCTTTGAATTTATTTTGTTCTGTCATTTAATTCAAAACTTTTCTTATAATTTCTAGTTCTAAATGGATGACATTAAGTTTTTTTTTTATTATTGTACTCTGTAAGTTGTCGTCATTTTGCCGATTTCATTGTACAGCGAAACTTTGTTCAGTGTTTAAATATTAAGCTTGATATTAACTTAAATACGTACTTCTTTTATATAACTGGACGTTTGTTTTATGTCTTTTACAGAATTTAATTTTTTCTTTATACAAAAAGCGCAAAATATAGATAAAATTACATATTGGAAATATCGCTTTTAAAATTTTGAAAACTCATTTGCTGAAAAAATTATATTTTTATTACAAAAGTTCATACAAAATTAAAGAAATTTTAAAATAATGATTTTTTTTTTGTTCTATGCTAATCCGGCGAAGCTCTACGCTTGTCTGCAGGAAAGAAACCAGAGTCGTTGGCGGGAATCGAACCAGCAACCCCGGCGCTGATAGACTAGCTCACTAACAACTAGCCTAGCGGGGCAACCTGGTAGGGTAAGAATAGTAATCAATTTAATGAGACAAAGAAATTAATGACTTACGACTTTGTAAATTCCTCTCAAGGCGAATTCAACTACAGGTGGTATCGAAAACCCATCTGATTGTGACAGTTAGAGCCAATTTGTTTTGATTTGTTAGTGTTTTGTTAAGAATGTTTGACATTTTGGACCGTAAACACTAACAATGCAATGCAAAAAACCCTTTGCTGTTTCTGTTGTTTTTGGATTGTTGTAGTTCCGACACCACCTGTAGTTGAATTCGCCTTGATTCTTCTTATTTAAACAGTTTTTTCAAATTGTCTTACAAAATACTATTTAATTACACAGTGCAAAATTCTAGTCATCAAATGTGCACTTCATATTGATTCGGTTTCTGATAGTACTTATCGCAACTAGCAAGAACCTGTTTGAGATTTTCTAGCTGGGATTTAGCATCATTATTAAATATTGACCGAAATTTGAATTTAAGCATTTTTTGAAGAAACCTTAATATTTTTCACGGCTATAGCTCGTACACCGATTTAAACTTCATCATTGTTAAAGTTATTAGATTGGGATTTAGCCAGGGGTCTTACTAGTACTTAGTACTTTCGTATTATGATGCTATAACTTATAGAAAAAAATATATGAAGTTATATAACAAAGTTGGATGGCAAAGTTCAACTGTTTTTTTTTTTTGTTAATATTTTTATTGTTTGGCGCAATAATAAATTAAAAATTCGCTTGAATTTACAATGATAAACATAAAAGCATTTTTCGTTATTTTTTTTTTAAACAATTTTGATGCCAACATTTTCATTCATTAATAAGTTTTATTTATTGTTTTTATCGTTGTCTTTATTCGAACAACGGAGTAGTTCTATTGTTTTAAAATCTTTATATTTTTTTGCGATAATTAATTAAAATGCCAAGATTACTGTGCAAAACTATAAAATTTTATATAAAGACTTTTTAGTTGTATTGGTTTTATTTTTTAGGTTAAATTTTTTTTGTATAAAGAAGGTACCATCATTATAAATAGCATCATGTTGCTTGGTTATTTTTAAACTAATACTTTTTTCAACAACGGACTTAAGAATGGAAAAGAAGGTAAATTCGCACTGAATGGTAAGTAATAAAACCATGTTTCACTACTACATGGCAGTTTTGTGCGATAAAAAACTCAATTCATTATTGTCATCATAATCAGCGTTACCATTTTGATATGTTTCAATCAAATTGGTTTTCAACACAGAACTACTAAAAAATGTGTATGGCATTGGTGCATCCAACACCAGTACTTTTTTACCTACTTCATCAGGATTTTTTTCTAGAAGCTTAAACTGTAACAGACTATTAACTAAGACATATTTATATACTTTGAAGTGGTGATGCCCACCATTTGGTACTTTTAATAAGCGACAAGGTAAAAGTGTCTATCTCTCCAATTCCATTCTGATCAATAGATTCATTCATATTTTCACTGGGCTTAAATCATATATCTATAACAGATCTACCGCATAATTTAGCTCAAATTTGCACGTTGCAACCAAAGTAACTAAACTTAAAAAGCGCTACTTGCAAGAATTCTGGGTGTTTTTTTTACACGTGTAGAACTTCCGAAAGGGATAACTGTAAAACAAGCTGTCTTACTAATGAAGTGGGTTTGCCATTTTTTAGTATACTTTAGCAAATCACAAGGCAAACAATAACACCAGAACAACGTTTACAAATCAAAGAAATTCATTTTGAAATTCGCGCAGTGTTCGCCAAACTTATCCTTCCGAAGTGCGCCTAACCAACCATCTGACAGCTTATACGCAAAATTAGGATCGATTTATGACCTCATTAACTCTTTTGGATAATATTTATTCAAGTAGAGCCCATACCGTGCGTACAGAAGCAGCCATCGCCGCTGTAGACGATAGAGAGAGGACTCGAATTTATCGATCCCACGTCGATCTCAGCAGCTCGCTCTCTGCCCGTCCACTACTTTAAGGTTGAGGAAAGATATTGACCTACATCCATGTAAGATCCAACTGGCACAAGAATTTAAGCCAGTGGACCATAAAATACGTCGCGTATTCGGTGAATGTGTTAATAACACTGTGCTAGTTTCGAAATAACGGTATATCTCGAAATAACGGTATATCTCGAAAACCAGGAGGCTTATGGTGAATTGCGATGCGAAAATCAATGCGATGCGAAAGAAACTTAGTATTCTGTTAGACTTTCGCAATCGCATTCGCAATTTATTTCAAATCGTGGCAACGCCAAATTAAAAATAAATAAATTGTTTGCGTTTGGCTCTGAAAATTGTTTATAAAATTTATTTAGGACATTCTGTAAGAGATAATAAAAATGGATTATGTGGCACTGTGGTTCGACAACGAAGAAGAGCATGCGCAAAATGAAAGGATATAGAGAAGATTGCTTAGAAGCAAATCCGATATTCTAAGCTTGAATGGAAAAAGGTAATTTATTGTGATGCTTGCGAAAAATAAACGTTTACTTATGCAGAATATTTATTTTTTCAGCTTTATAAAAAAATTTAGATTAAATAAAGAAGCATTTGTATGTGTCTTAAATAATATTAGCTCGGAATGAAATACTATGAAATCAAGTGCAATGGTGTTTTCAAATGGTCTCATGCCAATTGGCTGTGCTTATTCATATATTCTATCATTATTTCAAATTGACGCGGTTTGGTGGTCTTATTGATTGCTTCCCTGAATGAAATAATAAATATATGATGAATAAATAAATAAAATATTACACTATGCAACAAATGGGAACTTTTTTTCCCCTTGAATAACCACTATATTTTTTTGATCCGCTATAGTCACCTAACTGCAAAAATCATCATTATTTTATTTCATGAAAATCCATGGATAAATTCCTGTTTTATTCCCGATAAAGTGAAAGTACCTACTTTGACATATTTTTATCGCAAATTTGTGTAGAGCTAAAAATGATTTTTTTAAGTATTTTGTTTAATCCTTTATTTTTATTATTTTTTCATAAAGCTGTATATATTAGAAAAAAAATTAATTTTTTTTTTTTTCATGAAAATCCATGGATAAGTTCCTGTTTTGTTCCCGATAAAGTGAAAGTACAAACAAAGTTATCAAGTAGTTATTTTTTTAGCAACAAGATTTACAAAGCATAATCTAAAAATAATTTCGACTTTTTTTTTAAGAAACCAAATAAAATCTCCTATCACATTTTCATTTCATAGGCCCTGATAACGTTGCTCCATGGTCTTAATAATAAAAAGTTTTGACGGATTGCATGCCAAAATCGGGTACGTCGTTCACAAAGTTACAATAAGATGTAAGGAGTAGCCTTTTCAAAAATCTCAATTTTTAGAAAACATTTTTTTAAAAAGAAACCTTACCATAGAATTTGAAATAATGATGATTTTTGTAGTTAGATGACTATAGCATATCAAAAAAATATAGTGGTTATTCAAGGAATTTTTGCTTGTTGCATAGTGTTATCTTTCACTTACATGTTTGTACTTTGTGAATGCTATTTTGTTGTCGAATAATTTTTGCGGATTTGACATGTGTTTGACATTTGTTTTCGCAATGTAGAATACCGACTTGCCACCTTTTCGCATTTGAAATGCGATTAAAAAAAAACTTTGCGAATATCGCAATACAGAATAGCAATTGTTCGCATTTATGTATTTTCGCATCGCAGTTCAGAATAATCCTCCAGAGCTAACCAAAAAAAAAAAAAAAACGGTTAGCACCACTGGATTCAGCGTGCCCGAATTACGTTACGTTTCTAGCACAGTGTAATCAATTTAAAGTTGAACCAGATTACTATCGTCAAATCATCTACAACGATTACACTGAAAAGACAAAACAGGCCATCCATACTTAAATCAAGCCGAAACGGTGCCAATAGTATTGCAAGTATGGATTTCCTTAAAACAAGTACAGAGTGCTTGATTCAAGTACGGATTATTCAAGTGCCCTGTACTTAAAATAATCCGAAAACGGGATTGACTTAATTAAAAGTGAGATAAAATTAATCTCAAACTGTGCTTAAGTCAAGAATTTCTAAGTTGGTTTAATACCAATTCGTACTTAAAATAATCCGAAAGTGAGATTTGTTTCAAACCTTAACACTTACTGCAGAGAACCAGAGATAGACAGAATATATTACATTTTTACCCGTTATTACACATGTTTAATTCACTTTTGTTGTATTCCTCGCTTTGTTTACAGAAAAAGTCTCAAATTATAAGACACCAACAACATGCCTGATATGGTTTTCGTATTCATTTAATTTTTAAAATTTGATGTACTTAACTAATTTAAACAAATAGAATATGGGAATTATTTTACTTTTTAAACATAAAAATAATTTGTTTTATTCTTCTTGTAGTATTGAGGTTGATTCTACACAAAACAAGCAAATCGCTTTTTAATTCCTTTTGTAGTGTTGTTGTTGTTGTTTCTACAAGAAATATTTACAAACATGTTTTAAGTACTTTTTAGTGTTATTCTTTCTTAAATTTTAAGAAGAGACAGAGAGAGTACAATCTTCATAAGACTCTTGAGACTGCATTGTATCCCTAAAATATCACTGTTTGGTGCGGTTTACATGCAGCAGGCGTCATCGGCCCATTTGTCTTTAAACCTGAAGCCCTTAGGGCGAACGCTACTGGCAAATGATTACTCATGTCATTGCAAATAATTTGGAGGAGAAATGGTTCCAACCAGATGGATCAACAATACAGCGCGTGAAACTATCACTTTGTTGAGCCAAATATTTGGTGACCGAACTATCTTAAGAACTGGACCTGTGAATTGGGTACCCCGTTCGTGTAATTTGACATCTTTGGACTTTGGACTACATAGGCGTACGTCAAATTTCGGATCTAAGATAAAACAGCAACGATTGATCGTGTAGAAGCCAACATGCACTATTGACGAAATAAGAATTTACAGGATGGTATTCATAAGGCAAAGTGGCGAAGGCCATATGTGAGAAATTATTTTTAAACACTAAATGTTATAAAATTTGTCAGCTAATAAAGCCAATATTTTGGTCATGACATTGAATATGCTGTGTTTTATTTATTATAAAAATCTATGCCTCTAAAAAAACACTCCTTATTTAACATAAATTAAAATGTTTACCGTTTTTACTGTTATTACATACATATTTTTCATACTTTAAGCTTGATCAGATCATTAATTACGTTAGTGAGGGGGTGCTTTAAAACCATGTGAGATAAGGCCATGATGGCTTTATCTCTCAATGATTTGGCAATAAGGCCATTATGGCTTTATCGTGAGTGTATTGAGTTTTTCGAACTGGCAGTGGCATGTGTAAATGCTAAGGAAAGCTCCAACTGTATGGTTTTTTGGAAATCCAATAATGACGATTTTCCTTATCTATGGCTATCGTTTTTTCTGTACCCTTACCGCGTCCTTTTACCTGGAATATGGTAATTAGTATTTACTTTGGTATAGTATTCGTCGCCCTCAGCTGCTATCCCAGTCATTCTAAGATAAATTGTTAACTCCTCTAGTATAACGGTTTCTATAAATCTCATAGTTTCAACATTTTTTTTAATAAGTTATCTTTTATCGCAACATTTTTAAGCCTGGTAAGTTAGTAATTATACTTATTCAGTTTGAAAACGTTTTATATGTCACTAAAACCTCTTGAATCTATATAACTATGCCCGTCTGATCATCTTGCTGGCTGGCAGGCAGTCATGTACACCTTGTCTATTGAAAACGATTGGAATCGGCCCATGATTTTACATAGCCTCCATATAAGCTTCTTTCCGAAATAAAGTTTTAGTGATCATAAACCATCATGTTATGCTGGTATTTAGATTAAGGCATTGACAAGCAATTTGACGACAGCAACTGTGACGAGGGCTTCTATGTCGTGCCAAAAGTGTATTGGTCGTTCCAATGTTAGACATAGTTCATTTATAAGCCCCCTCCTTAAAATCGCCTTAAGACAAAAAACTCATATAGATCATATAGAAGATATCCTAAATAATATTTGGCTCAAAGATCCATTACATAAATTTTCATCTCATAACATAAGTTTCTTTTGTCGGGTCCAAGATTCCCCATTTGTCACAAATGGAATATTTTCTCGAAAATGTTTTTCTTATTTCTATAGTGCAGCATTCATGTGGTCGTGCGTCACCGACTATACTTCAAGACATATTTTATATGGGTTTACCCTGCCCAATTGTGCCGATAAATGCTCAAAATTTTCAGTACTCCAGATATCATGGTTTTCAAAAAAACCAAAAATAATTCATCACTATTGGTGACACGCCAACTTGAAAATTTACAAATACTTAAAGCCTATGTTAAGCAACAGGTAATCAGGAAATCACTGTGAAAATTTCAGGAAAATAGTAATTTTAATACTTTAAAAAATTATTTAAACTACGCATTTGCTTATTTTATTTTTAAAGTTTTGGTAAGAATTTATTTTTGTTCGTGGCAACGCTGATTATTATCATGTCAAACAACAAAAAACCTCTTAATACATGGGGCACACATCCAAATGAAGAACAAATTGTAACAAGCACAACTCTGATAATAATGCAGGGGCTATAATTTTATTCTCATTTATGATTTGTTTTTATTGTTATTATTATTTTTTATTGTTTAATTTAATAGAACCTGAATGTTGTACGCTGGTATGAAGCGATTTTTAGGTGTGTGCGTTTTATATTTAATTTTGTGGCATACAACATTTGCATTCTTGGTTTGTGCAGCGAATAAAAAATTATAATGAAAAATATGCAGGTTATTCATGAATCATACCATAGAACATGCAACATAAACCTTGACAAGATTAAAAAAGTATCGGTAAGAGACTAATCAGTGATGCAAAATAAATCAAAGAGTTGCACTTTTTGCTCTAAGACGTCAAAAATATGACTAAAACAATCGTCTTTACACTGTATAACTACACATTTACATATTACAATATTTTGCAAAATACTAATTCGATTTTAGCAAATTAATTTCTATATACCTACATACAAACATAATTCTTTAAGTTGTTGCCAAACAGCAAACATCAAACTAAAAAAATGTCCGTACTAATAAGATCGAATATGAAAAATGTTGTCAGTATGGCTATTATTGTAAAATTTAAGCGTTATCCAAATTTAAAATTAGTGTAAATTATAAAGTTAGTACGAACAGATATAAAAATTGGTCACAAATATGTACAGTGAGGGTGAAAGTTTGGGAGAAATATGAGCTGAGTTATTGGAAATTTCTCCATCTATTGGCCACGGAAAAGTTATGGATTCATAGTAGGGACGACAAATGAAATTGTTGGTAATGCTTAGTTCGATAATAAGTGTTGTGCAAATAGCTTTAAATATTTAAGGACATGAATGATTTACCGTTAAGGCACGTACTGACCACAGCTTTTTTTGTTCTAAGTCAATTAAAGATATGTGTTCCACGTAAGAACACAATAAAACAATTTTCTATTTTTCGAAGCACTAATGGTACATTTTAAAAAGTAAGCACATATTTATGCGATACGGAATAAGCCATACACAGATGCAGTAAGATAAGTGAACGAATTCTTAATAAATTAAAACAAATTTGAAGACCCACGACATTCTTACTACGAAGCAAGTTTGTAAGGGAGCATATAAAAGAGTAACGGTAACAAAAATGTCAGTGTGCAAAGCTGATCGTAACATTCACCATTTTTTATATGCGCTAAATAAAGCGCTTTCTGTGTCAAAAATGTATTGCTTCAAAGTGGGAATTCGCCATATAAAATTCATGTCTTCGATATGGTAAGCGAAACGTTTACGTTTCTCCCCTACAAACCTGCTTCGTTGGAAGCTCCATTTTTTATTGGGACGCAATTTACTTTAAACAAAAAAATAATGCTATATTCGGCTTAGCCAACTCTTAAATACCCTCCACCATGATGCGCTAAAAACAGAAGGTTATGTAATACCATTCTTTATTCAGATATACAATAAAAACAAGAATTTATGGGTAACATTAAAGGCATTCTTGGTTGTTTGCTCATAATTCAGCGATTTGTAGATCGATCAAGTCAAGTTTGAACAGCAAAATTTAATGGAACATATGTGACATAAATATAACCTAAACCATCTATAATTTTTTTTATTAAATCAGTGAATGGGAAGAAAGAAAGAAAAAATATTAAAATTTCGTTAAAATCCGTTAATGTCTCAATAAGGAATGCTGACATGTATTGCAGAGATAATCCAACAACTACAGCGCAGATATACAGACAGAAATTCCCCAGTAGAATACAGTGACAAACAAAAGCAATCGCAAATAAGACAGACGGTATTATAGTGGAAGTTACATTTTACTCGTTTTATATTATTTTTATGATGCCAATAATGATGTAATTAGATTAAAACACACTCATACTAAAGACGTGCACGGATATATCTGTTTGTACAAGTTTCTGTGTGTTTACTAAAGTGAGTGTATGGATGAGTTGTCGAGTGTTTCTGATATAAGTTGATATGGATATTTTTTGTAACATAGTGGATATGAGTTGATAAGAAAAGAATGAGAGTAACATATCTGTTTATATCTGTTTTACAAAAGCAGATACTAGTTGATACTGATCGAATACAATGAGTTACTCATTGTACGATGCCGTTTTTTTCAATTGTCTTTCAACGAAAATATTTTGTTTTTGTAACAAATTCTTTGATGCCCTTAAAAGGATCGGGTCTTTTCGTTCAAGAGACATGTAGAAAAAAATTATTGAAAAAAAATTACCAAAAAAAAAACCACATGTATTTTGTTTTTGTAACAAATTCTTTGATGCCCTTAAAAGGATGGCGTTTATTCGTTCAAAAGACATGTAGACAAAAATTATTGAAAAATATAATAAAAAAAAAATACCAAAAAAACAGCACATGTATTTTGTTTTTGTAACAAATTCATTGACGCCCTTAAAAGGATGGGTCTTTTTCGTGCTGTGGTATTGAAAATTGCTGAGCAACAACAACAAAACAAGCGAGAAGCGTTGCGATCAGGCCTGCCATATTTACCGATTTATCGGTATTTTGCCGATTTTTTTCTCTAAATTATCAAAGTGCCTATTTACCGATTTTTTGATAAAAACTTAAAACACGGTAGCTTTTGGTTTGTGTTATATACATTTTTAATTTTGGGTAACTTTTAACGTTACAAAGAGACAACTGTTATTAATTCAGCGCTTATACTTAAGGAAAATGGGTTAGATTTATTCCATATATGTACATATGTATGTAGTGTTTGTCTAACCCATCACACACACACATTATGAAAAATATTCAACTAGGTATAAAGAATTAAAGCATTAACTCCAAATGAAAGAAAAAAACTTAACGATTTTTTGACCAAAGCTAAAAGAAGAGATAATTTATTTTTCTAAAGGAAAAAGGGATTATTACTTACAAAAGAGTAAAGTTAAGCTTATTTAATTTTATAGGATTATATGCAATTGAGGATAAGGCTTATACCTCCGGTAGCCAATTTAATTTAAGAAAGTAAAGTAAATATTCAAGTTTTTTTGCAAAAAGAAAATCAGATTTAAAATGCGAGAATTCTTCCACCTTAAAATTAAATTTCGATATCCACTGAAAAATTAATCTTTGCAAGGAATTATTTTTTAAAGATTATTTCAAATTTAATAATTCGATTCTTATGCTTATATTTAAAGTTATTTAATAAAAGTGTCAAACTCATATATGTATAATAATAAAAAAAATTAAAACAAAAACTTTTTATATCCATAAAACCAATTAACCAGGAACGGTGGCAGTTATAACTGGTATCAAAAAAGTTCTTTAATAACAGTTATTTCAAGGATCGTAACAGTTATAAAATAAGCGACAAAAAAATCATAGAAAAAGTGTGTGTCTATGTAAACGTTGTACGTAAAGTTCAGGTCGCAGTTTTGAAAATAAATTGCTGAAATTTGGTACAAAGGTTCTAATTGTCCTAAGGAACAAGCATATTGTCAATGGTGAGAACTTTGACATGAATCTTAACTTCATAAATTAATGGCGTGGTCCGTGATTGCCCATGGGTCCCTAAGCTACACTCTTGAAAAGTTATCTCTAAATATTGTGGTGTGGAGCATCGTAGGGTCGGGCATGCAGACTACTTTCTTATTTGTTTGTAATGGATAATTGCAACCAAAAAAATAAATTATTTGTTTATAATGGAAAAATAAATGCTTGTTTATAATACATATTTCTAACCGAAAAATTTTTTGGTTGAAAAAATGGTTATCAATAACAAAAAAAAAAAAAAAATTGTTACTTTAATTGGCTACGATAACTCAAATAAAATATATGTAGCGATAATGGTTAAAAATTCCCAACTGGAAATAAAGGAATTTTTTCATAGCCTTTCAAAAAAATAATAATTATTATTATTTTCAGTCCCGGAGTTATTTTGTGAATTAAAAACAAAAAAGTCCTTTTTAAACAGTTATCTCTTTAACGTAAATATAAAAGGTCAATTTAAGCTCTTAAAAAGGGAGTTCGATTTAGCCGTCATAAATTAAAACTCAGTTGAGGAATAAAAGATCGACACTCAAAGCTTGCCGCTGGTCAGATCTTTACAATTTGTATAGCAGTATTATCTAATCAGCTTGTGCTGCAATTAAATTGTCATTAAAAAAAGAAGAAAAACAAAATGAGTGTTATTATCAGTAATGCCAGTGAAATTTCGAGAAAGATACATTTTAGTTTCCAAAGAGATACGCTTTTTTTCCAAAATGATACATATTGGAAAACATTTGAAAATCCATTTTTAACGTTTAACATTTATTAACATAACATTTTTTTTACATAGTTAATGAATATTATAAAGAAAATGATATATTTATTTAAGTCATAAATATTAGGTATGTAAATTTAAAAATACAGTAAGCAAACTTTAAAATTCATTTAATGTCACTATCTTTGGATGTTATCAAAACAAATTAATTTTTGTAAAAATTAATATACGAGTTAAGGCGTATATACTAAGGCGATCAAAAAGATCATATAAAGTTTTCTTCTAAAATTTCATCTTAACACACATACACAAGAATAAGCAAGCTACAGAAGAACTTAGAAAACCTAACAACAAAATACATGTTATTTTTGTATTTAGTTGTCACTGTTTTTTTTTAGTATTCATAACGAAATGATAACTTAAATAAACTTTGTCAGAGTAGAAAAGTTTAAAATTTGATTTCTGTACATTTTGCGCACAGATTTAAATGATACGAAAAATATCAGGATTATACATAGTACCTGAAGTCATCAAAAGATACGAAAATTTTTTCTTTCGTATCCTAATGGCATCACTGGTTATTAAAGACGTAAAAATATTAATCCTTAAAAGAGTTTTATTTGTTGACAGCCAAGTGAGTTTTATTTTAGGCTGAAAGCTC
This sequence comes from Pollenia amentaria, assembly GCA_943735925.1. Classification (NCBI taxonomy): domain Eukaryota; kingdom Metazoa; phylum Arthropoda; class Insecta; order Diptera; family Polleniidae; genus Pollenia; species Pollenia amentaria. Next base: position 94,008,009 of record OX031010.1, read on the forward strand.
CTCAAGTTTAATTTTTTTAGAGAGAAAACTCTACTTTTATTGTTTAATCCGAACTTTTATAAAATTAGTCTTAACTGTGGAGTTAGAGATGGTTTTTTCTAGATCACCATCGATTCTGAAAGAGCACTTTAATACGAATCTATTGTTATATGACAGTATGTCTCCGTTGGCTCTAATTTGGAAAATTCATATAAATTTTTAATTAACTAATATTTATTTATAAAACGTTTATTTGTATTGATTTTTATGTTAAAAGCATGAGGTAATGGTAAATTGTTGCTTTGTTATTTTTTGTCATTAAAATATGTTTTATTGTGTTTAAAAAAGGTATTTTTAATATGCCGATTTTTTGAAATTAAATTTCCGATTTGTTTTTGCTGATATGCAGATTTCTTACCAAAACCATCTGGCACCCCTGGTTGAGATCGTATATAAATTTTTATAAGCTCTGTTATTTGCATAAACTCTCCAACAATATTTGAAAATACAACAGATAACAACAAGTATTGTTAAAATACCGTGGTGACAACAGATATTTGTGAGCAACAAAAAAAGGTTATGATATACTCAATCCAATACCATAAGCAACTGTTTTGGTTTTTAGGATATGGTGAGTGGACAAAAGCAAAACCATACAATATCAGTTACACTCATTGTCTCATATATATCAATAGTAACAGATACATATCTGTTGTATCTGTTTTTGACAATACTTTATGATACACTCGTGCAGGTCTCATACTTAAAGCTATATATTAAGAGTGTATGAGTAAATATGTATGTGAGAGACAGTGTTACCAATTCTTTACAACCTAAAATAAGGTTATTAGTTAAACAATATTTTCTTATAAAAACGCATTATTTTGAATAAGTAAGATGGTATAGTCGGTCAGTTTATAAAGTCAAATTTTTAAAAGTAAACCCTATTTGGGACCAACGGAAAATCACAGACCAGGCAAAATAAAATTATATGATCTTGATATTAACATTTTCTTATAGCGATTTCGGATAGAGGTGTTTTAGGGGACCTATGGTCAATTCTGGACCTAACAGTCTTTTGGCATGACAAAGTAGCTATCATTATGGCCGACAAATTGTATATCAATACCAATATTTATAAGAAAGTTATGGCTCTTTTCGGGAGTGTTATTTGTATGGGAGCAATAGTCAAATTAGGACCGATTTAAAAAAAATTGTTTAGATGATCTTTGTTACAAAAAATATGTTTGGGCCAAATTATAACTTAATACCAATATAATAGTTTATGAGCACAAAGACAATTCCGAAAATAAGACCGATTTTTACTATTGTCGACATGCGTCTTCTTTATTACAATTAAGATGTAAGTACCAAATTTCATCATGTTATTGAAAATTAAAAACCGTACTTTGCGCATAACCAGCCAGCCAGCCTGATGGACTTAAGGATCATATCTGAGGTCTACGGAAAACTTATTTCAACGGACATAGTTAAATCAATTTTGCTAGTCATAAGGATGCAGAAGATATGTATATACTTTATATGGCCTGACAAACTTATATATGAGGAGTCGCAGAAGAAAACGTGCCTTTTTGATTATATCAAAATTTTTTGATATAATCATAGGAAATATCTCCCAATTTTTTGGGCGATTTTTCGTTATTATTATTCCTTCAATATTTTCCAGAATATTTCCTATGCAATATCAGAATTTTTGCTTGTATATTTCTGTTATGAGGCTTACAAAACAAAATTCTGATATTGCATAGATAATATTCCTGGAAAATATTGAAGGAATAAGACTTTTAAAGTATGAGAGGTTTGTAAATTGTAATTTGACTTAGAATACACATTCGAATTAATATAAAAATTTTTAATAAGTAATGATACTCAACATGAGAACTAAAATTCCCAGATTTTATTTGTTTTCATTTTACATTAAAGGCAAATGAATAATAATTTTTAAATCAACCGTTTCATTACCAAAAAGGAGACAAAACATAACGATATTTTTACAGTGGTTAGATATGAAATTATGCTTCAATTTTTTTCAAAAAGTGAAAAACTAAAAATTAAATTTTATTGTTGAACAAGTACGATACGCTTCTCTGCACATTGGCTTCGCTAACTGAAGCTTCTAGATTTTTCTTGCACCCGGCCGAAGTTCGGGTATGCGGGAGGATTTAGTTACCGCAGCCAGGGTTCCATAGAGGAAAAAATTCATGCGCACGGCCGAAGGGCATCTATGTAGAGCATTTTGTGTTCGGGATTTCAAGTTTCGGGCATAAGATCCCAACCAAAATTAGTATGTAGGTTAAAAACTACATTGTAAGAATTATTAAATTAAAACTTGAAAATAGAAATTGGTAGATTTATTATAAATTTTCAGGCGTTTTTTACGATTTTTGGATATAACTTCCATTTTTATATGTTGGGCCATTTTTCGTTTGGGAGACTTTTCATATGTAACTTTCGGCGATATGTCTTTGGGCGGTTCTGCTGACTAAAATTAACCCATATTTTTTTGTAAAAAAATAAAGTTATATTAATGGTATTCTAACTATTTGAATAGGAAAACGTCTAAATTATTTAATTTAATTTCTTCGACCTTTTCAATATTAGTCCTTCTAAATATATTTTTCAAACTGAAGAAGCTGCCCATTGAGATAAAGAAATATTGGATTAATAATAAATTAATAAATGTATAAAGAGGAAAAACTTCTTATTTTAAAATTTTTTTTTATATGTATACATGTCTAGATTTTTCTCACAATCATACATTGTTGGTCAATTATTTTTTGGAAGACTTTCAATGTACGTGTGCAAGTTCACAGAATAAATATTTTACGTAAAACATATGAACTAGAGATGAGCGATATTTCTGTACCTGTGATTTAATCACTGTTACTGAAAAATCACGAATCACAGTTGTGACCAAATTTGTCAAGTAACAGGTACTTTCTACGTCGTTCTTTTTGTATTTTGTTACATATACAAATTTATGATATTTCACTGTTTGTGTGGGTAATAGCGTTTTTTGAATGAAATGTCGAATGATATTGCTGTTCCTTTCATTCTCTTTTCTATCTTATTAGAATTTTTTTATGCCAAAATTTATTTGTTCTATGTATGTATGTATATGAAAGTAAACAGATTTGAAAGCTCTTACAATTTGTTGTTGTTTCTTTGTAAAGTGCTTACAAAAGCTCTTGCAAAAGCTCGCGCATTGCACATATAGCTTGGCCGCAATTGCTATAAAAGAACAGAAAACTGATAAGCCGTGATCACAATCACAGTTTAAAGGAGCAGTGATTTTTAAATCACATTCACTAATCACGATGATCTTTAAAAATCACGGGATCACTCATCTCTAATATGAACTGTTGTCATAGGTTTCGATAGATTATTTTTATGATTTTTTACATGGTAGAATAAGTACAAGGTAAAGTCATTAGAAATTTTGATCTCAATTTTAAAGTCCATATAACGTCAGACAAAAGAAAATAAGGAAATTATTAATACAGACGTCAATAATCAAATAAATTAATTTGAGATTGCATGGATAAACAACGACAACTCTCCCTAATGCACCTACCGGGTACCTATTATAATATGATTTTCTAAATATTCGGTTTTCGAAAATAGTCGGTTTAGAAAATAAAGTATGATATATTAATGTTTCTGTCTCAAGGAGACTAATGTTTTGCTCTAAAAGTCATTGACCTCAAGTATCCCGTTTTTGTATTTATCCACCAGGTCACTGCTCCACACCCCAAAGGTAAATCATTAAGCTTTTGCTAATGAAAAAATTTACCATATGCCCAATCTTGTAATACACCTTCGTACGCGTGAAACCGTAATGCATAATGATTTGGTCTATCAAAGTTTTATAAGACTAGAAATTACACTATAAAATTTCGTGAAGATCGGTCCATAATTTACCAATGGACCCATATAAAGCACACTCTCAGAAAACACTTTAGTACGTCTAAAACCGTAACGATTAATGATATTGGATTAATATTTAGTCCGTCAAAGTTTCATTAGATTAGAAATCACGTTGCCAAATATCGTGAAGATCTGTCCAGAATTTACAATACGTCCCATATAAATCACTTTAATAGGACTTAAACCAAAATAAATATAAATATTATGTTAAGGTTTGGTGAAATTTAGTTTTATATGACTAGAAATAACACCATGTGATAATCGTTCGATAATTTACCATATGTCCCAAATAAAGCGGCTTTCCGAAAAGCAATTTAAGACGCATTAATTTTTTAAACTGTGTAATACTGTGTTGCAACTTGGTCTAATTTAGTGCACCGAATTTTGTGATGCACGATTCATAATTTACGATAGGTCTAATAATATTTCTGTCATGATATTTTATTTAAATTAGGCAACGAATCAGAATGCCCTAAGGTCATGTTTTATTAAGATTGGCTTATAATTTATAGATCACATATAAAACCTTCTCTTGAAGTATTTGAACTTTCAGTTGATGATATTAAAGATTCGGCACGGCCCAATAAATCGCTCTTACTTGCTTCCATAAAGTATGACCCTTCCAACATTCCCTCAATAGATTTTAGCATTTCTCCAATTAGTTTATAATTTAAACGATAATTGACGTGTAACACTTCAGTATTTTTAATAGGTTTTTTGATTTAGCAAAACCAAATTAATAATTTCGAAAACTTGTCGAGAATGCGAGAATTCTTCCACCTTAAAATTAAATTTCGATATCCACTAAAAAATTAATCTTTGCAAGGAATTATTTTTTTAAAGATTATTTCAAATTTAATAATTCGATTCTTATGCTTATATTTAAAGTTATTTAATAAAAGTGTCAAACTCATATATGTATAATAATAAAAAAAATTAAAACAAAAACTTTTTATATCCATAAAACCAATTAACCAGGAACGGTGGCAGTTATAACTGGTATCAAAAAAGTTCTTTAATAACAGTTATTTCAAGGATCGTAACAGTTATAAAATAAGCGACAAAAAAATCATAGAAAAAGTGTGTGTCTATGTAAACGTTGTACGTAAAGTTCAGGTCGCAGTTTTGAAAATAAATTGCTGAAATTTGGTACAAAGGTTCTAATTGTCCTAAGGAACAAGCATATTGTCAATGGTGAGAACTTTGACATGAATCTTAACTTCATAAATTAATGGCGTGGTCCGTGATTGCCCATGGGTCCCTAAGCTACACTCTTGAAAAGTTATCTCTAAATATTGTGGTGTGGAGCATCGTAGGGTCGGGCATGCAGACTACTTTCTTATTTGTTTGTAATGGATAATTGCAACCAAAAAAATAAATTATTTGTTTATAATGGAAAAATAAATGCTTGTTTATAATACATATTTCTAACCGAAAAATTTTTTGGTTGAAAAAATGGTTATCAATAACAAAAAAAAAAAAAAAATTGTTACTTTAATTGGCTACGATAACTCAAATAAAATATATGTAGCGATAATGGTTAAAAATTCCCAACTGGAAATAAAGGAATTTTTTCATAGCCTTTCAAAAAAATAATAATTATTATTATTTTCAGTCCCGGAGTTATTTTGTGAATTAAAAACAAAAAAGTCCTTTTTAAACAGTTATCTCTTTAACGTAAATATAAAAGGTCAATTTAAGCTCTTAAAAAGGGAGTTCGATTTAGCCGTCATAAATTAAAACTCAGTTGAGGAATAAAAGATCGACACTCAAAGCTTGCCGCTGGTCAGATCTTTACAATTTGTATAGCAGTATTATCTAATCAGCTTGTGCTGCAATTAAATTGTCATTAAAAAAAGAAGAAAAACAAAATGAGTGTTATTATCAGTAATGCCAGTGAAATTTCGAGAAAGATACATTTTAGTTTCCAAAGAGATACGCTTTTTTTCCAAAATTATACATATTGGAAAACATTTGAAAATCCATTTTTAACGTTTAACATTTATTAACATAACATTTTTTTTACATAGTTAATGAATATTATAAAGAAAATGATATATTTATTTAAGTCATAAATATTAGGTATGTAAATTTAAAAATACAGTAAGCAAACTTTAAAATTCATTTAATGTCACTATCTTTGGATGTTATCAAAACAAATTAATTTTTGTAAAAATTAATATACGAGTTAAGGCGTATATACTAAGGCGATCAAAAAGATCATATAAAGTTTTCTTCTAAAATTTCATCTTAACACACATACACAAGAATAAGCAAGCTACAGAAGAACTTAGAAAACCTAACAACAAAATACATGTTATTTTTGTATTTAGTTGTCACTGTTTTTTTTTAGTATTCATAACGAAATGATAACTTAAATAAACTTTGTCAGAGTAGAAAAGTTTAAAATTTGATTTCTGTACATTTTGCGCACAGATTTAAATGATACGAAAAATATCAGGATTATACATAGTACCTGAAGTCATCAAAAGATACGAAAATTTTTTCTTTCGTATCCTAATGGCATCACTGGTTATTAAAGACGTAAAAATATTAATCCTTAAAAGAGTTTTATTTGTTGACAGCCAAGTGAGTTTTATTTTAGGCTGAAAGCTCCTCAAGTTTAATTTTTTTAGAGAGAAAACTCTACTTTTATTGTTTAATCCGAACTTTTATAAAATTAGTCTTAACTGTGGAGTTAGAGATGGTTTTTTCTAGATCACCATCGATTCTGAAAGAGCACTTTAATACGAATCTATTGTTATATGACAGTATGTCTCCGTTGGCTCTAATTTGGAAAATTCATATAAATTTTTAATTAACTAATATTTATTTATAAAACGTTTATTTGTATTGATTTTTATGTTAAAAGCATGAGGTAATGGTAAATTGTTGCTTTGTTATTTTTTGTCATTAAAATATGTTTTATTGTGTTTAAAAAAGGTATTTTTAATATGCCGATTTTTTGAAATTAAATTTCCGATTTGTTTTTGCTGATATGCAGATTTCTTACCAAAACCATCTGGCACCCCTGGTTGAGATCGTATATAAATTTTTATAAGCTCTGTTATTTGCATAAACTCTCCAACAATATTTGAAAATACAACAGATAACAACAAGTATTGTTAAAATACCGTGGTGACAACAGATATTTGTGAGCAACAAAAAAAGGTTATGATATACTCAATCCAATACCATAAGCAACTGTTTTGGTTTTTAGGATATGGTGAGTGGACAAAAGCAAAACCATACAATATCAGTTACACTCATTGTCTCATATATATCAATAGTAACAGATACATATCTGTTGTATCTGTTTTTGACAATACTTTATGATACACTCGTGCAGGTCTCATACTTAAAGCTATATATTAAGAGTGTATGAGTAAATATGTATGTGAGAGACAGTGTTACCAATTCTTTACAACCTAAAATAAGGTTATTAGTTAAACAATATTTTCTTATAAAAACGCATTATTTTGAATAAGTAAGATGGTATAGTCGGTCAGTTTATAAAGTCAAATTTTTAAAAGTAAACCCTATTTGGGACCAACGGAAAATCACAGACCAGGCAAAATAAAATTATATGATCTTGATATTAACATTTTCTTATAGCGATTTCGGATAGAGGTGTTTTAGGGGACCTATGGTCAATTCTGGACCTAACAGTCTTTTGGCATGACAAAGTAGCTATCATTATGGCCGACAAATTGTATATCAATACCAATATTTATAAGAAAGTTATGGCTCTTTTCGGGAGTGTTATTTGTATGGGAGCAATAGTCAAATTAGGACCGATTTAAAAAAAATTGTTTAGATGATCTTTGTTACAAAAAATATGTTTGGGCCAAATTATAACTTAATACCAATATAATAGTTTATGAGCACAAAGACAATTCCGAAAATAAGACCGATTTTTACTATTGTCGACATGCGTCTTCTTTATTACAATTAAGATGTAAGTACCAAATTTCATCATGTTATTGAAAATTAAAAACCGTACTTTGCGCATAACCAGCCAGCCAGCCTGATGGACTTAAGGATCATATCTGAGGTCTACGGAAAACTTATTTCAACGGACATAGTTAAATCAATTTTGCTAGTCATAAGGATGCAGAAGATATGTATATACTTTATATGGCCTGACAAACTTATATATGAGGAGTCGCAGAAGAAAACGTGCCTTTTTGATTATATCAAAATTTTTTGATATAATCATAGGAAATATCTCCCAATTTTTTGGGCGATTTTTCGTTATTATTATTCCTTCAATATTTTCCAGAATATTTCCTATGCAATATCAGAATTTTTGCTTGTATATTTCTGTTATGAGGCTTACAAAACAAAATTCTGATATTGCATAGATAATATTCCTGGAAAATATTGAAGGAATAAGACTTTTAAAGTATGAGAGGTTTGTAAATTGTAATTTGACTTAGAATACACATTCGAATTAATATAAAAATTTTTAATAAGTAATGATACTCAACATGAGAACTAAAATTCCCAGATTTTATTTGTTTTCATTTTACATTAAAGGCAAATGAATAATAATTTTTAAATCAACCGTTTCATTACCAAAAAGGAGACAAAACATAACGATATTTTTACAGTGGTTAGATATGAAATTATGCTTCAATTTTTTTCAAAAAGTGAAAAACTAAAAATTAAATTTTATTGTTGAACAAGTACGATACGCTTCTCTGCACATTGGCTTCGCTAACTGAAGCTTCTAGATTTTTCTTGCACCCGGCCGAAGTTCGGGTATGCGGGAGGATTTAGTTACCGCAGCCAGGGTTCCATAGAGGAAAAAATTCATGCGCACGGCCGAAGGGCATCTATGTAGAGCATTTTGTGTTCGGGATTTCAAGTTTCGGGCATAAGATCCCAACCAAAATTAGTATGTAGGTTAAAAACTACATTGTAAGAATTATTAAATTAAAACTTGAAAATAGAAATTGGTAGATTTATTATAAATTTTCAGGCGTTTTTTACGATTTTTGGATATAACTTCCATTTTTATATGTTGGGCCATTTTTCGTTTGGGAGACTTTTCATATGTAACTTTCGGCGATATGTCTTTGGGCGGTTCTGCTGACTAAAATTAACCCATATTTTTTTGTAAAAAAATAAAGTTATATTAATGGTATTCTAACTATTTGAATAGGAAAACGTCTAAATTATTTAATTTAATTTCTTCGACCTTTTCAATATTAGTCCTTCTAAATATATTTTTCAAACTGAAGAAGCTGCCCATTGAGATAAAGAAATATTGGATTAATAATAAATTAATAAATGTATAAAGAGGAAAAACTTCTTATTTTAAAATTTTTTTTTATATGTATACATGTCTAGATTTTTCTCACAATCATACATTGTTGGTCAATTATTTTTTGGAAGACTTTCAATGTACGTGTGCAAGTTCACAGAATAAATATTTTACGTAAAACATATGAACTAGAGATGAGCGATATTTCTGTACCTGTGATTTAATCACTGTTACTGAAAAATCACGAATCACAGTTGTGACCAAATTTGTCAAGTAACAGGTACTTTCTACGTCGTTCTTTTTGTATTTTGTTACATATACAAATTTATGATATTTCACTGTTTGTGTGGGTAATAGCGTTTTTTGAATGAAATGTCGAATGATATTGCTGTTCCTTTCATTCTCTTTTCTATCTTATTAGAATTTTTTTATGCCAAAATTTATTTGTTCTATGTATGTATGTATATGAAAGTAAACAGATTTGAAAGCTCTTACAATTTGTTGTTGTTTCTTTGTAAAGTGCTTACAAAAGCTCTTGCAAAAGCTCGCGCATTGCACATATAGCTTGGCCGCAATTGCTATAAAAGAACAGAAAACTGATAAGCCGTGATCACAATCACAGTTTAAAGGAGCAGTGATTTTTAAATCACATTCACTAATCACGATGATCTTTAAAAATCACGGGATCACTCATCTCTAATATGAACTGTTGTCATAGGTTTCGATAGATTATTTTTATGATTTTTTACATGGTAGAATAAGTACAAGGTAAAGTCATTAGAAATTTTGATCTCAATTTTAAAGTCCATATAACGTCAGACAAAAGAAAATAAGGAAATTATTAATACAGACGTCAATAATCAAATAAATTAATTTGAGATTGCATGGATAAACAACGACAACTCTCCCTAATGCACCTACCGGGTACCTTTTATAATATGATTTTCTAAATATTCGGTTTTCGAAAATAGTCGGTTTAGAAAATAAAGTATGATATATTAATGTTTCTGTCTCAAGGAGACTAATGTTTTGCTCTAAAAGTCATTGACCTCAAGTATCCCGTTTTTGTATTTATCCACCAGGTCACTGCTCCACACCCCAAAGGTAAATCATTAAGCTTTTGCTAATGAAAAAATTTACCATATGCCCAATCTTGTAATACACCTTCGTACGCGTGAAACCGTAATGCATAATGATTTGGTCTATCAAAGTTTTATAAGACTAGAAATTACACTATAAAATTTCGTGAAGATCGGTCCATAATTTACCAATGGACCCATATAAAGCACACTCTCAGAAAACACTTTAGTACGTCTAAAACCGTAACGATTAATGATATTGGATTAATATTTAGTCCGTCAAAGTTTCATTAGATTAGAAATCACGTTGCCAAATATCGTGAAGATCTGTCCAGAATTTACAATACGTCCCATATAAATCACTTTAATAGGACTTAAACCAAAATAAATATAAATATTATGTTAAGGTTTGGTGAAATTTAGTTTTATATGACTAGAAATAACACCATGTGATAATCGTTCGATAATTTACCATATGTCCCAAATAAAGCGGCTTTCCGAAAAGCAATTTAAGACGCATTAATTTTTTAAACTGTGTAATACTGTGTTGCAACTTGGTCTAATTTAGTGCACCGAATTTTGTGATGCACGATTCATAATTTACGATAGGTCTAATAATATTTCTGTCATGATATTTTATTTAAATTAGGCAACGAATCAGAATGCCCTAAGGTCATGTTTTATTAAGATTGGCTTATAATTTATAGATCACATATAAAACCTTCTCTTGAAGTATTTGAACTTTCAGTTGATGATATTAAAGATTCGGCACGGCCCAATAAATCGCTCTTACTTGCTTCCATAAAGTATGACCCTTCCAACATTCCCTCAATAGATTTTAGCATTTCTCCAATTAGTTTATAATTTAAACGATAATTGACGTGTAACACTTCAGTATTTTTAATAGGTTTTTTGATTTAGCAAAACCAAATTAATAATTTCGAAAACTTGTGCACTAAATTCATCATTTTCATCGTTATAGTTTCAAGAAAGCCCTAAGTTACAACGAAAATATTTTACAGAAGGAGGAAAAAACTCTGCATTGCAAAATATCCTAAATAAAAAAAAAATGTTTAGGAAAAAAAACAACAGATGATCTATTATTAAAACACAATAAAGGAAAACTTATTGTTGATAAACAAAAATAAAAATTGAAAACTGTCTTTGTTTGTGTTTGCTATTTATTATTTATCAAAAGGCGCTTGCGCTAATGCCTTTTAGAATTTTATTGATAAAACGTTATTTTAAGTTGTAGGAGTGTAACATTTTCAAGAAACATGTATTTTAATATAATTCATCATAATCGATCAAAAAGTCGATTATAAATTTTTTGTAACTAAGGGCTTTTTTTTAAAACATATGACGATATGTACATTTTGGTGGAACGTCGGTGTATAAAGAAAAAAATCATCCAATCATCCATCTTCCTAAATTATAAACAAATATTGATATATCTTTTAGCCATATACCAGGACTGAAATTTGCTTAATTAGTATAGAATATTGTACACAGAAAAAATTAAAAATTATTTATAATCACCAAATCATAGAATCAAGCAAACAATTTGTTGATTTTGCACCTAATACTATAATGATTATATTGATTACAAAAATTGTTTACAATATAAAGACATTTAAATACACGATCAACCAAGATGTTTAAGAATTAATTTCAGTTATACAGCAGAATCCTAATTAATTAGTCGAAGGGACTGACTGCTTTTAACGAGTTAGTGGTGTTTTCGAAATATAATATGGTCTTGAGGTTATAACATTCTCAATGTGCTTCAGGCAATTAGATGCTTTTTCTTCCGCACCTCCAGATATGAAGTCTTCTGTCATGAAAAGGTATGTCTGCTAAAGCGCAGCATGCAGTAGAGTCATAATAATCAAATAATAATTTCAATAAGAAAGTTATTTAAATTATAATTATTTGGAGTGGACTTATTTCACTTGAAAAAAAACAAGATTTTTACTATACCATTTTATTGTTTAAAAAAACTTTTTTATTTTATGGCCAAATCCCACTCTATTTAATAGATGGTAATAAATATGGATAGAAGGTTGATCGATTTGATTTCATTTTAATCTTGATGCTTCTGTAGAGGGCTAAAAGTAGGTCCGATTTATTTTTATTATTTTCCCATATATCTGAGAATAAACAAATTTTTTTTTTACTATATGAAAACATTTTCCTAACAAAGTGTTTGTACTCAATAATGAAAAACTTTTTTATGGCTAAACAAGGTAAAAAATGGCTAATGCCTGAACTCACTTTTTAATTGGTTAACAAGGTAAAATGCCTAAATTGGCAACACTGAATTTATGTTTTCGTTAAACATGTTTTTTTAATTTGTTATTTTGTTATACTAATGCTCATATATTAATTTATATATAGTCTAACCATTTAACTTTCATTCTTTTCCAAAAGGTGCAACTGCAAATAAAAAAATATATTCATTATAATTGTTAATAAGGTTAATTCTAAAAATAATCAAAATAAGTTACACAAATATTTTCAGTTTTAGTTATAAATTATTTTTAAAGAGATTGTCGAATATTGACCTGTCGGTGAAGCTGTGCAAAATAATTGTGTTTGATTTTAAAATAAAATTGTTGGCTAACATTTGGAAGTGATATTGTATGGGTGTCGCACAAAATAGGTGCCTTCAAAGTCAGTGATCGGCCTTAAGCTGATATTGTACGCAGCATCACCCTAAATGAAATAAAATTGTAATTTGCTAATTTCATCGGATTTGTCCGAACGCCGCTTGTAACGCTTTCGAAATTAGACCGCATTATGCGCGTCAAGGCATCCTACGCTTTTGTGTATGTAACTTGCTACGCATAACTTATTGATTCTTCCTTTTTGACAGTAACTCTGACCGCATGGAATTAAACATTTTATAACATTTTTTTATTAACATTTGCAAGTCGGACAGACGCACAGTGCTCTGTCCCATAGGCAAAAGAAAACTAGAGATTAATATAGTGCGTAGAATATTTATGTAATATATATTTTTGTAAAGCTAACAAAGTACCTTAAATAGATTTGTAAGTAGAGTTCATAATTTTCCCTTTTTATTTAGAGTGGAGGGCACCAAAGACAAACAATATTTGAGCTTAACTGTTAAATAAAAAAAAAACGACTTTTACCTGTTTTACAATAAAGGTTGGCAAAAATTAATTTCTTAATATATTCTTTTCAAATTTAGTAGTTTTGTTAACCACTAAGCGCACAAAAAGGGGAATTATTGTTGGTAAACAATATTAATGATAAAAAGTTGGTATTACCGCTTTGAGATCTTCCCGAAGTTGCTAAAGTTTGGTAGAGTATAGCTAACTATTTTTCAGAGTAGCTAAATTTTTATTTAATATTTTATTATTTTTGAAGTGCTTTAATAGAATCTGCAAAGAAGTCCTAAAATTTTCTGCCAGAAATAGCAAAATTCATTTCTTAAGTCATATTTCCTAGGTTACAAAAAATAATTACAAAGAGGTAACCTTATGGTACAGCAAAAAATGGAAAATCTTTAGTTATAAATCTGTTTTTTTTTGTAACTACAAAACATTAACTCAATTTTTATGTACAAAGAATTTTTGTTTTTAAAAATCAAGGAAATAATGAAAATAAAATTGAGAGTAATCAATTTTTTTTTTTTGGTGCGCCTTAATTTTTTAAAAAGTGTAACGCTACTAAAAATATATATAAATAAAAAATTAGTGAATTTAATTTTGATTTAGATACAGTGTTAGGAGGTCGACTGACAATTAAGAAAAAAATTTAAGATTTTCTGCCGGGAAATGCAAATTTTGTATTTTTACACTCTCAGAAAAGAGATTAATTGCACAGGACTGCGATGAAAATTTTTTTAACATAATTTCTTATAAAACATGTAGATGTTAATCAATATGTTGCAAACATAAAATTCTTTTAAATATGCCACGTCACATACATATATCACATAACGGTACATTTATGTTTTTCGATTTATTCTTCTCCTTTAGCCACCATCCAGAGTCAAATGCTGGTTCAATTTAAATGTCTAGTGTTACAGCTAAATTGTGAATCACAAAGTGGCAAATTTGATGGAAAAAAATACCGGAATTATAGTTTATCAAAGCTAAGATTTTATGAAAATATTATTGTTTATCACCAATTATTGTCACTTCGGAAGATGTTTTGTACCACAGTAAATAGCAAAATTAATAGTTTTATAATTCTGTTGTATAGTCCGCTTGATTACAAAAAGTTGAACTAAATCGGATAAAAGCTAAAAATGCATTTAACGTAAATTTTACTTAGTACCACCATCATATTTTCGAATTTTTATTTTCATAAATTTCATAAAATATAGTTTTAAAAAAAAAAAATATGTATATGGGAGGTTAGCATGTCCTTGCACAGAATGCAACATAATTTGCAACAACGCTATAATGTGAAATTTTAAATACATATACTAGTTTATGCTACATTCTTATATAAATTGTGGCTAAAAATTGCAAGGCATATCCTTGCAGCAATTTTTCTCAAACTTTGAATTTTTCATAACTTAGACATTAAATATCAGTGTACTTAATTTTATGGTTCTGCAATAAGAACTCTATAGAAAAAACTATAGCTTTGCCGATTCACTATATGGGGACAGAGCACTGTAAGACGTGTCATAGAAAACTCTCACTTAATTGAATTTTAAGGAGACACTGTAATATTTTTTGATCATTCAATAATTTTTTGGCAAATATAACGACTAATTAGGATAGTGAATCGCCGGCGTTAGTGGGATAAAAATTTAGATAAATGATGAAAAACTTTGTCTACAATATCAACCATTTTTGATATTATATGGTTTATTAAAGAGGGTTTAGCGTAATAAAGTTTGGAATACATATTTTATATATGAACGACTTGATAGGCGATTAATTTTAGTTAATAGCTAAAATATTTCTCTAAAATTTGGTTTTCTTTTGTATTTGCCCTGACACGATAAGATTTGTGTAAATCTTATGGTGTCAATTGTTTGATGGATCAGAGCTGTAATAAACTGCAGTCAATTGGCATCAACCTAAGTGATTTCGTTCGTTGATTTCAAAATGATTTCAGATTGAAATCTTGTCAAAAGTTGCAAAATTATGAGATCGCAATTATTTTAAAACACTTATTTTTAGACATTATTGAGGAGTTTCATTTAAAGGGGTCGAGGATATTGATGCTGATTTAATATTGATTACAATTACTGGATTTGATTGCAATTAAAGTATTTGCAATCAAATCATAGCAATCAATTAATATGTATGAACTGATTTCAAAGAATTAATTCAATCTATTTAATCGTAGTATTAATTTGGGAATTTTTAAATTATAATCATACAATTCATTTTCCCAATTTGAATGCATCGACAAATTATATAATAGTAAAGTAAGATAAATCCAAACAATTTTTGGTGAAATATTTTTCTGACTTACTTTTTTGTATATGTATGTATATATTAAGGTGAAAATATTAATGAATGAGTAATTCAAAAATGTTCATTAGACATATAACTAACTTGTACGAAAAATGGCAAATATTGTACAAGTAATGAATATCACTTTTCAGGTGATTTCTGTTGTAAAAATGTTCCGCACCCAACATGATTTCTAAAAAAAAAACATAGTGTTTTTAAAATATATTTATTTGAAAACACAAACGTCTCTAATTGTTATATTAAATAAGTTGTGAACTTAAAGTATGTGATGATTAACATAATAGCAAAATATCTTGCACAATTGTAATTGCACGTTGTGCGCAGAGTTTTATTCGCTGAACTAAATAGCTGATGGTTTTTGAGCCAATGTTTGAGAAAACATTCATTTGCTCTTGTAAAACCGGACAATGATTTTTGTAGTGTGGCGAAATTATTTATGTTGAAAGTATGATCCGAAAACCAGACTTCGCTCCAAGCACAAATTTGGAAATAGTAAATAATTGCAATCGATATTCCGGAATAAATATTAAAGACAAAATTGCCAGAATAGCTCTAGAATTCCAACGAGAATTACCGAGTGCTGGCATTGCTATAAATTTATTTATGTAATGGCGTTTGGTGGGGTAACTTTTATATGATTTCGAAAAAATATATTTTGGGTATTCATACTTTTTATGCTCTATTCGACTATGCTATGCCATTTTTCCTAATAGCAAAAATTGTAAAAAGTTACATGCCTAATATACATATGTACAGTACTTTTCGTTTATAGCCACTACAGTTTTTAGCCACATTAACAATTCAGTCCATTTTTTCTGTTTATTTTGCCGCTATAAGTTAATTTGACATAAAGTATTTACGTTAAAGTCCATTTAGCGATATAAGCACATTTGCTATTTATACCATCTATCAGCGGCTATCAAATGCAAAAGTAAGCACACGCAATCCATCTAAAGTTCTAAGCATTACATCGCTTAATTTTTGTCATCAACTCGCAACTCGTAAAAAATTGGTTTTTTCAGTTGGTATCAGTTATGAAATATCTTATTATTATTTTAAATATTTTGTCATACAGTACTAGCCTAACCCTGTGCGCTTATGAAGTTTGAATACTCTTACTGTTACCATTCACCAGTTGTTTGCAGTAAAGAAGAGGGACTTTTATTGACATTGTTCATTTATTACAAAGCTATTTGTTTCGAATATGTAAATTGTAGCATTGGCCATTCTCTAGACATACAGAAATCTTGTTTGATCCACGCCCACTTCCCCAATCCCACACATTTTTTACAGATACTTTCTGCATATTGATAACCATTCTAATTGTACAGAACTTGGACAATTTTACAATTACTGTTTTTTAAATATGCGGGATTCTATTTTGTGCCACGCCCACATATCTAACCACGCCCACTTATTGAACGATGTTGCGTATTTGTTTCAAGTTTGAAAACTTTAGCTATTACCGTTCTCTAGATATACAGAAATCTATTTTGCCCACTTATCTTTGTTTCTTGCCGTTCTCCAGATATAGAGATATCTACAATCTCTATGTATGGGAAGTCCACCGCCACTTTTCCAATCCCACGAACACTTTGTCGGATATTGTGTTTTGATAATTAAGATGGTTTTACCTAATTTGTACCCCTTGGCACTTACCGTTTTTCAGATATACAGAAATCTATAATGTCTTTGTATGGGAGGTGTCATGTCGACTTCTCCAAACGCGTTCATTGTGCGGTGGTGTACTGATAACCCAGCTATGTGCACCGAATTTGGACAACTTTTATCATTCCATTATCTAGATATAAGTCAATCTTTTTATGCCACGCCCAGTTCTCCAAGCCCTCCCATATTTTATCGGATGGTATTAATAACCAAGATTTTTGTACCTATTTTGGAAACTTTGGCTCTTGTCATTCTCCAAAAATACATAAATCTATTATGTCTTTGTATGGGAGATGCCACGCCCAACTTTCCAATCCCACCAATTTTTTTAGAGAAGATGTGTGTTGATAACCCAGTTATGTGTACCAAATTACCAAAATGGACCATTTTTTCATACCGTTCTTTAGATATAAATAAATCTATTTAGAATTTGAAATTATTTTTTTTATACATATCCCACTCGCATCCTAAGCTACTATTGTGTCTAAGCTACTACCTAATAAGACTAACCTTGGTTCAAATTTCATCCAAATCGGAAGACATCGATTTCAAAAGTTGGGTCACTTGAAATGAAATCCCCCATATATATAAAAAACAAACAAACAAATAAACATATATACATTCATTTATATATATATATATATATATATAGATGCAACTCTGTTGCAAAACCATAAGTCTGCTGTCGGTGTAATTTATATGCGTTTTTTATTTTCTATATTCAAATATCTTGATTATATTCGAATTCGGTTATATACCTCATAGCATATAACCGAATTCGAATAGCGACATTGTCCATTTTTCTGATTTTTCTGCAACTAAATTATGTGACTATAAGCGAAAAATTATGTATGTACATAAGAAATTTCGCTTTGTTTATATATTTAAAATTTGCTAAAATGCTTTTAAGGTTCTGAAAGCAATTTTAACACAGAATTCAGATCTACTTTTAATGCCTGTAATAGTTTTGAATTAATTAAGTTGATGGGACAACCAGAATAAGTATTCAACTGCAAAGACTAAAAATCAAATGCATTTAATTTTATTGTTATTCATCACCAACTATTCAAAGTTCAAAAATACTTACATTGTGCATGGTGTGAAAACTGCAGTTGAATTCATTTCAAAAATTTCATACACAAGACAAAAAATTTTGCAATTTTCTTCTTCTTTTGTATTTTTATTGTTTTATGGAATCCAGTGGCAGTGCAACCAACCAATCTTTGGAAATACAATAAAAATTATTTTAAAACTCGTACAAAAAACAACCGGTTTATTTTGTGCAAATTAACTAAGTGCAACATCAGATTGTTTGGGTGGTATGTGTTAATGGCCGTGTGGATGTAAAGTGTTTGTTCATATGTATGTGTGTATGCATTAAATTACTTGAATTAATGTCTAATATTGAACAATATTAAATTAGATTGTGTGCAACTTCGTACTGAGTAGTGTAATTTGTATATCAAAAATTCCATTAAAATTTAAATAAGACTATAGAAATTTCGAAATCAAGTGAATAATATTTCCAGCATTTAAAATCTAAGCATTTCGTGATATAAAAATATTTAATTCCATTGGTATTTTTTGCTTCATTTTTCCTTAACTTGTGCGTGTGTCCTTTAATATTGTATTTAACGAAAATGTGTGTATTCTTGGAAATTCTTGCTCATTTCTTTTTTATCTTTAATAAACATAAGGTATATAGTGGCATAATATCATAGTCTTTTGTGTGGCGATTTCAAATCAGCTTTTTATCTTTTTGATTTAATAAAATAAATATTTACTGACATACTTTTTTAAGAAAAAAAAAACACACACACAAAAAAAACAAGACAAAATAAATATAATAAAACATAAACATAATGGAAAAAATAATAATCATGTTGGAATATATTCCCACTTGTGTGTTTTTCATTTTGGTTTTTTTGGTTTTTCCTTTTGTATTGGAAAACCTTGTTTAATATAAAGCACAAACAAACTTACACAAACACAGACACAGATGCCGACACATATACACTCAAATACTGATTGGTACTTTCATAAACCAATACAAACATAAGTAAAGCCTTTTTTGCATTATTGGGTCAATGTTTAAATTGAATTTATTAAATAAACAGCATAGTGGTAGTGGTGGTGGTGAGATGGTGATGTTGGTGTTGTAAACATGTTGTTGCTGCTGCAACTGGTCCCTTGTTGTTGTCTTCGTCATACTGAAAGTTGCACTTGCCCGATGTAGAGCAACCAACAAAACTAACAAACAACAGCATCACAATATTAATTCACATACACACAACACAATATAAAATCCAGAATCTACAACTTTAGCAACCAGATACGAATGTATATGAACGTTGATACATACATTCACTCTGATACATTTTACAAGACTTTTAACATTTTACAATATGGTTTTGGTTCTATGTGCATTTATAAATTTTTATTTTTCAAGCTTCCTTAAGACTAAATGTTTGAGTATGTCTGAGTATGTTTGTGTTTTAACTAGGATTTAAACGGAGTGCAGCTTAGTAGGTACTTTAAAGACGAAAAAGTACTTTATCTACAAAACGAAAAAAAAACTAATGGACTTTATAAAAAAAGGTTAGACTGTTGAAGATTTTATGAATATCCTATAATTTTCACTTAACAGTTCAAAACTACTTGTTAAACTGAAGTAGCTTTTAAAATAATAAGCTCAGGGTTTAATCTGCATTCTACATAATGTCCGTGTTTAATAGAAGTGCCGAAATTGTCACAAAAATTATATCAGTGATACTAATTCATATTTTAAACCAAATCAAATTTGTTTTTGTCATAATTTTCTATTTTTTTTTTTTACCTTTTTAATTAATTTGTCTTGTGTATATTTCTAACAGTTAGTTCTTAAAATCCAAAACCGGTTATGGTTCGTTCTATGAAGTTGAATCAAGGTTAAAGTATACTACATATACTTTGTACAAAGCCATTTATTTACAATATGATGACGCCAAGTTAGTCGTCTATCTCAACGCTCAAATGAGCTGCACATTCGCCTTGGAACTTTTGACTTTTGTGCCAAAAGGCAAACTGCACACCAAAGGTTTTTACAAGCATAATATTCGATGGAATATAACGTATCCACGTTATAAGTAGACAACATTTGTCTAATGGCAAACCGCTTTGTGGATATTGAAGACAGTGTTACCACCAGTAAAATTCAAAATGACACTTCGGTAAAAATATTACCCGATTTAAATAGAATTACACGTAATATGAAATTTACATTTAATTTTGTGAAAACGCTACAAAATTATCCAAATTTACGTTGAACATCTTCCATCGATTCGCGCAAGCTTATGGGCGATTTATCAATGGCAGACTCTATTAAATTAAGAAAAATGCACCGTTTGGTGCAGTTTACACGATGGTGGCATCATGGGAACTTATTTTTATGTTGTTACACCAGCAACAATTTGCGCCTTAAGGTCTTCATAAAAGTGGCCCGAAATTGGGCGTCCAGAATAAGCTTCGTCAAGGACAGTCTCGGTGCTGTTATGCCGTAAATCAGTTTCAATTCTTAATGGCATACATGTATTGACCTTTCGAACAAAATTATTTTTTTCTGTTATTATTCACATTTCAAGCTTATTGGGCGTAAAAAAGTCATTTAGTATATAAATATCATTTAATGATTTTAGTCGACAGTCTTTTTCTTAATTAACAGACTAGTCACAGAAATCAATTCCGATCGAAAGTCGAAGAAATTCTTTTTTTTTTTGATTCTCCAAATAAAAAACCAAACTTAATTAAAGAAACTAAAACAAATTGGATCGGAATTGCAACTACGGAATAAATAAAATTTATTCCTTTTTGGAAAATTGAAAATATATCCTCCCCAGCTTAAATACCCTTTTCAAATAAATTACGTGTTCTCATTCCCTACAAAGCTCATATTTATTGAAATCGAAACGTGCTTTTGACATCATTCCTTATCAAGATTTAAAATAATCTGTATTAAATGATTGAAATATTTTCTTAAAAAGAAAGCGTGACTTTGGCATTTTTTTTTTTTTTTTTTTTTTTATATAGTAATATCGCATATTTATTTATTTATTTTATTTATTTAATTTGTGTTTCTGTGCTACAAGATTTAAAATCTTATTATTATCGCACAGAATTATTACAATGTTAATAAGCATAATTATTACAATAAAATTTAAATGTCATACATTTTTTCACTTAAATCAAATGCTTATATTATTGGTTTTTAAACAAAATAATTTCAAATTATACCTGATCTACACCTATACAAAATTACCCACGCTCTACCCACGACAGTACAAATTACACCAAATTCGGGTAATCGTCCACAAATTGGCAACACTGATCGAAGATAAGATAAACTGACTCTCCGTAAACGCCAAAAGAGTAGTATTAAAAATTAACTTAAGGAAGACAAAGCCGATGCGAATTGGTACCTACATTACAACACTCCTAATCTTTTACCGCGCAAATAACGTGACGAAAAACAACAAATTACGTCTTTTCTAACTGCAGTGTAGAGTCTGTGCTACTATACGTATGCAGCACATGGAGCCTGAAAAACTGATCACAAGTAAAACCCAAGCATTTTTTACGCATTCGCTGGCTCAATTAGATACTACATTAATCACTTTGGTAGCGGACAGATTGCTGTCCCATCAATGGATTAGTTATGTCCTCAGTCGACCGTTAAATAATAAAGCCAATGTCCACTTGACTGTAATCCTCAGCAGTGCTACCAGGACTAATGCAATTTTTACAACCAACATTTTTGAAAAAGTTACCAAGTGTGAAAAAATATAACCAACTTAGAAATGCCTTTTGTTAATTGAGAAAAACATAAAATTTCTTTTAAGTTGCATTGTAGGATAAAGGTTATTTGCACTTACAGCACATTAAACCCGTCAAATTTGCATACAAAATTCAGTATATTGGAAGTTAATAAATTGATTTTTCTGAATATGTCCTTTACAATAAACGAAATTTGTACTTCACAGTTATAAATAACAAGAAATGAAATAATTAAATTATTTTCCGCTTTTAAACTGTCAGTGGCTGGGTTGTGAAATGTGGCGATTTGTTTAATTCTTTTGGCGATGAACATTTACGTTTGGCTTTGTATGTATTTGTTTATTTATACATCTTAACATATATTTGTAAGTTATTTTGCCAAAAGTCTACAGATATTCTTACTGAAAAAGTGTTCCAAAAAGAGCGATTGTACCCGCATTCCATTTAAAATACAAGCAGCACATCACTATCTTCAACTGACACGTAACCTCGTAATGAAGTTCTATTTTCTAAAGGTTGGCACGTTATGGTTAAGTGACATTACAATCAGCTAAGCATTTGCATTGCGTTTAATATAGCAGACACGATCAGCTGTTAATATTACATTTACATTTCTACATTTACGGTCGGCTAACGCGGCCTTAACAATCGTTTTATTGGAAATACTATGTAACTTGTAGCCGCGGCTAACGTATGCCGATAATCATATTTAAAAAATATTTGCCATGAAATTATGTACCAGGTAATAAAAAAAATTTCATTCCAAAAATTGTTGTGTTCTCATGCAGCTGAAACAACACCCTTTACATTCAAGAATCATTTGGCCCGTTTCGTACCAGTTATTAAGTAGTCTTATCAACACCACTGTTTTTTCTCTGTTAAAAAGTATAAAAGTTTCGTGTGAAATAAAATTTAAACATGAACATACGACAAACATACATCCACAATAATCTAAGAAGCATGATGCGCAAATTTCGATAAATTTTTAGAAAATGTAAAGAAAAAGAACCATTGAACTCAACATTAAAAAAATTCTATTGACTTTCCATTTAAGCATAAAATGTGTTGATATATTGCTAAAATGAATCTACAAAAAAAAAACAACAATAATAATGAAATACATGACATACACATACTTTTACATCGGTAAAATGCATTCAACCAGTAAGAACAAATACGTGTAGAATATGTAGGAACTAGGGAGATCGATTATTCGACTTTTTTCAATAACCGGTTTTCGAATATTACGAATAGTTGCTAATATAACTTTTTTTTTTGAAAATGTTGTAAAAAACAAGTTAAAGTTATATTCGGCTGTGCCGAATCTTTGATACCCTCCACCGACAGGAGTGGGCTCTATATGATAAAAACATATATATTACTAACTAAGATTCACAAAAACGAACGTCAGCATTAAAATTGGTTGCGGTTTATACCTGAATTGAATTACCGACAATAAGATAATTTTATGCGTTTCTTGTTAGAACTTTGAACTGGCTTGAGTAAAATATCATGATTCGTAACAGTTTTGCCCGAACTAAAATGATTTTTAGGACAGTAATCTGTATTGGACCTATGGTAAATTATGGACCAATCATCCCAAAATTCTGAAGACTGATTTCTGGTATTACAAAAAAAATTAGAATAAATTTCAATACAGCAGTGTAATTAGTTTTAGCGTTAACAGTAAATTTCACAAATTTGCATGATATTTTTTCTGGCCATATGAATTTATATCTGTGATGGTTTTAGATGAATTTAATTATTTTCCCAAAGTGGGATTTATTTGGTTTTAGGCGCAATAAACTGTTTTCAGAGAGTAGGCTTTATATGTGGCCTATGGTAAATTATGGACAAATCTTCTTGAAATTTGGCAATGTGATTTCTCGTCCTATAAAACTGTGACGTATCGAACTTCAATTTGATAGTGTTCAAACCACATTTGAACAATAGATTAAAAATGAAAGAATCAATTAGGAAAACAAATATTAATTAAGTATTAAAAATTAATCCTTAAATTAAATATGTAAACATGAATTTAAAATCTGAAAATTTGAGGAATTTAGAATATTGAATTTAAAAAGAAAATAAATTGAATTTAGTATTTAACTCTAATTTGAATTGTAACGTATGGAATGTAATTCCTAAATTAAAGTATGTAATAGTTTGAAAGTCATTGGTTTTAAAATCTGTTTTATACTGAGCGGTAGATATGAAATGTAAATGAATTTGTAATTTCTTACATTACGGAGTTATTCCAAACCTCTTCGGCTAACAACGAACCGAAGACAGGTTAATATCTAAAAATAAAATTATGTATTGTTCACTTTTGGCATAGCAACAGACGCTAGCAGTTCCTACTTAAATACTTAAACCTAACTTAAAACTTATTACATTTGGCAACTTAAATCTAAAGTTCTTAACCTAACTTAAACCAGTTTACTTAAAGTTAAACCTACAAATAACTTAAAATTAAACCTAAAATTTGCTTAAAATTAAACCTTAAAGTAATTAATTTAAAATTAAAACTGAACATCTACAATAAACATTAAATCAACCTACAACTACACCGGCTCATCTGTTTTATTTGGAATCACAACCCATCAAATACTTCCCCCAGTATCCCTCACATGAACCTACGGTGGAAACCCAACCCCAAACTAAAAGGTAATTACCATCCAAGTTTTTAGATTTAGCTCTTACTTGGCAAAGAAATAATTAAGTTTATCTCCTTTTATTTCTTTCTACTTAACCCAACTCCCTACAATTATAACCACTCATATGAGCGGTTGTAATTACAATTGTCTACAAGAGCATATACCATCTTTTAAAGGTGCCCTACAGTGCTGAACAGCCAAAGCGACAATTGTTTAAAATTCTTTGTGGAAGCCCAAACAAAGAATTACATGGTCCTTCGTCTAAAACCAGTGGTCAAAGAAGACAATAAGAAGTTCAAGGTCTCATCACGCATTAACAAAATATTATCTCTACAATAACAACAAAGGAACGAAGTAAATATCAACAAAAATCAAACACGATAATGAGGTAAAGTGCATTTATTTAAACCTTTTATAATTAGTGATAACTAAAGCACAAGCAAACTAGGCCGTCGGTAGTGAAAAAAAAAACTTAAATTGAAAAATAAAAAAAAAGTAGTTCTATGAATATGAAAGTGGCATAATTCTTGAATTGAAAACAAATTTAAAAAAAAAAAAACGGAGAAAACATAAAATTGAAAATTCATAATTTAAAAGAAAAAGTTCATTTAGAAAAGAACATCATAGAGTGATAAGATTTTCTAAATCGTAAGCCTAAAATTTAAAGTAACTAATTTGTTAAAAAATAAAAATACCTAGGTAGCTAGTTAATTGGAAAAAATGTAAAGAAAATAATATTAAAGAACAAAGGAAAGAAAAGAGAATTTGCAAAATCGTAGTTGGAAGAGAAAAGCAAGGTAAAAAGCAAGAGAACAATAAATTGATATACCTACTTAGAACTAATAAAAAACTCGCTAGAGACCAATAAATACTCTTAAATTTCTAAATAAATTTACCTACTAAAACCTAATGAAAAGTTGCTAAACATTAAAATACCTATATGCTCAAATCCTCAAAAGAAAAAATTTTTAGTTAAAATACCTAAAATGGAAAAAATAAAGCTAATAAAGTGTTTCTAATAGAACCCAACATCTAAAGTAAAACCTTATTTAATTGTGCTACCTAAAATGAAGAAAAGTATAATGTTAAAACCCTATAGCTAAACTGAAATTAATAAAATTTGCTAAAAGCAAAACTTAAAATTAAAAAAGGGCATTTAATTAATTTACCTACTTAAAAGCTAGAAAAAATACATATGTGCAAATTTAATAAATAAAGTGGAAACGGTGTAAATTTGCCTGTGATCAAAAAAGAAGAAAAATTTGTGGAATTAATTCTAATTTTACAATATTGGAAAAAGATAGAAGAGAAAATCAATAAATCTCAATAGTACATACATACATAGCTAGTTACGGCAAATAAAAAATTGTACATACTCTTTGTTTGTGCTTCTAACTCTTTGTTGCTCGAACATACATACAAATATACATAAAACCTAATCAGTTAATGCAAAAGGGAAAAATATTGAGCGAAGTCTCTTAAATGCATTCTGATAATAATTAACAGAAAAGCACATCCCGCTACAAAAAAGAATAAGGCAACGTGAGTAAAGATATTAATAATTGAATTTGATAATAAATTTTAATAAGTTATATTTAAATAAATTGAGTCGATTTTGAGAAGGAAGAAACGTGAAATTTTTAATAAACCTATAGAAAAACAAAAGGTTTTCCTACATACTCTTTGCAAATCTTTGCTATTTACCCCTCAAACCTTATTTATTATAAATATATACACAAATACTCGTCAGTTAATGCATAAGAGAAAATTTATTTATATTTTGAGCGAATTCTCTTATTGCATTCTGACTATAACTGGAAAGATTTAACAAACAAAAAGCTCACAGTCAGCCAAAAAAGAATAAGGTAAAGTAACTAAAAATATTAATATTAAAACAAATTATATTAAAAAAAGAAAAAATGTTGATAACGTTTTCGGGAAAGTAACGAAAGGAAAGAAGTAATGGTTTACTGCAATTTCAATACCAATTTTAAAATAAAATTTTATCGAGTTTTTGCCTTTTACCAATGAATTTTACTTTTTTTATAAATCGTGCTTATATTATTAATTCTAATTGTGTCCCTTTATACAGAGTGTGCTCTTTATTAAAGGAAAAAGGGCAATTAAAATTGAAATAGTTAAACAAAATCCATTTCTTATTAACTCTCTTAAACTCGTACTTACACTTTTAAATGCATAGTCATGATCTTATAATTAATATTGATTGCGTTCTCTTGATTAATGTAAAACCCACCCCATAATCAATACACGGTTAGCAAGATCATTAGGCACATTTGTACGTTCCGACTCATACTTTTACTTGCGTACTCTTTATTTACATATCCGTGAAAGTTATTGCGTTCTCTTTTTTTTAAGTTTGGAAAAAAAAACCTAAAAGTAATAAAGTGTCCAAAATAAAAAAAAAAAAAAAAGGGGAAAGTAATTGCGTTAATATAAACAACAAACTGTGAAGTTTTTGTTTAAACTCTTTTTTTCAATTGTTTAATACGTTGAATAAAATTGTGGAAAAATAGTTACTAAAGCCTGCAAGCATAAAGAAGGAGAAATTGGAACAATATTCTCTTACACATTACTCATACTCAAGAGTTATTGCATGAGGGAAAAAGAAGAGGAAAAAACCTGGAAAACGAACAGTCGGCCACAAACAAAAGGAATCCTAAGGAAAAGGCCTATAAACATAAAAATACAAAGAAAAATAAAAAGAAGCTGTGGGTCATAAAGGCGGAAATAACTTTTGTTCTTTATTAACAATCAAAATGTTATAAAATAATTTAAAATAAAATAAAATTTTTTTTCTAAATAAATGCTTTTGTTTAATATAACACAGGAAAAATTAAAAATTGTCTCTTATCCCGATATAGATACCAAATTCTTAATATCAAGCAAACAAATTGTTGATTTTGCACATATTACAAAAATAATTATAGTGATTACTAAAAAGTTGAAAAAAGTGAATAGGTATTTTTTTCCAATAAATGATGTTTTTAATTTTAATTAAAAAAAAAAAAAAAAAAAATAACTTATCAAAAACCTTTGCCATTTCAACCAATGTGCTAATTTATTATTTTAAATATTGACAATTCCCAGCAACAATTCTGCAAGCTAAATTATTTTGTTTTAAACAAAAAAAGGCAATTAAATTTTTTGTTACTTAATTAATATTTTAATGCTCTTTAAACTCAAATTTCTTTGCCTATTTGGTCGATGAGTATTCATAGTATATGAACAGACCGGTTGTTGGGAAGTTTCCTGGAATATACATAACATTTAGTTCCAGTAAGATTATTTTGTCGATTTTACATTGTTAATACACGAACAGACCGGTTGTTGGGAAGTTTCATGGAATATACATAACTTTATTCCCATAAGTAAAGGTTTGTCATACACTCGCTTGCACTTTTTATGGCACACTATAGGAAAAAATAAAGTAAAAAGGGAAAAAATAGAAGTTTTGTGTTTCACTAAGTTTACATAAATAATTTATTTATAACGTTACAAAATAATTTATCCGTACTTATTCAAAAATTAATTAATTTGTTTCAAAATAAATTATAATTAAGGAAGTTAAAATCGGAAAACAATTATTTTTATTTTTAAATAAAAAATCGGTATTCAAATAGAAAAACTCCCTAAATTCATAAGGCCTATTGAATACCTAATATTAAACTCATAATTAGTTTTTTTTTTCATAAATTACTAGCGGTGCTATAATCTCATAGCCTTGAAATATCTAAGAAGAATTTGAAACTAGATTTTGAAGTCTAGTACTATACTCAGATAGCCCAACTTGTTCGAAACAAGAAATTTCTTCTTAAATTTCATACATAAAAGCTAGATACTCACATATTAAGATAAAATCATATATCTGAAAAATATAATAGCCAATTTTTATACCTAAAGTAATCAAGGGTTACTAAATTTTTTCCATGTGAAGCCTTCAACATTAACTGAAGAATTGCAGTCTAATTTCATACTTTTTGTTCGATTGATTGTTGTAATTTTCCAGTAAAATTATACAACATAACTAGAGTATGCTCTAGCCCTTGGCTCTATAAAAAAAAAAAAAAAAGTATGATCCCTATCCTTTAATTAAACTAGAGTATATACATCTAGTACGATTCGTAGCCCCTACAATAGATTAATAGGCAAGTTTAAGTACGCATACATTAAACTAAATCAAAACAAATTTATATAAATGCTTATTTGAAACTAGATCGTCAATGTCTAGTTCTAATTTATAGCCCTAAGCTATTACAAAAAAAAATAAATTGCTTAAAATATACACATATGTATATGTAAACTAGATGCCCATATCTAGTGCTATACCCCATATAGCCCCTAAGCTCTTACAAAAAAAAATAAATTGCTTAAAATATACACATATGTATATGTAAACTAGATGCCAATATCTAGTGCTATACCCCATATAGCCCCTAAGCTCTTACAAAAAAAAATAAATTGCTTAAAATATACACATATGTATATGTAAACTAGATGCCCATATCTAGTGCTATACCCCATATAGCCCCTAAGCTCTTACAAAAAAAATAAATTGCTTAAAATATACACATATGTATATGTTAACTAGAATTCGAATTCTAGTGCTATATCCCCTATAGCCCCAAGCTCAAACAAACGCTATGCACATATATTAGTGGCCAAAACTACAGAACCCCTAAAAACACTTGTGTTTCGTATATAATTTAAACTAGATGCTCATGTCTAGCGCCACAAACAAATAGCTGCTATCTCTAATATGCGACCACAACAAAGCCAGAGAAACTGAAAAATTCAATATTTGCGTTGTATTAAATTAAACTAGATGCCCATATCTATCGCTATACAGATAAATAGCCCCGAACCCAAGTATACGAATGCATTGCAACTTTAAACATTAAGAATATACATGTTGAACAACATAATTAAACTAGATACCCTATTCTAGCTATATACGGATATCCCTTATCCCAAATATAAGAAACCACTGAACTAGATACCCAAATCTAGCCCATTTATCGAATTACGCCTGATACGAATATGCGAATTCAATTTATTTTAACTAAATTCTAGTTGGAAACTGTTCAATCGAATATAAAATATTCGATTAGTGAGCTGTTGAGCCATACTAATAAATGGTTTCCTTTCCAAAAAAAAAATTTTTAAACGTAAACAATAAGGATTATCCCCCCTTTTTATAAATACTGTTCAAAGTCTCTTTATATATTAAAGATGGATCTGACAACAACCAAAAACGAAAATTTCATGTTTTACAGCGATCATTTAATGCAGTGGTGTAGCATATTTGATCGAATTCCTGCAGAACGTTACTCGGAATCACTCCTAAGAGTCGTGTTAAAAGATTTGGAATCTAGATGGAGTGAATTGAAAACTGCATATAGGGACGTTATGCTGGGCCCAGATAGGGAGGTGTATCCCGACCTTAAGGAAACTGCTAGGTTGAACTTTAAAGCATATGAAGAAGTTTATTACCAATATAGCGCCACAATTCTTGATTTAATCAAATCATCTTCAAGTATGATTCGAACCACGTCCTTTAAAACAACTACACGCTATTCCTTAGCTATACAACCTGTTGCTCAAACACTTCATTTGTGTTCATCAAAGAATGATACGGCAACCCAAGCCAGAAAACCAAAATTGATTATAAGAGAAGAAAACTCATTAACTAAGGATGAGTCCCATACCAGTAATCAATCCGACACAATTACTGAAGAATCTAGCAGTATTCTCAAAATTACGCACCGAAAAGCTGTAGAACATAAATGTTCAGAAAATTTAACGCAATCATACAAAGTAGAGGGCCAGGTTAACGAATTTAGTATTTGCTCCATATCGCGATCAGGTAAAGATCAAAACTCTGTTATAAAGTTCAGGGAAACGAAAGAGCAAACCTTATCAATTGATGATGACTCCCATACACTACAAAACTCAAATCCAAGTAGTGGAGACTCTACCAACTATCTCCTGAAAAGCAGTTTAAAAATTCAAGAAGATATAGCTAATGAAGAGTCAACATCGTCAGGCGAACTATGCAACGAAGGCCCCAAGCCGAAAGCGGGCTCAAAGTCTAGAGCATTGCATGAACAGAAAACTTCTCTAAATATCCAAAATACTTGGTGCCATTTGAGAAAAGAATGGCAAAAGGGTAAAACAAAATCCGAACCACAGTATAAAACCTTTGCCTTAAAACTGCATCTTAATAAAATGCGACAAAAAGAAAATCTCGTAACTACAATTATAAATTTTTACCTATGCTCAATTCCTTATTTCTTTGGCGGGGGAGGTCTACACCCATGGGTAGTATATGACAGAGGAAAGGTTTCCTCTTGAAAGTTCGACGGGTAATGAGTCCCAATTATTCGCTAATATCAGTTAATATAACAACAAAGTCCTCAGACCGACCTCTAAACCTTCCGCTTACGTTAAATCAACCCTTGTCCACACTCCATTAGAATTTTTATCATCTACTAATAAAATTGTGTTTGTCTTTGTTATTTCTTCCCATTTAGTCACAGGTTCAATCGTAGACTAACTAGGGTACCAAGCCGAAGTCGTACCTTTAGCCATGACCGCAGTTGTCCACCTAGTTGTCCAGTTGTCCACCAGGCATACTACGGCTTAATGCGATAGAGTGAAGAATATAAGTGGCTATTGTTTAATAGCTTGGCAGAAGCAACAACAACGTCAACACCCACAACCACGGCAACAAAGTCATCATGAACGTCAACACCAGCGTCAACAACGTCGTCAGCACCAACAACAACATCGTCCACAACAACAACAGAAACAGCAACAACCTCAGCAACCGTCAGTAACACCACCATCACAACCTGGTCAGCAGGCAGACACCAAAATATAGGCAGAGGCCATTATATCACTGGCCAGCGTGTTGTGCGCAAAATACAACGCATAATCATCAAGAAAAGGCCTGGGCCGGCGCCATGTTCAAACCACATTTGAACAATAGATTAAAAATGAAAGAATCAATTAGGAAAACAAATATTAATTAAGTATTAAAAATTAATCCTTAAATTAAATATGTAAACATGAATTTAAAATCTGAAAATTTGAGGAATTTAGAATATTGAATTTAAAAAGAAAATAAATTGAATTTAGTATTTAACTCTAATTTGAATTGTAACGTATGGAATGTAATTCCTAAATTAAAGTATGTAATAGTTTGAAAGTCATTGGTTTTAAAATCTGTTTTATACTGAGCGGTAGATATGAAATGTAAATGAATTTGTAATTTCTTACATTACGGAGTTATTCCAAACCTCTTCGGCTAACAACGAACCGAAGACAGGTTAATATCTAAAAATAAAATTATGTATTGTTCACTTTTGGCATAGCAACAGACGCTAGCAGTTCCTACTTAAATACTTAAACCTAACTTAAAACTTATTACATTTGGCAACTTAAATCTAAAGTTCTTAACCTAACTTAAACCAGTTTACTTAAAGTTAAACCTACAAATAACTTAAAATTAAACCTAAAATTTGCTTAAAATTAAACCTTAAAGTAATTAATTTAAAATTAAAACTGAACATCTACAATAAACATTAAATCAACCTACAACTACACCGGCTCATCTGTTTTATTTGGAATCACAACCCATCAAATACTTCCCCCAGTATCCCTCACATGAACCTACGGTGGAAACCCAACCCCAAACTAAAAGGTAATTACCATCCAAGTTTTTAGATTTAGCTCTTACTTGGCAAAGAAATAATTAAGTTTATCTCCTTTTATTTCTTTCTACTTAACCCAACTCCCTACAATTATAACCACTCATATGAGCGGTTGTAATTACAATTGTCTACAAGAGCATATACCATCTTTTAAAGGTGCCCTACAGTGCTGAACAGCCAAAGCGACAATTGTTTAAAATTCTTTGTGGAAGCCCAAACAAAGAATTACAGATAGTATTATTTATTGCGGTTTTAGACGTACTAAACTGTTTTCCGGGAGTAGGGTTTATATGGGACCTAGTGTAAATTATGGACCGATCTTCAAAAAATTTTACAGTGTGATTTCCGGTTCTATAAAACTGTGACGTGCCAAGTTTTAGTATGATAGCGTTATTTATTACGGGAGTATGTTTTATATGGGGCATAGTGTAAGTTATGGACCGATTTTCAAAAAATTTTACAGTGTAATTTCTGGTCCTATAAAACTGTGACGTACCAAATTTTAATATGCTAGCGTTCGTTATTGCGGTTTTAAGCGTACTAAACTGTTTTCCGGGAGTAGGGTTTATATAGGGCCTATTGCAAATTGTGGACCGATCTGCAAAAAATTTTACTGTGTGATTTCTGGTCCTATAAAACTGTGACGTAAAAAATTTGAATATGATAGCGTTATTTATTATGGTTTTAGGCGTACTAAGCTGTTTTCCGGGAGCAGGGTTTATATGGGACCTAGTGTAAATTATGGACCGATCTTCAAAAAATTTTACAGTGTGATTTGCGGTGTTATAAAACTTTGACGTACCAAATTTAAGTATGCTAGCATTATTTATTGCGGTTTTAAGCGTTCTAAACTGTTTTCCGCGAGAAGGGTTTATATGGGGCCTATGGTCAATTATGGACCGATCTTCACGAAATTAAACAGTATGATTTGCAGTCGTATAAAGCGAATTCGTGCATTTTATGTCATTTCGTACATTATTCCACCATTTATGTTAGTTTTTGTATCAAAATTATAAATTTTTTTTGGGTAGTGGTTCCACATTTTGATTCATGTTGCTGGATTTCAATCCCAAGCTGATTAGGATAACTACAAGTAATTTGAGACAAAGTTTGTTCTTTTCTTTTGCGTTTTTCGAAAGTGAGCGTGTTTGCAACAGGCGGACAGACTGACAAACAGACGGACATGGCTGAATCGACTTAGAATTACTCAAGGAGCCAGAATATATATACTTTATGGGGTGTTAGATGTATTATAAAAAAGTTTCACACGGAATGATAAACTTAATATACCCTCATTCCCCACAGTGGTGGTGGAGGGTATAAAAACTTCTGAATATTTTCTCAAATTTCTTTTTTTATTTGAAAGTACAATCCTTCAGGTTAATAATGGAAACTAATTTCATTCAAATTGCTGCCTCAGCTGGCCATGCAGTAGCCTACACGATCGGTCCAATTTTTAAGCACATTATCGATTGTGTGCAGCTGTATTTCACCAATGGCTTCACGAATATTGTCCTTTAAAGCGTCAATTGTCTCTGGCTTGTCGGCGTAACACTTATCTTTGACGGCACCCCACACCCAAAGAAAAAATATGTTTAAAAATGGTCACCTCCAACAAAACTATTTTAAATTTTAAACATATTATGTTTAATTTAACCATATTATTGTCACCGACAACCATATTTTGGTTAAATGGGTCCTCCATCAAGAAGGCACAACCATATTATGGTTGCCTTCTTGATGGAGGCAACCATAATAGAAAGGAAGAAATGCCTTAACGGGCATTTCTTCCTCGGCAACACAACGGGCTAATATTTCCCCCAATGATTCATTTTTGGCAGCATATTTTGGCAAAGTATTATTTGTCGTATCATTGGAACTACTTCGAGTTAAGTTTCATTTGGATCACATTAATGTCAAGCATGTATAATAATTAAAGGTGATTAATAAATCCTGACATGGAAGAACCTTTGTAACTTATCATTTTAGGGCACTTCAAGAACCTTACTTTGTCTTTTTAATCGCGTTCGAAAAAGATCTAGAGATAACCTTTATATAAAAATATATTTAATATTTAGAATACTCTCGCACAAATTCTTACTTTTTAATTGAACACGGTTTTGTAGTATTTTAAATAGTTTTTGGTTGTTTTTTTACAAGAACACACGCTTTTATAAGAGATTTGTATTTACAGCGTTCATAATGTTTTTTGACCTTTGTTACATTTTGTTTTGACATTTTTCATAAAAAGTTTAAGTTTGGCCAATATTCAATTCGAAAATACTTAAATTGCGGGTACATCTACAACAAGAGTAAGGAAAATGTATATAAATTACACATTTCTCATATAACCGGTTTATTATACCAAAATAACCGGTTTATACGATATTCGAAAAATGTGCATTTTGAAATAACCGACTTGGGCAAAGCTAAAATAACCGGTTAAAACCGGTCGAATAATAACCGTTCTATCTTCCTAGTAGGAACGTTTGTAGAAAAAAAGTATGTATTTATGTACATAATGGAAATTGGCTACTTTCTAAAGTACGAGTACGAACATGTATTAAAAAAACAAAAATTTTTAGAAGAAAATAATAAACAACAACAATAAGGAGAATAATAGAAGAAAAACAACATTAGAGTGGTATTTACCATTGTGCTACATTGTATTAAAAGATTGTGGGAAAAATTTGTAAAGAACATTTGCAAAATTCATAATAAAAATAATTTCTTTTTTTCAACGACTTTAACACATTCACTTTATTATTGGGCCAAGCTCTGGTTGATTGAGAGCTTGCTAAGGATGTTATTGTTTGCATATTTTATTTAAAAAAAATTGGTTAAATTTTTTTTGTATATTCGAGTTGTTCGACAGAAACTTTGTTGTTATAATAAGCTTGATATAATATATTTGGTAAAAATGACCGATATAAGAAAAGACGTCTAATTTTTTTTTTAATAACTTTTATTTTTAATTATAAACGAATTTACATGTTGCGAGAATACCACATTCCCATCATCATAATTTTTTGCAGTTCTACCGTTTGCGTTTAGCATATTTGTAAGTTTCTGAATCTAAGAAGGTTTAACAATTTTATTGCTTGTTGTGTTTGGATATAGAACAATAAAATATTAGTACAAAATTATATGAATACTGAGCATTTGTTATTTTATCTTAGCGTCAACGTTGTGCCGCAAACAGTAGAGTTTACTTTCTTGTTTAATGAAACCCAAAAATTGGAGATAAAACCTCTAGATTCAAAAAAATAACTTAATTTGCAATTCTTTATTAACAGTAGCGGCCAACATCACTATTAAATGCGGTGTTAAAATCGGATTGTCCAATTGCATAGCGTTGACGCCGCGCTATTTTGGAATGCTTCATACAAATTGTATTGGCATGACAATTTTTCAAATATTGATAATTTCAAAATACCTACAAAATAAAACAAAAATAATTTAAAAAACACTTGCATCTTCTTTAGTTGGTGAGCTAGAGATAACAGACTTTGCGGGGGCTTTTTGATTTTCTACAGATTTATGCCAGGACCACAACTAAACGAACTACGAAGTTCGTAAAATTTCGCGGAGTAAATTCGTTATATGAAGCACAATAACGACGAATAACTAGCAGCATTTATAATTGAGAAATTTGATTGCTCTTTGTGCATTATATTAATAAAAATAATGCTTAAAAATTAACACATAATCAAAAACACAAAATACTTTATATATTTATTTTAAATTTTATACATTAAAAAAAATATTAAAGTAAAAAGTAACTAAAAGTAACTTTATTTACTAAAATTCTTCTAAACTAAAACCAAGCATGGTACCCTGGTACTGATTTGTTCGTCGTTCGTCGGCGTATGAAATAAAAATAAGGCCCTAACCATGTAAAACGCAACGCAACAGCAAAGAATTATATTAAAAGCACAAACAATGACATAAATATTTTGTAATTTTGTTGTTGCTTTCTACATGTTACAAAAATCATTTTTTCTGACACTGTTAGTGTTAGAGCCACTCGATCAGAATTTTCCAAAAAATTATGGACATATTAGAAAACATAACTGTTCAAATTTTATAAAAAATCGGTAGGTGGAATTATTAGAAGTTTTTACTCAAATACATTTTTTGTTTCAAAAAATTAATTTTTTTTTATAGGGAGTAACATATGTTAAATTGACTAAAAATTGCTTCAGCATGAATGCTCATAACATCTTCTTTCGAAAAATATAAACACTTTCATATATTTCTGGAAAAAATATTTTTTTGATTAACATAACCCTCTTTTGGTGAAATAGTAAAAATAAGTATTCACATGTCTTACCCATATACGCGTATACATTCGCCTCGAAAATACCAATATACTTAGAGAAAATGCATAAGCATTTAATAATTCAACATACCATTGCTAAAAGTCTGCCTTTCTACTAATATAAAAAAATTTTTAATTTTAAAATTTTGATATTAAATATAGTCCACCCGATTAAAAAAATCGAAAAATCGTTAAAAGGCAATGGAGATTACCTAATCATTTAAGCATATTTTTGTATGTCAGCTTAAGTCTAATTTTTATCAATCCATAAATACATATATTTTTGGTGAATTTTTTAAGAGTTTGAATATCCGAGGTTACCAATTTTAGAGGCCCATAAGTCACTTTCCCGACCATCTTTGGACCCATGTTCTTTCAAATCAACTCAAACACTCAAATCAACAAAAAAGGCTAGACAGTTTCAAGAATTGCGTCAGTTGCAGAATTAAAATCGAACAAAACGTTCATAAGCCATTGTGTTATGTTTCAGGAAAATAAAAAGAGCAAGAAACAAGTTAGAGTGCTTTATTCGTCTGTGCCGAATCTTAGAAACCCTCCACCTACATTTCGAATATTTCAGGAGTGGGCTCTATATGATATCTATATTTTATTAATTAATCTCTATAAAAACGGACGTTGGCGGTGTAGACCTATATTAAATTGTTAACCGACAATCTGAGAGTTTTATGCTTTCCTTTTTAAAAATTTTAGCTACCTTAAGTAAATTGTCATGATTCGTAAGTTTTAGCCGAACTGAAATGATTTTCAGGAGGGGAATTTATATTGGACTATGGTAAATTGTTCATCAAACATCCCAAAATTCTGTAGACTGAGTTCAAGTATTAAAAAAAATAAATTAGAATTACTTTTAATACGACAGTTTCATCGATCTTCATGAAATTTAACAATTCTGATTTATTTCATATTAAACGAATTCACCACTAGTGGTCGTGGAGGGTATACAAATGTTTCAATCAAATGAAAAAAGTGTTCCACAGACAGTTGCAAAAAGTTAGAAAAGTATATACAGGGTTAAAGAGGATACTTTTAGCTTTCTGATTGTAATAAAATCTTTTTGACGAATTTTAACCCCAACAAGTTCTATTCCACTGAATTTCGGATTGAACTAAAAATATAGAGTCTGGGACAACATCTAATAACACATAAGGTTTAAATGGTACACTAATACAACTAACCTTTTCTTAAAGGCTGCTATCTCACTAACATAACAAAAAAATTTCAACCCATTATTAATAATAGCATGCAAGAAATCATAACTTAATTGTAATCGAATTTCAAAAACGAATTTTTTTCTATAATAACATAAAATATTTGTTTCCAGCAGCATGCCACACCCACAATTACCAATATTTTTATCCAGTTTTTGGTTGTTTGATACCGAATGGCATTCACATTTTTGAAATCCGCGATAACAAAAAATTTTACTTTTGGCCTATGAAATTTTATGTTCAGTCACTATGCGACGATACTTGAATTTTTTTTTTAAACGGCAATTAGCATAGAGATATCCGTACTTTGCGTTTTATTTGGATTTTTGTGTTGTGATGAGAGGTCGGTTTCGAATCGACTTCTGTAACATACGTGGGCTGTGAACGATTTTTTTTCTGTATACGCTCACGTTTGTCTCCATCGGCCGGATGTTTTCGCCTTATGTGAAACACAGGTATCTGAAAATTCTGATCCACTGGATTTTCAGATTCCTGGGTATCACCTTCCATCCCTATTTGATCTCCATCGGGGTCTTGCTATATATATACGCAATGAAGTTGTGTATCAATGCCAGCAACCAGTGGGCATGTTTGATGCGGAATTTAACTGCCTTTGGGTTAAATTCAAAATCAATACTCACTTTTTGCATTTCGGGTTTCTTTACAGAAGTCCAAACGCGGGAAGGGATATCACTTTATCGCGCTTCGAATCCCTTTCCGACCCAATATCGAAGATTCTTGAGAATTGTCCGGACAGTGAAATCGTTGTTGCTGGTGATTTCAATGTCCACAATTCTTCTTGGCTTCACCACTCGGGCCGTTCAACCTATGAAAGCCAATATGTTGAGCTATTTGCTGCACATAATCACCTCGTGCAACTGGTGAATGAACCAACACATATTCCATGTGTTGATGGGCACCAACACAATACCCTTGAACTCTTCCTCTCTTCGCACCCTCAAAAGCACGAAGTTGAAGTTCTAGCACCTCTCGGTAACTCGGATCATTGCACCATTTCTGCCTCTTTTCCGTTCTCCGAACTTCGGAACGTTTCACGACAGGCTATGAAACGATCAAAATTTGTTTACGGAAAAGCACGTTGGGTTGAGCTCAACGACTTTTTTCGGCATTTTAATTGGAAACTTTGTTTCCTTGACAATGACGTCAATGCCATGGCAAAAATGGTTGAAAACGTTATTATGCTAGGAATGAAAATGTTCATTCCAGTTAAAAATGCTTCGAATGAACCTAGGTCCAAATCTTGGTTTAATCAGACGTGCAAATCAGCAGTCAGATCCAGAGAGGAAGCATTCAGAAATTGGCGTGACAATAAAACCGCTGATACTGAATTGCTACGCAAAATGGCAAGGTTGTCGTGTGCCAAAGTGCTAAGACGGGAAAAAACTCTTCACGAGTAACGTCTTCGTGCTGAAGTTCTAACTGCTCCCCGGGGCAGTAAAAGCTTCTGGTCATTCGTTAAAAGAGTAAGGGTTAATGCTAGTTCTTCAATACCAACTCTTTTAAAGGAT
The DNA here is from genome assembly GCA_943735925.1 of Pollenia amentaria. Lineage (NCBI taxonomy): Eukaryota > Metazoa > Arthropoda > Insecta > Diptera > Polleniidae > Pollenia > Pollenia amentaria. The sequence continues at coordinate 94,047,698 of OX031010.1, forward strand.
GTCCAAACATTCACGAACCTGGTTGATAAGGCTAATTGTTTTGCCGAATTATTTGCAAATAATTCTAACTTACCAGATAGCAATCAACCACTACCCGAACTCGAAAAAGTATCCGTAACTATGCCTAAAATATTTTTTCGGGCCCGAGCTGTTAAAAAGGTTCTTGCGGATCTCGACATAAACAAGTCTCCAGGCCCGGATGGTATACATGCACTGGTCTTGAAGCAGTGCTCTTTGACGCTAGCTCGTCCCTTAGCAAATCTTTTCAGCACTCTATACCATGCTGGTAAATTTCCCGTCTACTGGAAAGTTGCTAATGTAACGCCAATTCCTAAAAAAGGAGTGGCTAATAACCCTGAAAATTACCACCCAATTGCAATATGTTCGGCACTTTCCAAAGTTATGGAGAGTATGGTAAATCACCATCTTGTAAAATTGTTAGAGTCAAATTACCTACTAGGCGACCGCCAGTATGGCTTTCGTAGAGGTCGTTCTACTGGAGACCTACTGGCCCTGTTATCAGAAAAATTGTGTCGTTCCATTCACCATTTTGGCGAAAGTAAGAAAATTGCTTTAGATATTTCCAAGACGTTTGACAGAGTCTGGCATGGTGCACTCTTGTCTAAACTTGTTGCATTTGGTGTCGGTGATAATTTCTCTCGATTTATATCGAGCTTTTTCAGAGATCGCACTATACGGGTTGTTATAGATGGGATTTCATCAAACGAGTTCAAGATACATTCAGGGGTACCGCAAGGCTCCGTTCTTTCTCCTACTCTATTTCTTATTTTTCTAAATGACCTCTTATGTCAAACTTCCAACCCTATCTATTCTTTTGCAGATGACAGCCACCTTTGCCATTCGTATTCATTTGGTTACAGACCAGGCGTGTCCGATGTTTGTGCTATGAGACAGAACATGAATGATACGCTTGGCCGTGACCTAGACATAATCTCAGAATGGAGTCGTGCGAATAGGGTCGAATTTAATGCCCGAAAGACCCAATGTTGCGTACTAACGCATAAACGCGCGACGGATCAAGGTGCCCCATCTGTATGTATGGGTGGTATAAATATTGAGGAAACAGAATCTCTTGATGTTCTGGGCATGAGGATACAATGTGATGTCCGATGGACAGAACTTATATTCAAGGTGTCGAAAGAAGCATTCAAGTGCCTCGGTTTTTTGAAACGATGTAAGATATACTTCACTCCATCTGATCTCCTTACTATTTATACCACCTATATCCGACCGCGAATGGAATACAACTCTCATGTGTGGGCCGGTGCTTCAAAGTCTATTTTGGAGCTTCTCGACCGCGTGCAGGAGAGGGCGAAGGTTCTCATTGGCGACAGTAGGGTATCCAATTCTATTGACTCCCTTAAGCACCGTCGCAATGTGGGTTGTACTTGCCTATTTTATCGTTACTACAACGGGATGTGTTCTGATGAAATTAGGGATTTGGTTCCCGAAACCCATAGCTTTGTTCGTAATACACGTTTTTCCTCAAGAGCACATCCTTTTGTGGTCGATTGGCCGGTGAATCGTACAACGCATTACAGGGAAAATTCGTTTTTCGGCCGGACTGTTCGTATGTGGAATAACCTTCCTGCTGAAGTGTTTCCTCTCACTTACAACATGAATAAGTTCAAGTCACAAGCACTACTCCCTCTTTCCTCCTTCCCATAACCTATTTTCCTAGTTCCAACACAATGCATTGCATTAGTAGGGGTCATCCCCTGAGTGCTGGTCCTAACAAAAAAAAAAAAAAAAAAAAAAACCAAATCGGGGTAGCCTACTCTTTTATGTTTTTTCAATTAATTTTTATTTATTTATTTTATTTTATTTTACTGCAGCTGTAAGCCCAGTGGGCCAAATAGCTGCAGTTAATACAAGTTGACAGTATGCTTAATAAATATTATATAAACATATCTTAATATATCCTAAGAAACTTCTCCCGGTATCTTTAAATACTCGTTGTTCTATTTAAAATTCATTTACTGCTTAATTCAAAAAAAAAATTCATATAAATTAAAATTTTCTACAGCCTTTGAAAACGGGCACTCCTCTTATTGCATCGCTCATATAAAGTGTTGGGAGAATTGCACAACAAGAACATTAAATACGTAACAAAGTACGTACTGGCTGTAATATACATTAATGACAAGGACTAATGTCCAATTTTCAGGATAGTATTTAAATCTATATAATGTTAATTTTCATATAAACGTAAGTCGTATTTAAATACAGATTGATTATTTGAGTTTTAATTAAGTCTAAACTATGGTAGCACTACTAAATACAAATATAATATCATAAAAAAAAATGCATTTGTTTACAAGATGGTCTCGAAAAACAGCTGACTGTTATTTGTTACCTGTTGTTGTTGTATTATTGTAGTTTTGAGGTCACCTTGCTAAGTTATTACAATGGAAACTTAAGTTGAATTTAAATGTACCAGCTTGGTGAATTAAGTTACATTTAAGTGCTTAGTGAAGAACAGAATTTTGCTTTCAAAAGCATTTCAAATATATATGTCACATAATATCAAACCAAAAATTGGGCGTAAAAGAACTTTACTGATATCACCCGAAAATTAAATTCATTGTTTAAGTGAAGACGAACAAAGCTTTTATATAAGTTTGTCATTGTGTTTTTCAACATTAAGGATCTTAGTACACATATATATTCTAGCTCCTAAATAATTATTAAATATTAAAAATGGGCCGAAACGGACCATGATTTCACCTGGCCGCACTAGTATGTGGTTCCCGTATATAAGATTGGGGATTTTTAATTCTATAGTGAAGGGTATATATGTTTCGGCACAGCCGAATCAAGCACGTTTACTTGTTTTAAATCTTATTAATATCAATTTCAAGTATTAATACGAGTATCTTACGCTGTTTTTTTTTTTCATTGTAAAAAATTGTTATTACTCTACTTGAGTTTTATTAATTTTAACTTCAATTCATTTTAATATTAGTATCGTTATCAGTATCGCCGATATTTCCTTGGGAATATCGGTATCGGTATCATATCGGCAAAAGGGCGTATCTTTACTTCCCTTATAATAATACGTGTGAAAACTTTTTTATCACGTTATATTTGTTGTTAACATTTTTATTTGCCTTGTTGCATTACACAAATAATATACTCCGAAAATCGCCAAAATTCTCCAATTTTAGTTTTTGGTAAGAAAAAAAATCGCCATATGTAATTTTTATATTAGAAACGGGCATATTTTAGAACTAGAAATCAATTGAAATCGAAATCGATGGAGATTTTATATAATTTTTTTAAATGGGCGTAGATTTTCCTGATTATAAAAGATAAGTGGTATGCATCTACAGTATGAAATGTATGAAAGCTCTTATTTTTATGATCTTTCAAAATAAGATCTTTTTAAAATTTGTTCAATTTCAATACCACTCGGAATAGATTCCAGAACATGGCTGAAATGTACACAAAAGTAATTAAAGTGTTTTTTTTTTCTTTGGCAGCTAATATTTTATTTACTTTAATGAAATAAAATCTGAATAAGTAATAATAATTTATTATACAACTTTTAACCAAAGTGGAATAACTATTAAAAAAAAACAATTAAATAATTGATAAAAAAAAACCAACTTTTGAAAACATAAAATAGAGTTTCAACATAACCTAAAATAAGACATTTTTGTAAAAGTATAAAAGAATGACACAAAAGTGTGATCATTGTAATAAAAGCCTGAATAAAAGTGATAGCAGGGTAAAATGTGATTTTTGTGATTCGACTTTTCACTATGAATGTGCTACGGAACTTGCACCATCCCTTACAAAGACTGCACTGGATGTTGTAAAGAAAACGGGTGGCAGTAATGGGTGTAAATCTGATGTTGTTAATACCAAACTGGATAATTTGGAGAAATGTATGCGCGATATTGCTGAGCAGCTTATGGAAATAAAAAAAGACCTAACTCAAAGCATAAATCGAAGTGATGGCTATGAAAAAATTGTTAATTCGAGAATTAAGAAACTTCAAGCTGACAACAATACGCTTAGACGACAAATAAATCGTGCAGACATAATAGTTACTGGTTTGCCTTCCAATATATCTAATGAGAAATTGTATCCTACGGTTGTTGACTTAGCAAAAGTTCTTAACATAGAAATTTCACTAGCTGATTTTCATTTTTGTTCATGGATCGGAAAAAAATCTGCGGTTTCGGTAATGCTTAACAGCATACTTAACAGAGATTTGTTGATGAAAAGCTATAGAAACAAATATGACTTGAAGCTAAATGAAGTTATGCCAATGATGAAGGAACATTCCAGAATATACGTAAACGACCACCACACAACACTTGTTTCCAAATTTAGATATTATTGCCGCACACTACTTAGGGATAAAGTAATTTAACGTTTTAAAATGTTAAATTGGGATATACCGCGAGCTAAATTTTATCATCATGATGGCAAAGAGGAAGAGGGTGACCTAGAATATGTGATCAAACTTTTTACTGGAGGCCCTAGAGCGGATAAAAATACTGCTGTTATTGCTGATGAGCTACAACATTAGAGTTTTAAGGTGATAAAAGGTATTTAATTTTACCTTTTAACTCTTTTTTGTAACTAAATTCAAATTATCAAAATTTAATGAGCAATTAATTTGACCCTGTAAAAAGTTGGATTTTGTTTTTTACTTGTACTTTTATTTTACATTGAATTATTTTATTTGCTTTTTCATTTTTTTATTTCATTTTAACATTTTTCATATTATCGTTATCGGAGCAATGTCATAATGTTATTAACATTGTTATTTTAAAGTAAATTGTTGAGTGCATCGTATATAACAGCACATACATATTTTCTTGTTTATCTTTTTTCTTAATTTTGGTTTACTTTTTTATCATTTTTTTTGGTTACACCATGGTATGATAAGTAGAAGATATCTTCACTATGAATTTTAAACAAATTAAAATAAGAAGAAATAAAGATCAATTTTAAATTAAGAATATGTTGACAAATTAAGAATATGTTGTAATGTCAAAAAAAAAAAAAATTAAAAATATGTTGAAATTTGACTATTTGCAGTTAAGTAGGACTTTACTGTCTGAAATTCCATGAGTGGCTTTTGACAACTGTCCCTAATGATTATATCTTTTTTTATTATACCATGGTTTTTACTTTTTAAATTTTTGTTTTGAGTTACCATATATTTTAGTAGAATAGAAGAACAAGATGATTTATTTTTTTTTCTCTCTTATTCAGATTTTTTTTTTACGTTTCCTTTAATATTTTATATTAAGTTCACTTAGTAATACAAATTTAATGGCATGTACTTAATTGGAATTTTTAAAGAATGTATTTTGGGGATATATAAAAAAGTTATTGCACATTTGTTGGAGGTAGTTATTTATAATTGTTATGATGAATAATTTGGGACCACTGATTGACAGCACTTGTATTCGAAGTAGTTTATCTAATGATTATTTAAATTTGTGCCATTTTAATGCTCAAAGCTTAGTTCCTAGAACTAATTCGATGAAATTTGGAGAAGTTAAGCACTTGTTAGAGCATAGTTTATACGATGTCATCGGAATAAGGAAAACTTGGTACAAGGATTATATATCAGATAATGCAATGGCATTAGATGGATATCAAATATTAAGAAATGATAGACCTTGGGTCCTCTGAAATTTTTTTTAGCAGATGTAGCTATCCGCTTTCCAAATTTAATTTTAATGGGAGATTTTAGCACCAACTTATTTGAATTTGAAAAATCACAATTGGTAAGAGACTTTTGTAAAAGATCTAATTTATCTATCATTCACAATTCTTTGCCTACACACTTTACGGAACATCGTTCGTGTGCCACACTAATAGACAATTTCATAGTTTCAGAGCAGGATTTAGTTCGTGAACAACTCAATATCAAATGCCAGTCTTAAATTCTGGCCATGCTTTTATATCTATGACATATGATGTGAAACTTGAAAGAGTGTCGCCGGAATTTTTTTATCGCGATTACAGGTCTTTAAATTAAGAACAGTGTTTGCGTGAGTTACAATTGGTAGATTTCTCTAACATATACGCGAATAATTCAGTTGATAGTCAAGTTGTTTTCTTTAATTCTATTGCATATGAAATTTATGACAAGTATGTTCCAATGAGAAGAATGGTAAAACCAAGATATGAAAAATGGATGTGCAATCCGGAAATAATAAATGCTAGAATGGAACGTAATTTGGCTTTTCGTGCACTTAATGAGAATTATTGTGAATATAATCGTAAAATGTATCAGATTAATAGGAACAAATTGAAGAGCATAATTAGAAAACATAGGAAAAAGGCAAATTTACATTTTTTCTCTAACTGCAGTAATACGGAATTGTGGAGAAGATTGAGATCTGAAGGGGCAATTGGTGCTCGGTCTGAGTTTTTTCCTTTTAATGTAGAGGAATTTAATACAACTGTTATAATGCCTCCTATACTAAACGAGCCAGATGTGGATAATCTCACTCCTTTAAATGAAGGCTTCTCCTTCAGAGCTGTTGATGAATTAGAGGTACATAATGCCATGTTATGTATTAAATCTAACGCTGTGGGATGTGATGGAATTCCAATAAAATTTTTGAAACTTGTTTTCCCTGCAATATCACGGCCATTGACTTTTATATTTAATAATATAATAACGACATCAAAATTTCCTGAAATTTGGAAAGTGGGTAGAATAGTACCAGTTCCGAAGATGAAATCACCCCGATTGTTAACTGATTTTCGGCCTATAAGTATATTAACAAGCTGTTCAAAAATTTTTGAAGTGTTACTGCGGAATCAGATTCAAGATTATTTACGAGTTAAAAAGTTATTTAGTTAATATCAATCAGGGTATAGACGGAATAATAGCACAACATGTTTAACGTTAGAGGCGGTAGAAATTATAAGAAATAATATGGATAAGAAATTTGAATCGGTGGCAATATTTTTAGATTATTCTAAGGCTTTTGACTCTATTAGCCATAAAATGTTAGTGCGAAAGTTATTGAATATATTTCAATTCGGAAATACGTCTTGTAAGCTTATTAGTTCTTTTCTTTCATCACGTAGCCAATTTACTGAAGTGCAGGGTATAAAATCTTCGACTTTGAAAACTTATAGGGGCATACCGCAGGGTTCAATACTTGGCCCGCTACTTTTTATGATGTATGTTAATGATATTTTCTCACAAATAAATTTTTGTACATGTTTTGCTTATGCCGATGATATACAGCTTGTTGCGTCTGATAATGGAAACGGTGTTAATTATTTATCCTTGAATGTAAATAAAGATTTGCAACGTATTTTAGACTGGTCTGAATTAAATTTTTTAAATCTTAATCCGGTTAAAACAAGAGCTGTTTTGTTTTCCAATAACTCACGAACAAATATTAACTTCTCCTTGGCAGGAAGCCCTGTTGAGTTTGTATCATATGTTAAGTCGCTTGGCACACCCAGAGAAAAACTATGTTTAAATATGGTCTCCTCCAACAAAACTATTTTTAAAGAAAATTGTAAACATATTAGGGTTAAATTTAACCATATTATTATCACCGACAACCATATTATGGTTAAATGTGTCCTCCATCAAGAAGGCACAACCATATTCTGGTTGCCTCCGAACATGTTTTGGTCAATAAGAACTAAAATATGTTTAACACTTATAATAGCATTGTTGGTTTTCAACCATAGCTTGTTGCTCTTGGAGAAGAGGAAAATACTATTGTTAATTTAAAAACAAATTATTGTCATATTTAACCAAAACATGCTTAGAGACAACCATAATATGGTTGTGGCTTCTTGATGGAGGACCAATTTAACAATAATATGGTTGTCGCTGATAATAATATGGTTAAATTTAAACATATTATGTTTAAAATTTTCTTTAAAAATAGTTTTGTTGGAGTTGACCATATTTAAACAAGTTTTTTTTTCTGCGTGCATATACCTTGATAGTCATTTAAGTTTTAATGTTCAAATTAGTCATATCATTGCTTTTTCACTAAAACGCTTATATGCACTAGGTTGTTATCTACCAGTTAGTGTAAAAAAAAATTGGGTTTTTCTGTCTGCATGCCTAATTTCCTTTATGGAATGGAAATATATACTGGTACTTCGCAGCACAACCTGGATAAACTGGAACATTGCTTTAGAAGGATGGTGAGATATGTTTATGGGCTTAAATATAGAGCCCATATAACATCATACTTAATATCGCTCATTGGCTGTAGCTTTCCAGATTTTGTTAACATGAGAATTTTGCTTATGTTGTATAAGGTAATTAGGACTAATTGCCCACCATATCTGAGACGTAGGTACTAATTCGGTACTTCTTCAAGAACTCATGTTCTGGTTACTCCAAGATATGATACACTTATAATGAAACGATCGTTTGTAGTAAAATCTATTGGTTTATAGAACTCTTTAATTCCTTATTCAGAGCGAAAATTTTCATATTCCTTTAATAAGTTTAAAAATTTGATTTTAAAAAAGTTGTGAAATTTCCTTTCTTTAGATATGTATAATACATATATATGCACAGACAAAATTAAAAATTTTCTCTAATCACCAAACTTATAACAAATTCATAATATCATAATATAGTTGTTGATTTTGCACTTATTACCAAAATTATTATATTGATTACTTAAAATTGTGAAATTTTGAATATTTCTTTTCAATAAATGGTATTTTAATTTTAATAAAAAAAAATTATCAAAAAACTTTGCCATTTAAAAACCTTTTTCTGTGTATATTTCCTTTTTTACAATATAACTTCTTCATTTTGTTGTCAATCAGTTTACACTCTATTATTTTTGATTGCTTTCAACTTATGTGCAATGGGGGGTTTCAGATATTAAATAATTATTTTCTTTCTTTTCAGATAGTAATTTTGTTATCCAAAATGAAATTTGTAATAGGACAATTATTAATTTAAGTTATATTTATATGCCACTTGTTATATTTATCTAGTTTATTGGCCCATAAGGGCTTAAAAAACTTAAATAAATAAATAAAATAAATAAAATGTTCCAGCAGTATATTTTAAAAATTGGGAAATGCAATTAGATTATTCAAAAGTTTATCTGACTGACAGACTGATTCATCATTGCGCAGCCTAAACACCTGAGGCTAAAAACTTGAAATTTGGACCAGGGGCTGGTCTCTCACCCAAATCGATCCACTAAGACGGGATTTTTGGAAATTCGAATGTTTAGGGTAAAAACGGGTAAATTCGGTAACCTTATATCTCCAAAACTTAAAGAGATACAAAAAAAAATTTTAATACTTATCGTAGTTCATTAGAAAAATAAGCGAACAGGTGTCTGGTAATTTTTGGAAATTCAGCCCTTTAACGAGGTAAACGTTAAAGGGGTACTTGTTTGTCACCCCATCTATCCTTTAAACCCACAAACATAGAAATAAGTGTTATATCACATTTGAAACTTATCGAAAAAATCCAAATACGAATTTTGTAATTTTTCGAAATTCGGACGTTTAAGATGAAAACCCGTAACTATTTTTGGTACTTTTTTTACAAAACATTTTTTTTATTCATTGACCTATACGTATTAAATTATGGGCTCCCACTACAATATTGAAATTTTTTATGCTTCAATGGGGAGACAAAAAGTATCAAAACGGGGGAAATACCGGAAATTAAATTTCTTACTTTAGCTTTTTGGTTCTATAACTGGCAATTTTTTAATTTATCGTTAATGTTGGACCTAGAAACATAAAATTCAACATGCAATGTCCTGAGTGGATAAGTGCCTATGAGTGTACTTTTTGGAACTTTTTGCTCTTCAACTGGTACTTTTTGAATTTCTGTTAGTATGAGACCTAGAAACATAAAATTAAACATGCAAGTTCCCAAGTGAATGCAAATCTGTAGGAGTGTTTCTTTTGGTTCTTTTCGTACTGTTTTGTTTACCAACAGGTACTTATTGAATTTTTGATAGTATTGCATCCACAAACATAAAATTAAAAAAAAGCAATGCGTTGAGTGAATGAGCATCTGTAAGAGCCGCCTGTTGGTACTTTTTTGTGCATTACCTGGTACTTTGTGATTTGCTACTAATATTGGACATAGAAACATAAAATTAAACATGCAAGTTCCTGAGTGAATGAAAATCTGTAAGGGTAATTTTGGTACTCTTTCTTTGTCTAACTGATACTTTTTTATTAAAATAGTACTTTTTTTAATTTAATTTAATACTTATAGTTGTTCATTAAATAAAAAAGAGAACAGGTGTCTGGTACTATTTTGATATCTAAAAAATACAAATAAAAATTTGGTACATTTTCGAAATGCGAACGTTTAAGAGGTGAAAATCGTACCTATTACAAAGTAGCGGGTTAAAACATAGAAACATAAGCTTTGGGGTAAAAATATGTCCCAAATGAAAGATATGCTAACGAAGTAGCGGGTTAAATGCTAGTACAGTATATTTTTAGAATTACTGAATGTACTGTAAGAAAATGGCTGTGAATTTAAGAAAATTTAAATTCTACTTTTTATAACTTGTAGGTACGTATATTTTTATACCTTCCACCACCACTAGTGGTGAATGAGGGAAAACTCAGTTTGTCATTCCGTGTGATATATAGAGTATATATATTCTGGCTCCTTGAGTAATTCTTAGTTCATTTAGACATGTCCGGCCTGTCTTTCCGTCTGTTTAAAACACGCTCACTTTCGAAAAACGCAAAAGAAAAAAACAAACCTAAAACTGTAATAAATAATGCTTTCATAACAAAACTTGTTACGTCACATTTTTATGCGACTACAAATCACACTGTAAAATTTCGTGAAGATCGTCCATAATTTATCCTAGGCCTACTCTCGGAAGCAGTTTATTGCGCCTAAAACCAAATAAAGCCCACTTTGGGAAAAATAATTAAATTCGCCTAAAACCATAACAGATATAGATATTGCGGTAAAATTTCTTCCAACTTGGATTCATATGGCCAGGAAAAATATAATGCAATTTTGTGAACTTCACTGTTAATGCTAAAACTAATTACACTGCTGTATTGAAATTTATTCTAATGAACTTTTTGTAATACCAGAAATCAGTCTTCAAAATTTTGGGATGATTGGTCCATAATTTACCATAGGTCCAATACAAAAAATTTTAGTTCGGCTAAAAATGTTAAAAATTATGAATATTTGACTCAAGCCAGTTTAAAGTTCTAACAAGAAACGCTTACAACTTTCTTATTGTCGGTCAATAATTTAGTTCAGGTCTAAACCGCAACCAATTTTAATGCTGACGTTTGTTTTTGTGAAGCGTAGTTAATAATATATGTATGTATATGTATTAATCATATAGAGCCCACCCCTGTCGGTGTAGGGTATCAAAGAATATAGCACTCTAACTTGTTTTTAATGTTATTTAGATAATTATTTGGCAATATTTTTAATTTATGAAAATAAAAAAATTCTTTGGCTGTCAGTCATATACTTATTCCCCAATGAACAATGTACGTTCCGAAATGTTAATTTATTTAAAATTTATATAAAATGTTACGTATATATAAAACAAAAAACATTTATAAAAAATTTATTTTAAATATCGTTAACCAAGAAAAATTTGGCATATCGTAAAAGGGATTCAAAATCGCCATGTTTGACGCGAACTAGCCACATTTGACAGCTCTCCCACTAACAGTTAAATTCGGAAAACAAATAAGTTTTTCCTCTTTTTGTTTTTTTATAATTGTGAGCAACAAATTTCGTTTATTGTTTATTGCCTTTTAATAAACTGAATTTTGTTGAAACTAAATTTGAACAAAAATATTTTTATGAATAATACTCGTTTCCAATATGTAAGCAAATTGCATTTATTGTTTTGTTTTCTTGTTTTGTAATTATTATTTAACAAGAAAGTGCAACTAACCTTTGTATGTATATATTAGTATTTGGTTATATTTTTTCACATTTGGTAGCTTTTCCAAAAATTTTGGTTTCAACAATTGGTCGTGGCAGCTCTGCTGGAAAGCTTAAAAAAATAAAATTGAACTACGTATAAACAAGCTAACAAAACAAGTGCTGCTGTAGAAAAAGCAAGCAAACAAGTGTTACCACAAATAGAAGCAACAAAAAGAGAAAAACTGAGCATAAGAAAGAAAAAAGTAACAAGTAGAACAAGTATAAGAAAAAACAAGTTCAAAACTGCAATAAAAAAATCAACAACAAGAAAAGATTTTACAGAAAAAGGGAAAAAAGCAGAAACCAAGAACAAATAAGAAAAGAAGTTTTAGTATCACTCAGTGATGCCAATAGTAGGGAATTTTCCCTTTTTGTAGGGATTTTTTCCGGAAAATTTAAAGCGTAGGGGAAAAAGGACAGAATTTTTATTTTAAGGGAAATGTAGGGAATTTTCAAAATATTATCTCATTTTCAATATATTGTGTAAAAAAAGCTTAAATATTCGTATTAATTTTATTTAAAAATTTAAATTTTTCATATGCAACAGCATTTAAGTACAAATGTAGTATTTTTCAACAGAAGCCCTATACTATGAGCCCTAACAGCCTGGCAATCTTCAACAAGTGCCAAAAACATGTACGTATGTATACATTTTGGGGCGTCGAATATTCGGGCTCGCATTTGCGAACCATTCGCTTAATTTTGCTATTTGCATTCGTTCTCACATTCGCTTCAATGTGTGCGAATATAAAAAGGAAATATTTAGTGAATGAAATTTCTACATAGAAAATAATTTTGTTCAGAGAAAAAAGTAAACTTAGAGAAATAAAATCATACTATTTGAAATTTTTAAAAAAATTTAATAAAAACTTTAAAGGATGCGGAAGGATATATTTTTTTATATTCCTGTTTAGGGGAACTGAAGTTAATTTTTTTTTAAATTATACAGCTCCTTCCCGTACCGAGTTTTATAAAAAATATTAGATGCTTATATTAAAAAATTATTTAAAAAAGTATAGTATATATAGTTTTGCCTTTTGAAGGATATATAGTGACGTTTCCGTCAAAAAGAAAAAAATTAAATTTGTCACACAGTGTTTTTTTCTTAATTGAAGTTTTATATGTTTGAGCAAAGCATTGTAAATATTTATTTTGGTTTTTTCTTATTCTTAACAAATACTTATATAATAAATGTTAATAAATGCTTTAATTATAATATTTACAAAATGTTAACAGAGTATGTATTTGTTTGCCTGAAGCTAAAACAATACAATTTTAACGTAGGGAATAGTGTAGGGATAATTTTTTTGGTTGTAGGGAAAAGAGGGAATTTTTTATAGACACCTAGAGATTTTCTTGAAATTTGTATTGGCATCACTGGTATCACTTGGCCTGGCCTGTAGGTTGTTGCTTTGGTAAGTTGTTAGTTTTAATATAAATATGGCAAATATAATATTTTACACATTACAGATCCACGTACACGCAAACATATGTATGCTACTATAGAAGCAGAACTCTCTATTTTTTTTAAAATACTTACAGATATTTGCATTCATACATTTAAGTTACTTGATTCATTTACATAAGTGTGTACGTATAAGTGTGTAATATCAATTAAAAATGTGCTTATGACAGCAACAAAAACGTTGGTTCCGTAGATAAATTTTCTGAATAGACTCTAATGACACTCAAAATCATCACTGGAGGAAAACATAAATCTATGTTTATGCCAGAAAACAGGTTTGTTTTGTTATTAAGCGCCGCTACTAAAAACAAAGTCACAATCATTATGAATGTGTGCACCTGAGCCATTCATTCAGTTTTTCTACTCTTATGATTTTCATTTATCGCCAGAAGCTTAAAATACTTTGTTCGTTAAAAAAATTTAAAACAGATGCATATAAATAGTTTGGCGTAAAAAAAAGTTGGTGTATAAAGCACATCTTCTCATTAATTGAGAAACAATATATATAAAAAAAGCAAAATAATTTCAATTTGGATCAATCAACACTTATATTTTATTAGGTCTGTAATATATGTTTATTTCTTTCTACATACTCGTATTTGTAATATGTGCTTCAATTTAAATTGTTGAAAGACCTATGACTTGAATTGAAAATCACGAAATTCGGAAGTTTCTGGCAACCATACTTGACTGAAGACAACATATGAGGGGCTTAAAGCACAAGGGGCTTAAGTGCTTTTTAAAATTGATATTACATATGGAATTAGTAGGTGAAGTTCAGAGAAGTTCAGAACACAAGTAGAGAATGTAGAATTCTCATCTGGTAGCGAGATATGGCTACCAATCCCAGCAATTGTCATTAAAATACCGGTTTTGCTTGGAGTACGCGGGGTATATGAGCACTTATTCTTAATTCTTAAAAAAAGGCACTTTAACCCCTTTTGATTTAAGCCCCTCATATACTAGAGAATATCTGAAGTGTAAAGCAGCTTTTGATACATCTTCAAGCAGTTCTTTAATATATAAACTATATAATCCATGTATTTCAACTTTTGTGGAAACAATATTTAACAATAATCATATTAGTGCTGTAACGAATATTCGAATTCGTAATGTTGAGCGTTCCAAAAAGAACATACAAAACTGTAAGCAAATACATAAAATTTAACAAAAATATTAACTTTTAAGTCTTATTTAAAAAGCTTTTGCATTTAACGCAATATAATAATCTCCTTTTAGTAAAGTAAAAAACAAACGAACATTAAAAGTATAATGCCGCCACAAAAATAATTTATGTAAATAAATCAAGATGATGTAAAACATTTCTTGATATTCTATCATCAATAATGTAGAAAATATCACTTGTACTTAAGTAGATGTCTCTTATTAAAATTGTAAATGCCAGTTCATCCATTTCGAACGTTCACGTTCGCATAGAAAATTACATTTAAAACAGCAATAGAATTTTAAAATTTGTTTTTGTTTTAAATGTTACTTTCTATGCGAACGTTAACGTTCGAAAATGTTGAACAGGCCGTAAATGTATGTGCGCCATTTAAAATCTTAAATTTGAATCAGCTATAAGAAAAGTACTGTTTGTTTTTTCAAATTTCTGATTTTATTGAATCAACCTTTCTTTGTCATTTAATAATGGAACACATAATATGACTACCACGACTGGCCAGGCAGTACCTCATCCGATCAATCCAATTTTTCCACCCAATCGTGTTTTCATTTAAAATTTTAAATGGTCCACTCTATGCTACTTTTTTTCCAAATTTTTTCAAAAATAAACGTTTTTTTCAAAAATTTAAACACAGGGAAACAATAACAATTCTGTAAGACACATCGAAAGAGGCAAAGAGAGAAAAAGACTAACTTTGCTTAAAAAAATTAATTCATCAATGTGTTAGAATAATTTTCTTTAAACATATTGGTACTTAAAGCTGTTTTCACCACACATGTAGTTGCACAAATCGTATAGAATTTGAGAAAATTATTGTTTTTTTTACAATTTCCAACAATTTTTAATTTATTACCACCAAGTTCAGCTATAACACAGTAGCACGTTTGTCAACTTCAAAATCTTGAACCAATTGAGACCCTCAAAATCTGAAAGCTTATGATGGTAGAAGATAAGCCCTAGTTGTGTTTTCAATTATTAGCTAAGGTGTTTTTTAAATTCATTTTTGAAGTTTTCGGCTGGGGGGTGGATGTTAGTACAATTTTCAAAAAACATGTACTGATTCTTAAGTCTATATTTCGTGAACTATGTGTCTCTTCGGCAAATTGTTAGCTCTTAGTCGAATCTAAAAATTTTATGTTAAGATAAAATCAAAAAAAAACAACATCTTACTCACCTGTCGCAGAGCAATCTGAACCATGTTAAGACCATCCGTTTGAATGATTTTTTGATGCAAAATAACGGTATATTTCAAGTGTCAATAAATTTGCATTGTTTTGATTGCACGTTTCAATTAAATAAATTTAGGAAATTAAAATACTACGACATACATTGCAGAAAGAAAAAATTGATATCATAAAAGGATTAGCCAATGAAATGGGATTATAATATATCGCTGAATACTGGCGACTGTTCATCGATAGCTCAGTCACTAGCTTAAAAGCAGTGTTACTGCATAAAACGAGCCTGAAGCCCTCAATACCTTTATCATTAAGCACAGACTTAAAGGAATGCTATGCAAAAATGGAAATTTAGCTAAGAGACCTTAAATAAGCAGATCATTTATGGAAAATCTGTTGCGACCTTAAAGTTGTCAATATTTTGCAATGCATAAATGGTGGATGGCCAAGGTATTATTGTTTTCTGTGCCATTGGGACACACGAGCAAACTTGGGAAAAACTAAAGTCGGGATTGAAAGATGGCACTTTAGAGAATACAGTAGAGCCACTAATAAAAAATATAAGTGACATATTGTTGCCACCGCTGCATATTAAGTTGGGTATAACGAGGAAGTTTATAGAGACGGTAACGAAAAATAAGGACAACGTATTTCACTGCCTTAAGAAAATTTTTTCAAGACTCAGTGATCAAAAAATTAATTTGTACATTTTTTTGTGTACTTAATGGACCAGTCATTCGAAAGATGCTTAAAAGTGAAGATTTCAATATGGTTTTGCACGGAAACGACTTAATTGCTTGGGACGCACTTAAGGCCGTTATAGAAAGAGTCTTAGGGAAATATCGAGACGATGAATGGAAAGTTTTAGTAAAAAATATGCTTAAGTCATTCCAAGCAATCTGTGTGACCATGACATTAAAACTTCACTTTTTAAATAATCATCTGATGAGCGCTTCCACCAAGTAACCATCCCGATGGAAAAGCGATTTAAAGTTACCGATAGGTTTTCTTAAAAGTCTTTGTATTGTATTGTAACATATTAAGATATTTTGACAATATGACCATTTTAAACACCCAAATATGTATTACTTTAATAGGGGTTTCTTAATATCTTTGTTTTTCGTACACTGAACAAAAAAAACTGTACAAAAATCAGTACAAAGTGTAAAAAACAGTACATTTGCGTACTGTTTTGGGTGTTGTGCATAAAAGAGTACAATCAGAAAAAATCAGTACATGCACTGCTTACAACAGTACGTCTAGATCCCACAAATATAATGCTAAACCTGGGCCCTATTCCACAAAGCAACTTATCAACTTTTTAACCTTGCACTTATCAATTTTTTCGTCAATTTACGAAACTTTCTGTTCCTCAGAACTATACAATTTGATAAGTGATAAGTTGAAATTGATAAGTGTAATTTGCAAAGTCTTTGCAAATTTTATACTCTCTTTGCAATTTCTGTTCCACGTACGTTCTCTTGTGCAAAGTGCAAAGTTAATATTGAAAAGTGTAATTTGCAAAAACTTTGCAAATAATTATGCTGTTTCGTTCCACAAAAACTGTAAATTCTGTTTTAGCAAAGCAAATTTTGATAAGTTTATCAAAACTTTGCAAGGCAAACGATTGCTTTGCAAATTCATATTGTTATAACTAGTGAAGCTTTCAAAATGTTTAGACGTAAGTTTTTGTTCGACGATAGTGAAGCCGCAGTTATAGGAAGAAATTATAGAGATCGAATTAATTTTTTGGGACTACAAAAGTTTAATTTTAAAGAGTGCTTCCGTTGAAATGAAATCCAAGTTGATTTCATTTTAAATAAAGTTTGGGAAAAATTAGAGCACAATACACAGCGCAGTAATGCTTTGTCGGTTAAAATCAACTGCTTATGTGCTTGCATTGGCTCAGAAATTGTTGCCAGTACCATGGAGTTGCAGCTATGCATGGTGTTGCAAAATTAACAGTTTGCAGAACCATCCATAGAGCTGTCGACGTTTAAATAGACGTTTTATTTCAAAACACAGGGCGGTGGCCCGATGACGTTTCAAAACTTCCTCCCAGGCAGCCTGTTTAGCTAATTTATTAACCTTCAAAATGACACATAAACTTAAATATGTTCTAAATATAATGCATACATATTTATTTATTTGACCCTTATTATTTTGGTTGTATAATAAAATTTTTGAGCTTGAAGACATATTTTTTATATAAAAATATTTAATTTTTTCAATCCACAATTTCGGCACTGTTTTGTGTTAATAAAGAAAGAAAAAAGCCTTGAAAGAGAAACACAAAGCAGTGCCGAAATATTGGATAAAATAAAGTTAAAAATTTTTATATAAAAAATAAGGCCTAAAGCTCAAAATTTATATTTTACATATGCTCTAAATATTTCAATAATTTTATAAAAAAAATACTTACGTTATTGTTTTGAAAACTAGCAAATAAAATATCTTTTTTTTCTTTAATAATATTTAAAACTGCCAGTTTTTTCTCCATTTTTATTTTGCGGCTCATTTTAATAACTTTTATTTAGCACCGAAAAGTGATAAGACAGAAATGCAAAGATGATTAAATGCTTTGTGGAACACTTTGCACACTCACTTTGCATAAAAGCGCAAAGACTTTGCAAAGAGAGCAAGGTTTTTGCAAAGAGGGCAAAGTCTTTTCAGAGAGAGCAAAGTCTTTGCAAAACTTTGCTTACTGCAAAGTGAGATTAGTAAAGAATATTGTGGAACAGAAACACTTATCACTTTGCCAAAAAATTAAATTTGATAAGTGCAAAGTGAAAAGTTGATAAGTTGTTTCGTGGAATAGGGCCCTGTTGAAAATAAATTGCAATTTTTAGTTAGAAAATTATGTGAAATTTCATATCGTCGGCTTAATATGCAAACTCGCTAGTCTACGTTTTAAGTAAATTGAGATTTTGATGCCGTGTGGTAGAGAAAGATACGCCTCGTCGACCAGCATGTGTTTTTCTTCATTTTGAGTCTTGAAGTGTGTAAAATGGTTTGATTAGAAAAATTTTGCTCAAACTGCAAATATTAAATATAAAATTTTTTTGTCTCCTGTAAATTGTGCTGAAAGGGAGTTAGCTGGTTTGCATATTAAGCCGTCGATTTGTGAAGCAGATAGTGACATATCAACATCTATATAACAACTAAATAAATTAGTTGTTATTATTTTAAATAAAATTAATTGTTACTTTTATAAATAAGTTATAATTATGAATAAATAAATTATTTACAGATAAATTAAATACTTTAAAATACATTAAAGCTCAAAAATTAATATTTTGTGCAAATTAGCAAAAAAAAAGAATTGTTTTTTGACAGGGTCTTTCCAGGGAGTGGGATTGGAGGAATACCTCCCTCTACACATAAAAGCTCAAAAATGTAACTTTTATGGTACTACATTATTTTTACATTACATTATTTTTGCAAATATTAGGGCGAGGGTTTTTCCACGTTCGCCGACGTTAAAAGTTGTTTTTTGCTAAACAACAGTTTGGGAAAACTTTTAAAAAAAATTAAATTTTTCAGCGGTAGGATTGGTTCTTCTAGGGGGAACATTTTCCCCCATGGTCCGCCTTTATTTATTTTTAAGCTTTACCAGCCAATAACCATAACTCATATTTTTGCCAAGTTTCATCGATCTAGGGGCACTCAATGTTTAATAAGCAATATAAGATAAAAAAAAGTAATGTCCGGCTAGATTGTTATAAAATTTTATCATCTTTTTTACAGAGGCGGACTTCCAAAACGTCAATTGCTTTGTATTAGAACAGAGCATAATGTTTCATAACTCCGCCGTAAAAAATATATACAATGCAAACCCTTCCAAAACAGCACTGTTAAGTATTAGTAACGCAGAAAAACAGCAATCAGGGCATCGGTTTTAAAATTGATGCTTTGTGGCATTTAACATTTCATTTGCAAACACTACATGTTAATTTTTAATATTATCCATTGCATCACTTACATTTCAAAACGTTTAAAGAAATAAAGCACATAGTTGCATTGTTTCGGCACTTTGTACGTTTTGGACGTCAGCAAAACTGTTTCTTTGATTTTACCTGTATATAGTACGAAACAGGGTTGTCAGATCTTTTTAAAATTTATAATCAAATTGTAGATTTTAATCCCGAAAAATCTTCAAAATATTATTTTTTCTACGTAAAAGCTATAACTAGCTAAAAATGTTACAGACGCAGTTAAGGGAGAAAAACAGCTGTTTGTTTCAATTTATGGAATTTTTGTTTCATTTCTCACGTTTCAATTGAAAAGTTTCTTGGCGCAAGAGTAACAGAACATGGGCACAGAGTAGATATCCTTCTTTAAAGATCAATACTTTTACACCAATGAAAGTAAAACATGTACGCTGCTGCATTTCATGGAAAATTTTCCCGTACTGTGGCATTTTAAAAGGAGCCATATCGGTAAAACTCATCAGAATTAACTAACGGATATAATAATTTGGTTACTAGTGCGCTTAAATTTAGTAAACTTATTAAAGATGAATTTATATGAATTATTTTAACACCCAATTTTCACGATGATTTTTTCCCCTATTTTAAAATCATGTCTTTTTTTGTTTGATAGTGAGCGGTGTAGAAAAGTAAGCAGGGTAGAAAAAAAGACATGAATCGTATTTCTGTGTTTCTTTTTTGACATTCCTCTTTGCACTTATTTGTGTTTTTTAATTTTTCTTATTTCAAAATGACATGTGCTTATTAAAATATAGAAATATAAAAAATTTTAATTAAAAAAAATTCAAAATATATCAAAATTATGTGGAATAACGAAATTTTAAATATTGTTACGAATAAGAAACTAAGAAAAAATCAGCTCTGACTGTAAAGAAAAGAAACATGGTGAAAATTTAACAAGTTTTTGGAAGTTTCTTTAAATAAGAAATACAAAAAAGACATGTCTTTTAAATCATCGTGAAAATTGGGTGTAAGCATAGTTGTAATTTATAGTATTTATACCAGACGAATATAAGTGGTAACTATTTATTACCACTTTGTATATTTAAATATTTTATATTTTCAATAAAGATAACAATACAAATACAATTCTTTAATTTTAATTTAAAATTTCTTCAATACATTCTTTGACGAACTCCTTTTTTCAGCTTTAACAAACATTTTTTGCGGAATAAAATGTATGTACAATTCGAGCTTGTATTATTTAATGTATTTGAGAAAAAATAAAAAAAACTTTTTTTAATTTATAAACCGTTTTGTTATATTCGTATTCATTGAAGACTTACTAACAATAAAACTAGAATTTTGGGGTTTTTTTAATTTAAACTGGAATAAAAAACAACTGTAATACCAAATTAACTAATTCTTCGTCTTAAGACAGGTACAGTGGGGTACAAGAGTTATTGTCATGGAAGGTCAAAGCTAACAATCATATCCGTAATAAAATCTGTAAAACGTGAGTGCTATTTTACAATATTATTTCAAATTATAGCAAAATTCATTCTGATAAGAGATAGGCCCCTATTACGGTTTACAACTCAACCCAGTTGAGTTGTAATTAAAACAACTGGTTGTGATGAGTTGTAACAACTCAACTGAGTTGAGTTGTAAACCGTAATAGGGGCCATAATTTTAGCAACAAGAAATAACGGAATACAGAACTTTTCGCTTATAGTAACATCCTTTAGTTGCAGACATATCGTGTATTATATCGCTAATGCGACTTTAACCCTAATTAACATATATGAAACTATGAGGCATATAACCGAATTCGAATATAATCAATTTATGTAAATATAGAAATTAAAAAATTCATATAAATTACGCCGAAAGCAGGCTTATAGTTTTGAAACAGAGTTGCATTTTGTATAAAAAATAGGTAACATAAAAAATAAATTTTTCCGAGTAGAGAGTTGATGGCAAAATCTAAACGATTTAATTCTTAGTTCTTTAAATGATTTGTGGATTCGAAAACTTAAAAGAACTAAGTACGTTTTGCTAATGTGACTGTAACGATAATAATTTGCTTTATGTTTGTCTTTGCTAGTCGCTGATATACATATTGCACATATGGCAAATGTGCTTATATCGCTTTGTATGAAACGGTAGCAAAGTTCTATGGTGAATTAAAATGGTCGAAAATTTCTACGCTAACGTTAAATTTATACCTGCTCCCAGGGCTACTGAAATTTTATTCACCTCAACAGAGTCAAAATGTTACTCCCATGAGAACTTTGCTACCGTTTTACACACGCCCTTTTAGTTACCCACAGACGAGGCAACATTTGTCGAAACATGGGCATGATTCACTAAATGTTGCTACGTGTGTAGGGATGTTTCTGGTTGAAATTCTTGTTACCTTTTTGGTTTCTCAAATATCAAAAATTTTTTGATATTTAATGTTTCCAAACACAATGTTTCATCGTGTGTGGCGATGTTGACTGTTTTTTTCTTTCTCATTTTGTTGAGAGCAGTTGTTGAGTGAGGTGCTTTTGCAACTCTCGGAGAAAAAAATATGAAGAAAGAAATCGGAAAATGGCAACAATTGCAAATTGTGAGAATTGGAAAACCATTATGATTGAATATAAAACTTTTCCAATTTTATGGGACATAAAATATGATAGGTATAAAAACAAAATAAATAAAAACTTTTGTTTTGTTTTGTAGTAGCATATTCACAAAACACGCAATACTAATGTTTCGCTTTTAGTGTCATCGTCTGTGGTAAAAACTGAAACATAATTTAAACATAATATGTATTAACTAAAAAATATGTATTATATACTTATAAATTATTTTTTTGTTTGCCCGTTTTAGTTCAAAAATACTAATAAGCTCTAAATAATAAATAACTTATGCATTTTTATTTATTGAAATTAGTAAATTTATAAAAAAACTATATTAATCGGTTAACAATATTAACGGCTTAAGCCAAAACTTCGGTTAATTAATCTCACAGATGTTGTGTATCGATAACTCAGCTATGTATACCAAATTTTGACAATTTTGCTCTTACCATTCTTAAGATATAAATAAATATATGTTATGTCACGCCCACATCTTCAACCCCTGCCAAATCTTGTCCTACGTTGTGTATTGTATACCAAGGTGCTTGTACCCAATTTGGAAACTTTGGCGTTTGCCGTTCTACAGATATAAATAAATCTATTATGTCTTTGTATGGGAGGTGCCACGCCCACTTCTCCAATCTTGTCGATTTTAGAGTTGTTGTGTATTGATAACCAAGCTATGTGTACCAAATTTGGACAATTTTACTCTTACCGTTCTTTAGATACGAGTATAAATAAATCTAATTTGTGATACGCCCACTTATCTTATCTCGTCCAAATTTTGTGTATTGATAACTTAAATGCTTGTACCAAAAAAAAAACCTTAGATCTCTCCGTTCTCCAGATGTACAAAAAATAATATTGTCTTTGCATGGAAGGTACCACTTTAAATTTCAAATATATAAATAGCCTCTAGATCCTTTCAGAACATCAGTAATATACTGTAAAAGTTTCATAAAGATCGGTTCAGCGGTTTAGGTGGCTTTAAGGTATAAACAAACAAACAAATAAACATACATACATTCACTTATATGTACGCACTTATAAAGTTTGGGTTTTACGTGAAATTCTGGACCAATTCTCACATTGTATATATCATTCCATGTATGTATATAAATATATATTTATATATAAATTAGGTATTAATGGCTCCTCCCAACTGAAAATAATTGAGAATTTTTTAAATCTTATCATTTTATTTACTATCAAACTAGCATTCGAAAGATGTTTTACGGAAAAAATTACCAGATGAATGGAGCATAAACTTCTTAGTATATTCTTAATGCGGTTAAGTAATAAAAAAAAGTAACAAACATCGTTCTAAACGGAATAAATTATTAAAAATTTTGGTGCAAATTTCAAAACAAAACTAATAAGTAGAATTATTTATCTTATGGAAAAACTCAATATATTCACTTAATAATGAAGTTATAAAGCGAAACATTTTTGTTGTTATTTAAAAGAAGCACTTTATTTGTGCTAAATAATTAAATAGAGAATACAAAATAATTAGAGCATTTATTAGAGGGATTTAGAAGCTCTATACATAAAACATATCATACACTCATAAAAAATCTTACACATGAGTATTATTAAAGTTGTCTTTTGCTTACAAATTTGCAGAATGAAACATTTTTTTTCATTCAGAATAAACAAGTTGTTTTAATTTTAAGAATGTTTAACACAATTTATTATTAAAGACGTATTTTATGAAGTTTGCAGAATAGAGGTTTAAATTGTTTAATTTTTTATTATTTTTTTAAATTGGGGGCACGAACAATTTATCATTGAAACAATGGTTTTAATTAACTGTTTAAAAATTTAATATAAAAAAATATGAGAAAGAATTGCTAAATTAAATTGCTTAAATCAAGCTTAAAAAAGAAGAAATATTTTTACTTTGGATTCTAAAGATAACAACTTTCGAATAGCGTACAGTAGTCTATCTGAATACATAGTCATTATCCTTTTATATGTTTATATCTAGTGTTCAATGCAATTAAAGGTAAACTATACTAAGTTTGTCATTCCATGCGAAACTTTTTTATTTTACATGTAAGACCCCATAAAGTGTATATACTCTGGCTCCTTAAGTAATTTCAAGTCGATTTAGCCATGTCCATATGTCTGTCCGTCTGTTGAAAACACGCTCACTTTCGAAAAACTCAAAACAAAAGAACAAACTTGGTGTCAAACTGCTTGCAGTTATCATAAGCAGTTTGGGATTGAAATCAAGCAAAATCGGTTCAGTAGGATCAGAGCTATGAATAAAAATGTAGAACAACAACCTAAAAACTTTGTTACTTTATTCCGTGGTAATGTAACTTGCTAGTACTTTTGATTCTTAAATAGCAAAATCTTTATAATTATTAAGCAAAATTTTTTTACGCTTTAAAGTTTTGCCACAAATATATTTTGATATAGAAAAATACTCATATTTGGAACTGATTATGGACTGTTGGGTATTTAACCCTGGAAGGTTACTGTTCACACTTTATCATATACCTTTTTTATGTGTATTCAAATAACGCTATTTTTTCAAAAACGTTGACTCATGACGAAAGCTTAAAAAAATATAATTTTTTTTTTTTTTTTTTTTTACATTAATATACTTCATTGCTATCCAACGGAAAGCAAAGGTAAAATATAACAAGAAAATACAATATAATTGTGTGGTAGTGTATAAAGTCATTCCTAAAAAATTTAAGGAATAGAGCTATTACAAAGAGCTTTATAAAATACATAACTGAAATTTAATTCATTGAATAAATTCGAAAAATAAAAAATGTTAAAAAATTTTTTGTTTATATTTTAAAAATCGTTTCGCTCGATGTTTTGTTTTAAAAGTTCGTTCAAATACATTGATAAGAAGGTGATTAAAACTATTTAGAACAGGTCGGCATTTTGGGTTTTCGCTTATTTCAAGCATTTTCTATATGAAAAAATTTTACTGTTCTATTTTTGTGTGCTCTCAAATTATTAATTACACCTTATATAGGGTGGTTAAATTTAAAGAGCCGATGTTGATTTTGAATAGAACGCAAATCATTTAGGAAGTTATTGTAATTTTTTTTATTGTCATAATATTGGTATGGTTCAATTATGTATGGAGCAAAATATCGGCCAAATGGCCGCCGCGAAAAAATATGGCCCGATGATGCCGCCAGCCCATAAACCGCACCACACAGCCAATCTTTGTGGGTGCATTGGTTTTTCGACAATCTTCGAAAATCAACGACGAGCGTAAGAGGTGCAATTGTTGGGCACGACGACGAGTTGAGGTGGACGGCTCTTCAGCCACACTATTGCGAACAGCAGCAATATTTTCTGCAGTACGAGCTGTACGAGCATGCACTGGTATTTCACATCTCCTACAGACCCGGTATGCTCAAATTTTTGCATGATTTTTCTAATTGTACGCACATTTGGACGAATAAATTGACCGAAAAAATCACGAAGTGCACGATATGCATTTCGATTTGAACGCCCATTTTTATAATAAACCTGAATAACTTTAACGCGTTGCTCGATTGTGTATCTTTACATGGTTCAAATTGAATGAGTCTGAACTTGAGAAATGTCAAATGAAAAGCAGAAAAAAACTTGACGCTTAGGTGTGGTTCACATTCAACACAACTTTTTACAATTTTGAAAGGAATAAAATACGAAAAAATGATGCATTTGACCGCTTTTTACAGAAGGTTAAAACGTTTTTATTTTCGCTATCACATGAATTTGTTTTCTGTGATACACTTGATTTAGTATGTTCAATGCTGCCAGGTTTCACGATTTTTTATTTTTGTAAATAAGTACTTTAGTTTGTTTGCTATTATTTCCAATATTGTATAAAATAATTTGTTTTAGCTTATTTATTACAATTTCAAACATACATATTTCGTTACTACTTTGATAATTTTCTGGAGTTGTGTTTAAGTTTCTTAAGAACCTCCTAATGTTTGCCATAACACTCTTTATATTTAAGATACGACTTTTTTAAAACGCGTCCGATCTCACAGATCCTGGTAATGGTTGTTGGTGGGGGCTTTGCAATGAATATGCTTTAAAGTGGAGATTGGAAAGCTCCTACTCCTCAGAAAGGAGTAAGTATCTACATAATCCTTACAAATTTGTACTAAAATTGCTACATGTGTGTAGTTTCGTATTGTATATTATCGTAAAATATTTATTATTTTATACATAAATTTTCCCAGTCAAAAATTTTTTAAATGAAATTGAAATTGAATTATGATTGAAACTAAACAGTTTTAGCAAATAGTCTCTGGAAAACATACGAAAATTTGACTTATATAGACGATATTTGACACAAAAGTTATCGATAATATATTTTCGAATGCTAAAAGAATTTTACAATACATTTAATACATTTTTTCTGCCATAAAGGCATTTAATTATAAAAACAGATTTATGTATTTGTTTTAACATATACTTTTTATACCCTCCACCACCACTAGTGGTTAATGAGGGTATACTAAAGGCCCAACCGTAATATGCATAAGTTAGCTTTAAGAACTGTCAAAAGTTAACGAAAAGTCTGTCAAATGCATAAGAAAATTAAAAGAGACTTAAAGGTGGCCATAATGTACTTATATAAACTTAAGATCCATGTTGCATATTTGTGCAATATTTTGCTTTCTTGCGCGTACCTGTGTTTGTTTATTTAATCTTTAATTTAATTTGCCAGCAACGTTATAAAAAGAAAAAAATTGGTGATTGTCGTACATACTTATTAATAAAAAAATGGATACAAAATTAAAATTTGATAAATTCCGCCTTTTCTATATTCTTGTTTTTCTTTATCCATTTCAATTTATTTTATTTTTGTAACAACGCACAAACAGCTTCCATTCCAGCAAATGACATTTGACGAAACTTAACGAAAAGTTTTATTAAGTACATTATAGTTGCCACATATGTTTTATATGTATTCGCACATTTGCTTAAGTTGAATTAAGCGGCCTAATGCATATTATGGTTTGGCCTTAAGTTTGGCATTCCGTGCGACACTTTTTTATTATACATCTAAATCCCCATAAAGTATATACGAGTATATTATGGCTTTTTGGGTAATTCTGAGTCAATTTTGCCATGTCCGTTTGTCCGTCTGTTGAAAACACGCTCACTTTTGAAAAACGCAAAAGAAAGGAACAAAATTAGAATCAAATTGCTTGTAGTTATCCTAAGCAGTTTGGGATTGAAATCCAGCAACATCGGTTCAGTAGGATCAGAACTATGAATCAAAATGTGGAACCACCACCCTAAAAAAAATTTGAAACAAAAACTAACATAAAAGGTAAAATAAAGCACAGAATGATATAAAATGTTGCACGAAATTGCTCCGTGTCCATATTTGACCGCAGGCCCCATATAAACCCTACTCGCGGAAAAGAGCTTAGTTCACCTAAAACCGTAATAAATAACGCCATCATACTAAAATTTGGTACGTCACAGTTTCATAGGACCAGAAATCACACTGTAAAGTTTTTTGAAGATCGCTCCCTAAATAACCCTAGACCCCATATAAACCCTACTCCCGGAAAAGAGTTTAGTACGCCTAAAACCGTAATTAATACCGCTATGATACTAAAATTTGGTACGTCACAGGTTTATATGACCAAAAATAACACTGTAAAATTTTTTGAAGATCGGTCTATAATTTACACTAGTCCCCATATAAACCATATTCCCGGTAAAGAGTTTAGTATGCCTAAAACCGTAATAAACAATGCTTTCATAATTAAATTCGGTACGGTACAGTTTTGTAGGACCAGCAATCCACTGCTAAATTTCGTGAAGAGCGGTCCATAACTAACCTAAAACCGTAATAAATAACGCTATCATACTTAAATTTGGTACGTCAAGGTTTTATAATACCAGAAATCACACTGTAAAATTTTTTGAAGATCGGTCCATAATATACACTAGACCCCATATAAACCCTACTCCCGGAAAACAGTTTAGTACGCCTTAAACAGTAATCAATAACGCTATCATACTAAACTTTGGTATATCACAGTTTTACAGGACCTGAAATTGCACTGTAAAATTTTTTGAAAATCGGTCCATAGTTTACACTAGACCCCATCTAAACCCTACTCTCGGAAAACAGTTTATTGCGCCTAAAATCAAATAAACCCCACTTTGGAAACATAATTAAATTCACCTTTAGTTCGTCTAAAACTTTTACGAATCATGATATTTTACTTAAGCCAGTTCAAAGTTCTAACAAGAAACGCATACAACTTTCTTATTATCGGTCAATAATTTAATTTAGGTGTAAACCGCAACGAATTTTAATGCTGACGATCGTTCTTGTGAATCTTAGTTAATAATATATATGTATTTATAATATAGAACCCACTCCTGTCGGTGGAGGGTATCAAAGATTCGGCACAGCCAAATATAGCACTCTTACTTGTTTTTATTTAAGATTCAAATTCATAATTTTTTATATATATTATTCAAACAATTTATGGCTTTCATGATGCTGCAAGGCTTATTTTTATACACAACACTAAGTTTGTCTAACAGTGTGAAATATTTTTTTATATTCTGAGTCTATGAGTAATTCCCAGTCGATTTAGCAATGACCGTCTGCGTGTCCATCTGTTGAGAAAACACACTAACTTTTAAAATACTCAACAGAATATAAAACTTTTGGTGCAAAATTATTTATAATTTTCCTTAGCAGTTTGGAATTGAATTAAAGCACAATCGGTTCAGAACGAAAATATGTTTAAACTCAAATGTGGAACAAAGTCGAAAACTAACATATATAAATTGGTGACGGAATTTTGGATAAGTCCGTTTTATATGGCGGTACGCAAAATGACCCCAGGAAATATGACCCCAAAAAGAAAGTGAAGAATGGCCCCAAAATTTTATAAGAGAAACAACAACACGTCATTTTGGGGAAATGTTTTTGTGTTTTGGGGCTCATTCCCTCTGTAGTTTTGTTTGCTGATAGCTTTGGCTTTTCTAAAATTATTTAGGAGCACGTTTCCTGATGATCTGGCCTAAGCAACCAGTGAAATGCGCATAGGAACAGCTTATCCTCCAACAATAAATTTCAGTATTTTTTATCAATTATTTAAAAAGGGAATTAAGCACAACAAACAAAATCTTTTAATATATAATGTAAATAATTAGTATTGTGGTTATTTTATTGAACTGTTAATGGTTTTTAATCCAAATGTATATATTTTTAATTAGGCTTAAGTTCATTGAATTTAATATTCATTAAATTATTTTTATGAAGACAGGAATTTTACAACATGAAATTAATTAAAATTTTTTTGATAATTTTTCATTCTTGACTGCGCTGAGATTAGAACCCAGGCGTTCACGGACAGGTTGCCCAGACTAGTTTCGATTGTAACCACACAATCTCTTCAGTGGGGTTTGCCGTCTTACTCACTCGGCTATTGCAGCCGGATGACGTCAATAGTCAAACATTAATCTTTAAACCAATTGGTATTTCATCTTGGTAGATCGACATTTGCTTTTGAATGAATGATTAAAATAGATAACAACTTTTGACTTTTTTCAGAAAAGATGAAATTTTTTTTCATTTAAGAAAAGTATGACTTTTTTTCTAATATGAGTAGCCGTTATTGAAACATAATTATTTTTGAAAAATTGAGGTCGGTCATACATTACATACCACTAGGGGCGACTTCTGGGAATTTATAGGACTTTTTCTTCAATATATATGAAGAATATTATTTATATGGAGCATGTCATAGGATTTTTTTTTCTTTAATTATTAAATTCTTTATTCAACATTATGTATATATGACGAATGTGCCAATGCAGAAAATTTATTTTCCATGACATTTTGACGTGAAATTTTTTTAAATGTGTTTTTTGTGCCATTTACAATACAAAACAAAAGAACAAATATTCAAATTGATGCTATTCCAAAGAAATATGCATGCATTATTACCACACTTTCACTTTGCGGTAGGAATTTTGAAAAATCCACAGTTACCGATTAAAAAATTCTTTTCTGAAAAAATCAAAAGTTGTAGACAGACTTTAATCACTTATAGCTTATTTTGTTTGAAACTTTGTTTTTTATGCGCGTAGAACCCTAGCCTTAAATTTTGCACCTGCAGCGCCTGAGATACCCCTAGACGTGCCAAATGTATGTCCAGCGCAACTTTATTTTCCATTCCCATCATTTGTTTCTAAGGCCTAGGATTCACTCCTAGGAGGATAAAATGTATGACCGACCTCCAATGTTTATTGTTCTTAACATTTTCCTAAAACATTGCCATATATCTCCACCCCTTAGGGGGGCTCCCATACAAATATGGCCGTTTATGAAATTCTTAAATTTGGCCCCTGCAGCGCCTATAATGCCCCTAGATGGGTCAAATGTATGACCAATCCCACTTTATTTTTCATCGCAATCATTTATTTCTAACATACCCACCCACTATCTCCATTCCTTAAGGGGGCTTCCATACAAAATGTTCAATGCAGACTAGAAATATATTGAAGAAAAAGTATTCATACATACAAATATTGCGTTTTATGAAATTCTTAAATTAATTAAAATTTGTCGACTTTTGTGAATAAAATCAAAAGTTGCAATCAGATTTTAATCTATTATGGCTTGTTTTGTTTTCGTTTTTTTTTCGTTTTTTATACAAAATTAGAAGCATAGCTGCATTTTCCAGTTTTTTATGAATTTTTAATAAACAAAAATTTCGAAATTTTGTTAAAAAAATTATTTTTTTTTCCAAAAAAAATTATGTTTCTAAAACGACTGCGGATATAAGAAAGAGGTTTTACTTTTCTTAAAGGAAATTTTATTGCGGAATTTAAGTTTTTTCAATAAGCTAAAGCGTTTTTGAGTTATGCGAACATATGTTGTGCAACCTCCTCCATTTTCGAAATAACGGTATATCTCGAAAACCAGAGCCAATCTTAAAAAACCGCGTGCACCACTGGATTCAGCGTACCCGAATTATGTTAAAACGCCAGGTGCCCAGCTTGTCACGAAAAAAAGTGTCAATTTCTTGCACAGTGTAATTAATGCATATTTTTTTAAAATTACTTTTAAAAAAAAAATTATTAATCGGTTAAACGTTCAATTAAAAAATTAACCAATTAAAACAAAACCGCGGTTAATTAATCGAGCGATTAACCGATTAAAGCAAAGGCCCGATTAAATGAATATCCTTAGTACTGTTCAGGTTATTAAAAATCAGGATTTTGCAATCCCGAATTTCAGTAAGTTTCGGGCGTACGTACTCTATCCAAATTTTTAATATGACTATCTTGTGCTTTTTTTTAATGTAAATTTTATTGGGGTTAAAATTCATTAAAAATTTTGAGGTAATATTTCATAGTGGAGAATTACCCCAAATTTGGGGTCATATTTAATTTTCTTTTTAGGGCTATTTTTCATCTTTTTGGGGTAATTTTTTATTAAAAAAAATGGGATCATATTGCATTATTAAAACAGCCCCATATTTGGGGCAATTTCAATTTTGTTTTGGGGACATATTTCGCAGCGCCGGAAAATATGTTTAAACCCAAATGTGGAACAAACTCAAAAACTAACATACAGGAATTGTTGACGGGATTTGGATAAGTTCGTTTTATATGACAAGAGCTACTAATTTTGTGAAGTTTAGTCCTTAATCTACCATATGCCCCACATAAAGCGTACTTTTGAAATAAACTTCAATACGCATTTAACCGCAATGAATTATAGTACCTTGGAAGTCAGAGTTAATTAGTATTGGCTTATGATTTTTAGAAAGGGATATATTCTTAGTATGCAGGGTATCAGAGATCCAGTACAGCAGAATATAGCAATTTTACTTGTGTTTTAATTATTCTAGTATTCAAATATTAAATATTTAAAAAAAAAATTATATGTCAAATAACAAAAAAAAAACATGGCTTAAACGAAACGAAATTTTGTTATATTAAGTAAACATAAGCTAATAATTAATTCACTACATTGAATTCTCTTTAAAAAGGATGCAAATAATTTTAATCCTGTTTCAATAAATGAATTGTTGTGAAAAATATTGGATTAACTTTTATAAATTACCTGTTGAAAATTGATTTAATTTTTCCAAAGTGCCTTTTTATTGGTTGATTTTGAAATTTTGTTTGAATTTAGGTGTTTTATTTGTTTAAAGTATTTTTTATTAGTTTTTGTTTTATTTTTAGAAACCCATCAACACAAATTTATTAACATATATTTATGTATATGTGTTTGTATATTTTTTTTTATTATAGAGTATGTCAATTGTATATTTAGTTATACAAATACTTCTATACTTTTATTTCTGATTGTTAGTGTGTATTTCATATCCTGTGGTGTTTCCTCTGCTGCATGCAAAATTTACAATTAATTCGGTCTATAAGAGAGTTGGTTTTAGTTAATAAAAAATTTATTACAACTATTTATTTATTTATTTAGTAATTTTTATTATAGTTTTCTTTGTTTATGAATTTTTTATTTCTTTATCAATCAATTCATGCATTAAACATGGTCTTTTTGAGATTTTAATAATTCTTTTTATTAAAAAAAAGCTGCAATATTTGTATATTGCATCTATGAATGAGTTCTATTTGCAATTGTATTCAAATGGCACTGATCGCGATACACATGCAAACATTCATATGTACATAAACAAGTCGTATAAAATTGTATTCTTTTTAAAATGAAGAAAAGAAAATAAAATCCTTTCGTGGTATTGTCATAATTAAAATCACTCGAAATAAAGTTTACATTTTGTATAAGCTTTAAATATCCCAATATGTTACTTTTAAACTTTGGTTATTCTTATTTTATCCGGTGATACGAACTTAACGCTTTCAGAGTATGTAACGTACTGATTCGCCAAGATTGTCGTCTAAAAGATTTTTAACCATTCTTCGCTGTCTACATCAGACCAAATATCCAGAAAAAGAAGTCTTTCAAAACACTACTGTTAATGGCTCTGCTGGTATTATGTATAGGTCCAACATACGTATGTACTTACATACGATTTTTTGTTGGTGTTGTAGTTGTTGTTTGTCACCGTTGTTCTTCTTAGCTCGACTATCTCGGTATTTATTGTAAGAAAAAAAAGCAGATACAAGAACAAGCAAAGAGTTAAACAGTAAAATAAGCAAAACCGTCAAAATGTCTGTCAGTCAAAAGCATAAAGTTACAGACTTTAAGCAGACAAGAAAACAAGAATGTACATGGTTAAGAGTAGCTTTAAATGGTTAAAACACACTCGCAGGCCCAACAAACGCAAGATCAGCAGCAAAAACAAAAGTACAAATAAAAAGTTTCAGCAACAACCACACAAGAACAAAGTAAAAATGTGTGAATGAAAGTTGCGCAGCCGTGGCAGAATTGACTCTAGTTGTTTGTTTTACTCATTCATTAAGAGACCCAGATCAAAACTCAAAGACAAAAAAAAGAAACAGAGAAAACCGATAAGAGGCAACACCAGTGTTGCCAATCCGTGTGCAATTATACATATTGTGTGTAATTTCTACTTGCATGTGTATCCCATTTGATTTACGTGTAATCTGTGTGTAATTTTAGTTTGAGTTCTATTTTTTTCATTAATTTTTGACAGCCAAGTTCTTTATTCGAACATTTTTGAATAAATAATGTTTAAAATTAACTGTCAAATGTGATTGTCATTTCCTTGATTTTTGTTATTTGTGCGAGTTATTAAAAAAATGAGTGTACATTCTATAGATTTTAAAAAGTTTAGTGTTAAGTTCCTATTGTTTCATAAAAAACTAAATATTTGTCTAATTTATTTTAAGACTATCGAGGGGGCAGTACAGGATACCCGCATGACAATAAATTTGTGTCCATTAAATTGAACAATTTATAGTGAATTTTAAGAATTTATGTTGTTTAAGTTTGAACATAAACATTTTTAAAATGATTTTCTGTCTCTGTTCGAGAGGTGCCATTAAACATGTGAAACTTTTTATTTTTTACTTCAGGAATCGGTATGTTTTGCCTTATTTTGCAGACATAACCATTTAATTGCAAACAAGGAATATAAAAAAGTGATGCAGGGCGAATTCACTCTATCAAAGCAATTTCTTTGGTCTTGCGTGTGTAATTTTGCATCACATGTGTAATTTGGGACACAGTCATGTGTAATTTCCAAATTCTTCATTGACAACACTGGGCAATACTGACCGTTGATTTAAGACATTGTCTATTGCTTTGGTGGTGGTTGTAAGAAGACCGGCTTTTTTTGTAAAAACATATTAAAATTCTTAGAGAGAAAAGTTAGAGCTTTTGAAGTTGGTTGTAGCGGGTTTGATATAAATTTAAAATGTAAATAGTATTCCCAAGCAAATCTTTTATGTCGTTTTATACAGACGGCTTCTGTTGCTTTGTCTGAAAGTTCCAGAAGTGATGTTGCATGCATTTTTTTACTTCATTTTTAATACACTACAATATCAGTTGGAAGCGCATTTTACAGAAATATTATTTTGATTGACTTTTTTCAGTAATAAAACTAGCAATTATGTAGATTAGAAATGTTTGTCAACTTTCTTAAGCATTTTTCGTTCTATAACAGTGTTGCCAGAAAGAGGATGCTATATAGATAGTACGTAAACGTCGAAAATATGATGCTAAAATATTTACAAAATCAAACGAAAATGCAAAATTTTTAAAGTAATTAATATAATTCGTTAACACAGCCAATACCTTAAATTCCAAAAAAAAAAAACGAGTAAAAAATACCAAAATTCGGTCAACCCTACCATATGCCACACTTTACCACAGTTTGTACAGCCAAATTTTCGAGTTCCCTATGGGCCCAAAACTTCTATTCCGAAAAAAAGTTTGTAGGAAAACTAGATTAAATTATGGATTGTCATTATTTTTCGTCCTTATGACAATTAAAACATACGACTAAGAAAGTGATTCTGAGTCAAAAAACTGAGTGGTTTTCATATAAATTTTACTACACAATCCATTACCTGTCACCTGGAAACAGCACATTAATATAGTAATTTTGAGCAATAAGTATTTATTAAACCTGATTTGTATGATTTTAGG
Organism: Pollenia amentaria; assembly: GCA_943735925.1. Classification (NCBI taxonomy): domain Eukaryota; kingdom Metazoa; phylum Arthropoda; class Insecta; order Diptera; family Polleniidae; genus Pollenia; species Pollenia amentaria. Next base: position 94,083,120 of record OX031010.1, read on the forward strand.
TGTTTAAAAAAAATAATAAAAAATTATAAAGTTTCTTTTGTTTATTTGTTGCATTTTTTTGTTCAATATAAGTAAAATTACATTTATAGCCATTTTTATGTTAAAAACTGAATAAATAAGTACCCCTCCTTAATCTTTTCAACCCACTCACCGGTGAACTCAAGAATAGCTGCAACAAAAATGCGATGACTTGAACAAATTTTAAAAAAAATCAACCGATATTAAACCTTTTATTTTAATATTTTCTTTTATATCAAACCGTTTATGGGCAATTAGGGATGAGCCAAACTGATATTCAAAAAAAAAAAAAAAATAACAAAATCCAAATAAAACAAGACAAACCAAAAAATGTCGTTTCGAAATTCGCGAAGGCCTCCAGATCTTGATGAACATTTTTGGATGTTGTTGCTGTTGATAAATTTTATTTAAAAGTATTATTTCTGCTAAAAAATTTTGTTTTTGGTTCAAATCCACTGCTTTTTACCTTTTTTAATTTAATGCTCACACTAACACAAGACTTTAAATCGTAATGAAATTTTAACTAAAAATTTTATCAATAAATTAAAAGCGTTTGCACCAAATTAATAAAAAAAATCTCAGTAAGTTAACGTTTTCTTCTGTGTGGGATTATATATTAATCAGCACCTAAATAACTATTATGACCCAAAGGAATGGTTATTACAATGTTAGAAGACATATCAAGGTTGAAATAGCACTTGCTGTGCAAACGAGTATGACTAATCCGGAACTTATGGCAGGCTGGATTATTGGTCATCACTTGCGGAAACTTTGGAGCCTTGGGTGGGATAACAAAAATGGGTAGATGAATTAGTTTGCAACACCACGAAACTCCGGCAATTTGAAATCCACGTTTCTGCTATGCTTGTATGAAAATAACGGTCGCTTTTTAATAAAATTCCATCTACGTTGCATAACCTGTAATTGGAAAGGTTAGATTTCCGATATGCTATTTACTAACTAGTGTCCCGTTTATTTGACCGACTTTCTGCTGGTTCCCAAGCGCTTTTGAGGTTATATTCTGGTCTTTAGGAAATTGCTATATTTAAGAACAAAACAACAACCGTTTTTTTTCTACTGAACAGTTTTTACCGAAAATTTAGAATTTCGTTTTACGCGAACTTTTTCTTTATGCGGTTCCCGGCCTTGTACACCATTTGGTATGGAAGCTGTACTTCAGCCTTAGTGTCACGCTTATTTAAAAACCGGCTCTTTGAGGTTATGTTTCAGGCTGTGGTTCACCACTTGTTGCACATTTAATACACAACACTTTCCCGACACTTAAAAAAAACATTTTTATTTTTGTGGTTTAGAGTCTTTTGGATTTTAACTTGTTGCCCTGCGACCATAAATTAAACCACTGAGATATTTAGCTGCAATATAATTGAAGATTCAATATATTCAACAGTCAAAACTGTACTTCGGCACTTTGCACGCACCGCTTTTATAAATTTTTTTTTGGATTGTTTTGTTTTTTTAATGTTTTCCCGGGCTGGGAACATAACCCCACAGGTAAGTGTCATACACATTAGCTGATACGAATTATCAAATACTACAACCCAAGTCCACTACAAATATTGTCAGTAAAATGTGCTAAAAAATGTTTTACAACCGTGTGAACTTGCAATTTTTATCAGAACACTCATTGTCAATCCATTGAAATACAAAAATATTGTAATATATCTGAAAATCTCGCGAACACTCTTCGTTGCCGTTGGCAAATCATTGGCAGACGTTGGAAGCTTATTTTTTTATTCTCAGATGTGCGAAGTTTTTGCAACTGATTGTCAGAGACCTTTTTCTATTGGCAACGCTGCAAATATGTACATATGTTTCAGGGGTGGAACATGGGGTTTTTAGGTTTTGTAACAACTGCAATAACAAAACCTAGTGTTGAGACTATGGAGACACCAATTTTATATTTTCTGGCTCATCTTTTGATATATATATGTAGAAAAAAGACTTTTTTTTAATTACGAAATACCACCAATGCATCAAAACAAAGTATAATTGCACCATAGTTTCCATCCCTGAGATGCATGAGTAAAAAGAAAAACAAGAAAGGCTTATTATGCTAAATTAATATGTATATCAATGAAAATCAATAAAACATATTTTAGACAACATTTTTTTTATTCCTATGCTAATCCCGCGAAGCTCTTCGCTTGTCTGCAGGACACCATGGTCTCTGGCGGGAATCGAACCCGCAACCCCGGCACTGATAGACTAGCTCACTACCAGCTAGCCTACCGGGGCACCCTTTTTAATATATATTTTTTATTTTATTATTATTAAAAAATTTTAAATCTATCTGCTATACTTTGTCGCTTTAATAACAATATTTTCACTTTTCCAGTTAATAAAAATGCACGCAATTTCTATTATCTGACATTTCTAAACACAGAACTGCCAATTCCTGCCTTGTAAATAGCTGACAGCAGTGTGAACTGGCAATTTTTATTGGCAGATGAATTTATTGTCAGGCAGTTGTCTTCCAATGAAATTTCATGGTTTGTTTAGAATCGTCTGAACTGACAATTTATTTTTTGTGGCAATTTTTCTTATTGTAAGATCTGACCACCGTCTGTACGAAGCTTAACATAATCCATTTATTTTAAAAAAAAAATTGGAAAAAATAATTGGGAAAAATATTCAAAAACTATATACATAGTTTTATTAGTGGAGTAATAGGCACTACCGTTCTTAGTCATATTCGCGATAGTCAGTTTTATCTTTATTTTATGCCGCTTTAAGTAAATTTAATAAATGTCACATTTACCATATATTCCATCTATCAGCGCCTAGCAAAAGCAAATGTTTAGCGTTATAGTCACATTAGCACCATTTACAAAGTTCCTTTAAGTTTTCGAAGCGACAAATCATATAATTCGACTAATAACACTATGCTAGTTGAAAAAAACAGACAAGCCGGGCACATAGCGTTTTTACATAATTCGGGTACGCTGAATCCAGTGGTGCCCACGGTTTTTTAAGATTAGCTCTGGTTTTCGAGATATACCGTTATTTCGAAAATGGAGGAGGTTGCACAACATATATTCGCGTAACTCAAAAACGGTTTAGTTTCTTGAAATTACTAAAAAAAACATAAATTCCGCAATAAAATTTCATGTAAGAAAAATAAAACCTTTTTTCTAATATGAGTAGTCGTTATAGAAACATAATTTTTTTTTAAAGAAAAATAAATTATTTTATCAAAATTTCGAAATTTTTGTTTCTTAAAAATTCATAAAAAATTAAAAAACGCAGCTAGGCTTCTAATTTTATGCAGACATATCAAAAACGAAGCTGCAAAACAAGCCATAAATAATTAAAATCTGTTAGCAACTTTTGATTTTATTCACAAACAAATTTTAATTAATTTAAGAATTTCATAAAACGCAATATTTGTATGGGTGTATGGGAGACCCCCTAAGAAGTGGCGATAAGGGGCAAGTATGTCTTGAGAAAATGTTAAGGCCAAAAATTAATTCGGTCATACATTATAAACCACTAGGGCCGACTTCTGGAAATTTATGGGACTTTTTCTTCAATATATATGAAGAATATAATTTATATGGAGCATTTCATAGGATTTTTTTTAATTATTAAATTCTTTATTCAACTAGCTAGTGCATATAATGCTTTAGCTCACAGTGGAACATAGGGCCGCCTACTAGCTAATAATGCGGAGTTAATCACCATATCGCTTCTTCATATTGAGTAAAAATTTCATACAAATATCTTCTATATTCAACTCTAGAGAGAAGAATTAAATATTTAGATGCTAGAAATTCAAATTTGAGTTATGACTCTATTGCAGCAAAGGGCCGATATGGAGAATGTGAAAATGCAGAAAATTTATTTTCACTGACATTTTGACGTAAAATATTTTAAATGCAGTTTTTGTGCCATTTACAATACAAAACAAAAGAACAAATATTCAAATTTATGCTATTCCAAAGAAATATGCATGCATTATTACCACACTTTCACTTTGCGGTAGGAATTTTGGAAAATCCACAGTTACCGATTAAAAAATTCTTAGAATTAAGAAATAAAGTCATAAATGCTCCACATCAAACTGGGTATTGTAAAAAATTTTATAAAAGCATTGAGCCCAGATGGTGTTGCTTTTACCGAATTGCGCCGAATTTTTCCACGATTAAGCGGCATAAAAGTAAAAGAAGGTTTGAACTCTAACTACTTTATTAAATTAGATTTATATTTCATATCATAGTGTTTTTATTTTACAGGAACTCTTAATGGACCGGAATGGAAATTTAATAAACAATCACCAGACGAGTCGGATAAAAATGGCGAGAGATTTCACCAAGTAACAGCCAGGCTCGAACACTGGTATAGCGGCAAACAACTTGATTCGCTATTAGGGGATATTTGTTGGAATCTTCAGGAGGAAGAAGAATAAATTTCTAAATAAAAACTTTAACTAAGTAATTAACAACAAAAATAAATGTTTTAAAATTTTTAAGCTTGGTTATTATAAAAAATAAAAAAATTTCATCTTCTCTGAAAAAATCAAAAGTTGTAGACAGACTTTAATCACTTATAGCTTATTTTGTTTGGAACTTTGTTTTTTATGCGCGTAGAACCCTAGCCTTAAATTTTGCACCTGCAGCGCCTGAGATACCCCTAGACGGGCCAAATGTATGACCAGCGCAACTTTATTTTTCATTCCCATCATTTGTTTCTAACATATCCACCCGCTATCACCATTCCTTAGGGGGCCTTCCATACAAATATTGCGTTTTATGAAATTCTTAAATTAATTAAAATTTGTCGACTTTTGTGAATAAAATCAAAAGTTGCAAACATATTTTAATCATCAATGGCTTGTTTTGTTTGGAATTTCGTTTTATATACGTCTGCAAAAAAATTAGAAGCATAGCTGCAATTTTTTATGAATTTTTTAAAAAACAAAAATTTCGAAATTTTGTTAAAAAAATTATTTTTTTTTCCAAAAAAAAAATTATGTTTCTAAAACGACTGCATTAGATATTAGAAAGAAGTTTTACTTTTCTTAAAGGAAATTTTATTGCGGAGTTTTTTAAGTTTTTTCAATTAGCTAAAGGGTTTTTGAGTTACGTGAGCATATGTTGTGCAACCTCCTCCATTTTCGAAATAACGGTATATCTCGAAAACCAGAGCCAAACTTAAAAAACCGCGGGCACCACTGGATTCAGCGTACCCGAATTATGTTAAAACGCTAGGTGCCCAGCTTGTTACGAAAAAAAAGTGTCAATTTCTTGCACAGTGTAATTAAATCGTTTAATTTTTGTCATCCACTCTCTTCTCGAAAAAAATTCTTTTTTTTGTTGGTGTCAGGGATGGAATATTTTATTAAGGCCTTAATCATGTCAAATGCAACGCAACGCCAAAGAATAACATTGAAAGCACAAACAAACAGATGTGCGAAATATCTTGTAATTTTGTTGTTGCTTCCTACAGAAATTAATGTACCGTCTTAAAATTTTCAGCGCCACAAGCTATGGAGCGTTTGAAATTTTAAAACGCAATGTGAATTTCTGTAGGAAGCAACAACAAAATTACAAAATTTTTATGACATTGTTTGTGCCTTCAAAGCATAGCTGGGGAATTTCGATTAGAATTAGAAATCATTACGATTAGAGAAATAAAATAATCTAATCATTAGAATTTAATTTTGATAAAAATTTCAGATTACTAATTGATTTGATTACAAATAATCAAAAATCTAATCACAATTAGTGACGATTAGCATTTCTAATCAAAACTAATCCAAAAAATAATTGATTAGATTTCTTGATTATTTTTGATTAGATTTGATTAGATCAACTATTTTTAACTATTTTTGTGAAAAGAAAATATTTATTTATCACATTTGTTGCTATATTAATGTAACAGTTTTTGAATATTGCATAAAATTGCATTATATATTGCCACATACATATATATTTACATACTATTTACATTTATACATACTATACATAAAATAAATATAAATAAAGAAATTTACAGAATGTCAAACAAAAAAAAAAACACAAATGCATATTTAGTAAGTTCTGTAAAAAAAAGAAAATAGGTATATATATTACAATTACGTCGTTTTAAATGTATGCTGATTCTGCTTATATATAATTCACAAAAAATTAACATTAGACTTCATTAATACCAACTTTTCAAAAAAAAAGTCTGACAATGAATTTCGTCTTGGACTATTGATGATGCCTGCAAATGAGAATAGTCGTTCAACGGGTGCTGACGACGTCAGTGGGGTGTTACACGATAGGAATGCTTCCTTCAAAACACGTTGAAATTTAACATTAATAATAACACAACAACAAAGTGAACCAGCTGTGTCAAGTGTTTAGTTTAAGAACAGTGTGCACCGTTTGCAATTTTATGCAATATTCCAAAACTGATACATTATGTAAATATAGCAACAAATGTGATAAATAAATATTTTCTTTTCACAAAAAAAGTTAAAAATAGTTGATCTAATCAAATCTAATCAAAAATAATCAAGAAATCTAATCAATTATTTTTTGGATTAGTTTTGATTAGAAATGCTAATCGTCACCAATTGTGATTAGATTTTTGATTATTTCTAATCTAATCAATTAGTAATCATCTAAAATGGCTAACTAATCATAATTAATCAATTTTTCAGCACAATTAAAATTTCTAATCCAATTTCTAATCATTAGGATTTCTAATCATTATTCCCAAGCTATGCTTCAAAGTAATTCTTTGGAGTTGCGGTGCGTTTTACATGATAAGGGCCCAAATTTTGAACTATTTTTTTTATACAGTATGCAACTCTGTTGCAAAACCATAAGCATCCTGTCGGTGTAATAAATATGAATTTTTTTTATCTTCTCTGGTGTAAAGCAAAATTTTGTTTATAAATTTAACAAAATGCCTATGTCAAAAATCACAACACTAGGGACTGATTTTAACATTTGTGGTCGCATCATATTTCTTAGTGGGCCGCAAGTTTGAATGAAAACTGTAACGTTATCGTTCGCTTGCATTGTATTCAAATTATGAAAATTTTCTTCTTTTTTTTAAATTTTATTTAAAAAAATACAACTAGCTTTTTTACTCTAATATAATTTGTCATTGAGATCTTGTATATGCCGAATATTTAATAACTCTTGTACTGCTATACCATTTTTGCTTATTACTTTCAGCAAATTACTACAAATATTACGACTAATGCTCTAAAAATATATGTGTCACTAACTTGAGTGACTAAATTTGCTTTCGATGGAACACTAATTTCAAAGATATGTTCGCAAACTTTAATAACATATTCGGTTTTGAAGCATTTCGCTCCCTTTGGTTATTTTGTCGTTTTTATTTTATGAACGCAACTAAGAAAATATTTTATTCGTTTGAAGAAATTACACTTAAGGTGGATCCATCCATATATATATATATTTGTCCGGAGAAAATTTTTTTACTGAGAGTGTTCTGCAGAAAGATTCACCCATTTCGAAAAGTTTGTCCGGAAAAGCAAAGCTACCATGTGGTTTACAGATATTTAAAATTATTAAAAATGGCAGCACAACTAGCAAGAGCAAATCATAAACATTAAACACATGTATCTCAAAATTGTTTTTTGGGTTATGTCACTATTATAGTAAATGAGCGATATAGTAAAGTGCTAGAAAATACACTTCTTAGCTAAAAAAGATTTTTCTTCAACTTAAACTAATAAAACTTTTTAAGAATTAAATTTTTTCTTTTGTTGTTATTATTATTCTTCGGAATACCCTAACAAAATTTTTTTTTAATAATTCATTATATGGAGACAAAAGTATATGAAAATCAAAATTGTTCAAAGAACTAGTTTATTCTAAAGAAAACTTCACGGGTTGGAAATCAATTATTAGGAGATCAAATACCATTAAAATGAAATAAAAAAGTTGTTGTTTGAAATTCACTACAGAGAATAATAATAATAAAGTTTCTTGGTGTTTGTTCATTAAACAGTTATTTTATTTCCTTTGAAAACAACTTCCAAGTACATATATTAAACAGGACATATATATTACCTATTATCTAATAAGTCCTTCAAATTATTTAAGCAATAAAAAAAGTTCAAGCTCAGCATGTCTTCAGAAAGACTTAATATATTATAATTTTGGGCTAATACAAAATTTGTCAGTAACAAAGTCCTCATAATAGTTTGAAACACGAAAAATCACGACTTTAATACATAACTTATCTTGAATAATATTTATGTATAGACGTAAATTCAAAAAAATTTCTGTTTTCAAAGTTGACGTCAATGCCGTCTATAACCAATTGGCCAACTGGGGTATAAACACTTATTAAGCTTCAACCCGATTTTTTCTGTTTCTAACAATCTTCTGATTTTTTTAATTTGTTTATTTCAGGTAAAAATAGTGGGAAATGTTTTTTTTTTTTTTTTTTGGTTTTTCAGTAATCTCTGGACTCCAGCAAAACTAAATTGGTACATGAAAGCCACTGCATTTTTCTTTTGTTCAGCACTGTGTTATTCGGCTTTTTGAATTTTCAATGTTTAATTGGTTGAGAGTAGATATATATATATAAAATTGTTTAAACGATTTTTCTTTTAAGAAATAAATTTGATGGAAATTTCCAATAAAAAAAAAAAAAGGCACACAAGTTATGATGCAGTATGTATGAACTTTTTAAATATAATGCAGAGCTTGTTGTCACCGTTGTACTACCTCGGCTTACTTCCCAACAAACACGAAGTCAAACCTTTGATATGAAATGATTTTATCATTTGACATTAAACACAATTTTCAAACCTTTTCAACTGTTTGATTTTAACATTTGAATTCAAATTGATAATGATTTGAATGTAAAAGTTTAACATACAATGTCTTATCAATTTGATATCAATTTGTTATCAAATCTTATTCTCAAACCAACAAAAAAATTGAAGGCACTGAAGCAAAAAATAAATGTAAACATTATAAAATGGCGATTAAAGTGAAATGTGTTACACAATTAGAGAATAGTTACATATTACGTGAAGTGAATGCGCCTTTAAAAAATCTTAATTTGTTTCTAAAAAATATTAAATATATTTGTGAGTAAAAAATGAATTACAAAGTGTAAGAATGTAAATATAAATAAAACGGGAAAGTGAAGAAATTATAAATTTGTTGTAAGCTCGCGGTGCTACGCCATGACAATCCTCAAAACAAAAAGGAGCCAAGTATTTCTTCTTTGCAAGAATTATAGGATGGAAAGAACTCTATTTCGTATTTTAGCTATGGTGCCGAATGAAAAGCTCACAGTTTAATTAAATATATAATGAACTTAAATAAAAACAAGTTAGAGTGCTATATTCGGTTGTACCGAATCATTGATACCCTCCACGGACAGGAGTGGACACTACATATATATTATTAACTAAGCTTCACAAAAACGAACGTCAGCATTAAAATTGGTTGCGGTTTAGACCTGAATTAATTTTTTGACCGACAATAGGAAAGTTTTATGCGTTTCTTGTTAGAACTTTGAAATGGCTTGAGTATTATATCATGATTCGTAACAGTTTTACCCGAACTAACATGATTTTAAGGACGGTAATTTGTATTGGACCTATGGTAAATTATGGACCAATCATTCCAAAATTCTGAAGACTGATTTTTGGTTAAACAAAAAATATATTAGAATAAATTTCAATACAGCAGTGTAATTAGTTTAAGCGTCAACAGTGAATTTCACAAAATTTAATGATATTTTTTCTGGCCATATGAATCTAAGTTGGAAGAAATTTTACCGCAATATCTATATATGTTATGGTTTTAGGCGAATTAAATGATTTTCCCAAAGTCGGCGTTATTTGGTTTTAGGCGCAATAAACTGTTTAATAACTAAATTATGGACCGATCATCACGAAATTCGACACTGCGATTTCTAATCTTATAAGATGTGATATACCAAATTTAATTATGATAGCATTATTAATTACGGTTTTAGGATTACTAAACGGTTTATATGAGGCCTAGTGTAAATTATGGACCGATCTTCAAAAAGTTGTACAGTGTGATTTCTGGTCCTATGAAATTGTGATGTACCAAATTATAGTATGATTGCGCCATTTATTACGGTTTTATTTTCCGGGAGTAGGGTTTATATGGGGTCTATGGATAATTATGGCCCGATCTTCACGAAAATTAGCAGTGTTATTTTTAGTCCTACAAAACTGTACTGTACCGAATTTAATTATGATGGCAATGTTTATTATGGCTTTAGGCGTTTTAAGCTGTTTTCCGCAAATAGGGTTTATATAGGTCCTATGGTCAATTTTGGGCCGATCACGAAATTTAACAGTATAATTTGCAGTCGTTTAAAGTGAATTCGGTTTATATCATTCCGTTCATTTTTCCACCTTTTATGTTAGTTTTTGTATCAAAATTTTCAATTTTTTTAGGTTGGTGGTTCCACATTTTGATTCATAGTTCTAGTCCTACTAAACCGATGTTGCTGGATTTCAGTCCCAAACATAGGATAACTGCAAGCAATTTGAGACCAAGTTTGTTCTATTCTTTTGCGTTTTTCGAAAGTAGAAGTATCATATAATGATACTGGTTAAAAGTAATGAAAGAATCATATAATGATTCAAAATTTGATTACTGAAATCATATTATAATCATAGGTTATGATATTCGTTGTTATCGCTTGTCGTAGCTCGCAAATACTTATAAATTGTTTTATATAATTTTCATTCTTTTTCTATTAATATAACATTAAACTTACAATGGTCAATATTTTTGCACCAATATTTTCGCGCTTTCACAAGAATAAAAAAAATTTATTTTTTTAGCAATGCAATTTTACTTTGTGGCACTTAACAATTTTTTTTTTAATGAACTTCTTAAATTTTGTCTTTAATTCAATGGGTATTGTTTTTAATCGATTTGTTTAAGTTGCATGTACACGACATGTTTTTTACATCTGACATGTCAAATTTCCCACTGCAAAATACATACATGTCGTGTGTTACCTTTAAAACATTGCATCTGTACAAGTCAGACGCAAAGTCATCTGACAAAATTTCAATTAGAGCGTGCTCTATTTTCTTCTGACAAATCATCTGACATCAGCTGTGTCAGAAATCTATGCCGGGAAGAAAGCCGCAGCGGCGGTGCATTGTTGACGGAATCATTAGCCGGCTTAAGTTAATATTTTACAATACCGATATATGTATAATCATTTCACCATTGAATAGAAATTATGTACATATATAAATAAAAACGTATCATTATTATATCCTAAATTGGAATATTGGAATTTAAAGAAAAAAAATGTTTAGATGGCTGAACTATTTTTACGGCGCAAATAAAAATTTTTGTGGCGGTAGCACGCTATTTTGAAACCAAGAACTACTTTGGTTTACTCCATAACTACAGAGAAAAAACATAGACAATGTCAGAAGCAAATTACATGTACGTGTGTGACCAAATATTATAAAGCAATTTTGACAGACATTCACAATTACATGTGACTTGAAAACTTGACAAGTCAGATGTAAAAAACATGTCGTCTACGGGCACCTTTACACTAACAAATCATTATATTTAATACAAATGACAGAAGTGCTGCAAAATTATTTTACAAATGGTGATAACAACATATTATTAATAGTAAAGATATTTTGTTTGCATCTCAAGCATACCATGAGTACACGTATAGAGAGTTACAATGTAATAATTAAGTTTTTTTTTTTTTTTTTTTTTTTTTTTTTTTTTTTTTTTTGGGACCAGTACTCAGGGGATGGCCCCTACAAATGCAATGCATTGTGTTGGAACTAGGAAAAAAGGTTATGGGAAGGAGGATAGAGGGAGTAGTGTTTGTGAACATTCGACTTGAACTTATTCATGTTGAAAGTGAGAGGGAAGACTTCAGCAGGAAGGTTGTTCCACATACGAACAGTCCGGCCAAAAAACGAATTTTCTCTGTAATGCGTTGTACGATTTACCGGCCAATCGACCACAAAAGGATGTGCTCTTGAGGAAAAACGTGTATTACGGACAAACCCACGGGTTTCGGGAACCAGATCCCTTATTTCATCAGAACACATCCCATTGTAGTAACGATAAAACCGGCAAATACAACCCACATTGCGACAGTGCTCAAGGAAGTCAATATAATTGGATACCCTTCTGTCACCAATGAGAACCTTCACCCTCTCCTGCACACGGTCGAGAAGCTCCAAAATAGACTTTGAAGCACCGGCCCATACATGAGAGTTGTATCCCATTCGCGGTCGGATATAGGTGGTATAAATAGTAAGGAGATCAGATGGAGTGAAGTATATCTTACACCGTTTCAAAAAACCGAGGCACTTGAATGCTTCTTTCGACACCTTGAATATATGTTCTATCCATCGGACACCACATTGTATCCTCATGCCCAGAACATCAAGAGATTCTGATTCCTCAATGATTATACTACCCATATATACAGATGAGGCTCCTTGATCCGTCGCGCGTTTATGCGTCAGCACGCAACATTGGGTTTTTCGGGCATTAAAATCGACCCTTTTCTTGCGACCCCATTCCGAGACTATATAAAGGTCTCGGTCAAGCGTATCATTCATGTTCTGTCTCATAGCACCAACATCGGATACGCTTGGTCTATAATCAAATGAATACGAATGGCACAGGTTGCTGTAATCTGCAAAAGAGTAGATAGGGTTGGAAGTTTGACTTGGAAGGTCATTTAGAAAAATAAGAAATAGAGTAGGAGAAAGAACGGAGCTTTACGGTACCCCTGAATGAATCTTGAACTCGTTTCAGGAAACCCCATCTATAACAACTCGTATAGTGCGATGTCTGAGAAAGCTCGATATAAATCGAGAGAAATATAGGTTTTGACATGAGTGCACCATGCCAAACTCTGTCAAAGCCCGATAAAGTAAGATCCCTTCCCGCATTTGGACTACTGTAAAGAAACCCGAAATGCAAATAGTGTGCATCGATTTTGAATTTAACCCAAAGACAGGTAAATTCTGCATCAAACATGGCCATTGCTTGATGGCATTGATACACAACTTCATTGCGTATGTATATAGCAAGACCCCGATGAAGTTTAAAGAGGGATAGGAGGTGATACCCAGGAATCTGAAAATCAAGTGGATCAGAATTTTCAGATACCTGAGTTTCACATAAGGCGAAAACATCCGGCCGATGAAGACAAACATGGGCATATACAGAGAAAAAATTCGTCCTCAGCCCACGTATATTGCAGAAGTCGATTCGAAACCGACCTCTCATCACAACACAAAAGAAATCAGATCACACGTTGGTCACAGTTCCAATATCCGTTATGTTGAAAACTGTTTAAAAAACTGTTTAGTGATCAGTGTTATACCTTCATCACTAAACAGTTCAACAACGATCAATTTGAGGATATCCGTACTAACTAAGTATCATTAAATGGTTGTAAATAATATAATATGTTTTCAAAGTTATCATTATTTCGTTGTTAGAAAAATAATTATTTTTCAGTGAACATAATCAAAATAATTGCGATAGACATTGAAATGTTTACAGTAACTTTAATATTGCTGATATTTAATAAAAACAGCAATATTTTGTGTACGACAACAATATATTGTTAAAATAAAGAAATTGTAGTTGCCGTACAATGCCGAACCATATTTTTTCTTTGCGTGTATGTTCAGTGAACATTGTTCACTAATAGAAAATGCTTTATAACGCTGATGTATTTTGCCATCAGTTAATGACAAGTGTCTTCGTTTTTTACCCCATTACACTTTTCATCATTGTGATGTCAGCCTTAACATCACTTGCCCAAATTGTCATCAGGGTCAAAAATTTTAATTATGTCATCAATGGGATGACACATTGGCATAACAGAAATGACGAATCGGAGTCGGTTTTATAATACGTGACATCAGTGAAAATCGGAATCGGTGAAAAGACACATTAGGACAAACTGTCATTAAATTGAGTCTTTAGAATTGACTTAAGTCAAATTCAGAGAATATTATTTCTGGTTATCTGGAAATAGGCAAGAGCCTAAGTTTTTAAATAAGGAAGAAGCATCTTGGGTATCAATTAACAACATCCGGCGGGATTAAAGACGTGGGCGTGGTACAAATTAAATTTATTCTTATCTAAAGAACGGTAGGAGTTTTAGGTACCGGTTTACTTAAGTGGGCTTTATATGGGGCCTATGGTAAACTATGGACCGATCTTTACGAAATTTGACAGTATGATTTTATTCATATAAAACTGGTACACCCTAACATTTATTACAAAAGCATTATTTGTTATGGTTTAAGTGTACTTAAGTGTTTTTCAAGAGCGGGCTTTAATGGGGCCTATCGTAAACTATGAACCGATCTTCACGAAATTTGAAAATGTGTCTTCTAGTCATATAAAATTGTTGCAGACCAAAATTTATTACAAAAGCATTACATATTTGTTATGGTTATAGGCGCACTATAGTGTTTTTCGAGAATGGGCTTTATATTGGTCCTATGGTAAATTATAGACCATATAGAACGAATTTGTCCAAAATCACCTATTAAGTATGCATTCCGGCAATATTTATGCTAGTTTTTGTAACAAAATTATCAATTTTTTAGAGTCGTTGTTTCACATTTTGATTCATAACTCTTATCCTACTAAGCCGATTTTGCTGGATTTCAATCCCAAGCAAACTGCTTAAGAGAACTAGAAACAATTTGACACAAATGTTATTCTTTTCTTTTGAGTTGTTCGAAAGTGAATGTTATTTCAACAGATGGACAGAACTGTCACGGACATGGCAAAATCGGTTTAGAATTACTTAAGGACCCAGAAGTCTATGGGGTCTTAGATGAATATTTAAAAAGCTTCACGCAGTACCTCCAATAGAAAGATATATATATTTATATATATATATATATATATATATATATATAAATATATAGAATTTATCGCTTTTATGCACACGGGTTGAAAGCATTTAACGCTTATTGCCAGCCCAAAATTAACAATTTTCCTTTGGTATTTAAATACACAACAAATTGATCTGTATATTTATTTCGCTTAGATGCATAGTTCTCTAGTTTGCACCGTTATAATATAATTTTTTTTAAATTGTATAAAAAAAAATTTTTAACGTGCATAAAAGAATTTTCATCCAAATTAGAAATGTGTACACAGAATGATCCATCACAATTGAAATGTAACACGATCCATCTCTATAGAATAATCAAAACCAAATCTATTAGGTCATTGGCATACATCCATAAAATGTAATTTAAGTAAAATCATATTTTAAGCCAGGGACCGTTACTGTTATAAGTTTTATTTTGAAAATTACATTTTAATCATTAGTACATCTCGAATTTTATTTTAATTTAGAAAGTAAAAGTTATTTTCTGTGTTTTATTTATTTCTCAGAAATAAAATAACTTTTAAGTCTAAGTTATTACATAAGGAATAAATGAAACTAATGTCCAATCTTTATTTTGTATTTTTTTTTATATAAACTTAAATCGTACTGAAATATACAGCCATATAAACCATTTTAGAAACTTATATATTTTCATCACACCAGAGGTGTATTTTAACTGATATACTGAAGGTGATAACATTTTTATACAATTACAAAAACAACTAAAATCAACTCAGACAATTTTCATGTTATTTTTGTAAACATTGTAAAACTGTTACCATCTGCTTATTTGTTATTAACTCAGCTGTTTAGTATCTTTGCTTTAATTTTACTTATACCATCCGTGTAAACATGAAAAATACTTGCAATAGATTTAAATTTTTGTATTTTAAGCACGGAGAGAATTTCATTTTATTTTGATTCTACAAAGTCGTAATACATTGTATTACCGTGTAAACTAGCCTTAATGGAAACATAAGTTGGATTGATTTCGTGAAGTATAGAATTTTATATTTAAAACGTTTTTAAATATATCTATATATATAAAATTGGATGTGTGTAATACACACTGTGTATGTATGTATGTAACGTATGGACTCCAAAACGGCTGGGCCGATTTTGATGAAATTTTCAGGGAATCTTCAAGCGGGTGACACTGTGAACTCTGATTTCTGATTTTCGGTCTGGGGCGGAGGGGCGTGGCAAAATCCATAACTTGAGAACGGCTTGACCGATTTGAACGATTTTTTCTTTAGAATGATCGCCATGGTCCAACTTAGGTTTTTACGGAAAGAACATTTTGCCCCGCCCACTTTTTTCGATTTACCTAAAATCAGAAAACGGCTCCATCGAGTTGACTAATTTTTCTTTCAAATGTTCGTATTAATCAACTTTAAGTTTTCATCGAAAGAAAAATTTACCACGCCTACTTTTACGCCCACTTTTTCTATTAAGCGCATAACTGGAGAAAGGCTTGACCGATTTGGACGATTTTTTTCTTTAAAATGATTGCCATGGTCTAACTTATGTTTTGCGGAAAGAAAATGTTGCCCCGCCCACTTTTACGCTCACTTTTTCGTAAGATTCACAGCATATATATACATACATACAACCATATGTATTTTCAAATCAAATGTAAATCAAACATATGTATATGAACAACATTTACCAAATAAAAAACAAAAAACATTGTCTATCCGCTAGCCTTAAGATGAAGTAATCAATAAATATAATTTCCAATTTGCCTTAAATACATGTGTTTCTTTTTTCATTGAACCCATATCTACACCATATGTAAGTTATTCTGTAAAAAAACTTTATGATAGGTATTTCATGGATTTTTATTTAAATTAAATTTCGTTTAAAGATCAATTTAAATCGTCTGGTAATACAACACTAATGTTTGCTTAGGGCCAGCAACGCGGACCTAAAAATTGGCCGTAAGAAAATAAGCGGTAAAGTTGAGTACTTGTATAAATCTTAAAAAATAAAAATAAGTGCATCTAGAGGTAGTCCATGCAACAAGTATTATCTATTATATGTACATATTCCTTATGCACGTAGTTTGATTTTTTAGTTTAAATTTGAATTATTATAGGACTTTTATTTCTATATTATTTTTTATTGTATATTAGATGCGATCCTGTACTTATTGGGTAAAGATCGGTAAAATTTTCCATTGCTTATTTGAAAATATTTTTTATTTTAATTCTTTTGGTAATATGTTCTTGTTTGTAGTTTTTTATTATTTATTTTTCACACCGCTGATTGCTTAACATTATTCCCAATCAGCCGAAAGAAAAAATACGGATTACTTCGTGCAAGAAGAAAATGGATATTTTTCTATTCAAAGCTCTCTCACTTGACCAAACTTTGAGTACGGAAACAGTTTTCAGTAAGATTGGGATCCCCCGCACTCGCAACGTTGAGGCATTTGAAAAAGAATTTCTAAACCAACAGATTTATTACCAAATATTAGACAAGATAGCACTATATTTTTACAGCGGGTGGATATGAATATTAAGTGTCGATTTGTTGAATGTAAAAAAAAAAAGAAAAAAAATTTCGTTTTAATTTTTTTTAAATAAGCAGTCAATACAAGTAATAAAGTTTTTATATATGCATCATTGCAAATATTGGTTTAAATACGATAATTTCACGTATAATATAAAAAAAACACAAATACTGTGGAAACAAAAAGTATTGCTTAAATTTGTAAAAAAAAAATTATTTGAGGAAGTGCTCTTATTTTTTAGGTTAATATGGTAACGCAATAAAAAAATTGCTTCTCTCACTTGCACATTAAGTTATTTATTGGACTTAATTAAACATGGATTTAACTTAATTCTAAAGGTTGAACCAATTAGCCTTATTTTAGGAACATGTATGTTGCGCATCGATGGGTTGTAAGGCAGTTTACTTCCCCAGCTGAGGTATGGCTCAGTCTGTCCGGGGTCAATTCGAAGGTCTGCTTCCTTTGAAATGAAACACGAGATGTTTTCGTACATATATGGTTTCTTATGTCCTAAATAATATTTTACAATTGTTTAAAAAAAAATATTGTTGTGTTTCAAACAACATAAAAAATATTTTTATTAAACAATTGTAAAATATTATTAAGGACATTATGGCGATATGACTTGATAGCACACCTTGTGAATCCCCCCTATTTATTTAAAAATAAGATAAACTCAATGAGAATTATTAGGTATTAGTAAGAAATAAGAAAACAGTAGTGGTATTCAGGAGTGTAAGCAAAATAGTAAGGGCGTTCACAGGGTAAGGGCAGGTCGATAATATTAAAGTTATATATATATGTAGGTTAGGTTTGTAACGTCAGGTTACATTCCCCTCCTACTTTGCAAAAAAAAAGAAAAAAATGTGCAATGGGGGAGTTTTGACCAAAGGTCTGCACTACCCGAAGGTAACATTTACCGGAGTGTAAGCTCCGGCTCGGCCCAAGAGTGCAAGGCGTGTTTCTTTCCCTTTTTTTTTATTTATTTAATAATTTTGCTTCCCTAAAATCAGATTACAGTTCAAAAATAAAGTTACATACATATGTACAATTCAAACAAAAAGAAATAATAACCATGATGCAATATAGGGGCCGAAAAAAAATTTCTGCTACTTGTCTCCGAGGGGAATTATCTTCTCCTTGCCCAGGGCGCGCAGTCGGGCTCGTTAACCGATTATCTTCACCTCCACTTTAAGCCTGCCTCTGGGGTATATTATCCATCGGTTTACCTTGCGTTGGGGGTGCCGTGGGATGGTTATTCCCCTAAAGGGGTCGTCGGCCTCCTCTAGCCCTTTCAGGTCTACGGGTTTCAGGTTTAGGATATCATTTGCCAGGTCATCTTCTATTTGATGCGGCTCCTCCTGGGTATCATTGGGATTAGCTCGATACTCGTTGGTCTCGTCCGCCTCGTCCCAGGACAATGGTGCGAGCGGTGGTGGTCCCTGTTGAGCCGCGTACAGCGTCCGGGCCAGCTTATCCACCCCTGCGTTCCCAGATTGGGCCACTGGACACCTGTCCACCGTCTGAATCCGGGGTCGGGCATCGAATGGTGGTAAAAATGGGGGTATGTGGCGGGGCATGACCGTACGCCGCATATACTGCGTAATTTTTCCAGGTGCTATTGATCTGGTTGCCCGTCTTTCCATTTTGTCACTAATCAAGGATGTGGGATCGCACTGTCTTTTATGCTTTTCTTTTGGTTGGTATAACCTATTACAAATATTTTCCCTATTCGTACTGGGGAATTTAACTTTTGACACGGGGGTTCTCGTTTTTAGAGGGTTTCGATGTTTAATTGGACTATCGTGTTCTTATGGAGAGTGTGTTCACCTACGGTACAGGGTCCGCTGATGGCTGCAAACGCTGTCTTGGCAGATGCCAGAAACGTGTGTAATTGTGCAGTTTGCGCGGCCGGTAGCTCATCGTGACTGACAATCGGGTGTAGCGCATACAACCGGTTCTCTCCCGACGGTCGGGCGGCTTGTAGTTCCACTCCATCGATCAGCAGTCGAGCGCCACGGCGGTGTAGGAAATCCATACCGAGTATGATCGGCTCTGCCAGGCTATCAAGCGCGGATGCCAGTAAACGCGAGGTACCTCCGCTGGTTTCTAAGATAAGTGGGTAAAATAATCGGCTGGCCTCCTCCTTGAAGTTGTCCTAACTGTGGATTTGTTTCCGTTAGACGCGATACCACTGTAGCGCCTTACCCTTCAGGATCTCTAGTAACGAGAATAACAGCCGACGACGCTCGAAGCCGTAGCATTCGGCTAGTTCCTCCAGCCGCTCGATGAATTCCATCAAATGTTCACCCCCGTCGTTCGTCAGATCCCACCGCCGAATAATGGCCATGACTTCTGAATCGCTTGGGACGTTCGGGGGACATTTCCGATCTTCGGCACGAGGTACTTCGATACTAACTGGACCGTGTAGCGGTCTTCTCTGCTCCACCAGGAGTTCCTCTTCTAGCGCTCGTAGCCGATTTTCCAACGAAGCCCTCTGCCGTTTCAACTACACTAGTTCGCTAAGCTGTCGACGAAGATGGTCCACAGTAACTCTGTCGGTAATATAGATGCTGTGCTGCCGACAGACTTCTATAAGTTTGTCCTTCCTGAGTAGGTAGATCCATCCCAGGGGATCCGGTTGTAAGCTGTTCGGCGTCGATATGATTTCGTTCTTGACCCGATCCAGTCCCGTTGGCTTGGGTTGAAGTTTTACCACAGGTTGCGATTTTAAAATCGGGTCCCTGCTCGGGCGCCATTGTAACGCAGTTTACTTTCCCAGCTGAGGTATGACTCAGTCTGTCCAAGGTCAATTCGAAGGTCTGCTTCCTTTAAAATGAAACACGAGATGTTTTCGTATATGTTTCCTTATAACAATTCAACAAAGCTTTATTTACGAAATCTTAATCTACACTAAATACATACTTGAATCTACTACGGTCGTCGGGTGATTTGACGCAGCTGCAGACGGGAAGCGGCTACTGGGGGGCGGCACAAGCGGCTTTTGCTGGGCTGAGATGCGATGGTTGCTGATGCGCAGGAATGATCTGGAACAGAGACTGATGAACGGCTTCGGGTATTAGGTGATAGGCTAGCTACAGTGACTGAAGAGTCGGGCACCAACGGAATTCGAGAGCATGGTATTCGGGTAAAGACGACTAACTACTGGTTGTTAAGTTCATCGGGCACCAACGGAATGCGAGAGCGTGGTGTTCGGGTAAATACGACTATCAACAGGTGCGGCTAAATATGGTTAAATACGGGTTCGGTTCACTCGGGCACCAACGCAATGCGAGAGCGTGGTGTTCGGGTAAGTACGACTAGCTACTGGTTCTAAATTACTCGGGCACCAACGGAATCCGAGAGCGTGGTGTTCGGGTAGATACGACTATCTACAGGTGCGGCTTAATATGGTTAAATGCGGTTTCGGTTCACTCGGGCACCATCGGAATTCGAGAGTGTGGTGTTCGGGTAAATACGAATAACTACTGGAAGCTACGATAAGTGCTAACTATGAAGAGTAAATACCACAGATTACACACTGTGTGACTGACGTGTGAAAAAGGCCCAAATCAGTTGCGAGGGCAGCTTTCCAAGAATGAGACAAAAAGCAGTGAAGTGGCAATGTGTAAAAACAGGCCGGCACAATCCACACAAACTGCGTGATCAAAACAAAAATAATAAAACACGAACCAAGTTTAACAAGAGCATTGGTTCAACCAACTTTTTATTTTGTGCAAAACAGTGTATTTAGTATTATTGTTTTGTTTTATAATGTTATTTACTTAAATATTATTTACTATTATTGCGGTAAACCTAAAAGTTAATTTTTACAACAGTTTTGCAAATAAATCTGAAGTTAATAAATTTGTGTTCATTGTATTGCGGCATAAAGTTACCCACACACGAGGCAACATTTGTCGAAACATGGTAAAGTTTTGACAAATGTTGCTACGTGTGAGGGGATGTTTCTGGTTGAAATTCTTGTTACCTTTTTGGTTTCTTAAATATCAAACATTTTTGATATTTTATGTTTCCAAACACAATGTTTCATCGTATGGGGCGATGTTGACTGTTTTTTGTTTCTCATGCTGTTAAGAGCAGTTGGTGAGTGAGGTGCTTTTGCAACTCTCGGACAAAAAAATTTGAAGAAAGAAATCGGAAAATGGCAACAATTGCAAATTATGAGAGTTGGAAAACAATTATAATTGAATATAACATTTTTCTAAATTTATGGGACATAAAATATGATATCTATACAAAGAAAAACAAGATTTTTTTTTGTGTTTTGTAGTTGTATATTCAAAAAACACGCAATACTGATGTTTCGTTTTTAGTGTAATCGTCTGTGTTAAAAACTGAAACATAAATAGTAACACGTGTTTTGACAAATGTGCCATCGTCTGTGGGTACCATAAAAGATGGTTCAAAGAGAAATGAAAAATGGCAGCTTTCTAAGAAAGAGACAAAAAATCTTCCGTCTCGTGACATACCTGTGTGTAATCTGTGGTAAATACTGGGGTAATTATCAATATCTACTCTGTTTGTTGAGCAAACTTTGACTATTTATTTAAAAATAAAATAAACTACATGAGAATGATTAGGTATTAGTAAGAAATAAGAAAATAGTAGGGGTATTCAGGAGGGTAAGCAAAATAGTAAGGGCGTTGACAGGGTAAGGGCAGGTCAAATATATTAAAGTTATATATATATATGTGGGTTAGGTTTGTTACGTCACGTTACAGGGTCTTGCAAGTTATTTACGAATGATATACCAACACGCGTTGAGCTACTAACTTTTATTGATGTAGTTGTTGTCGTCATTGTTTTATGTACTTTATTTTGTGCAAATTCCGTAATCACTCGTGACGGTGCTTATTTTAATATATTAAAATGATTTGAAAAAGTAATATAAAAATTCAGTTCTCACAGGCTTAACAGAAAATTAATTTTTGAGTTATTCGTATCCGAGCTCTTTCAATGGTAGGCGTTTTTTAATCAATTAATACTTTTTTTATTTGGGGTACTAGTCTGCCCCCTCCCATACCACTAAGATTTTGTTTGAAAATGCTACGCACATCAAATTTAGTGTACTTCATACCGCCGATAAAATCCTACCTTTCGCTATCGGTAAGTTGTAAAAACCGGGTTTAGGTTAGCTCTTGTTTTCGAGATATACCGTTATTTTAAAAACGGTTGCACAACATGGCTGAGTTCCAAAACATAATAATACTTTGCAGCACAATTCAAAAAGGTATCATCAAGTTTAACGACGCACAAGTTTTTTATTATGTATGCATCGAATACTTTTTTGGTGCACTTTGCGACAAAAAACATTGTAATTAACCACAAGGTTGCATTATAGCATGCAGTTAAAAAAGAGAGTTGCTTTGCAACCGACGTTTTGGAATTCAGAGCATATATCCAAAAACGGCTTAGTTTGTTGAACAAAATAAAAAATATACAGTTATGGGAAGTTTTCTTCAATAAATATGAATTATATTTCAAATATATATTAAAAAAAAACGCCATAGGTATAACCTTATTCCGCCTATTGTACTTTGCAAAATTTATCCGATCGTAAGTTGACCAGATTATTAAAAGTCAAGTTTTAAAGTTTTTTACTTAAGGTTGCAATTCCATCAAGAGTGTGGAGACCGAATACACATCTAGCAATGCGGTTAAGAAAAGTATTTAACTTCTGCTTACTAATGGAATCACAATTAGCATGAACTTCACATCCATATAGAAGTACCGATATTAAAAAAGTTTCAGCAATTAGCATTATAATGTTAACTGTAGTTGAAAAGTGTGTGGCCCACAGAGTACGACGCATTGTGTACGTTTTACACTACAATATTAACCTGATCCCATCTGAGCTGAGTTGTTAAATGTAATGCCCAAATTCTTTGCTAAAGTAACGATTTAAATTTTTCCATTGTTAATACGAATGTCAACATTAATATTTTGTTTTAAAGATTTTACCGGATTTATGGCTGAACCCACAAAAGTCTAAATTTTTAATAGATTTATATGGGTTCAGGCATAAACCATTTTTTGATGCCCAGCAGTAAATACAGAATTACATAGATTTTAATTTATAGCTCTAAACGATGTGTTGATGTATAGCTGCACGTCATCAGCATATAAATGAATTTTCTGTGGGATACATTATTAGGGAAGTCAGTAACGTACAAAGAGAATTTAAGTTGATACAGAATTGATAAGAGTTATTGAAGAACACGGATTGACAACAATTTTGAAGGTACTAAACTATCAATTTGACCCTTTTTTGAAGTTCTTCATATGATTTATGACCCTTTTTTATATTACCCTTTTGTATCATTTTAAACTATTATGAGCCACTTTTAGACCCTTCTTGAAAATAGCACTCACATTTGTTTAGCTGAAACACGACTGTCTAGTGTTTCAGCTAAACAAGAGTTTTCGAAATAAGCATTGCTTAAAAATAAACTTTGGAATAGTCTCAAAGTAGAAACTAACAATTCCATGCTATCCCCTCTTATTTTTTCGAAGCGGAGATGGAAAACTGGACTTTAAGTGCAGATTTTATAACAAAATATAGAACGCACATTCCTAAAAAGTAGTTAGTTTTCCGTTGAATTTGTGTGAAATAATTTTTACGACTTCTAACTTAGATTTTCGATAGTAAAGTATAAATTATATTACAATTTTCCTAATATTAAACATAACTCATACACATACAAACATCTTTGTTATTTATTGTTACTTTATTGAATAAGTAATCGTGTTTTCTTTTCTACAAAAAAATTTTACATATATTTAAAAATTACAATTTTGTGTTCGTTTCTTAAAAATGTTTTGCTCTCCAAAAGGGTTTTATTTTAAAATATTCACCCTTACGAATGACATTGAACGAAGGCATTGAACCTTTGCTCCATATATATCGACAGATTTCATAGTGCCCTGTAAAATATGTGATTTCAGTTTATAAATGGGGCTATTTTTAAAATTGCGACGATTGCTTCAAAGAGCAATAAAGCTACGCAATAATTGAAAAATTGGGTAAAATTTTTTATATTTCCAACAAGCCATAAAATTGATTAAAAGTGTCTAATACTAAATGAATGGCAACAATTCTGCTAAAATTGCTTAATTAGCGGAAATTTTTAAAAATTTGCCAACAGCAAAGGATAATATTAATTAAAAATCTTAAAAGCTTCTATCAATCAGAAAACTTACAGAGAAAAATCCCTTCTATCGCGAACATGTCTAAATTTCGCGAACAGTTGTAAAATTGGAAACAAACCCCAAATATGTAAATGTATCAAAATGTGGGAAAATAACATTAAAAGCGTTAAAAAAAAACAAACTTTTTGTGAGGTGCTAACAACAGGAAAGGGCATTGTATAAAAAAGTTAAGTTTCTGGAGCACTTCCTACATAAAATAAATATTTTTTGTTTGACATTTTTTAGTTTTTCGAATTTATTCTATGAGCTAAATTTCAGTTATGTATTTTATTAAGCTTTTTGTAGTAGTTCTATTCTTTAAATTTTTAGGAATAACTTTATATACTACCAGACTATTATCTTGTATTATCCTGTTACATTTTACCTTCGCTATCCTTTGGATAGCAATGAAGTATATTGTATGTACAGAAAAATTTAAAATTAGTAGACACCAGCAGAATGTAATGCATTTTCTTACCCGCTACGTCCAGAATAAATACGAAAAATAAAAAATGTTGAATATAATAAAGTAACTTATAAAAAATAAATAATTCAAAAACTCTATTTTTTGTTTGTTTATAAAAAACTTGGTCTTATTTTGAAATACCCTGTTTTTGACCCCTTTTACTGGAAAATCCACTTTTTCTGACTCTTTTCGAAAATTTCCACCGGTAAACCTGATTGTAACATTGAATCAGACAGATCCCAGAATTATATAAACATAGATTATGCATTGCGCATGTTTTTTTATTATGTACAAAATGCAACAGTTGAATATGACTCACATTTGCACATTATACAAATGTTTTTTACTGATGACGATCAACATATTATAACGGTATACAAAACCAACCATTAATTTCTTCCTTCGGCTAATATATTAACAAACAAGTACTCAATTTCCTCACCATCATCGAATTGACATACAAGATTTGATTTAATTGTATCCTAAAGGGTTGTCCGATTCTTTTTCACCTTCATCGCCAAAAAGTATATCAAAATTCGGCAAATTTCGTAAATATTTATTTGTTTTTAAATTTTTGGTGTTTTTATATTATAGTGTGTGGTTATATTGTGGTATTTTTAAAGTTCTTAAATTAATATCTTCAAACTAAGTATAAGGTTAGGTTAGGTTCCATAGGTGCCGTACTCAAGCACGGCTCACTTGGGTCCATTGATTAGTTCCCGTGTCAAACCGTCTCCCAAGGGTCCTATGTTACCTGGCTGCTAATATTCTCCCTCAGCCACCCAGTCGATTTTATAAAGGAGTGGATCCTGTTTAAATCAATATTAGAGAGACACGTCTTATCTCCAAGGGTTCTTCGACCAAACAGCTTAAGATCTCCGAAGGTCGGACAATGACACAGAAGATGCTCCGTTGGCTCTTCCTCCTCCTCGTAATCACAGATTCTACATATGTCATTGTAAGGGAACCCAGCCTTTGGGCGTGCCTCCCAATGTGCCAGTGGCCAGTTATAACCGCAATAAGGTTGCTGAGGTGATGTCTGGACAGCTGTAATGCCCGCCTAGTCCTTTTTTCATATATGTTGGGACAAATTTTTCTGGTTTCCCCACAGGTAGTTTCATCAAGCCATCTCTGACCGGTAATAAGATGAAACTTGTGTGAAATAAGTTGCTTAATCTATGGGAGTGGAACACCTATATCATATGTTGAATCGTTTTGATTCAAAGTGGTGACTGCATGCGCTACCGAGTCCGCCATACAGTTTCCATGTATATCCCTGTGACCGGGGACCAACTTAAGTGTAACCACTGAATGTCTCGCTATCTCCTCCAGAGACATCCGGTATTCTTGGACAATACTCAATGTGATGAACACATTCTCCAGGGATCTTATGGCCGCCTTGCTATCGGTAAAAATGTGAATACCCCTGCCAGATATTTCACCGTACCGAATTTGTCTCGCGGCTGTGAAGATGGCCATTATTTCTGCCTGAATGACACTGCAGTGATCCGGCAGCCTAATAGGAATGTTCCAGTTTACCTGCTCGGAGTATATGCCAGAACGGACCACTGCTTGGTGTGTTAGACGAATCAGTGAAACTTAGTATTAAGTTTTTTTCAGTTTGCAAAATAAGTAGAATTTGATTTAAAACGAATTCAGTTTTTATAAGAATTTTGTTTCATTTTCATCGAAACATAAAAAAAAGTTCGACAAAAACTTAAGTAAAAAAAATATTTCATGAAATTTATTTATTTATTTATTTACTTTTTTTATAGCATCTTTTAGCCATTTGCTTTATCATTAAATTTAGAAATATGAGTAAATATTATTTTATTTATTAATTTAGATATTTATTATAATTAAAATTACAATAAGTCTTAAAGCTAAAGCACTAGCAACTAAGGCTATCGGCTTGTATTATATATACAAAATAAATTTCATACAAAAAGGATTAGTATAAAGTACTTATGTGAACGTTAGATTTTGTTTTGTAGCTGAAGATGTTGTAGGAAATGATATGTATTATTTATATTATCCTCTGAAGGACATTTGAGTATATCTATAATACTGTGAGAGTTGCATATTCTTAACCGTGTGTTATAGAGAGCCTGACATTCTAATAACAGGTGAATTGTTGTTAATGTTCCGTTGTTGCAAAAAATGCAAATAGGTTGTGAGCCTAGTGTGTGTTAGACGGAGTCTTGTAAAGCATTTATTTTTATGGCAGTTTGTTGAATTTGGAAGGATGACTGGTATTCTATTAGGGTTTATTGTTTGGTAAAGATGACTATATCTGCTCCATTTTTGGAGAATGGTGGAATCTAAGTTTTTTATCGTGGATCTTATGATATAATTTTTTGTCTGGGGTATGTAAAGGTATGTGGGTTGTATACAAGTATTTGTGTTAAAATGCTTAAAAAAGTGATATAATTATGACATGTAATACTTATATGTATATACATATATAGACAGAAAAAAATATCGATGTTAAATTAACATAGAGTAAATATAGTAAATTTCTGCATAAGCATGGTCCTTATTTAAAATTGAAATTGTTTCATATTAATTTTAAATGAAAGATGTTAAAATAACATTGTTCAATATTGAGTCCATAAAAGCCTGTTTTACTTGTTTTATATAGAAATAACCACAACACTTTAAGAAGAAAAACAAAAATTTTTTTATTTTCGTGTTTAAAATAATTTATAAAAAGAAGAAAAATTCCCGAATTCTTTTTGTTAAAAATATTTAGTTAAATATATAAAATTTTCAAAGTAGAATGATGACGAAAAACATATCGGGCCATTCTGCTGATGTCTTTTAATTGTGAGTGCTTCTGTTAACAAAGAGGAATACAAAAAAGGTGAAGCATGTGTTACAGGAAAATAAATAATAATCGCTCATGGCTGGAAATCGAAATCACGTGAAACCGAAATCGATGAAGATTTTCAATTGAATTTTCGTAAAAATCAGCGAAGTTTTTTTCTGATTTCAAAAGTAGTTTAGGTAGAGGAAAGTGTTCCTCAAAGTATGAGGCTTATAAAAGGAAATATTTTTATGAACGTTGAACACGGGAGAATTTTCAAAATTTGTTCGATTTCAATTTCACGTGATTTCGATTTGCAGAATATGACCGAATATTTTCTCTCTATCTCTCTGGTTCCGCGGGTAAGTGTTTATAATTATTCTTAGATAAATACTGTTATTTAACACTGAATCCATTTCATGTTGAATCAAATTCAAATTCGTGTTGTTTCAACTTGAAATATCTTTCATTCAACGTGAATCGTAGTGTTATATCAATATCCATGTCATTTTGTTCTAACTTCACTGGAGTGTTAAATTAACATGAATTAAAGTACATATTTTTAAAGGAAAAACATTATGTTCGCAAGTTATTGTTAAATCATGCTAAATAAATATGAAGCAAAATCACTAGCAAATAATGTAAAATCAACCTTTTTGCGCCGATTTTACATTGATTTTTTTTCTGTGTGTACATATTTATATGTATATGTGTACATATATTTATTACATGTCATGGCTTGTTACGGTTCAGCTGGGAGCCGTTCATGAATAACCTGATATCAATGGTAATTTATTTTAAAATGCGATTTACTTTCGGTGCTAATTTAGGTATTTTTGAATACTATCAAGTATACATTATTATTGTTAAATTATTTAAAATTCAATTTCATAAGCAATCGAAAACGATTCAGTTTAAGAACATCTTTTGCAAAATTAATTATAAATTGGTTGGTTTTTTTTAGCAAAGTTTCGATGATTGTTAGAAAATTGATTCGACGAATCAAGTAACTTTAAAAAAAAATTTAGCGGAAAATTTTTTGCTTAGCATTATAATAAAAAAAAAAAATAAAGCATAAAAAATAAAAGTCTTGGTTCTCTCTCAAAAAGATACGAATTTGAACTAATTTTTGTGTTTTAAATTTATTATTTTTTAAAGCTTTCGTCATCAGCTGTTGAAAAAAAGAACGTTATTTGAATACACATAAAAAGTTATATGAAATTGTAAATGAGCTTTGTCGCTTCGACGAACAGTAACCATCCAGGGTTAACCCTTAATGTTGCCTACTGTGTTTATATATTTTAATATTTGAACAAGTGGTAACTTCTAATAACTACAATGTCTGATAATCCCATCGTCCAGACTTGCAATTTTTGTTGCAGAAACTTTTTAAAATTTTGCTTTGAAATTGCACACGATTATAAAATTCTAAAGTTGCAATTTTTGTATGTTTATCTTGCCCTTTTTATATTTTACTAGCTTAACCCAGTGCGCTTCGCTACCATCATTAAAAAAATATGTTATTTGTTTTAAGTACAGGTCTCGTGCATTGTTTAAGAAAATATATGTACCAAGTTCGAATACTCTACTGATACTATTCACCAGTTACACAAAAATCTATATGGCATTTGTATTGAAGTTGCCCCCGTCTTTGTCTACAATAAGGTCCAGATACGGTTCATTTATACCCAAACTATTTGTTTCAAATTTGTGAATTGTAGCTGTGGCCTTTCTCTAGATATAGAGAAAACTAGTTTTCGCCACACCCACTTATCCAATCTCGCACATTTCTTACAGATGCTATCTGTATATTGATAACTATTATATTTGTACCAAATTTGGACAATTTTACACTTACCGTTCTTCAGATATACGGGATTCTATTTTGTGCCACGACCATTTATCTAAGCGCGCCCACATTTTTACCGTTCTCTAAATATACAAAAATCTCTTTTGCCGTTGCATGTGAGGTAAAACGCCCACTTATCCACGTCAACCTTCTTTTTGACAGATGTTTCGTATCGATAACCCAGCAATGTGTCCCAAATTGGGACAATTTTTCTCCGACTGTTCTTTAGATATAATGAAGTCCATTTTATGTCACACCCATTTCTCCAACCCCGCCCAAATCTTGTCGAACTTTGTGCATTGCTAACCAATAATTTGGAAACTTTGGCTCTTACCGTTCTCCAGATATAAAGATATCTATAATCTCTTGTCCAAGAGGTGTCACTCCCACTTTTCTAGTCCCATCCATATTTTTTTTGCATTTTGCCGTTCTTAAGACATAAATAAATATATTTTGTGCCACGCCCAGTTCTCCAATCCCTACTATATCTTGTCATATGATGTGCATTAATAATTAAGATAGATGATTGTACCAAATTTGGAAACTTTAGCTTTTCCGTTCTCCTGATATACAAAAATGTATATTACCAATGTATGGGAGGTGCCACGCTCACTTAAAATTTTAAAGAAATATATGGCCTATAGACTCTTCTAGGTCATCAGTAATATACTGTAAAATTTACATAAAGATCGGTTCAGCGGTTTAAGCGGATATAAGGTACAAGCAAGCAAATAAACATACATACATTCATTTTTATATATAAAGATGGAAAATATATAGATATAAGCTATATAAATACAAATACACCGTCAGCCAACTTCTAGTTGCAGCGTGTCAGTATTACAAAACAAAACAGAATTGCAGAGTATATGAAACTGAGTACCCCTCCCCAATCGTCTCACCTTTCTCATCTATAAACTCAATATTGCTGCAACCATTAAGCCATTAAGGTAAACTGTGCCATCAGGAGTTCATTTCTTACGGCCAAGTCTTAGAAATACATTGAAGAATTTTCGCAAACAACACGAAATTCGTAAATTTTATTGTTAAGGCTTTGTTAATTTTGTTTTAAGGCTTGGCAATAATATAAATTTTTTTAAATTAAAAAGATTTACTAAAATAATAAAATATTAAGATATTTAAGATTATATTTATAGATTAAGACTTTAAGTTGAAAAATAATTTTGCATCATTACCATTAATTAGGGAAAAATTAATTTTAATTCTTAAAAAATAAATTTAAAAAATTTTTTGTTAAGTAGATATTTATTTATCTGTTTTTGGTTGTTAAAAAGTCATCAATTTAATAAATATCTTCAATCTAAATGCCATCTAAGGAAATCGACTTTTGACAAGTGTTAATATTCGTGAGTAGCGACTGGATACTGATACATCCAAACGCTTACTTGAAAAATTGTAATTTAACAGTTTCGTACAACTACAATTTCTTATTAATGCTGCTTGAACACGGTATTTATCCACATTGTACTTTAAGACAACCAAGAGCGCAATAAATATTTATACTTGTGCCTTCTATGTCCTTGAGCCAGTCCGACTATAGTATTTAAATATGATTGCACAATTCCGCATTTTATGCAAATATTATGTTGAAATTTGCTTATCAACCAAAAACTTGTGAACAAATTGATGTGAGTTTATAAAGTGCAATTTTGTTTGCATTTATATTCAGGTCGAACAAGTACATATTCCAAATAGGGGTTAATTTGTTTTACAATTTGAAATAATTTATTGATTTATTTTATAATAAATTCATTAAGTTTCTGTAATAAATAGATGAAGTTATAAAAAGTTATTAAATAAAAATATTTAAATAATTATTTTACAAGAAGGTATTAACTCGAAATTTAAACATTTTCAATAAAATCAAAACAACTTCCAATATAATATTAGGGCATATGAAAAATAAATTTTAAATCAAGATGTAGACAAATATCACGAAATTTTAACAATGCACAGTGTTCGATTTCATCATCACTAGTAGTGAATGAGGGTACACTAAGTTTGCCATTCCGTTTGAAACTTTTTTATTATACATCTACGACCCCATAAAGTGTATATATTCTGGCTCCTTGAGTAATTCTAAGTCGATTTAGCCATGTCCGTCTGTCTGTCCGTCTGTTGAAAACACGCTCACTTTCGAAAAACACAAAAGAAAAGAAAAAAACTTGGTCTCAAATTGCTTATAGTTATCCTAAGCAGCCTCAAGAAATACATTTAAAATAAATGGCTATATATTATATGACACCAAGGACCCTCGAGGTAGAGCTTGTGGACGTTCTGCCATTTTGATAAAAGCCGGAATCAAACACTACCAAATGTGTGACCATTGTGAAGATTATCTGCAAGCGACGAATATTTGTATTGAAGAACTAAATCGAAACATAGTTATTTCATCTTTATACTCTCCACCTAGATTTTCAATATCAGAAAGCCAATATTATAAATATTATAAATCCCTAGGACCATGCTTCCTGGCCGCCGGCGATTATACCGCTAAACATACCTTCTGGGGGTCACGACTTATAACACCAAAGGGCCGTGTCTTGTTTAATACAATATCCTAAATGGATTCAAATCTGGTTGCGAGCGGACAACCAACATATTGCCGTACTGATCAGCAAAAAAATTCCAGATGTCATCGATTTTGGTGTTTTTAAAAACATCCTGGATGCAACTCCACAATCAGACTACAAAAGGCCAGTTATCTCTTAACCACCTTTAAGAAACTTTAATGGAAGTTGGGCAAGAAATGATACAGAAAAAGGAAATCTGTGGAGTTACCACCTGTTGATGTTAGAGCAGCTGTTCCCTTAAGATTCGAGATAAGAGAAATCGAAAAGGCGATTTGCGATTTAAACCCCAAGAAAGCTCCTGGTTTTGACAAGATCAGTAACAAAATGCTTGGAACTACCTTGCATAGCAAAGAAAATTATTCTTTTTATTTTTAATGCTATTTTACGCCTTGAATACTACCCTTAAGAATGGAAAGTTTTCTTAGTTACCATGATACCTAAACCAGGAAAAGATCACACAAAAGTTGAGTCATATAGGCCTATAAGTTTATTATCTAATATATCTGTTTGAGAAACTCTTAGTGTCAAAATTAATACCAATTTTAAATGAAAATAGATGTATTCCTAACTATCAGTTTGGGTTTAGAAAAGAACACATCACAATTGAACAAACCCATCGGATAGTAAACGCCATCAGAAAGGCCTTTGAAGAAAAAAAATATTGTTCTGCTCTCTTCATCGATGTGTCTCAAGCATTTGATAAAGTCTGGCTCGAGGGCTTGTTACATAAATTGAAGCTAAACTTATAAGTAAACACACACAAGCTGTTAGAAAGCTACTTAGTTGGTCGTAAATTCATTATTAAAGAAGGCGACTTTTTAAGTTCTCCTCAGCCAATTGCGGCTGGAGTCCCACAAGACAGCAACCTGGGTCCACTATTATACCTAATATATACTTCGGACATGCCAACTAACAACTACACCCAAACTTCAACATTTGCGGACGATACAGCTTTCCTAAGCGTGCATGAAAACCATCATGAAGCATCTCGTTACTTGCAGGAATATATATCTCAACTAGAAATATGGTTAAAACAATGGAGGATAATGGTCAACGAGCAAAAATGCGTACATTTTACATTCACCTTGGGTCGGGATTCATGCCCCTCTATTAAAATAAATAATCAAATAATGCCTCAGCATTCGCAAGTAAAATATCTCGGTATACATCTAGATCGCCGCTTAACGTGGAAATACCATATAGATGCAAAATTAATTCAAATGAAACTAAAAGCCATTCAAATTCATTGGCTTAATCTGTCCTTAGTCTCGATTGCAAATTTCTACTTTACAACTCGATCTTAAAACCAACCTGGTGCTACGGTATTCACTCATATGGAACTGCCTCAGCGTCAAATATCGAAAAACTTCAAAGCCGCCAAAATAAACTTCTTCGAATAATCAAAGATGCTCCCTGGTATGTTAAAAACTCCAATGTCTCAACGTGCCATTGCACTATGGGTCAAATGGAAATTTTTCTGTGCGAAATTAATAACTACTACAAAAACATGGTATTCAAACCAAAACCTGTAAGAATTCCATAAGTAAGTGTAACCCTTTTTAAAAAAATGGAATTAAACCCATTAACGACTAATAACACTGTGCAAGAAATTGACACTTTTTTTTCGTGACAAGCTGAACACCTAGCGTTTTAACATACATAATTTGGGTACGCTGAATCCAGTGGTGCCCGCGGTTTTTTAAGATTGGCTCTGGTTTTCGAAATATACCGTTATTTCGAAAATGGAGGAGGTTGCACAACATATATTCGCGTAACTCAAAAACGCTTTAGCTTATTCAAAAAACTTAAAAAAACGAAACTTCGCAATAAAATTTCCTTTAAGAAAAGTAAAACTTCTTTCTAATGCCCTTAGTCGTTTTAGAAACATAATTTTTTTTTGGAAAAAATAAATAATTTTTTTAACAAAATTTCGAAATTTCATAAAAAATTGGAAAATGCCAAAAAAAAAACCAAAATTCCAAACAAAACAAGCCGTTATAGATTAAAATCTGTTTGCAACTTTTGATTTTATTCACAAAAGTCGACAAATTTTAATTAATTTAAGAATTTCATAAAACGCAATATTTGTATGGGAGCACCCCTAAGGGATGGTGATAAAGGGAAAGTATAATTTGAGAAAATGTTAAGAACAAAAAACTAATGAAGGTCAGTCATGCGTTTAATCCCCCTAAGGGCGACACCTGGGCATTTATGGGACTTTTTCTTCAATATATTTCTAGTCTGCATTGAACATTTTGTATGGAAGCCCCCTTAAGGAATGGAGATATCTATTTTAACAAATAGATATTGGGAATTATTTCTTTTTCATAAGCAGCTTTATTATATTCAACATTTTTTATTTTTTTGAATTTATTCTATAAGTTAAATTTCAGTTATGTATTTTATAAAGTTTCTTGTAATAGCTCTATTAAAATAGTTGAGTTAAATACATTCAATTTATAAAGTATCACTATCCAGTGTGACACAAAGAATGCTGACGAAGGCCGTAGCGGGCCAGAAAATGCATTACATTCTGCTGGTGTCTAATAATTGTAAAATTTTCTGTGCTATCCAACGGAAAGCTAATGTAAAATGTAACAAGATAATACAATATAATAGTCTGGTAGTGCATAAAGTTATTTCTAAAAATTTAAGGAATAGAACTATTACAAAAAGCTTTATAAAATACATAACTGAAATTTAACTCATAGAATAAATTCGAAAAAATAAAAAATGTTGAATATAATAAAGCTGCTTATGAAAAAGAAATAATTCCCAATATCTATTTGTTAAAATAGTTGAGTTAAATACATTCAATTTATAAAGTATCACTATCCAGTGTGACACAAAGAATGCTGACGAAGGCCGTAGCGGACCAGAAAATGCATTACATTCTGCTGGTGTCTAATAATTGTAAAATTTTCTGTGCTATCCAACGGAAAGCTAATGTAAAATGTAACAAGATAATACAATATAATAGTCTGGTAGTGCATAAAGTTATTTCTAAAAATTTAAGGAATAGAACTATTACAAAAAGCTTTATAAAATACATAACTGAAATTTAACTCATAGAATAAATTCGAAAAAATAA
Organism: Pollenia amentaria; assembly: GCA_943735925.1. Lineage (NCBI taxonomy): Eukaryota > Metazoa > Arthropoda > Insecta > Diptera > Polleniidae > Pollenia > Pollenia amentaria. The sequence goes on from OX031010.1 coordinate 94,118,593, forward strand.
AAAATGTTGAATATAATAAAGCTGCTTATGAAAAAGAAATAATTCCCAATATCTATTTGTTAAAATAGTTGAGTTAAATACATTCAATTTATAAAGTATCACTATCCAGTGTGACACAAAGAATGCTGACGAAGGCCGTAGCGGACCAGAAAATGCATTACATTCTGCTGGTGTCTAATAATTGTAAATTTTTCTGTGCTATCCAACGGAAAGCTAATGTAAAATGTAACAAGAAAATACGGTATAATAGTCTGGTAGTGTATAAATTCATTTCTAAAAAATTTAAGGAATTGAGCTATTACAAAAAGCTTTATAAAATACATAATTGAAATTTAACTCATAGAATAAATTCGAAAAAATAAAAATGTTGAATATAATAAAGCTGCTTATGAAAAAGAAATAGTTCCCAATATCTAATTTATTTTGTAAATTTAAATCAAAAAGGGGTTCATCACTTTCCTCAATATCATCAATTTCTTCGTCTTGGTTGCTTAGCTGAAATTCTTCTAAGGATTCGCTGCAACATAATAACTCAACAACTTCAGGTGGAAGTGAATAACGTTTACGCTTTTGTAAGCGTCTGGTTAAAAATGTTGTGGAAGCTAATGGATCTGAAGTATCTACAGCCCTATAAAATACATCTAACAGGTTATTGGTGCTGCTGTTTTTGTGGGCGTGATGCAACCTAACGCCTTTGTATATTTTGTGACGCGATTCAGAAGCATCTTCTCTAAGAAAACGTATTGTAGTGCGCTGTTTTCTATTATTTATTTTGAGCGTATGAGCACTTTATGGACCGTGGCAGTCATTGGCAACCAGGGATATAGCTCCTGAAAACGGTTTGCTGTTTCAAAGCAATATATTGCCAATTTATTTGAACTGATTTTGAACCGGCAGGATAAGCAAATCAAAATGATTTTGAATCGAAATATTATATCTTTGACAAAATCAGTTATTTCAGAAAAAATGTCATTCTCAGTAAAAGCTCGTCGAGCAGTGTTTCCGTCATTTGTGGAACCAAAATACGCAGTAAAATATTTAAAAAGGCTTGAACTACACCCAAATCCACAAGCTCGAAATATTTTAAATGATGGCGACCACACTCGCCTAAGGAGAAGAGACACTGCAGCACCTACCCAATCTGAAGAGCGATAAACAGCTAAATTTGTGAATAGAAACCGTGATAAGAAAAATTTTTGTCGGGCACTGGCACGACATGAATTAAAGTGTTAGGATAAGATTTGATTATTTATTTTTAGTTCATATTTAATATATGAAGATTCAATAAAGAAACTCTGGAAAAAAAATAATTTAACCCATCTGTCTTATTTTTAGGCCACAAAATCGATTGTATGTTGAGTTATTTCGGATATTGTGGAATAGGCGGATAATGTGGAACCCCCCTTAATTTCCTAAACTAAATGTTATTTAGAAACGCTCCCTGTATGTTAACATAGCTTACAGAAAAATATTAACATACCCAATAAAAAATTTTTCTATTTAGCGAAGCACTAATGGTACATTTTAAAAAGTAAGCAAACATTTATGCGCTACGCAATAAGACATACAGAGATGCAGTGAGGTAAGTGAACGAATTCTTAATATATTAAAAATAAATAAATTTGAAGAGCCGGTTTGTAAGGCAGCATATAAAAGAAAAAAAAATTCAGTGTACAAAGATGTTCGTTACATTCGCTAATTTTTGTATGCGCTGAAATAAGCGCCTTCTGTGAAAAATGTATTGCTTCAAAGTGGTTACTCGCCATATAAAATTCATGTCTTCCATAAGCGAAATGGTAAGCGAAACTTTCTCCCTTACAAACCGGCTTCATTGGAAGCTCCATTTTTTATTGGGTAACGGCTTTGGCTATGCAAATGGGTCACACTGTTAGTGTTCTGTCCGTCTGTAAGAGAAAACAGGTGTTGTCGCCTTTTTTAGTGAGCATATTCAAACCGTTATTTTGCTCCAAATATTGATAATTTAATTGTGGTTTTTTAAAAAGCTTAGAAATTGTTAACTATATAATACTTTTAATTGGTAGTATAGCAATTTAATAAGTTTTGTAATATTTATAAGATTTTTTTTAAAAAAATTTCAAAACGGCTAATATGGAATAACTGAAGGCGGGTATTGTGGAACCCTTTTCCACCAAAAGCCATGAGGGACGAGAAATGATTTTGAATGGATTTTTATTTTTAAACAACAAGTTATGCCAAAAAAGAAGTCTTATATTTGTAATAAATTAAAACAAAAAAATTATATGCTCAATTCAGCGCGTTTTTTATAAAACGGGCTATAACGAAAAAAGCGAGCTGTGAATAATTAAAATTGGCATCACTGATATATGTATTAAAAATTGTTCCCAAATCGAATGAAAACTTTCATATACAACGTTTCTGCCTACGTTTAACTAGCAGACCCGGCGAACTTCGTACCACCTTACAATCGATGCATGTCGTACTGCTTTTAACTATACATTATTTTGGATATTGGAGTTAATTTTTTAATCCAAATTATCTTCTTAGAGGGTGACTCGCCCACTTATCGAGGCCAGTCTACTTTTTTTTTAACATTTCATATCCAAAACCGCGATGTCACCTAAAACGCTTTTCCACTACGCTTAGCATCATTGAATGGCTTTTGAAATGTTATTTACTGTTTCAGAATAATTTCGTTTGTATCGTTTTGTAAGTGACTTACAACGTTCTTCCAATGACTGACTCTTTGGCACGAGATGATCTTTTTTTGTACTCATTCAAATTCAATTTAAGAGTATTTGTTATTTTAGCTATTGATTATTTCTAAATAAAATTAAAAATAAAATTTTTAGTTGGTGTTTGTGGGTAAAACAACTATAATGTAAAAATAAGCGTACACAGAAAAAATTCTCCAAAATTGTTCAACAATTGAAGCATTCATCAAAAATAAAATAAGTTTTAAATAGAAATTTAATTAAGTAAATTAAACGTATAATCAAGTGAATTAAATATTTAATTGATAATATTCATTTGTTTACTGGTGCAAATTTAATTAAATTTTTAATAAATAACACAAATTTTTTAATTGAAATCAATTCTTATTTTTTTCTATGTACTCTACATTGCAAATACAATAAAATAGTATTTGCAAGAACTTTCGCAAAGCTGCCGGAAAGCTATAATTTTTGTATGTAAAATGATGGAACGATTCTAACGATTTTCCGCAAGATTCGTCCATGCCGATTTAATAAAATGCTCCAAATTTCATACGATTATCTCCAAAAAGGCGACCTGACCTGTACAATACGTGCAATTTTTGTGAGTCTGTTGTTCAGATGGAGAAAAAAATGCTTCAAAACAACAGTTGCATTGTATGGTCACAAACTCAGTTTAAAAAGGGAATTAAAGAAAGTTTTTTCAGCAAAAATTTTATAATATGGACGCGGACTTACGAGAACAAACGCATAATGTCCTTGCCACATATGGTGGCATAGGACATAAAGCATACTTTATAATAACTTGTTTTGCACTAACTGGTAACTGTTTAATTGTTAAATTGGTTATTTAATGAATATTCTATATATATAAGAACTACGACTTTAACAACTACTAAGTGAATGTGAAGTAAACTAACATATTTTACAGAGATTTTCTATTCTTAGTGATTTTGAAATCGTTCCTATTTCTGCACTTACAACACGATCATCTTTATTGCAATTTTCAACGCCACAAGCAATGCAGCGTTTGAAATTTTAAAACGCAATGTGAACTTCTGTAGAAAGCAACAACAAAATGACAAAATATTTATGACATTGTTTTTGATTGCAATATAATTCTTTGGCGTTGCGTAGCGTTTTACATGATAAGGGCCTTAAATAAATGTGCGGGCGTGAAAATAAGTGATTAAAAATTGTCAGTTCGTGAGCTTGCGTGGTCAGAAATATTTTATTCATGAGTGTACGTGTTGTGAGTCTAAAAACGCTCCTGTGCACAGCTATACTTCACATTGTTACACCCACAGATTACTTATATATGAATCTCCCATATTATTGAAAAAAATATATTTACCTCTTCACACATATAGGAACCAGGGATGTTAAAGTTGGTACAATTGTACTTTTTTGGTACATTTTGACCTTCTAAAGTACCGTGGTACTACCGTGACTAATTTGGTACAATTTAAAAATTTGTCATAGTTCCCCCTTTTTAAATTTTTAGTATAACAAACAAATTATTGAGTCCTTTTCATTGCATTTGTGTTGTACAACAAATCGTTAATGTAATGGGCGCTTATATATGAAACTTGTATTGTGGTGTATGGAGCGCTTAGTCCCCTTTTACAATGTGACACGTGAAAGGCAGACAGAAGAAGTTTGTTGATAAGGGGGCGACAATGTATGTGTGACACACTTTACTTTTTTACTCTCTCGCCTACAAAACTCGTCTGTCTGCCTTTCACTTGCCACATTGTAAAAGGGGACTTATGAAACCCACAGACGAGGCAACATTAGTGAAAACCTGAAATTTATTGCGGAACAGAAGTGGCTTTATACATTTCTACAAATAATATTAAAATTGATATTGTTACAGAAATTAAAGAAAATGCAAAACAATTTTATAAACAATTTTGCGAAGTCTTGAGAACCAAAGTCAACTTTAATAACAAAGTTTTAATGTGGTTCCATAACTTTACTCCTGAAAATGTTATTTCAGGTAAAACAAGTAGTATTGTAGCTCTTCTAGTAACAATGTTCCCGAATGAAATTGCAAATTTTGATTCAATCATTAATCAATTTTGAGCTTTAGCGGATGTCGAGCAACTGCAGTCGTTTAAAACTGAAAGCATTTGTAGTATGAGCTGAATGGGCATATGCTTCCTGACATTTCTAGAGTCGTTGCTGGAAATTTATCCATTCCACATTCGTCTGCAAATGTGGACGGAGGTTTTTCTTTTCAAAATGTATCAAAAACTAAGGAAAGAAACAGACTACATGTGTCAACATTATCAAGTCTCATACAAACAAAGGATTGGTTAAGATCGACAAATTCATGCTTCTATGATGTAAAATTCCAAAAAGTTTTTATCTAAACAAATAGTGCCTGATTTTGATGTAATATATTTATAAGACTTGTATGTACCTTATTTTATTTATACATATAATGTATGTTAATGTTAAGTTTTTTTGTGTTCTATTGAATTTTTATGTAGTTTTTTTTATTGTTTTAATAAATTTATAAAAAAAATGGTACCGTGAAGGTCCAAAAAGTACATTTTTTTTGTAGGTTGGTACAAAATTTAATACCCCATTTAACATCCCTGATAGGAACTATGTGAATTCAACACACTTGTAAAAGTTCACCTCAATTGGTTGGTCTTATATTGAAAACGGATACAACACTGTAAAATAGTTTAACTTTGTGTCAAAATAATACAAGACTGTAGTTAAATATGTAAGCAAACATTCTTTTTCGTTTGTAATTTTAAATTGTATGTTTTGAAATGTAATAATCTAAAAACTTTTTAAATCTAATAGTTATAAGTGAAAATTATAGAATTTATGAAATATTCCCCAGAGCCACCAGAGCGGTATATCATTTTGACACATGGTAAGTTATCAGCTGTTGCTTATGTCCAAGCCAAGGACACCTTGTATATATTCGATTTAACAAATATTTTTTAAACTCTAAACAATCTAAAAAATTTTTTTTCATAAAATGTCTACATAATGTTTTTCTTTATAATTGTTTAAAATAAATTTTAATTTTTAAATTGCATTTCAAGCGATACCTATGTAAGTCTTAATCTGTACTGTCATTGGCACCGGTACCTTATCATACTTATTTAAGAACAGAAATACAAAACGAAAAAAGTCACATATCCGTTCTATAGTGTGACCGTTGGTTGTTCGCATGCGTATTGAGGAGCTCCTTTCTTAAGGCGACGCTCTCTGTAAAGCAATAGGCAATATTTCAATCTATGGCATACACTTTGCGCACCCTTAATAAATAGCGGTTGACCAAAGTCTCATCTAGTATTATGGTAACCAGTAACGGCTAATTATACTCACTCCGCCATACGTGGAAAGGATATTATGGATTTGTGTTGATGTTTGTAGCACATAAAAATATGGTTTCTCGACCTTCCTTTAAGCATGCCGATCGTCTTAGTATTACCTGCTAAATCGATCAAACGATGTCTGTCCATCCGGCTTGCTGTATAAACTTTGCACGCAAGTACGACAATTCGTAATTGTCATAAGGACCAATAGTAAGAATCGGCCCATAACATCACATAGCTCCCATACAAAATTCTTTTCGAAATAGGGTATTTGTACCTATTAACCATCTTTTTATACTGGTACTTCGATTGAATTTTACCCAAAAATATTTTATTCCAACCTTCATCATCTAACCAATTTTTTTTTAAATCTGTCTATATTTGAACAAAGCTTCCATACAAATAGCATCACCGAAAATAGCTTTTATTGCCATAACAACCATATAAATATTAGTATCAACATGAAATTTGGTTGCGATAACTTTTATGTCATGCCATATAGGTGAAGATTGACACAAACGCATTCGAAAAAACTTATACAGATGCAGATACATACCTAGAAAATGTTCGGTACAGGAACTTTTATAAATATGTATTTGAATCTTTACCTAATAACATCATTTTATTTTGGTTCGTCCGTGATTGCTCATTACTCCCACACATTGTATACTCTCGAAAGTAATACCCTTCACCGCAGTATTTTGTCTACGGTATCGTGTAGTCGGGGTCTTTCAGTATTTTTTATTATTAAAATCATTAAAGTGGTGGAATATTCCCAGCAAACAATAAAGCTTGATGTGAAATTAATTAAATATAATATTAAATTAAACCCATTGTCAAATATCTATTGCTATAAAATGATTAAATATCATTAGAAAATAGTAGCAACTCAAAAAAGAGAACCTTTTTTGAATACAACTCAAATAAAAGCGATACTATTTTTCAGTCTTCTAATTTGTGTTTGCTGGGAATGTGGGAAATATTTATTTCATACAATCATTATTACAAATATTTAATAGCACATTCTCATCAGTTAAGTTTTTTTCGATAACAGACTTACGTTTTTGACAACCGACTTTCATATCTATGTTATCTATGGTTATATCCTCGATCACTAGTGGTGAATGAGGGTATACTAAGTCATTCCGTGTGAAGTTTTTTAAATATTTATCTAAGACCCCATAAAGAAAATATATTCTGGGTCCTTGAATAATACTAAGACGATTGAGGCACGTCCGTCTGTCTATCCTTTTGTTGAAATCACGCACACTTTCGAGCGATCAAAAAAAAATATTGGTGTCAAATATCTTCTAGCTTTTCTAAGCAATTAAGGATTGAAATCTAACCAAATCGGTTCAGTATGATAAGAGTAATGATTCCAAGTGTGAAACAACCATTTTAACAAATTAATAATATTGTTAAATTATGGCGAAATGCACGAACTGGTATATGATTTTGCACAAATTCGTCCAATATAACTAGAAGTCGTACTACTAAATTTTGTGAACAGCGATCCATAATTTAGCATAGGACTCAATGAAACCAAAAATGACATCAATCCAATGCAAATTTATTTTTGGGTTTAATTTGAAAAGTCTTATTTAAATAATATAAAAGTAAGGTAGCACTTCTAAATACAACAACAAAATATCATAAAAAAGTGTATTTATTTACAAGCTGTCCAACAAGAAATGAATAAATAAGATATAGAGAGATACATAACGAGTTAGAGAGAGAGGCAAAATCACATGTACACAAGGTTTCGGTCAGTTTTTTCATTTTGCTCTTAATAAACTAATAGAAACTATAACCAATATAGCAGTCAGTTCTACTGGTCATCTAACTAGTAAAATGACCGGTAATCTTCTTGTAAGGTGATTGTTATTATTACCAGGGCTGTGGAGTCGTCCGAAAAAAGTACTAACTCCGACTCCGACTCCAAACGCTGAAATTTTTTAAGTGAGACTCCGACTCACGACTCCGACTCCTACTCTAACCGTGATGCGAAATGAATGAGACGTAAAATTATTTCTCTTTTGTGTATAAACATCTTTATTAAACGAATTATGGGAATACCCGCGTAATGTGCATAATAAAAACATGAGTGTTATGGTAGGAATTAAAGGCTGGCCAATAAAGATGTTTCTACACAAAAGAGAAATAATTTTACGTCACAATTTTTCTAATACATACTAGTATTTATACTAGTTATTTGGGTACTGCGACTCCGACTCCGGTACAAAAACCTCAACTCTGACTCTTCAACTCCGACTCCACAGCCCTGGTTATTACTTTGCCTGTAGTAGTTGTATTGCTTTGCAATCGAGGCCACCTTGTTAAGTTATATACAATGGAAACTTAAGTTGACCTGATATGTATAAGATTGGTGAATTAAGTAACATACTTATAAGTGCTTAGTAAACAACAGAATTTTGTATTTAAAACGATTTTAAATATAAATATGATATAATATCAAACCTAAGAATTGGCCGTAAATAATGAAAAAATGCTTGTAAAGTATGTTTTTGGAAAAATGTTATTCTTTTATACACTACTTTTGTTTTTAGACACATTTTTAAAACCTGCATATGAGGCATCGGATTGATGTACATTCGTAGTAAAAGCAAAAAAAAAAAAAACTTTATAAAGCACAGAACATTCATTTTGATGGCATTCAATCTTCACATTTGGCATAAACATCAAAAGGAAAGAAAGCGAAAGAATAAATTGTATAATAAAGCATACACGTGTGTTTGTGAAAGTTTGTTGTAGAAACAACAACAACACTACAACAAGAAAAACGCATTATTTTCATGTTTAAAAAGTAAAATAAGAAGCGAAAATTCCCATATTCTATTTGTTAAGTAAAATACATCAAATTTTCAAATATTACAAAAATCATATCGGGCATGCTGCTAGTGTCTTATAGTTGAGAATTCATCTATAAACATAGTCGGAATACAACCAAAGTGAAACGAATATGTGCAAAGGGTAAATTAATAATAATATTCTTTAGCTTTGACTTCCCATTGATCCCATTGATGACATAACTTTGACCCTGATGACAATGTGGCCAAGTGATGTTTAGGCTGACATCACAATGATGAAAAGTGTCATGGGGTCATAACGAAGATACTTATCTCAGTACTTATGTCAAAATACATCAGCGTTATGATGCCTTATCTATCAGTGTACACTCGGAAAGCAGATCAGTAAGCCTTAAACTGTAACAAATAATGCTAATGTAATAATATTATGTCTATCACAGTCTTTTAAAACTATAAATCACTCTGCTGCATTTCGTGCAGATCGCTTCATAATATACCATATCCCAATCTCGGAAAACACCTTAGTACGTCTAAAATCGGAACGAATAATGCTTTTGTAATAAAATTTGGTATGTTATAGTTTTATAGGATAAAAAATCATACTTTTAAATTTCGTGTATATCAGTCTTATATTTACCATACGCCCTATATGAAGCGAAATCTGCGAAATCATTATAATACACTTAAAATTATAGCAAATATATTTATTGTGGGACAATTTGTCCAATTCAGCCTTAAATGGTCAGAAATGTTACATTGCCATTTCTTATTTTTTATAAAGATTTTGTGAATAACTATATATTTCTCATAGAGTCTAATCCTGAAATATTATCATTGTCGGTGGAGGGTATCAAAGATTCGGCATAGCCAAATATGGCTCTCTAACTGGTTTTTTTTTAAGTAGTTTTGTCAATTATGTTTGTGTGCTTAAACGAGGATGTTTTACCGTTAATTTTTATAATTGACATTTTCATTTGTCAATAAAATTGTGTTGACCATGTTCAACAATGACAACGGCAACTGTGAGTGTTTACAGTATCAAGTAGCAACATGTACAAGCATTTAGTTCTCAGAATGTCGCACAGTGGGATATTGGTATCATTTTTCGACCACTCAATTTCAAAAATTTAATGATGCAGTTTTGTAAAGAAATGTTTAAAAATAAAATGTTCATATATGGTTTTTAAGAAAGTTGTATTTAATTCTTGAAAATTAAAATAAAGTACATGCAACGGTGCTAAGCAAGAAATGAGCTGTTATGAAAGTAGTATAAGTCCATTTCTTAGGTATCGAGATATTTAAGGGTTTGCGTTTGAGTTAATTTAAAAAATATTCAAATGATTCATATTGGGTTTGCAATATTATGAATGTGCTTCATGCGGCTAGATGCTTTTTCTTCCGCACCTCTAGATGCTATAATTTCTTCCTATGAATACATATAAATTCTGTTGTCATGAAAAGTTAATCAAAAAATATGAATCAATAATATATACTATAATTTTTTTGCTTTCAATTTGTTTGGGTTTTATAATTTATTTATTTCGTTGACGTTTCGCTTACATTTGACACTAAAGCTGGGATCACACGATTGCCGCAATTCACCAATTTTCACACTTTTTAATACCACAATCGTGTGACTGCACAATCAAATGTCTCATGTACCAATCGATGGCAATATTGTGCTTACTTTTACCAATAAAATGCAACCCTGGTGCGGCAATCGTGTGACTACTTGATATGCAACAGCGAGTCAATAAAATTGACAAAAATGTACCAATATTTATTGGCTTCTTGTGCGGCAATTAAACAACACAATACGCGCCAATATTTGCCTTTTTTAATAAATTTAGTTTTGTGTGTTTCTCTTAGTAGGAATAAATTAAAAATAAAAATTAAATTTATCAAAAATGAAAATTGGGAATTTAGCAAGTCATTAATAAATAAGCTAATAATAAATTTTGTATTCCCGAAAATAACTTTAGGATTAGCTTTTGCTTTAATTCTCGCAATTATCTGGAACAGGAGGTAATATCCGGTTACTTATAGGCAAGGTATTTATTGAATATGGAATAAAACAAAAATTTAATACCAATCAGGGCAAAAAATTGCATAGAAATAATTAAAACCAAAACCATATGATTTTTAGGATTAGCAAATAATCATTTTGTAATTTTGTAACTAACAAAAAGAAGAAGATTTTGATGAAACTTGGTATACGTCTCTTTATTATTTTATGAAGATTTCTGCTTAGAAAGAAAAAATTGTATGCTAAAAAATCAATTCGTATTTTATGGGCGTTGAGCGGTGGACTTGGCCGATTTTAATTAAGTCAATATAATTATTGGTGCCAACTAGGGATGTCAATCGCGACTGGTTTAATAAAATGTTAAGTTAAATAAAATGTTTATATTGATATATATATTATTGGAGATTGTGATTTTTTTTTAATTAATGATTAACTTGATTTAAAATATTATAAAAAATATCCAGCAATGTATTAATTGATTCAACTAAAAAAAAATTAACATAAAATCAATATTTTATCCAATTACCTCAGTTGATTCAAACTAAATAAAAAAATAATTAATATAGTACATAATTTAATAGGGCAAACTAGTAATTGATTTATTTGTGAGATTCTATTAAAATTTTTATTAAATTAATTAAGATGAATAATCGAAATTTGAATTCGAAATTAATTAACAAAAGCAAAATAATGTTTAAATTTTGCATTTGTTGCACCAGTGGAATCAATAAGAAAATAAAACCACACGGAACTTTTGGTTTGGTTTTTCTTTTGAGCATTTAAAAAGACATTTCTTTTTTCATTAATTTTCTTCTTAAATTATTTTCAGCACTTCTCACATAAAAATGTCTTTATAATGGTTAGTTTCGCTTAAAAACAATAACAAGGTTTAACGTGTAACGTGAGGAGAATGTCATGATAAATTTCTCCTTATAAAAAAAGGTAAAAAAAAAAAATTAAGTTACCGATTTCGGGATTGACTAAATCCTAAAAATCCAGGGACTAAAAACATGCAAGTCCCGGGATTCGCTGAATCCCAAAAATGCCGGGATTTTTCTGGGTCGCGATTGGCATCCCTAGTGCCGACCAGGGCTGTGGAGTCGGAGTCTCTGTGTTTTTGCCGGAGTCGGAGTACCTACAAAAACGCGCGACTCCAAATCCGACACCAAAATGTCTCGGTATTACGCGTGCATAAAAAGTTAAAAAATGTTTAATTATGAATAAGTAGATTTTAATTTAACATATGGGCTAATCCTGCGTTGCGGACGTTACGTTCGTACGCATATATTTGAATACTGTTGGCGCTCTGAGCGTTATATTCCTAAGTAACCTACAGTGGTACGTTGGCCTTTGAGAGTACTTTCAAATGGCAGTTACAAATATATTCTGAGTTTTATCAGTTACGATATAATTTTACTTAAATTGCCGTTGCGGACGTTACATAATACAGAAGTCGTTGTGGAGATCAATGCAAATTTTCATAAATTTTAGCGAATTTTACAGTATAAACAAAAAAAACTCCAAATACATTAAAGAAAGAGGAATGTTTAAGCATATCAAACCCACTTTCGAGGCAAAAAAATAATTGTTAGTTTATTCACAATTTTGTCTTATATTTGTTGACGTTACGTTGCGGACGTTGCATTTTTGACCACTGTCCTACTCATATAAATAAAAAAATATTTTTGTGTTTATTTTCAAAAAATATAAATTTTATTTTTCTTTTTAAACTTGTAGTTTATGTTTAGGAGATACTGCAGTGCGTGCCATTTCGATAAAATTTTCATTAAGTGAAGAAAAGTGATGATGAGATTTTACGCCTGTAATATTTTTTATATTTCGCCATTTCTCACCTAGACATTGAGTTGTGGTTTTTATATCGTTTTCTGTAACGTATATTAGTTTAACACCATCGATATTACTTTTGGCCAGTCTGTAAAAATCGTGTGCATCCTTCAAAATAAGATTTTGAGCTCTTACTAACTGCCAAACTTTACGTTTCACGATAGCGCCTACTCCGTCTACTGCACCTTTGCCATGAGAAGTAGCGAAGAAATTCCACTCAAAATGGTTAACACCAAATTCATTCTTAAATTGTGGAATGCTACATAAAATAAATTTGTTTTTAAACTGACTACCGCATCCATCGGAAAAAACACGGATTTTAGATACTGAATGATGCTTTTGAATATTTTTAATAAGTATTGATAAAAAGCAATAAACATCGTATTTATTGTGTGTTAGCTGATCACTTATAATAGCAAATGATTTAGTGCAGCCATGTAGCCACGCTACACAAGTGAAAATAGTTACTTGAGCATAGCTGAAATGAGCAGACTGAATTTCATTTTGAGAAATAAGTCTGTAATTTTCGGCAAAGTCAATTTGCAGAATCAGATCATTTGGCTCCAATGCTTTCCGTTTTTCCTCAAAGTATTTTTGTTGAGATCGTTTAACAAAAGTATGTAGTTTAAACAACGGCAGTTGGGATTCCAATTCAAAAATTAAATCTGCCACTGGCGCTTCGGTAAAACTTAATACCATACGATTGTCTATAATTCTCCATTGTTTCCATTTAGTAACCTCATCAAGGCCACTATTATAAAGTAAAGGGACAAGCTCATCTTGAATGTCTTTTGTACAGTTATTGCAATCATTTGACATGCAAAATTCATTTTCAACGTTACAGCAAACTTTTTCTAAAAAGTCACCAAAGTTCAAAGGGAATACAGGAATATGTTTGTTCAAACTTTCCAATAAAAACCCAAAATTCGCATGGTATTGACAAACACACATGTTGTGAGGCAACTTATCAGACAATTCCACTATTGTTGGTCGATTCTCATGGAATTTCGTTCGAGAAATTTTTTGATCACTAAACTCAGCTTGAAACAGCTGAAAAGCCTGATTTACCGTCATTATCATAAATCTCTTAGCTACTGGTAATTTATGGGACCCAGCTAGTAGTGTCGACTTTCTTCCAGCAGCTTGCACGGAAATGTCATCTCGATAAAAAAAGTCGTGAATCAGTTTTGTTTTCTCATCTAATTGCTCATTAGGTTCAGCTTCTTTTCTATTACAAAGGTATTTTTCATAAAGTACACTGAGGACTTTACATTTCTTTTCCATATCAGCTGGCAAAACGCGCTCAACTTTTCTTACAGCTTTGCTTAGAGTCTGCCTGCATGTATAGGGACTGACTAGCGTTGTTGTTTTTTTCTTTCTATTTTGCCTTTCTCTGTAATTCGCCATTCGCTTTTTGTTCTTAGCTTTAATTTCTTTTGCAAGCGATGCATTGCCTTTCATGATATCTTTAATTTTTTGCCGATAAGCTCGCTTTCTTTCAGCATCTTTTAATCTTTGCTTCAGCAAGCTATTTATATTGTTTCTTAAATTGATTCGAAATTTTTTTGATCTTTCTGTACTTGTACTCATTTTTACCCGACTTACTAATCGCAATTTTAATCTTTCACGCAGTTCAAATGATCATAAACTGAAATTGACACGTGTACGTCTGTCCACGTAGGTTAGCAATAACTCTTTTAAGGCCGTGTCAGATACAACTTTGTCGCTTTGCGTGACGTTTCTACATTCGGCAGAAAAACGCAAAGCAAAAGGTGTATGCCACAATGAAAACTTTGACAACACTCACGCATTGTTTGTTTACTTATAAAAACGGTTGGTAATTTGTACATTTAATTATTTGTTACAAAAATAAAAGTTAAAAATTTAATTGGACGGTTTTTTGGAATTGAATTTGGCAAAAAAAATTAAAAAAAAAAGAAAATTATACTAGCCAATTGTCAAAGCGCGCAAAAAGATGAGAGTTGGCTAACTTTTTGCTTCGCTCCGCTTTGAAAGTACTTTATGTGACATGTTTCGTATAAGTACGTATATTTTATCTTTGATGTCAAAGCGAATCGGTAACGCAAGGCGAAGCAAAAGTTTTATCTGACATGGCCTTTAAAGATCTGAAGAGAATTTGACCGTTTGACGGTCAACATAAGTGCCAGCAGATGTTAAAGAAAGATGTAAAATAAGCGAAGCTCCCTTTGCCAAATTTCATTGAAATAATGATAAGAGAAATAGAAAAGATTACAATTTTGTAACTGTGTTCTCAAATTATTTTTTTTTAATTTTCTTTTACCCTTCAATTCTTATGCGTTTATAATTATTGATGTATGTGGTTTCAATTATAGATTTGTGAAAACAAAACAACTTTTAGCAGAACTTAATTTTAGGGCAGATCGATACCGTTGCGGACGTTACAAAATTTTATATTAAAAAATTAAACATACTTTTGTATATTTTAGAATTTTTTTTCTTACTTTAAAGAACAGTTTTAGTTTTGTTTGGAATGTTAATGTGGTGTCAAAAAAATTTTTAGTTTCTTCGTTATATATAAAAACCCTTATTTTCCGTTGCGGACGTTACAAAGCGTGGACGTAACTTTACTCAGTTTTATTTAGTATGTTTCAATAGAGCATTTAAAGCGCTTCTTTCATAAAGTTGCAGAAAATTAATAAAAAAAAAACTTTTTCGAAGATGGAGCAGCCGTGTTTTGGATAAAGCTTGTTTAACAGCAGCCAAAAAACATGCATATTTTGGCCAAATATTAAAGATGTACAGGTTGCTGAACCTTAAGTCCTGATTTTCGTAATATGGACTACCAGAAAAATATTTTATGATGATATTTGTAAGAGTACAAATATAGTCTATTACTCTAAATAATCAAGAATAATTTTTGATCAACTTTAAAAATTTTTTGTTGGTTGACATTTTTTCGGATATGCCCATATGAGGTATTGTTCATTTAAGTACTTAAATTAAATAATATAAAAGTCTGTAAAAATTTGAATTATTTTGGTATTTTATTTATTAGTGCGGGCCTAAATTGAAATGGTTAAAAAAGATGGTTTGTGGCTATTTTTAAAGTGAAATTTTTTGACCGCCGCATACAGGGACAAATTGAAAATTTAGTGCGACAAAATTATTTACTCCATATGGATTCAATAAATTTTAATAAAACTAGGTACCTACATCAAGGTTTTTAGGGTCGCTGATTATGAGTCTGATGTCAATTTTAAATGGCGGGTCGATTTCGCCTAAAACTTATTGAACTGCAAAACTTATTGCACTGAATGAAAAATTGAGCTATTGTGGTTCTGTTAGTTACGATTTAGTTACGGAATTCCCCTTTTTATAATTTTTCGTTGCAGTTTATGAATACATCAGTGGTGCACACATGTATTTTGTGAAGAGACTGCACAGAATGAAAAATTTACAGAATTAAAAATAAATGTCATTTACATGTGGGATTTTCAGAATTAGATGTACTACCTAAGAAAAACATGCTCTATTTATTGAAAGGGGAAACGGGGGCCCCTCACTTGACTTTTTTTTACTTATTAGTAGTTATTCTTTTTAACTTTTTTATAGCTCTTGCTAAAGTAAATTTTTCAATATATTTCATAATGAACATAGTTAATTAATTGTTATTTTAATAATAATTGCAAATTAAATTAGATACTGATGCTTAAAAATATATTTGAAAAATTTAAACTGTAAGTTATCAAAAAATCGTCGAGTGAAGCAACAATAAACGTTATAGATGCTTCTGACAGGTGTAAGTGCGTGTAACAGATAATAATACTTTACACGCTCGTACAGACTAATGTGATGCGTTAAAAAAATAAATACTTATAGGTCGATTGCGTACTGATATATACCTATAACATATTAAGTGCAATAGTATGAGTTTTGATTTAGTGCTAAAATAGGCCGATCTTTAAATTTAAAAATGCTGCTTTGGTCGCCAAGGCATTGTCACCATCTCCATAAAAAGAATCACCAGTATGATTTGAGAGCATCAATGAAGACATATATTATTGACGCTATCATATTTCTAAAATAAATAAGTGGCTAAGTTTTTATTTTAGACTTACCAGTTGAAGATTGCCTAATGTATTTAAATTTTTTGCTTTTTTAAATATCCGATATTATAGTATTTTGTTTATTATAAAAGGTATTATTAAAATATAAATAAAATATTAAAATAAAAAAAAATAATATATTGCATCAAATACCTATAGCATTTACATTAAACATCAAAGTTGTAGTTGGACTTTAAAAATTTCAGCTGTTGGAGTCGGAGTTGTAACCATTTTTGACGTCTCCACCGCTCTTGTGCCAGCATTCAATGACGTATAATTAATTTTCTCTTTGCACTAATATGTATGAATCCATCCCACTGTACGACGTATTAAATATTGAGGGTGTTCGATTCAATTGTTTTTTATCTGCAGCTAATTGTAGTTAAGACGATGGTGGTACAAATAAAGTTGTTGTCAGGGAGTTCATTCAACAAAATACCAAAAATTTCGTTGTTGATTTCTCATAGAAATAATAAACACAAACAAATGCTTTAAATGTTTGCAAATTGCTACTAAGTTTCAGCAATAAGAGTGAAGTGAAAACATAAAAATGTTAGTTCTTAATTGATTTTAACCTTTTGTAATCGAAAAAAACTCGACGGATTGCGAAATATATTACAAGTTTTTATTTTTTACTTACGTAACTTTAGACGTTCATTTGACCTTTGACACGCATCGATATGGTAGAGATAAATATTAGTTTTGTAATATTTGATACAAAAAAAGACATCAAATGTTACTAAATAGTGTTAAGTGTTTGAAAAATTATTGCTTAACCAAAAAAAATTTGTTTTCCATATATATATATATTTAAGGAATTTTATTAAAGAGAAACTTATTGCCAAATTTTCGAAGTCTATTATTTATGAAATAAAAAAATTTCGCTTTTTCCCTACTACCACTTTTTATTCCTTAATTTTCCGTACACTCGTTTTTAAAATTTTTCCAACAACAAAATATTATTTTAAATTTCAACATTCTTAGGGCACATTCTTTTTTAATAAAGTTCTGATCAAGTTAAAAAAAATTAAGCGAGTCCTATATTTTCAATTGCTATAAATTATTAAAAATATTCTTTTATATTTATAATAAATAATGTAAAGTTAATTTTCGCAATTTTTGCCTTTTGATTTAGTATGGTAAGTGAAGAAACTTAAAGTGGCATTGGTTCATAGAACTGAAAATACATGGATGCGTCTATGACATAGTTTTGAGGGCAAAATGAGACAAACATCAGTCTCAAAACTTTTATGTGGTAGGAGATTGTTGAGTAGCTGTCAGTTTATTAGTTGTTATTTTTTTTGTGTTTGAATACGCGGCTGGTGAGAAAGGTTGGGACCCGCCGGGAAAAATGCAATAAGAGCTTGTTGTAAACATCGCCGGTCCAAACGGTTTGTAACAAAATATTATAGTGGTATTACCTTTTGTAGAGGTATTAGCTCAACCCAGAGCGCTTCGCTACCCTCATTAAAATAAAAAAAGTAATTTTGCATTGCTTACGAAGCTATTTGGTAAACACTTTAACTGTTAGCATTCACCAGTTACACAAAAATCTATAGGGTATTTGTATTTCAGTTGCCACGCCTATGTCTACTATAAGGCTCACTTTTTTACAGGTATTGTTCATTTTGACCAAGCAATTTGTACAAAACTTGTAAATTGTAGCTTTTTCCGTTCTCTAGATATACAGAAATCCAGTTTGTTAAGTGTCCACTTCCCCAATCCTGCAAATTTTTTACAGATGCTGACTGTTTTACACTTACCTTTCTTCAGATATACGGAATTATATTTTGTGCCACGCCAACTTATCTAACTTTAGAAACGTTAGCTGTTATTATTCTCTAGATCTATAGAAATCTCTTTTGCCTTTGTATGTGTGGTGCGATGCCCATTTATCCACTCCTACCTTCGTTTTGACAGATGTAATGTATTGATAACCCAGTTATGTGTACCGAATTTGGAAACAATTTTTCTTACTCTTCTTTAGATATAAATAAATCTGTGTTATGCCACGCCCACTTCTCCAATCCCGCCCAGTTTTTGGTTTGTATAATGCAAACCAAGTTGCTTGTACCTAATTTGCTTGTAAAATAAACATATATCTATAATGTCTTTGTATGAGAGGTGCCACGCCCACTTCTACAATTTAATTCATAAGGGAAGAGCAACGCCCACTTTTGCTAGCGCGCCCATTTCTTTCCTATATGTTCATATGGGTGTCAAAGTTTCCTATGTCAAAATTTGATGCCTTTAGTTGTCAAAGTTGCTCTTGCAAATTGTAGTACTCTTACTATTATAGTTTCCCAGATATACGAATTTTAGTATTTAGATATACGAATTTTAGTATTTAATTCATATCGGAGGTGTTACGCCCACTATGACTAATGCATCCATATCTTATCCAAATAATCATAAAAATGTCAAAGTTGCTCTTGCTAAATTTAAGTACTCTAACTAGAGATGAGCGATATTTCTGTACCTGTGATTTAATCACTGATACTGAAAAATCACGAAGCACAGTTGTGACCAAATTTGTCAAGTAACTGGTACTTTCTAAGTCGTTCTTTTTGTATTTTGTTACATATACAAATTTATGATATTTCACTGTTTGTGTGGAGAATAGCGTTTTTTTAATGAAATGGCGAATAATATTGCTGTTCCTTTCATTCTCGCTTCTATCTTATTAGTATTTTTTTAAGCCAAAGTTTATTTGTTCAAGTATGTATGTATAAGTAAACAGATTTGAAAGCTCTTACAAGTTGTTGTTGTATCTTTGCAAAGCGCTTACAAAAGCTCTTGCGAAAGCTCGCGCATTGTACATATAGCTTGGCCGCAATTGCTATAAAAGAACAGAAAACTGATAAACCGTGATCACAATAACAGTTTAAAGGAGCAGTGATTTTTAAATCACGTTCACTAATCACGATGATATTTAAAAATCACGGGATCGCTCATCTCTAACTCTAAATATTATCGTTTTCCAGATATATGAATTTTAGTATTTAATTCACATGGGAGGTGCCATACTTATTCTGCAATTTTGCACCTCACCCACTTCCACTTTCAAAGCAAAATATAGCCTATGTTTCTTTGCAGACATACAGGAAGACGCTGTGAAAATTTCAAGAACATCGGTCCACACATCGATTACCCGTGTATTGACTTCAAACAGACATACAAATATACATTCATCTTTATATGTGTATATAGATTACCAAAATTACGAATTTCTAACGCTACACATAAAAAAGTATTTATTTTTTAATTATAAAGTTTAAAATTTGAAATTCTTACAAAAAATTATTTTAGAATAAATCCCTAAAAAAGAAAGCAATTTTTTATTTTAGGGATTTACACTTGGCATAAGTGATTGGACGAAGTGTTTGAGATTAAATTGGTTTTAATGTTTTAATCAAGTCTGTGATTCCAAAATGATCTTTTTTAACAAGTGTGACGAATTTCGTGCGATTTTTAATACATTTCTGAATTATAGTCTTAACATAAGCAATTTTATATAAACACAAACAGAATATAGACATGAAAAAAAGGAAAATGTATTAGAAATCCATTTTTGAAGATACTGAAAACGACATTATCGATTTGAAATCGTTTTACATCACATACCTCAATAAAATTAAAAAGGATTCAGAATTATTAAGTCTTATTTAAGTTGTACCACACCCAAGAAAATAAGTCATAAGTACGAATGAAGATCTTGAAGTAAAAAATCCGTTTAATATGCAATATAAAGTATAATATTCAAAGTACAAAAATACGAGTTGAAAAGGTGCAAATTAAAAGGAAAACAAAGCTTAAAAATACGATAATGTGGAGGCAATACGAGAACATGCAGTAAAACATCTTGCAAAAATACTTTATAATTCAGGCCTTTTAGACTTGTTAGGCTAACATTCAACAATCACATAAGTCTTAAGCCTCTAGTACACGGCATGTAAAAATCCACATGCGCATGTGGTTCTGACGTAATTTTGACGTCATCACACAACACGCAATGCTTATTGTGGCTTTGCATTGACGTCAAAATTACGTCAGAACCACATGCGCATGTGGCTTTTTACATGCCGTGTACTAGAGGCTTTACGTATTCCATAATAAATACTTTATAAGATAGAAATCTAATTAGTCGCGCTATCATACATAGTATATGTATATAGCGGGTACTACTTCACTTGGATTTTAAGTCGTTAAAAGGTCAACTTCCTATAGGTTTAGTATGGGCGGAAGTAATAAAAGCCATTAAAAGGTCATCGTTGTTTTTTTTAGCCATTAAAATTTTTTTTAGCCATTAAAAATTTTCCAAAGCCATTTAAAAGCCATTAAAATTATCCAAAAGCCATAAAAATGTCATAAAATTTTTAAAAAAGCCATAAAAATGTCATAAAATTTTAAAAAAGGTAAAATTAGGGGGGAAATTCCTGAACACGTGTTAAAGTAGGTCAAATGAACACGTGTTAAAAAAGGTCAAATTTTTAAAAAAAAAAAAAATTTTCAAAAACAAAGTAATAAAAAAAAGTCGTTAAATTTTATAGGAAAGCAATGCACAAGTGGTGGGTGCATTGTTGAAGCCTTTCTTTTGTTGTGATCGATAGACAGACAGCCAGACAGACATAGAGATATGTAGATAGATAGACATACAGACCTTGTAGATGCACTTGAGAAAAGATGTGATTTATTTTTGTGTGTGTTTTGTGGAAGACAGACACTTGATTTTGAAAAAAAATTTTTGTGGACAATTTTTTCAAAGCGCTGATATTAAAATTAATAATTTATGGGGTGTGAGATGATAAGGGTATTGTATTGGAGTGTGTCTTGAATATGGATAGATTTACAGACAGACCTTGAGGAAGAAATTGGAAAAATATTTTTTTTTTTATTTTTGTGTGTGTTTTGTGGAAGACAGACATACTGTGTACTTGTCGATGCACTTGTTGAAGCCTTTCTTTTGTTGTGATCGATAGACGGACTTACTGTGTAGATGCACTTGAGAAAAGATATGATTTAGTTTTGTGGATATGTATGCATGTAGATTAATAGGTAGACAGACAGACATACTGTGTACTTGTCGATGCACTTGATTTTGAAAAAAATTTTTGTGGACAATTTTTTCAAAGCGCTGATATTAAAATTAATAATTTATGGGGTGTGAGATGATAAGGGTATTGTATTGGAGTGTGTCTTGAATATAGATAGATAGATACACAGACAGACCTTGAGGAAGAAATTGGAAAAATTTTTTTTTTTATTTTTGTGTGTGTTTTGTGGATTGTTGGGAGAAAATACACATTTCTGATAAAAGTCCTTTTTTGTTGTGTGTGTGTTTATGGGTAACCAGATGGAGGGTTGTTGTTATTTTGTTTGTTTGGGTGATCGACGAAAATATTATTGGATGGATAGACAGACAGACAGACAGACATACAGACAGACTGGCTTCGTAACAGCAAATGGTTTTTCAATTTTATTTGGGGTTGAAGAATAAATTCAAAGTATCTATAAATTATGATTTTATTTAGTTATTAAAAAAAAAAAAAATTGTATAGATGCAATTGGTGTTTCTATTTTTATTTTGGAGTGGATAGGGAAATATGAAACCATTCTTGAAAATTTTTTAAAAAAAATTTCAAAACAAAGTGTTGGGTGCATTGTTGAAGCCTTTCTTTTGTTGTGATCGATAGACAGACAGCCAGACAGACATAGAGATATGTAGATAGATAGACATACAGACCTTGTAGAAGCAATTGGAAAATATTGTTGATAATTCTATCTTTTTATTTTCTTGAATTATGTGAAGAAAAAATTTTTGTTGAGGAAACACACAAAGCTGATAAGCGCATTTTTTTATTTTTTTTTTATGTGTGATTATGGAGAGCCAGATGCAGGGATGTTGTGGTTGTTGTTGTTTTGCTTGTTGTAATGATCGAGTGTATTCGAAACAACTTGTAGAAGTAATTGCAAAATATTTTTGATAATGCTTTTTTTTTTTTTTTTCTTGAATTATGTGAAGAAAAAATTTTGTAGAACCAATTGGAAAATATTTTTGATAAGGCTTTTTTTTTTTTGAATTAGGTGATGAAAAATAACTAATTAAATTATGAATTTATTAAGTTATTAAAAATAGACAGACAGACAGACAGACAGACAGCTATAGAGATAGATAGATAGACATACAGACCTTGTAGAAGCAATTGAAAAATATTGTTTATAAGACTTCCTTTTTTTTTTATTTATATTTATTAAATAAAAAATAATTAAAAATCTAAAAAAGTTTTACGATATATTGTTAATATGTTTATTCTTAGTGATGGATAATAAGTACATAAGTTTACCCCCTAAACTATAAAAAGTTTTCCCCCTGTAACCATCTCATTCTTGGTTAAGTATATAAATACTGTGAAATTTGTTTTTGCTATAAGTTCACCTACACCCAACCGGTTACGGCTGGTACGTTCCCACTCACTAACCAACCGAACGTCTTTTCTCTTATCGACATTTTCCATGGTTAAAAAATATTGGTTGAAAAAAAAAAATATATGGAGCCTATTACAGATTTAATTTTGAAATGTAATTTTTAAATAAAATATAAGCAAAACTATAAAGATAACATGCTTTATATATATTTTATATCAGTTTTGTTAGAGACAATGCCGCAGCAAGATAGTTTTGTAATCGTTGATCTGCAAGGATTTTGTATTG
Source organism: Pollenia amentaria (assembly GCA_943735925.1). Lineage (NCBI taxonomy): Eukaryota > Metazoa > Arthropoda > Insecta > Diptera > Polleniidae > Pollenia > Pollenia amentaria. The sequence continues at coordinate 94,142,128 of OX031010.1, forward strand.
CAAATAAATTATATGCAAAAGAAGTCTGCATTTCAGTCTCTGATTTCGAAAGCCAAACTTTTCTCATTGAATCACCATTAAAATATTCAGAATTAACTAATAAGGATAGGATAACAAATAAATGGTTATATAATCACTTGCATGGATTATATTGGGATACTGGAGAGTCTACACTGAAAGAGTTAATAGAATACTTAATATCAGTTATGAAAAAAAGAAAAGAAGAAGAAGAATATCCTGTTGTATATGTTAAAGGAATTGAAAAAGTTAGATGGTTAAAAGAACTACTTAGAGGAGAAATAGAAATATATATATTTAATTTAGATTATTGGAATTGTCCGAATATAAAAACTTTATATAAAAATAATTCTAATATAAATAATTGTAAAAATCATAATAATATCAATCAAATATGTGCTGAAAAGAATGTAATTTTACTTAGAAATTTTCTAAATTTATATCTAAATAAAGAAAACCTTATTAATCAATAAAACATTTGAAGTTAATAATTTTATTTTTTTAGTTAATCCTTAGTCTTTATACAGAGTACATTACTTTTACTATTTTAAATATTTTTCTTCATACTTATCACCTATTTTGCTACAGTTCTTTCGTGTAATTCGTATGATTTGGTTTAGTTAGTGTGATTTGTTTTGCTTTGTTGCTGTTTGATGTAAATTCCGTACTCTTTACACTTCATATTTGCTCGTTTATATCACACTAATTACAATTAATTTGCAATTGTATGTTTTTTTTTTTTTTGTTATATGTATTTTGCACAACATAGCATTTGATTTGTTAGCAAAGAGTGAGCAACAATCAGTATTTAAAAAACAAACGAATGTCTTGAAACGGCTTTAAATGCATTTGTACAGAGGTTTAATACATACATATTATTATGAAAAATGTTTATTCACAATACTTTAACATTTCTCGATGTCAAACACTTTATGAACAACATTTGTTAGCATTTAAGTTTATTAATCTTTATAAACGTATTTTTAATTTTAAATCTGAAAAAACTGAAAAAAAAAGAAATATCTAATTATATTTTCAAAAATAAAACACAATTTTTTTTTATCTTTTTATTTTTATTTATTATAAATCATCATCATCATCATCATCACTTCCCATTTCACTATTGGAAGTGAGATCAATTTGCATGGAACATAGTATATTAGGCGGGGGGGGAACTTTATCTATTGCATAACACTCCCCCACCTTTTGATCATATGTGCACTAGTTATTTTTGTCGGCAGTGAGGACACGATATCCTTTTCCAACTTCTTGCACAACCAAGGCATAAATAGTGGGTGCATCCTAGGAATATAAGCTCCTTTCCATATAAAATAGTGCAAACCAATTTCGCATTTATAACGTCTTTTGTATAGAACTTCCAACGGAGAATCGGGAGCTCGATTCTCTTCCTCCTGCTTTTTTATAAACTGCAGAATTTTTTTTGTATCTTCTCCTTCTTTTGCTGCAGTTTTTTCATTTTTTTGTTTTGTTTTGTTAATTTAAGAATTTGTAATGAACAAATATTTATTCTAACTACTCTATTTATATTTAAAAAAAAAAATTTTTTTTTGTTTATGTGTACAAGCAAAAGGCATTGCACTTGAAAATATGTCAACGCAAGCGATTTGACTAAAAAATACTAGATTCGAAATATTATGAGGAATAATATTCCAAAACATAATGTGTAAATGCAAGCAGACAGAAAATAAGCCAATGCACTTGAAATAAAGTAATAAGCAATATAGAAAATAGTTTAAAATAAGAAATTGAATGAAAATTGTTGTCTTGGTTGTGTAAGAGGGTGGAAAAATGCTTATTGAGATAAAAAAACTAATTGCAGTGAGTTTGTCAAACCACATCACAACTACATAAAAATAATGTGTAGAGTGTCTATTATAACACAACTATCCAACAATAACAATACTAAGAACAATATAAAATTCATAATTTAATTTTTCTGCAACATGGAACCGCTTGACACCTCTTTAAGTGTGACCACACATAAGACAATGTTTATGTGTACAAGCAAAAGGCATTGCACTTGAAAATATGTCAACGCAAGCGATTTGACTAAAAAATATTAGATTCGAAATATTATGAGGAATAATATTCCAAAACATAATGTGTAAATGCAAGCAGACAGAAAATAAGCCAATGCACTTGAAATAAAGTAATAAGCAATATAGAAAATAGTTTAAAATAAGAAATTGTATGGATAGATATATAGACAGGCATAAGTACAGACTGTTTTAGAGCAATTGGTGTTTTACATGTATTTGTTTATGATTAAGAATTCATATCAGAGCTATAATTATAATTATAATCTTATTCCATCACCAACTTTAGATCTTCGAATATCTCGTTGTATACTTTTAACGAAACAGATTCCTTAAATAGCTAAACAGCTTTTTAAAACAGCTAAACAGCTTTTAAAAACAGCTAAACAGCTTTTTAAAACAGCTAAACAGCTTTTTAAAACAGCTAAACAGCTTTTTAAAACAGCTAAACAGCTTTTTAAAACAGTTAAACAGCTTTTTAAAACAGTTAAACAGCTTTTTAAAACAGCTAAACAGCTTTTTAAAACAGCTAAACAGCTTTTTAAAACAGCTAAACAGCTAATTAAAACAATTTCTCCCACATTAGCGCAAAACTCCCATTACCCCATATACAAATACATTTAATTGTGATCACTTGTGTTTACAATTTATATATAAAAAATATGGTTTGAAATAAAAATAACATTTTAACGTTTGATTTCCTTCATAATTTTTTCTATTTTACAATTTTTTCTTATTATCTAAATTTACAATTTATCTTATCATTTAAAAAACATAAAATTAATTAAAAATCTATATTTACGTTGAGAAGATTGTCATTATCCTCTTCCATAAGTTCAGGATAGTTATTTATTCTAAAATGACCCCATGCATATGTATCAACACCATTATCTCTAATAAATCTCTTATCATCTGAATAGCTTAAAGTTAACTTATTTATATGTTGAGTATATATTTGATGAGCCTTAGATCTAAATATATACATTGAATCATAATATAATTTCTTTTCTAATAGACATTTTCTAAAGTCATTTATACTTAATTTACTAGTTACACAATGCTTAACCCCCTTAATTTTTTTAATTTCCTGACCTACCCTATCAATTTTCACTGAATACATTTTAGCCCTTAATCCAATGAATTCCTTAATAATTTTTCCATTACACTCATCCTTCATCATCCCTAAAACTTTTTTATTAAGAAGTGGGATATTGTAGACATTATCTATCGGATATGCAGATGTATCAAAATGAGTATTTATATCATTTTTAATATCTCTGTATAGATCATCTGTTTTAATATCATATATGAAGGAATCCGTATCCATATAGTTTAAACGAATATTATCAAGATATTTGGGTTTCATGTAATCATAATGAAAATTATACATTTTCCATTTTGATAGTTCTAAAACGGAAAACCCAATATAAATTGGTTTGTTATATACAGTACTTACTCTTCTCAATTCAATAGCCATCATATTGTCATTAATTTTAAGTGCGCTATGAAAATTATGTTTAGCTATTAAAGCTCTAGCTCCTAACCGTTTACGTCTGTTCTCCCATTCGCACACTATTTTAATGTCCTTTCTCTTGTCAACATTTTTCCATAGTCTTTCCATAGACAGTATTATTTAAAAGTTTAAAAAAATTTTGTTCAAAAGAGTTTTTAGCTAAAGTCCGATGATGATTATTCAAATCAATATATATCTTTAGCCAATCTGATTGATTAAATTCAAGAACTCTATGAATTTTTTTTTAGAATTAATCCATGTTGAATACATTGCTGCAATGTACGGTAGTGTATTACATAGTTAGTTTTATTATTTAAATCTGCTATTAGTTTTGTCTGTTTCATTATTTAAATTTTTTTTGTTTTTCCACACAAAATGGTAAATCATTATGAAAGTCGTGTAACGCGGATGGATATTCCAAATCTACTTCTAGTATATAACCTAATGGAGAATCGTCTTTTATATTAGTGACATCAAAATTATCAATATTTTACATCCATTTAAAATTTTTATAGGGAAGATATTGCGACATTGCATAGCCGTATAAATTATTAACATCTAAATACATTAGATAATTTTGATTCCTTGTTAGAGTTATAATCATTTATATATTTATTGTTAGCAATAGAATGTCGTTTACTGCATTGTACAATACCTACCCTTAAGGTTTTCTTTATTTAGATATAAATTTAGAAAATTTCTAAGTAAAATTACATTCTTTTCAGCACATATTTGATTGATATTATTATTATGATTTTTTACAAATATTTATATTAGAATTATTTTTATATTAAGTTTTTATATTCGGACAATTCCAATAATCTAAATTAATTATGCATATATTACTTGAAATTATTAATTTAGCCTTTTCGGTAAAAACAGTTGATTATACAAGATTCTCATCATTTTTATTACGTATTAGAATCAATTCATGTTTTGCATTCAAAAATATTATTGTTATAGTCTTCAGCGAATCCCAACAACAATTTAAGTGGTACATAAAAATTAAAATAGCCACTTACGAGATCAATATCATTAATTTTATTCCGTCGAGCATTTTACATTCCATTTCTATCTATCTATTGGTTATAATAAAACCAATTTTTAATAGTACTTGATGTTCCTAAAAGTCTCGTTTGATCAATTTCAACACCATTTACTTCGTAACGGATTTCATCAAATGTATGTGCTGCAGAAGATACTAATTTTGTATTGCTATCATCTTTATCCTTCTACATATATAAAACTTTTCCGACGGTAAATCATACAAGTCTGGATTTTGTATTATAATACGAATTTTATCGTTATTATTGTAAGATTGTAAATGTGGGGTATACGTATGGTAGGCCTTTTAATTTTATTTGCATCGGACAAAGGTTTATCCAGAACATCTATTATTGAACTCATGGTTTCTTCAATTTTAAATTTAATGATTTTAGAAATTCTTTATTTGATTGCGTTAAGTTGATATTTTTTTTTTAATGAATTCTATGAATTTAATTTATTTTTCAATATTTTGTTAGCAGAAGAAGAAGAACGTAAAACTTCAATATTTTGTTAGCAGAAGAAGAAGAAGAAGAACGTAAAACTTTGTTTTTAGGTTATATAATTCTTGTAAATAGTCATTATTTTATTGGTTTTTAATGAATTCTATGAATTTAATTTTTTTTTCAATATTTTGTTAGCAGGAGAAGAAGAAGAAGAACGTAAAACTTTGTTTTTAGATATATTATTCTTGTAAATTGGCAAATAAATGAGATTCTCATTTATTTGACTGGCAAATAAATGAGATTCCTCGGAATCTCATCTATTTGCCAATTTACAAGAATAATATATCTAAAAACAAAGTTTTACGTTCTTCTTCTTCTTCTCCTGCTAACAAAATATTGAAAAAAAAATTAAATTCATAGAATTCATTAAAAACCAATAAAATAATGACTATTTACAAGAATTATATAACCTAAAAACAAAGTTTTACGTTCTTCTTCTTCTTCTTCTGCTAACAAAATATTGAAGTTTTACGTTCTTCTTCTTCTGCTAACAAAATATTGAAAAATAAATTAAATTCATAGAATTCATTAAAAAAAAATATCAACTTAACGCAATCAAATAAAGAATTTCTAAAATCATTAAATTTAAAATTGAAGAAACCATGAGTTCAATAATAGATGTTCTGGATAAACCTTTGTCCGATGCAAATAAAATTAAAAGGCCTACCATACGTATACCCCACATTTACAATCTTACAATAATAACGATAAAATTCGTATTATAATACAAAATCCAGACTTGTATGATTTACCGTCGGAAAAGTTTTATATATGTAGAAGGATAAAGATGATAGCAATACAAAATTAGTATCTTCTGCAGCACATACATTTGATGAAATCCGTTACGAAGTAAATGGTGTTGAAATTGATCAAACGAGACTTTTAGGAACATCAAGTACTATTAAAAATTGGTTTTATTATAACCAATAGATAGATAGAAATGGAATGTAAAATGCTCGACGGAATAAAATTAATGATATTGATCTCGTAAGTGGCTATTTTAATTTTTATGTACCACTTAAATTGTTGTTGGGATTCGCTGAAGACTATAACAATAATATTTTTGAATGCAAAACATGAATTGATTCTAATACGTAATAAAAATGATGAGAATCTTGTATAATCAACTGTTTTTACCGAAAAGGCTAAATTAATAATTTCAAGTAATATATGCATAATTAATTTAGATTATTGGAATTGTCCGAATATAAAAACTTAATATAAAAATAATTCTAATATAAATATTTGTAAAAAATCATAATAATAATATCAATCAAATATGTGCTGAAAAGAATGTAATTTTACTTAGAAATTTTCTAAATTTATATCTAAATAAAGAAAACCTTAAGGGTAGGTATTGTACAATGCAGTAAACGACATTCTATTGCTAACAATAAATATATAAATGATTATAACTCTAACAAGGAATCAAAATTATCTAATGTATTTAGATGTTAATAATTTATACGGCTATGCAATGTCGCAATATCTTCCCTATAAAAATTTTAAATGGATGTAAAATATTGATAATTTTGATGTCACTAATATAAAAGACGATTCTCCATTAGGTTATATACTAGAAGTAGATTTGGAATATCCATCCGCGTTACACGACTTTCATAATGATTTACCATTTTGTGTGGAAAAACAAAAAAAATTTAAATAATGAAACAGACAAAACTAATAGCAGATTTAAATAATAAAACTAACTATGTAATACACTACCGTACATTGCAGCAATGTATTCAACATGGATTAATTCTAAAAAAAATTCATAGAGTTCTTGAATTTAATCAATCAGATTGGCTAAAGATATATATTGATTTGAATAATCATCATCGGACTTTAGCTAAAAACTCTTTTGAACAAAATTTTTTTAAACTTTTAAATAATACTGTCTATGGAAAGACTATGGAAAAATGTTGACAAGAGAAAGGACATTAAAATAGTGTGCGAATGGGAGAACAGACGTAAACGGTTAGGAGCTAGAGCTTTAATAGCTAAACATAATTTTCATAGCGCACTTAAAATTAATGACAATATGATGGCTATTGAATTGAGAAGAGTAAGTACTGTATATAACAAACCAATTTATATTGGGTTTTCCGTTTTAGAACTATCAAAATGGAAAATGTATAATTTTCATTATGATTACATGAAACCCAAATATCTTGATAATATTCGTTTAAACTATATGGATACGGATTCCTTCATATATGATATTAAAACAGATGATCTATACAGAGATATTAAAAATGATATAAATACTCATTTTGATACATCTGCATATCCGATAGATAATGTCTACAATATCCCACTTCTTAATAAAAAAGTTTTAGGGATGATGAAGGATGAGTGTAATGGAAAAATTATTAAGGAATTCATTGGATTAAGGGCTAAAATGTATTCAGTGAAAATTGATAGGGTAGGTCAGGAAATTAAAAAAATTAAGGGGGTTAAGCATTGTGTAACTAGTAAATTAAGTATAAATGACTTTAGAAAATGTCTATTAGAAAAGAAATTATATTATGATTCAATGTATATATTTAGATCTAAGGCTCATCAAATATATACTCAACATATAAATAAGTTAACTTTAAGCTATTCAGATGATAAGAGATTTATTAGAGATAATGGTGTTGATACATATGCATGGGGTCATTTTAGAATAAATAACTATCCTGAACTTATGGAAGAGGATAATGACAATCTTCTCAACGTAAATATAGATTTTTAATTAATTTTATGTTTTTTAAATGATAAGATAAATTGTAAATTTAGATAATAAGAAAAAATTGTAAAATAGAAAAAATTATGAAGGAAATCAAACGTTAAAATGTTATTTTTATTTCAAACCATATTTTTTATATATAAATTGTAAACACAAGTGATCACAATTAAATGTATTTGTATATGGGGTAATGGGAGTTTTGCGCTAATGTGGGAGAAATTGTTTTAATTAGCTGTTTAGCTGTTTTAAAAAGCTGTTTAGCTGTTTTAAAAAGCTGTTTAGCTGTTTTAAAAAGCTGTTTAACTGTTTTAAAAAGCTGTTTAACTGTTTTAAAAAGCTGTTTAGCTGTTTTAAAAAGCTGTTTAGCTGTTTTAAAAAGCTGTTTAGCTGTTTTAAAAAGCTGTTTAGCTGTTTTTAAAAGCTGTTTAGCTGTTTTAAAAAGCTGTTTAGCTATTTAAGGAATCTGTTTCGTTAAAAGTATACAACGAGATATTCGAAGATCTAAAGTTGGTGATGGAATAAGATTATAATTATAATTATAGCTCTGATATGAATTCTTAATCATAAACAAATACATGTAAAACACCAATTGCTCTAAAACAGTCTGTACTTATGCCTGTCTATATATCTATCCATACAATTTCTTATTTTAAACTATTTTCTATATTGCTTATTACTTTATTTCAAGTGCATTGGCTTATTTTCTGTCTGCTTGCATTTACACATTATGTTTTGGAATATTATTCCTCATAATATTTCGAATCTAATATTTTTTAGTCAAATCGCTTGCGTTGACATATTTTCAAGTGCAATGCCTTTTGCTTGTACACATAAACATTGTCTTATGTGTGGTCACACTTAAAGAGGTGTCAAGCGGTTCCATGTTGCAGAAAAATTAAATTATGAATTTTATATTGTTCTTAGTATTGTTATTGTTGGATAGTTGTGTTATAATAGACACTCTACACATTATTTTTATGTAGTTGTGATGTGGTTTGACAAACTCACTACAATTAGTTTTTTTATCTCAATAAGCATTTTTCCACCCTCTTACACAACCAAGACAACAATTTTCATTCAATTTCTTATTTTAAACTATTTTCTATATTGCTTATTACTTTATTTCAAGTGCATTGGCTTATTTTCTGTCTGCTTGCATTTACACATTATGTTTTGGAATATTATTCCTCATAATATTTCGAATCTAGTATTTTTTAGTCAAATCGCTTGCGTTGACATATTTTCAAGTGCAATGCCTTTTGCTTGTACACATAAACAAAAAAAAATTTTTTTTTTTAAATATAAATAGAGTAGTTAGAATAAATATTTGTTCATTACAAATTCTTAAATTAACAAAACAAAACAAAAAAATGAAAAAACTGCAGCAAAAGAAGGAGAAGATACAAAAAAAATTCTGCAGTTTATAAAAAAGCAGGAGGAAGAGAATCGAGCTCCCGATTCTCCGTTGGAAGTTCTATACAAAAGACGTTATAAATGCGAAATTGGTTTGCACTATTTTATATGGAAAGGAGCTTATATTCCTAGGATGCACCCACTATTTATGCCTTGGTTGTGCAAGAAGTTGGAAAAGGATATCGTGTCCTCACTGCCGACAAAAATAACTAGTGCACATATGATCAAAAGGTGGGGGAGTGTTATGCAATAGATAAAGTTCCCCCCCCGCCTAATATACTATGTTCCATGCAAATTGATCTCACTTCCAATAGTGAAATGGGAAGTGATGATGATGATGATGATGATTTATAATAAATAAAAATAAAAAGATAAAAAAAAATTGTGTTTTATTTTTGAAAATATAATTAGATATTTCTTTTTTTTTCAGTTTTTTCAGATTTAAAATTAAAAATACGTTTATAAAGATTAATAAACTTAAATGCTAACAAATGTTGTTCATAAAGTGTTTGACATCGAGAAATGTTAAAGTATTGTGAATAAACATTTTTCATAATAATATGTATGTATTAAACCTCTGTACAAATGCATTTAAAGCCGTTTCAAGACATTCGTTTGTTTTTTAAATACTGATTGTTGCTCACTCTTTGCTAACAAATCAAATGCTATGTTGTGCAAAATACATATAACAAAAAAAAAAAAAACATACAATTGCAAATTAATTGTAATTAGTGTGATATAAACGAGCAAATATGAAGTGTAAAGAGTACGGAATTTACATCAAACAGCAACAAAGCAAAACAAATCACACTAACTAAACCAAATCATACGAATTACACGAAAGAACTGTAGCAAAATAGGTGATAAGTATGAAGAAAAATATTTAAAATAGTAAAAGTAATGTACTCTGTATAAAGACTAAGGATTAACTAAAAAAATAAAATTATTAACTTCAAATGTTTTATTGATTAATAAGGTTTTCTTTATTTAGATATAAATTTAGAAAATTTCTAAGTAAAATTACATTCTTTTCAGCACATATTTGATTGATATTATTATGATTTTTACAATTATTTATATTAGAATTATTTTTATATAAAGTTTTTATATTCGGACAATTCCAATAATCTAAATTAAATATATATATTTCTATTTCTCCTCTAAGTAGTTCTTTTAACCATCTAACTTTTTCAATTCCTTTAACATATACAACAGGATATTCTTCTTCTTCTTTTCTTTTTTTCATAACTGATATTAAGTATTCTATTAACTCTTTCAGTGTAGACTCTCCAGTATCCCAATATAATCCATGCAAGTGATTATATAACCATTTATTTGTTATCCTATCCTTATTAGTTAATTCTGAATATTTTAATGGTGATTCAATGAGAAAAGTTTGGCTTTCGAAATCAGAGACTGAAATGCAGACTTCTTTTGCATATAATTTATTTGCAATACAAAATCCTTGCAGATCAACGATTACAAAACTATCTTGCTGCGGCATTGTCTCTAACAAAACTGATATAAAATATATATAAAGCATGTTATCTTTATAGTTTTGCTTATATTTTATTTAAAAATTACATTTCAAAATTAAATCTGTAATAGGCTCCATATATTTTTTTTTTTCAACCAATATTTTTTAACCCTGGAAAATGTCGATAAGAGAAAAGACGTTCGGTTGGTTAGTGAGTGGGAACGTACCAGCCGTAACCGGTTGGGTGTAGGTGAACTTATAGCAAAAACAAATTTCACAGTATTTATATACTTAACCAAGAATGAGATGGTTACAGGGGGAAAACTTTTTATAGTTTAGGGGGTAAACTTATGTACTTATTATCCATCACTAAGAATAAACATATTAACAATATATCGTAAAACTTTTTTAGATTTTTAATTATTTTTTATTTAATAAATATAAATAAAAAAAAAAGGAAGTCTTATAAACAATATTTTTCAATTGCTTCTACAAGGTCTGTATGTCTATCTATCTATCTCTATAGCTGTCTGTCTGTCTGTCTGTCTGTCTATTTTTAATAACTTAATAAATTCATAATTTAATTAGTTATTTTTCATCACCTAATTCAAAAAAAAAAAGCCTTATCAAAAATATTTTCCAATTGGTTCTACAAAATTTTTTCTTCACATAATTCAAGAAAAAAAAAAAAAAAGCATTATCAAAAATATTTTCCAATTACTTCCACAAGTTGTTTCGAATACACTCGATCATTACAACAAGCAAAACAACAACAACCACAACATCCCTGCATCTGGCTCTCCATAATCACACATAAAAAAAAAATAAAAAATGCGCTTATCAGCTTTGTGTGTTTCCTCAACAAAAATTTTTTCTTCACATAATTCAAGAAAATAAAAAGATAGAATTATCAACAATATTTTCCAATTGCTTCTACAAGGTCTGTATGTCTATCTATCTACATATCTCTATGTCTGTCTGGCTGTCTGTCTATCGATCACAACAAAAGAAAGGCTTCAACAATGCACCCAACACTTTGTTTTGAAATTTTTTTTAAAAAATTTTCAAGAATGGTTTCATATTTCCCTATCCACTCCAAAATAAAAATAGAAACACCAATTGCATCTATACAATTTTTTTTTTTTTTTAATAACTAAATAAAATCATAATTTATAGATACTTTGAATTTATTCTTCAACCCCAAATAAAATTGAAAAACCATTTGCTGTTACGAAGCCAGTCTGTCTGTATGTCTGTCTGTCTGTCTGTCTATCCATCCAATAATATTTTCGTCGATCACCCAAACAAACAAAATAACAACAACCCTCCATCTGGTTACCCATAAACACACACACAACAAAAAAGGACTTTTATCAGAAATGTGTATTTTCTCCCAACAATCCACAAAACACACACAAAAATAAAAAAAAAAAATTTTTCCAATTTCTTCCTCAAGGTCTGTCTGTGTATCTATCTATCTATATTCAAGACACACTCCAATACAATACCCTTATCATCTCACACCCCATAAATTATTAATTTTAATATCAGCGCTTTGAAAAAATTGTCCACAAAAATTTTTTTCAAAATCAAGTGCATCGACAAGTACACAGTATGTCTGTCTGTCTACCTATTAATCTACATGCATACATATCCACAAAACTAAATCATATCTTTTCTCAAGTGCATCTACACAGTAAGTCCGTCTATCGATCACAACAAAAGAAAGGCTTCAACAAGTGCATCGACAAGTACACAGTATGTCTGTCTTCCACAAAACACACACAAAAATAAAAAAAAAAATATTTTTCCAATTTCTTCCTCAAGGTCTGTCTGTAAATCTATCCATATTCAAGACACACTCCAATACAATACCCTTATCATCTCACACCCCATAAATTATTAATTTTAATATCAGCGCTTTGAAAAAATTGTCCACAAAAATTTTTTTTCAAAATCAAGTGTCTGTCTTCCACAAAACACACACAAAAATAAATCACATCTTTTCTCAAGTGCATCTACAAGGTCTGTATGTCTATCTATCTACATATCTCTATGTCTGTCTGGCTGTCTGTCTATCGATCACAACAAAAGAAAGGCTTCAACAATGCACCCACCACTTGTGCATTGCTTTCCTATAAAATTTAACGACTTTTTTTTATTACTTTGTTTTTGAAAATTTTTTTTTTTTTTAAAAATTTGACCTTTTTTAACACGTGTTCATTTGACCTACTTTAACACGTGTTCAGGAATTTCCCCCCTAATTTTACCTTTTTTAAAATTTTATGACATTTTTATGGCTTTTTTAAAAATTTTATGACATTTTTATGGCTTTTGGATAATTTTAATGGCTTTTTAATGGCTTTGGAAAATTTTTAATGGCTAAAAAAAATTTTAATGGCTAAAAAAAACAACGATGACCTTTTAATGGCTTTTATTACTTCCGCCCATACTAAACCTATAGGAAGTTGACCTTTTAACGACTTAAAATCCAAGTGAAGTAGTACCCGCTATATACATATACTATACATGAACATGCTTTTGTTAGAATGCAGACCTGATCAAATAAAAAGTATTATGAAGCCTCCCGTGACGTCAACGCTTTGCACTTCGATCCGATTTTGACAGCGCGTGTAATAGTGAAGTTTTTCGGTATTATTAATAAATAATGTCAATTTATCTAATTTTTTTGGGCAACATAGCGGTTTTATATCCATTTTTTATTTCTCTTATGTGGGGTTCATTAAACAAGAGAGTTAACGTTGACGCTCTTGTTTACGTATGGCATATTAGCGTAAAAGCTAAGAGGAAGAAATAATAATAGTGTGAAGTAGCTTTTAGTAATTTGACTTGTTAAAGTAGTTGTAAAATACAATATCGTATTTTTGTCGATATTACTGTAACTTTGTTAGAAAAATATATCGGATCTTTTGAAATTTTCAAAGTTCTTTTGTAAACGTAAAATATGCATCACTTCTTAAACAGCAGGTAAGCATTTTTAAATGTTGCCAAATCTCATGTAACCCTTAAGATACACTTTTTAAGAAAAGAAAACGCCATAAGTGTAGATATTTTGAATTGTTTTGAAAGTTAGAATAACTGTCTTCCCTATATTTTTCACAACACTTTTGGGTATTCATTCGGTTAACCGATTAATATCAGTCGATTAACCAACGCAACAACATGTTGTTAACCATTTTTGTAGTACATATTATTGCATATTTTTTTGTATTTTTGATTAATTGTTTTGTCTCATATACAAAAGGTACGTGTTCAGAATATATTTTTTCATACAAACAAAGAAGGTGTTCAGTGATCTTCATTTGAAATACAAAAATGTTTGCTGTCAACAGCCATTTGTTTTAGGTACTTTTTATATGTATGCGTTTAGTTATTTGTTTCTTCTTATATCTTCTCATATCAATCTTTTAACAGCATTAACCGAAATAATGCGAAGTGTGAAACATTTAAAAAAATTTAAACAGGAAAAATTAAAACAGGACAATCCAGGAAGAGGACTGAGAAATATGATTTGCTGTTGCTTTTGGTTTCTCGAACATCTACGATAAATGAAAGAATGTTTTTAAAGTCAAGTTTTATCAAAACTAAAGAAAATAAACGCTGAAATCCTAAACATTTAACCCAAATTATTTGTATTATTTTATAAGATGTTCTTGAACTATTGAAATAACTAATAAAATGATCTTACAGTTTATTGTTTTATTAATACATAATATGTATTAATTAAAAATATGTATTACATATTTATTTATTATTCTTTTGTTTGCTTGTTTTAGTTCAAGAATTGTTGTTTGTTATGTTTATGATTTTTTTACTAATAAGCTCCAAATAACAAATAATTTATGCATTTTTATACATTGTTTGGTATGTAAACTAAGCCCACATGTATTTGACTAAAAATATTTTTTTTTAATAAAAAATTAAATAAAAAAGAATGTAAATAAGGATGAAAAACTTTTACCGGTTGTGTTATTTATGTTATTCCGTTCTGATTTAATACATATTAAGTTTAAAGTTTTTTTTCATTTGTTTAAAATTCCACGTGAAATAAGTGCAGCTTATATTATTTCGCAGTTGTAAATAAATGTAACCAGAAACATTTCGTAACTTTTCCACAAATTGAACAGAGTACAACTCTATCAACATAATTTCTTAGAAATTCCGCACAAGTTTTTTACATATGAGTTTTGACAGCATTTCACGTGAAATGTTGAACAAAGTACCAGGCTTAATGTTGGAAAATGGAAATTATGTAGCATCACGCAAACTTCAGCTTTCATCACATTTCTAAAGCAGCAAACCTAAACAACGATATTAACTGAAAAACAACAACAAACATAAACGAAATTAAAGCAAAATAAAGAGAAAAAACAATATAATAAATAAAATAATCATAAGAACAAATATAAAAACACTGCACAGATGTTTTGTCAAGTGCATGGTGTTGCACACCACATAAATCGTATTTACTTCTCCTCGAGACACTCACTTATTGTCCGTAATACTCGCAAGTTCGAATGGTTACCAAGTTAGAATTAGGGTTTCTATTGGGAATAAATCTCGGGAAATTTTGGACCAAAAATTATTTTACAAAAAGATACAAGATAATAGTCTGGTAGTGTATAAAGTCATTTCAAAAAAAAAAAAAAATTTAAGGAATAGAACTATTACAAAAAGCTTTATAAAATACATAACTGAAATTTAACTCATAGAATAAATTCAAAAAATAAAAAAATGTGGAATATAACAAAGTTGCTTATGAAAAGAAATAATTCCCAATATCTATTTGTTAATAATAATGATATTTATGTATGTATGTACATAAGACCGTTTAAAAAAAAAAGTTGTTGATGTACCCCCCTCAAAACAAACTTTGACATGTTTTATGAAGATTCCCAACATTTTTTGGACAAAAAAAATTACCGAATTTTTTATTCATGCAAAATACCATTTTTTACCCTTTGTGACGGGGCTTAGCTCACGGAAGATAATCGCTAGAGCCAAAAAATTTTGGGAATCTTCATAAAACATATCAAAGCCTTATTTTCAGGGGGTACACCTTTTACTTTTTTTCCCATATAAAATGAGTTAATCTAATGTAAATATATACAAGTTTATTTCAAATATATACATATGCGTATAGAAGTATAAATAAAAATTTACATTAAAAGAGTTTCTGTGTTTTGTAGAAGGTGGTATTTAATATGATTTTTAAATGTTGAAATTGCAATGTATGTATGTACATTTCGTAAACTTACTGGCAATTGATTATATTCAATAGGCCCAAGGTGAATCGAGGCGGCATGTTATGAACTTGTCTAGTATATCGTTGCATACGATCAAAATTTTGAGCAAATTGCACAGACCGCTATTCATTTTCTTTCAGTGTCTTAATAAAATAAAATATGACCTTTTTTTGTACAATGCTCGTATAGGCAGTTTATTTGTTGCATACCTTTGAAACAAGTCCGAGTAGAATACCTTAAATGTAGATTAAATACAAGTCTTAAAGCTTTTATTATGGAAAAGACTTTATATTAACCCTGCAGCCATATATAGCAGGAAGGTTAGTAAAATGAGAATGTACTTGAGACTGATAAATATGTAATTTTGTTTCCCTGATCAGTTTATTCCTTAATTTATATAATATACCAATCCCTAGTGAAATATTTGCCTTTAACGAAAGTACAACTCATAATAAAATTTAACTGAGCACAACGGCCAAGTATTTCACCATATTTGATTCATATATAGCAATTCCATCTACATATACTGCCATTTCATAAACATAGTTTATTGCAGTGCGAGAATTCTGTAATTATAGCGGCATCATCTGTGTTTCTAACACCAGTGGGTGCTTAAAAGGATAAACAGGCATATGTCATCTGCATACATAAATAACCTGCCGTTGATACCAATATTTTTCAAATCATTATTAATCATTTTAAATAGTAAAGGGCCAAGAACACTTCTGTATGTGCCTCTACAGGTTACTGGTAGCATTGTGCTCTTCGACTCCCCAACTTTAACGAACTGTTTCCTGTTTGATAAATAACTGGAAAAAATATCAGGAGTTTTGCCCTATAATACAAAAATTTTTAATAAAAATTTCATGGGAAACCAAATCTTTCATGCTTTCGACTAATCAAAAAAAAAAAAAAAAAAACACCTAAAATGATAATGCACGCGCGCTCTGTAGACTTTTGTCAAAAAAAGTTCAACGAGTGTTTTTCATGGAACAAGTTGAACAAAAAACTTTTAGACTCATGACCGGCAGAAAGTTGTTTAACTTTGAACTTTTAAACGCGTTGTGTAATTTTGACAAGTAATCAGCTGACAACAAAAAAGAATAATTTAACTAATTTGTGAATAATGGAGGAAAAACTTATTGAAACATGCAATATCGTATAAAAAAAAAGTGCTGAAGTTTGGAATTCTATAAAAAAAGTGTTAAAGAAATAAAAAAAAAACAGCTTAAATAAAAGGCTTTTAAACGCGTGTTGTGTAAGTAGCCATTTTTCAAGTGCTTAAGTTTTTAAATGCACAATACTCGTCGACGAATTAACGCGTGTTATGTACTAAAACCTTTACAGAAACTTAAGGAGCGGAGCTCTGTACTCAGTTAAATAAATTGTTAAGTGTAGTTTTCAACATGAGGATAAGGAATGGAAAACGTATTATATAAAAAAACAATTGTAAAGAATTTTTGGCGAACGCATAAGATTTGTCTTTTTGTGCGACTAAATCAATACTAAATGTTTAACAGTATTAAATATTTGTAATGCAATAAGGGATATTGGAAGACGAGGCAAAAAACTGGCTATTAATGTTTTTCTTTTTTTTTTACCTATGCTAGTCCCACGAAGCTCTACGCTTGTCTGCAGGAAAGAAACCGGAGTCTCTGGTGGAAATCGAACCTGCAACCCCGGCGCTAATAGACTAGCTCACTACCAACTAATTTATCGAGGCTGCCAAATTGATGACTTTTATATCATTCTAACTAAAAACTTTCTGAGTACTCCAGGGAATTTTTTTCTTTGGCTAATCCCGCAATGCTCTAAGCTTGTCTGAAGGAGAAAATATTATTTGGCGGGAATCGAACCCACAACCCTCGCACTGATAGACCAAGACCGGGTAAATTTGAAACCCTACCTAATATACATGAACGTTCTAATATATGTTTTTACGCGTACATACAAACACATACGTATGAATATAATAACACATTAGGGTGTTTGATATCTATCGACAAGTTCTCCTACTAATTCCCGTAATTTCTACAAATATATAAATAGCTGTATATAGATATCTATGGTGTAAAGAATTTTAAAACCACTTTCTTACCTACGGGTTAAAGTGTAGTGTATTTTACACCATTCATTTTCGGTAGTTAATTCACGTGGGCCAATTTAACGTTGAAATTGACAAAATAGTGTTACGGGATAAGTAAAGATATATGTTAGGCACGAACCCGACCAGATATCTGTTAGTAGAAATTACGGGCATAAGTTAAGTGTTCAGACTTTTAAAAATTGTATAACACAAATAACTTAAAATAATGGCCAGAGGGCCACCATTGACACATATCATCCTAGTGTCTAACTTTTGGAGCAGTTACTTTTAGTGTTCACATTTGTTTTGTTATGTTTGAAATCAGTTGTAATTATTTTTTGCTGGGTTAACCCTGCGGTGTTAACCTAACAAACTTAAGTGCCGTTTATTTCAGTACTCCAATTGTGTTTTGTTGCGTGTTGTTTGTTTAAGTTTTTTGAAAGACAAAAATGTCTCGACGCAAAACGGAAGATATTTTGGTTTGGTCACAATGTAATCGAATATTTTTCTAAAAACTCATAAATTCACAGTTGATATATAAAAAAGTTTTAAAACAAAACAAAATTTTAAGTTTTTGTGTTTCGTTTATTATTGGAACAGAAGGACAATAGACTTATGTAAAGTAAAAAAGAACTTGACTAGGTAAAATAATGTGTTCGTACTTGTTTTGCTCAAATATCTTATTATTATTAATAATATTAATTAATATTATTGTTTAGGAGGGCATTAACATACCAACTTACAATTTTCATTAAAATCTGATGACTAAAAAATCGCTTGGGATAGTATGGGCTGATTATGCAGATGAGCGTGGAGAGGAAACGCAGGAAATATGGCAATAACGAAATTTTAAAGATAATAAAAAACAAGTGATAAAGTTATGCTGAGTCTAGAACGAATGCATAATAGCCTCTTCACTATTGTGTTGTAGGCATAAAAAGTTATTAAATTATATTGGTTATAGAAATAGTATGTGTAATATTGTAGGAAGGTAGGGTAGGTAGAAATGCTGGTGTGAAGTCAAACTCCACGCCCTCACCCTTGTTCCAGTATGGTCCATTGTGCCGACTTGAGAATTAATCGAGATTGTGAAAGTAGAAAAAGGAATGTGAAGGCGAGAAATCCCCCATCTAGCCATCATCTAGGACAGTTTTTTAGCCCAGTCTCGCCAATTCATTAGACATGTCGTTGCCGGTGGTCTCCCAGTGAATGGATATCTAGCATAACCTCACCACATACTACCCTAAGATCTCTCTTAGAGCCCTTCTACAGACATATACTAGCTTGTAATTCACAAAATTGCCCATCAAGGCCCTAAGAGCCGCTATCCACATAAATAATGACCTCCAAGCCCCCAACAATATTACCACTTATCAGGTCCACTTATCCTTAACGTTTTCATGCTGATAGAGGCACACCTCTGAGGCTTAGACAGAAGGTTCCTTCGGCTGGCCTACCTCATTGCTCACTTCCATACATAGCACACATTCATACTAGTGTATATATATCCATCACACTACTGACGGCCTACGTCCCCTTTCCTACCTATCAATTATATGCAAGCATAGTAGGCACTGAGACCGTTCTTAAGTTTCTCCTGACAATTTACCGTCCAGAAAAACTCTCAGATACTCTCAGTACCAGTAGCATAAAATTATTATCATTTTACTTCATAAGAAAAAGAACCAACTCTTTTTTTCCGGATTAAGCGCCAGTGCGTTATCAATGTGCCCGGCACGGCTTGCTTGACTTCGTTAAAAACTTGCCCGATATCAATATTACTACGTCATTCGTATATGCCACGAATTTTCGTCCTTTTCTGCCAAAATGCCTTAAAAAATACATTGACAGCCAAAAAGCATAATAAGTGAGAGAGAGCCCCCTGTGGAGTCGCCCTAGTCACCAGTTTTCTTAATCGTTCATTACCCAGTTCGCGCATTAGAGCCATCCATTCGACAAGAAATAATACCTAATTGACACTGATTGCCTCTGTATGAACTCTTAAAAATGCACCCTCAATATACTGGAATGCTGCCAAGGAGTATACCTTGTATTGAAAGCACAAAGTATGGCACTCCCAAGGGATTTACCCTTGATATAAGCATGCTGAGCGCCACGGATGGCGCTGGCGTCAATCTTCGTCCTTATATGTAGATCAATCCGCCTTTCTAACGTCTTTAACCAAATATAGAGTAACGTGCTTGCACTCTCTAGGACTGTTTCCGTTTAACATACAGCACCAAAACAGTTGAACCATTTTAAATTATTAACCGCTCATGTTACCTCATCCAGAGTGATCATGTTCTCTACTACTTCCCTTACCTCCACTCCCGCACTCAACCTAGAGAAGCGTTTACTCAATTCCATCTGTCCCCCCAACTCAAAATCTATACAGCCAGCAAAGTAAAGCTGGAGGTCCACTCCACGCTTTTTCGCCTCCACGCATTGCATGATTTTTATACCTTACATGCGTTCTACGTTTCAAGTTACATGCAACGCTTTTTTTGCGGCATTACTACAAGTTAAAATAAGATTTCATTTGTCAACATCAGCTGATTTGGTCAAATGCTGCTTGTGACGCTTGCAAAATTAGAAAGTAACCCTACTTTTTGCATTCAACGCCTCAATGCATCCTACGCTTCTGTGCATGTAACTTGTTACATATAATTACACAGATTCTACTTTTTTGACAGCTGCGAAGGCTGCGAGAAGGCGTCTAACGCGCAATGTGGTCCTCCAGCTTAAGTCTCCATAAGTTAACAAAGAGATTCCAAGCCTGATTCCGTAAACGTGTTGTCACGATTCTGAGTACTAGGGTCCTTCGATTAGATTCTTCTGAACATGGATACGTAACATACAGATTCCACTGACTTGTTAAATTTGATCCAAGATTCCCTTTTCGCTCTCTTTTATAACTTAGCCTAAAGTTACCCCCAATCCTTATCCCTACGCATATTCTTCGCCATATTAAACAATTTCCTGATAGTGGAACTTTAATCTTTCAACTCTGATGTGTACCACCTCGACTGTCTGACTGTCTGCCGAAAAGTTCACCGGAAACGATTGCTTAAAACTACTATTTACCACCATCGTGAAGGTGCCTACGAATTGTTCCACTCCAGTCTGAGTCGACTGAAAAATGTGCATCCATAAGATTACTTTTATTAGATTTCGATTAATATGAGCTTCATAGTGATTTAGAATCTGAAGTTTATTGGAGAAAGATATTTATACTAAAAATAACCTGGATTTAAAAGTGTTCCAATATTTATTACAAAGTATAATGAATATTTAGCACCCTTTACATTTGTAAACCTTATTTGAGAAACAGCCTAACCATTAAAGGAAATGTATTTACCAAATAAAGTACCTATACAAAGGAACTGCAATAAACATATTAAATCTTCCCTGGATATATGGAACGAAATGTGGAAGTAGAACTCAAGCTTCTTAAAGACGGTCAGATCTAACAGTACTGTCAGTTAAATGTGCTAAAAATTTCTTACAACCGTGCGAACGTGCAATTGTCATAAAACGCATTGTCAGTCCATTGTAAGACAACAATATTGTTAGATAGCTGGCAATCGTGTGAACACTCTGCGTTGCCATTAGGAGATCATTGTCAGACGTTGGAAACTTATTTATTATTGTCAGATGTGCAAAGTTTATGCATCTGGCAATGGCATCATTGTCAGAGAACTTTTTCTGTTGGCAACGCTGCAAAAACATACGTGTCAGGGATGGAAAATGGGGTTTCCGATTTTGTACCAACTCTAATAACGAAATGTAGTTTTGAGACTATGACAGTACCAATTTTTTATTTTCTGGCTCCTCTCTTTATATATATCTTTAGAAAAGCCTTTTTATTATATATGAAATTTTTTTTAAAGATTGCCACCTATTTTTAAAAAAAGTAGAACTACACCATAGTCTCCATCCCTGGTATGCATGAGTGAAAAGAAAAAACAAAAACGTTTAATTTTGCAAAATTAAAATTAATTTTAATGAATATTAATGAAACCTTTTTAAAACAACATATAACAGTTAACGTCCTTGCTATTGCTTTCCAATTTATAACTTTTCCAATTTATAAAAATATAATAATTTTTCATTTTCATGCAATGTCTTAAAACAGATCAGGCAGTTCTTGCCATGCAATTATCTGACAACCGTGTGAACTGATAATTTTTGTTAGCAGATGAATTTATTGTCAGCCAGTTGCCTGCCAATACAATTTTTTAGTTTTCTTAAACCCCTTTCACACTCGCCAAGTTACTTGTGCAAGTCTCTTGTGCAACTCTTTATTTATAGATGTCAGGGGTAAGGTCGCGGTAAGGGGATACAAATTGAGTACAACCTTTGTTGTACTCAGCAAGTTACATGCGCAACTAACTTGCCGAGTCTGAAAGGGGGCTTCCAATCGTCTTAACTGACAATTAACTTTTGGTGGCAATTTTTCTTAGGTCTTACCTTACCTTACATTGTTTTAAGATCTGACCACCGTCTGAACGAAGTTTCATTATTTTGTATTTTTATACCCACACCACAATAGTATAGAGGGCCCCTGCAGCTAAAATCGTTACTAGTAAGGTTTTGAACTAGTTTTTTACTAGTTGTAAGCAGGGTTGTGAACTATTTGTAATCAAAAAACACAGTGCCTCAAATCAAAAAACGTAAAATGTTGAATCTTGCGAATGAGCAAAGTTGCAAAAAAAAAAAATAACCACAACATAGACAATTATTTTTACGGAATAATTGCCTATGTGGTTGCTGTTAAGGTTTTAGCAATTTTGCTTTTTCGCAAGGGTACAACTTTTTTAACATATTAACATATTTACAAAGCTTTTTCTGCTCTTAAGGCAAAGTAAAATAATATTAAAATTATTTATAATACAAAGATTCACTTAAATACAATTTAAGAATGATCTTTAAAATGTAGGCATAAAAATTAGTTTTCTACACCGAAAAAATAACGTAGTAAAAAAACTAAGCAAATTTTCAGTTTTTCTGAATATTTATTAGGTTGTTTGCACATTAAACGCTGTTTTACATTGAATGTGCGTTCAGGTTTTTACTGTCCAGAGTTCAGCTTCTGCAAAATTGAACGTGTGTTTAGTTTATAAATATGTTTGTTCAGCTTTTGCAAAGCTGAACGGGAGCTTAGTTTTTTTAAACGGAAATTTTTTATTTTACAATGTTTCGTTCAGTTAATCGATAGCTTGGACTACAGCGAGCTGAACGTCGCGTAGTAAATAACAACATACACATTCAGATATTAGATATTTGAATGCAACGTCAAAGGAACGTAGTAAATATGACACAAGCATTCAGTTCGACTTTTTCTAAATATTGCGTTCAGCTTATTTGACTTTTTCTATGTAATTGAAAAATTTATAGGTAAATAAAAATTGTCGTGTGGTTACTGGTTTTCCGCACGAAACAAATATGTTTTTTCAGATTGTCCGACCAGTTTCGCAGTTTTCTTAAGCAAATGACAGTTTCATAGCACTTAAGAAAAAGATTCCTTAAGTTCAATATGGGTTGCCAATAGGATTAACATGGATTCGCACAGCTGTTTAAGCCAGCTTATGCATATTATAGTTGGGTCTTAACCCGCCTTTACACATGCAAGTTATTACTTGCAAGTAGTGTATATGTATTATCAACGAAAATGTCGAAGAAATAGCCGGAAGTCTTGCAAGTAACTTGAGTGTTTACACAGTCAGTTGTAAGTTTATTTTTCAAATGTTCTCGAAGCAAAAACATCTTATGAAAAGAGCTTCATTTTTGGGTTAAAAAAAACATTATTATGTTAATGTTATCACGATATTTATTTAATAATATTAAATATAAATAATTTAATTATTTCTTTATTTTATTTTTGGAAAAAATTATATTTATTTTTAAAATATGTGAATCCAGTATTGCCGTAGTTACCGATATCATAAAATTTCTGAGAAAATATTTTGATTAAAATTTTTTTTTATATGCTTGCAATTTATGTTTTAAAATACAATGAATATGTGTTGCTTTGTAGTAGTGTTTTTTTTTGTTTTTGTTTTTTATTCTTAAGAACACACAGAAAATCAACAATAAACATAAATTTTATATTACTAAGTACTAGTAAATTGATACCAAAGGCATCCACGGTAACACTGTTTCTTTATTTGTCATTTTACTTGCTGCAAGTGTCAAAAATTTACTTGCAAGCAAATTCTCTTGCAAGTTGGGCTGCAAGTGCGAACTTGGAAAATAGGGCGAGTAGTTAAGACTTATACCGGGAGTGACAATTATGTTCGCGTTGTTGATATACGAACAGCAAACGGGGTTGTAAAACGACCAATTACAAAACTGGTTGTACTGACCAGTTAATTTATTTTTGTTATTGTCATATGTTTATTTACCTTTGTTGCTTCCTAGTAACATGGACGCATTAGCTACAGTTTTTGAGGATGCCTTGCTTGAGGATTATGACGAAGCAGTGGAGGTAACTGGGCCCACCCTAGCATCACCGTTATCTGAACTATCACCTGGGCCCTTGGGGGTTTCAGAGGCAGTCCACGCGTCGGCTTCTGAGCCGGCCTCAATAGGTGATGTGCCTAGTGTGGCGGAGGTTAACCCGAAAAATGACTCGGTAGCCCCAGTGGTCAACTCTAGTTCGACAACTGAGTCTGCACCTGTCCAACCTTCGGGACCAAGGCCCAAACCACTACCGTACAGTCTGTGTAAGAAACCTCATCCGTTGAGAGGTTGTTTCCGGTTTCGTCAATTGCCACATGACAAGAAATTACGATATATCATTACGTTTGGACACTGTTCCCTCTGACTCTCTACTAACCATTCCGTGCGTGAGTGCGCTAGCGATAAAAATTGTGGTAGGCGTCAGGGTAGGCATAATGCTCTTCTATGCTCCGCTACACGTAGCGCTCCAAAGCCCACCGAGGCTAAGAAAACCAAAAGAAACCGCTCCAAACCCACTCAGCCGCGCCCGCTTATTTCATCGTCGTTACCACTTCGTCATGCAGTCACTCTGTCTCCCACTGTGCAGGCTAAGCTCACTCTTGGAGCTTGTGAGAAGTCTATCCAAGTGCGGATAGCTATCGATTTGTGTAGCAGCATAAGCTACATTAGTGCAGATTTAGTGCGGAAGTTGGAGATTTCTGTCTCTAATGCGTATTGTCGTGTCAGCGTTGGATCTATTTGTCGTGTCAGCGTTGGATCTATTTACGACCCAACGAAGCATATTTCGCTGACAGTGAAAGTTAGAGAAATGCACGGAATTAAAACGCCTATGGAGGAGGTGGATAAAAGGGTATGTGCGTTGTTTCCGGGCTTTCAATATGCTGACCCAACGTTTTACCATTCGGGACAGGTGCTTACTGGACAAAGTTTTACGAGTCCATGTGGTCTTCTGGCGCAACATACTATATTTGGCTGGGTCATATCGGGTCTATCACCGTTTTAGCACTTCAAGTATCAGTTGATGGATCTGTCGTAAAAACCATTCAAATATCAGTTGATGGATCTGTCGTAAAAACCTTTCAAGTATCAGTTGATGGATCTGTCGTAAAAACCACTCAAATATCAGTTATTGGATCTGTTGTAAAAACCATTTAAATACCACTCAGTTCATGGATCTGTTGTAAAAACCATGTTCGTCGTTTTTATTAAATTATTTACATATATAAATACATATCTAGAATTAACTCATGTTGTATTTCTTTTAATTTATTTATGTAAATATATAACATATTTATTGAATTATTGTTTTTCAATTTTAAATTTATATTTATAAATTTGTTTACATTGATTTTTTTGCAATAACCTGTATTCTTGCAAGGTGGGCGGCAATGTTTAAGTTAACTTTTAATAATAGTTGGTCGCTCTGTTGAGAGTTAAGGTTTGTTACTCTTTTTTAGCAACTTTATTCTTTCGGAGTAACTTTTTATAGTAAAAATACCGTTAACGGTTAATAAAACATTGTTTTCGCCATCTTCAAGTTTTTTTCTGTATATCAAGTTAGTTATTGACATAACTACCAAATCGTTCACTACCGAATTTTTAAGGTTAATAAAGAAACCATTTTTGAAAATTAAACAAAATACCAAATTATCTTTTAATTTCATTTTTTTCCGCCTTGCACGCAAACATTTGGTCTTTCGAGCCGGTCTTAAAACTTTGCAACGCGGTATCAATAATTGCATGACATCTCTTGCGCTTTAAAATGTGTCCACTGATAATTGGGAACCGATTTTGATTTTTATGTGTATTCAACGATTGCCTACGTCTACGGTTAGTTTATGGGAACAGGGTGTTAAGAACAAAACTGGTTTGTCTAAATGAAAGATTTTGATACCTTTTTAACGGAAAGAGTGCAAACTCAAAATCTTCTTCTACTCAGAAGACTAAGGCTTATGTAGTGAACTCTAATTCTTCTTCTACTTCTTGCGTTTTTTGTCGTCTATCGGGACATTTTTTACGAACTTGTAAGAAGTTTAAAAATTTCAATATCGAAAAGATTTTCGACAGTGAAAAAATTTCATTGTTGAATTAATTGCTTATCGCGGGAACATGAGGTCAGAAATTGTAAGAGTACCTTCAATTGCACCACGTGTAACAAAAGACATAATACTTTATTACACCATGATGGGTCTACTTCTGAGGGTATTTCAGGAAATAATACCGCTTCATTTTCGGGCAGTGTGGCACATAACAATATGAATTAGAAAATCGTAAAAATTAAGCACCATATTTAGATGAGCCAGAAGAGAAAAAATTTTGTTGATATAGAAAACTCAAATTTATGTACATATATGAATACTGGAATTCTGGTATATAAATAAGCTTAATGGCTGGGCTACTGTCTATCAGCACGAGCCTATCAGGCGAGCGTTTTTAGTGAGGAAAACTTAATGAAATTTTTTTCGAACCTCCCTAATGCGCACAAGTAAATACGTGCATATGTGTAATTATATATATACCTATATGGAGAAAATTAAATGTCTCACATGTTGGCATGGCATTGTAAATTGAAAGAAGAATAAAAATGCATGCACATGCTACAAAAAAAAAAAAAATCGCCTCCAAACATGAAAACAATACATGGGAGACGAATAAGCCGTTTTATTCGTAGCTCACAACCAGCATCCATCCATCTATTTTAACTAAAAAACAAAAAAAAAGTCGAGAAATATTTAATAATGTGTATGTTAAAGTCATTACATTGTTTTTTTTTAGCTTGTGTACAAACGTATTTCATTCTTACAATGAAATATATTCGTATGTATATACATATATGTATTTAATTATTCATACAATTTTTAAACTTTAATTATTTATTCGTTTCTATTCTACATAGTTTGGTGTTAAATATTAAACGTACACAACACTGTGGCAAAAAGGAAAAATTCCTTAAGTCGGCTTAAGTAAAATTTGAGTTAATGTTTAAACGCACCCATGGACAAAGTTTCAATTATTTTCAACGAAGGAAATTGTAGCAAAATAATTTTTTTACTGTGCATAACATTTTGAATAAAAATACATTTACCTTTAGAGGTTAATAACGATATCCTACAAAACTTAAAAAATAGACTAAAGCCCTTTTTCCTTATTGCCACAGAATTCGTGATGCTGTATGTCGTCGTTCACATTGGCAGAAGTCAAGTTTATTTTCTTCCGAAAAGTAATGAAATGTTACTTGAAAATTAGCTGAGAACATATCGAGCCTTTGGTGCAATACCGAAGTAAGTCAAAAAATCGCGAACTGAGAAAAATGCATTTGAAGTTTTGAATCACCTTTTTGATAGTATTTTCGTTTACTAAAGTTATTTTTTTACAAGTTTTTTAATAAAGAGGAATGTTTTATAATTAAATTAGGTAAAAAATTACTAAAAATATGAAATATTTATTTATATTTAAGTATTTTGTATCAACCTATCAATAATGTATCGTTATTGTCACAAAATTAACGACAAAATTATGAATTAATTCGGAATATATCGATATAGCAAATAAAGCATAAGAAGAAATAACTAATTTTTTTTCAACAAAGATGAATTGTAAAATAATACGAACAAGTAAAAAAGAACACAAATTATGCAGTTGTGTTTTTGTGCCTAAAACTTTAAAAATTATTGCCTTATTGTTTTTTCACAATTTGTTTTCTGTTTGTAAGTTAAAGGAAATATTTCATTATTGCAAATAAATATTGTTGGACAAAGCTAGAGGCAATAAAACCATTTTTAGCTGTAAAATCTGAACGGTTAGAGATAGAACCATAATCTTTTTTTCTTCAGATAGATATATCCCCAAAGATCATTACTGCATACCCAGTTCAAAAAATTCAAATTTTGAGTTACTACGGTCTTGCACCAAAGGCTCGATATAAAGAATGTTGGGATGACAAACACGAGCATGAGTAAATACATGTAAGAGAGCAAATGATATACTGTGAATTGTGTCAAGAAAATTAGGATTATAAATCAAAACAATCTTGTTTAACTCGCTGAATAATGATGAGAATTCTGACAAGTTTTTATTTGCTTTCTTATAACGAAAACTAAAAAGAATATTTAAAGTGATCGTCAGGCGATTGTTATGCATAGTTTAAATTCATATACAGTAGGATATTCATTCTATAAACGTTAATCGGTTAGCCGATTAATAACTACCCGATAAACTGATCGGTTAATTTAAAATTGGCTTTTTTGGATTAACGATTAAACCGGTTAATTTCAGTCGATTAACCGATGTAACAAAATTTTTTATTTTTTGTAATATTATTACATATTTTTTTGTTTTTTTAATTATTTGTTGTGATCTTAGTTTTAAAAAAGTTTTTACTGTCAATAGCTTTTTGTTTCACGTACTTTTCTTATGTATGCGTTAAGTTAGTTATTATTTTCTTCTCATATCTTCTCATATCAATCTTTTAACAGAATCAAACGAAACAATTAGAAGTGTTAAAATTTAAAAAAATTAAAACAGGACTCTAATGGCATAATGAGGATTTTATATGTTTAGAGAAAAAAAAAGCAAAAGGACTGAGAAATTAGATATTCTGTATTATGGGTTGTTTTTAATTTCTCCGACATCTACGATAATTTTTTTTTTCAGTATTTATTTATTGAATCTTCATATATTAAAAATGAACTAACAATAATCAATCAAATCTTATCCTAATATTTGCTTTATGTCCTGCCAGTGCCAGACAAAAAAGATTTAGTCATCACGGTTTCTGTTCTCATCTGATTGGGTGAGTGCTGCAGTGTCTCTTCTTCTTAACACATAACATTTATTTATTTCTAATAATTAAAAAATATGTATTCCATGTTAATGAATTATTTTTGGTTTCCTCGTTTTAGAACGAGCTGTTATTGCTTTTCATACACTCCACCACCACTAGTATTGAATGAGGGTATGCTAAGTTTGTCATTCCATGTCAAACTTTTTTATTATACATCTAAGAATAAAGTATATATATTCTGGCTCCTTGAGTAATTCTAAGTCGATTTAGCCATGTCCGTCCGTCTGCTCGTCTGTTGAAAACACGCTCACTTTCGAAAAACGCAAAAGAAAAGAACAAACTTGGCCTCAAATTGCTTGTAGTTATCCTAAGCAGTTTGGGATTGAAATCCAGCAACATCGGTTCAGTAGGATCAGAACTATGAATCAAAATGAACCACCACAAAGGAACTACCACCCTAAAAATATTGATAATTTTGATACAAAAACTAACATTAATGGTGGAATAATGCACGGAATTATATAAAATTTTGCATTAATTCGCTCTATACGACTGCAAATCATACCGTTAAATTTCGCGAAGATCGGACCATAACTGACCATAGGCCCCATATAAACCCTACTCACGGAAAACAGCTTAGTACGCCTAAAACCCTTATAAATAACGGTATCGTACTAAAATTTGGTATGTCACAGTTTTATAGGACCAGAAATTACACTGTAAAATTTTTTGAAGATCGGTCTATAATTTACACTAGGTCCCATATTAGCCGTACTCCCAGAAAACAAATAAAGCCTACTTTGGGAAAATAATGAATTCGCCTAAAACCATAACAGATATAAATATTGCGTAATTTACGATAGGTCCAATGCAAATTACCCTCCTAAAAATCATTTTAGTTCGGCTAAAACTGTTACGAATCATGGTATTTTACTCAAGCCAGTATAAAGTTCTAACATGAAACGCATAAAACTTTCTTCGGTCAATTATTTAATATATGTCTAAACCGAAACTAATTTTAATGCTGGCGTTCGTTTTTGTGAAGCTTAGTTAATAATGTATATGAATTTATCATATAGAGTCCACTGCTGTCGGTGGAGGGTATCAAAGATTCAGCACAGCCGTATATATCACTATAACTTGTTTTTACTATTAAATTCCAAATAATAAATCATTTATGAACTTTTATTTTTTGAAATTACATAATTAATCGGTTAACCGACCAATAACAAAATTATCCAATTAATGACCGATTAAACCAAAACCTCGGTTAATTAATCGAGCGATTAACCGATAATAACAAAAGCCCGATTAAATGAACACCCTAATATATAGTATACAAGTGATTTATACGACGAAAGAAATCAGTTCTATAAAAGATTTTAATTTTCCCTTATTTTTATTACATAATGTGTAAGTCCATTACATATTATGTACAATAAGGTGGGTCGAAAAAAAGTTATGCCAATCACCCCCTAGAATAAAAGATATATCAATGAAGTTAAAATTTTTTACCACGCCCCAAAATACACCGCTTTTGGGTTTTTATATATAGAGCTGCCCTTTAATGTCCAATCTCATCTTATCGCATATGGTTGTTCATGGCATGACGTTAGTTAGCTTCATTTCTGGCTACCTTTTAATCCAACATCAAATTCTGGGCCCCATTTCGGATCCTTCCCCAAATTTCAAATTTATTGCACGTTCCAAGAAAGTCCTTCTTAAACTAAGTTTTTCTAGCTTTTAATTTACTCACTTTTATGACACTCCTCACAATTAAGCCTTTTTGTTTTTTATGTTTTTTGTATTTAGTGCTATTTTAATCTTACGTCATATTCTAAAAGGCATTTTTGCTATCTCGGATTCTTCCAATCGTGTGAACACTCTTCGTTTCCATTGGCAGATCACTGTCAGACCTTGGAAGCAGTGTGACCAGATCTTAAAATTTTTTACAGCTAAATCTGGCATTAGACATGGCCAAAAGATGCTAAAAATAATTTTAAAAAATACTAAAAATAAAAATTTATTATCAGTATGAAATATTATTCGAAACAAAATACATTCTAGTGACTTATTTTTTAACGAAATTGAAACAAATGATTATATTTAAACAAGTGGTAGATTTTGTTAAAGCATCTAATACATATAAATATGTGGCACAGGTAGTTGAGATTAAATTTTAAATTAAGGGGCCAACAAACTCCTGATACATGCAAAATTTCAACGATTTATTTCTATGATATAAATTTTTTTTATTTTTAATATGTTAGAATATTTAGAAGAATAGTCGAAGCTTAAGTTTTATTATTATTTCATCAGTTTAGAGCAAATACATTTTCAAACATTTACACTATTGAATTTGTATCTAAATACAAAGTGAAATTTCCTTGTACTTTTTTATTGTAATATCAAAGGGCAAATAATATTTACAATCGACATGATAAGGGCATTTCAAATATTCCCTGAATATTCTATTTGTTTAACTAGACAGGTAAGAGTTATCCATATTCATACGAAATTTCATTTCGGGTACAACTATTTTTAGTCTAAATTTATTATAATTTATAAAAAAATTCAAGTTAAATTAATAAAACTATTCGTCCAAATTTCTAAAATAAATAATGCTAAAAACATCTTCTAAAAATGCTAAATAAAATGTCAAGTGCTAAATGAAAATTTTGCAGCTAAATAAAAATTTTTAATGCTAAATTTAGCTGCAAAAATACCAAAATGGCCACACTGGCGGAAGCTTATTTTTTTTATGACAGATGTGCAAAGTTTATGCATCTGGCAATGGCATCATGTTTCCCACCCTGATATACGAGAGTGGAAAAAAAAAAAGTTTAATATTCCAAAATTAAAATTAATTTTAATAAACATCAATGAAATAAACTTATTTAAAACAACAAAAAAAGTTAAAAATTATTGCTATTGTTTTTTCCCTTCAATAGCAACGATAAAATTATAAAATATTTATGACATTGTTTGTTCTTTCAATGTTATTCTTTAGCGTTTCGTTGCGTTTTACATAATAAGGGCCTAATTGTCCGACAGTTGTCTGCCAATGGAAGTTTATGATTTTCTTACAATCGTCTGAACTGACAATTTACTCCTGGTGGCCTTATAAATCGTCCAATCGTCAATAGACAATTTTTGTACAAAAATACCGTCAAAATGACGATAAATCGTCAAATCTTGCTAGTTTTTGCTGGTAAAGCGTTGACTTACTTTTTATTTTTTTAAGTAATTGGGATAAAAATTGTGTAAATTTTCAGTTTTCCCTATAGTTGCAAGTTTCTGCTACTAAAATAAATGAACTCACCTAATATGTTAATAAAAACGTTTTTTGTTAAGGCAGGATCACACGATTGCCCCAAGTGCAACAATATGACACAATTTAGGTTGTGCTTTATTGACGCACAATAATGAAATTGCCCCCAATCAAATCTGAAATCACACGATTGCCATGTTTAATACAAATTTAATTGCCACAGTTGATACAAAGCGAAATGGGTACGAAAATTGCCGCAGCAAATTCACACGATTGTTCTTACTTGTGTCAATTGCGAAAACAGCTGTTGTATAAGCTTTTTTATTTATTCATTAAAAAAAAGAAAATTGCATCATATATTCAAACAAATTCTTGTTGAGTAGTTTTATTTGAAATTTTTAAGAAAAATATATGATTTTCCAAACATTAAACAAAGTAAAATTATATTTTTAAATATGTATATAAAGGAATATAGACTATTTCTTGAAATTTTAAGAATACAAAAAATATTTGTATCGCTTTAGTTGATTGAAATTTAATTATATTTTTTTAATACCAGTATCTCAATTCCTTAACTTTTGAATTTTACTACCGATATCGTTAAGGTCGGCGATACACAATCCTATTCAGTCGTACGACTTGTCAAAAAAAATCCTGTGTGCTTCTTATCTAAATTAGCAAAAAGAAATCTTATATGTTTATTTTTACTTTATAAATTAGTTTAGTGCCACAATTTGAATTTTAAATGTTGTTATAACAATTGCGAATTAACTATATAGTTTGAAAAGCACTGAATTTAAACCCCAATTTTGTACTTTAATAATATTTAGTCAATTCACAAGGTATCCTAACATGTCATATTGTCAAAATGTCCTAATATTTCACAATGGTTTAAAAATATTGTTGTTGGTTTGTTAACAAAAAGTGTCTTAAATAAATAGAACGTTGCTTGCTGTGTTTATTGTGCTGTCGTAATTAATCAGAAAAGTCCAGCGCTGAGCGGCAGAGCCATACAACAATATTTTTAAACCATTGTGAAATATTAGAACTTGAGTATAAATTAACATAAGTATCTGTCAATTATTAAGCGCCAATTAAGATTACCCATCTTTATTTGTAGTGCCTTCGAGGCTCGTAAAATTGTTTTTTTATTATTATTATAATCGAACCTGCAAAGGATAAGCATCTCTCGCTTAAATAAAGAATATGTTGAATTGTAACCTAACAACGTGCCTCTTTCATTTAAAATTGAACCACCGCACAGAGGCTGAAAATTTTATTTCAAAGTCCAATTTTTGCTTGTCACCGATTTCCAAAATTTTAATTTTATTTAATAGTAAACATACTAAAACTAAGGTAGCCAAAAAGGTAAATGTGGTCGTGCCATGTTGTTAAACACAACTTTTTTTTAAATTCAGAAAAAAGTGATTTTTTTTATATATAATCCGAAAGAAATTATTATTGCTCAAAAACTAACAACGATAATGACCTGCTAGCTTTTTTGCCTGGTTGGTAGTCTTGTTGTCTTTAAAAACATATTAAGACATATTTGGGGTATTCACAAGGTGTGCTATCATGGTTTATTGTCATAATGTTCTAACATTTTACAATGGTTTAAAAATATTGTTGTTGGTTTGTAAACAAAAAGTGTCTTAAATAAATAGAACGTTGCTTGCTATGTTTATTGTGCTGTCGTAATTAATAGCACATTAAATTATGAGGGGTTGCTCACAACAGTCGTATTTTTTCATGTTATTATTTTAAGACATATGACTTTATGACACCTTGTGAATCCCCCAATTATCTTAACTACTATATTTTTGTCAAATTTCAACTTTACTAGAATATAACTTTTGCGGATCAAAAGGGATAAAGAAGGTAAAACCACTGAAATAAAGGTGAATGTGTTTTCTTTAAGCCTGTATATACTCATGTATCCGTTTGGACCCGTCTGTTTAACACTTTTTTAAATTTAGTGAATCCCACCTTAGAAGGGATTTTTAATTTTCTTTTTTTGGTCTTTTATTTTATCTGTTTTTATGACTCTAGTAATATTCTATGACCTTATAACAATGCAATGCGTTGTTAAATTTTTGTCAGGTATTTTACAGCATATAAATAAAAGTATTTAAAGTTTTTTAATCCTTTTTATTCTACCTGTATTTAGTATGAAAAGGTTAAAAGCAAGTGACATTCGGATACAAACTCAGTGGATATAGTTTTTCATAAAAACATTGAGAGCTTCAAAGAATTGGCCGGAGAGTATTTTAGAAGCAAAAACGAGGAAGATGTTAAAAATTACATTCGAAAAAAAGGAAACTTAAATTCCTATAGCACTGAAATACAATAAAATAAATTATCTGTTTTTATCAAAAATTTAAAACAGCGATACAGGAAAGTTGATTACAGCAAAGATAGATTTTATAAGAGCTTTGCAAACTGGTTAGAGAACGAACTTTCTGTCCAGATCGCTTCAGAAACTACAAATCAAAACACACGTGGAGGACCACGTGTAGCGATAGATCTAAGAGGAGGGAGCTTAATGATATCAATGAAGAACTCGAATATGAAAATATTCAAGATACTTTCCTACATCAATTACGATCACAGAAACAATTTAAAAAAGCGGATATCATTGAAAAAGCTGTTAAAGCTAGTCCATTGAGAACAACACGGATTTTTAAAAGTATACCAACTCCGAGCGATGCAAAACAATTCACAAATGAGGAGGCATTAGCATTATTTCTGGATTTGAAATTAACAAAACAGCAATATATTCAGCTCAGATTGCGTGCGATTGAAAAAGGCTCAAGTCTATATCCAGCATATCATCACATAACAGCTGCTAAAATGGACTGTGTGCCATTAAAGGACACTATTACAATCACACCAATTTCGGCAGAGGTAAAACTACAATCTCTACTTGATCACACAGCCGAACGCTTGCTACAATCAATAAAAGGAAATGAGTTAAAGAAATATGGAAACACAAAGTAAATTCTTTTTTGTAAATGGGGTTGTGATGGTTCTTCCGGGCAAAAACAATACAAACAAGTAGTATGTGAAAATATTTCGGACTCAGATATGTTCACGGTATCTTTTGTACCATTGCGATTAAAAAAGATTTTGGAAGCTTCAGAGCCTTCGACTAGTACAACGCAAACAAAAGATATTTGGAAAAATGAGGCATCATCTTCTACGAAATGCTGCAGGCTTATCAAATTTGAATTCAAAACAGAAACTCATGATGCCATTAACAAAGAAGTTAGTGATCTCAAGGCCCAAATTTGTAATACTACAGCCATTACAATTATATTTAGATAGGCAGAAAATTTAAGTTAGCTACCAGTTAGTGCTAATAATGATAGATGGAAAAATAGGCCAGGCTTTGACTAACACAAAGGCTGCATCCAGCTGCATCATATGCCATGCAACATCAAGCCAATTAAACCAAGTCCCGAAAAAATCATTAGATGCATATGAATTTGGATTATCACCACTACATTTAAGAATACGACTTATGGAACACATACTAAAAATCAGTTATGATTTGGATTTCGGATCTTCAGGATCAATAATAAACGACGAAACCAACAAGGAGTTAAGAAGTTTAAAAATGAAACATGTTCAAAATTAATATCGCAAATTTGGGTTGATTATAGATCAGCCAAAACAAGGGTCGGGCAATACAAATGATGGCAATTCTTTTCAGATCCAGCAATAGCATCTGAAATATCAGGTGTTGATTTTAACCTCATTTTTAGATATGAAATAATCCTAGAAGTACTTGCGTGCAATGAAGAAATTGACTCTTGAAAATTTGGAGATTTTGCTAAGGAAACTGCAGAAATATATACAACCAAGTACCCATGGAGAAATATGTCTGCTACAGTTCACAAAATCCTTTATCATGGAGAAGATTTCATTATTTGGTGCCACTTGGAGATTTATCAAAAGGAAGCTCAGGAAAAAAGAAATAAGGATTACAGATTTTATAGAGAGCACAATACTAGAAAAATTTCACGAAATTCCACAAATGAAAATCTATTTAATATATTATTGGCAACGTCAGATCCGTTCATCTCTAGTATTCGAAAATAAATGGAAAGTGGAATATCGGGATTTAGATGAAGAAGTCAAAGAACTACTAAAAAAAGAAATAACACAGAACAGAGTATGGAATGTTTGCAATCAATCTTTAATTAAATGAACAATAATTATAATTCATTAGATCTATGGCAGACATTGTATTAGTAAAAAATAATAATAAACAGAACCTCACATTGTTACAAATGCTATTAAAATCTATTGCTGCTTTTATTTTCATTTTTTTTATCCACATATGTATGAAATGTTTTTTTATAAATAAGAAATATTCAAAAAATAAATATGTACCTATATTTTCGTATCAAAATTTAAAAAAGAAATCAGAATTAAGAGGATTTATTTTGCTAATATTATCAAATTTTACAGCAAAAAATTATAGATTCTTCTGTAGTAATAGCAAGATTTTAAATAATAGTTCTAAAGTTTTTTTAAGTGATAACAAATTTGACAGCAAAAATTGTTAATTTTTCAGTTATAATTGCAAAATTTCCAGTTGATTTTACTATTTTTTTTTTAATGTTAAAATTTCTTTTAGGGTAAACATAAAATTTTTTTGAGTGTCTTATTATTTCAAAAAATGTCAATGATTATTATTTAAATCCAAATATGCCATTTGAAATAATTAAAAATAAATAAAAAAAACTTATTTCACTTTAAAGTTAAAAAAATCAAAGTTCCACTTTGCCCTTAAATTCCCCAATAACTACTCAACCGATTTTAATGAAATTGAAAGTGGAGAAAAGTTTAAGAATCTATCTATCGAGTAAAAAAATTTCACTAAAATATCTCCTTCGGCTTAAAAGTAACAGAATTTTGGCCAATAAAAACGATTTTCAGACACTGTGCGCCGCACTACTGAACTTGTAATTTCTTGCAACCAAGAAGGCTAGGTTAGGTTAGGTTTAGAAGGGTTATGCGCCCAAGGGCGCACATCCACTCGGCGACCAGTGAGGTCCATTGTGAATCCCTTCAGTAGAGGAGAAAAGAGAAAAAAGAGAAGTAAAGAAGAAGAGTAGAAAATAGGCCTAAGGTTTGGTACATATATGTAAACACGCAAGACAAATTCCCCCCTACGGCCCCCCTAACAGAAACAGCCGTCCCTAACAAACCCCAGCAGATCGGTTGGATTACATCCAGCGATACACCCCAGTTCGTCGTGAAACCTAGCCCCT
The DNA here is from genome assembly GCA_943735925.1 of Pollenia amentaria. Taxonomy (NCBI): domain Eukaryota; kingdom Metazoa; phylum Arthropoda; class Insecta; order Diptera; family Polleniidae; genus Pollenia; species Pollenia amentaria. Next base: position 94,180,035 of record OX031010.1, read on the forward strand.
AGCCATTTCTGGCTGGGGCCGTGCATCCTAGGATAGTGGCACAGTACATGATCAACCGTCTCCAGCTCCTCGGCATCTCCGAGTCTAAGTAAGTTCCTGGCAGCCACATTCTTCACATAATGCTCAATGGGGGACAGATGTAGTAGGATGTCCAACGCCGCCTACGGCGTGCTTCTCCTTGCACCAGTGATGCCAAGAGATGCACTCCTCTGGGCCTTGTTGAGCATCTTCCTATAGCTGTCCACTCTCAACGCATCCCACCAAACAGTGCATACACCACCGATGTGTAAATCCAGTTAACCATATCCGGTCTCAGTCCCCAATTCTTACCGATGGAGTTTCTGCATGTGTAGTAGGCATTGAGTCCTCTTTTCATCCTCTCCTGGGTGTTTTTTCTCCAAGACAGTTTACAGTCGAGGAATTTACCCAAGTACTTAGCACAGTCAGATAGAGTTAACTCGACGCCATCCAACACTGGCCCCTTAAAACCTTCTATCCTGTACCTTCTGGTAAAAAGCACCAGCTCTGTCTTCGCCGGGTTTACCCCGAGCCCTCTATCTTTCGCCCAATCCGAGAGTTTGCCTTACATCACCTGCATAATTTCACTGATCGTGGACAGAAACTTTCCCCTGACCAATAGAACTATGTCATCCGCATAGGCGATGGCTTTCATACCCTTGGAATCAAATGATCTGAGAATACCTTTGACCGCAAGCAACCACAGTAGAGGAGGTGTCCCCCTGGTAACCTTCCTCTTTACACTATGATCCCCCAGGCTCGAGTTTATAATCCTGCTGCCCAGCATGCAGACCATCCACTCCACCAGAAAGCCCTGAACTCCCAGCTCCAGCAAGGAATCCATGATCGCCTCAATCCTAATGTTATTGAAGGCTCCTTCTATGTCCAGAAACGCGGCGAGAGTATATTCCTTATGCCTCAGGCCTTGCTCAATGCAACCCACCACCTCGTGTAGCGCACTCTCAACAGATTTACCCTTAAGGTAGGCATGTTGAGCGCTGCTAATGAGGTAGGTATCAATATTACTCTTAAGATAGAGGTCTATCAGTCTCTCGAGTGTCTTCAATAAGAATGAAGACAGACTAATAGGACTGAAATCTCCCGGCTTCGAGTGGCCTGCCCTACAAGCCTTGGGTTTAATAATTACCATGACCTCTCTCCACCCCCTTGGTAGATACCTCCCACTGAGGCATTTCCTAAATATATTCACCAGCAGAAATAATGCGTCGTCCGGGATATTGCAGAGCATGGCCGGAAAAATACCGTCCGGATCCGGTGATTTATATGGGTCGAAGGTATTGACTATTTCCTCGATGCAGGCTGACGCATGACTCGATATCACAGACATTCCGTCCCATTGACTATCGTTCATACCTCCGTCTTCCGTGCACCCAGGAAAGTGCACGTCCATGAGTAAAGTTAGAGTCTCAGAGCTAGACTCAGTCCATGAGCCGTCATTTCTTTGGACATACTCCAGGGTCCTAGGATCCTTGGATAAAATCCATCGGAATCTGGACAACTCGTTGACATTATCAATGGATTCACAGAACTGCCTCCCTTTTAAGATCCGCCTAATACTTATTGAAATGCACCTTATGGGTGTTCCAATCACGCGATGCTCCCGTGAGCTTAGCCCTGTTAAACAGCCTTCTTACGGTCGTATTATGAGAAGAATTACTTTCATAAACGTTTTGTTCCCCAGCAACAACAAAGTGTGAAATTCAAAAGGAATACTGAAAAAATTACGGAAGAAAAATTATTTATGATAAGGGGCATTTTTCGCGAACATTTGTTCACGTTATTATTCTCCTTTAAATTAATTTTCTTCATAGGAGTTTTTCATGATCGCAAATACGTGAAAATAATTAACTACGAGGGAAAAATCATTCAGGATGGGGGTGATTATTATTATTTGACCAGTATATGTCGATGACATGACTGTTTTATGGAAAAATGAGGAACAGAAAAATGCATTGAAACTTAATATGAATGATGATGCTTAGCAGCCGAGTTATTCATTCGGACTGGGGAACCGATCGCTTAAAGAAACGGGTGACTACTGGGACCCCACAGGTGGGAGTTCTCTCTCCCTTATTATGGCTCTTGGCTGTCAATGTCGTTCTGGGACTTTTTGACAGAATGGGTCAGAAAGTTGTGGCCTACGCGGATGATGTAGTGATATTGGTATCGGGCAAGTTTCTGCCGACATTTAGCGAAGTCATGCAAGGGGCACTTGGCGAACTGTCAGCATGGGCGGGTGATAAGGGATTGGGAGTTAATCCGGAGAAGACCGAGTTGGTTCTTTTTACTAGGAGGTACAGGGTAGAAAAGTTAAGGCTGCCGGTATTAGGAGGAGTAGAGCTTAGACTATCTGATAGCGCTTAGTATCTAGGAGTTTTTCTGGACAGCAAGCTGTCGTGGGGAAGAAATACTCAGCAGAGACTTAAGAGAGGTCTCAATGCATACTATGCCTGCAGATCATCGATAGGTAGGAGCTGGGGACTCCGGCCGTCAGTAGTGGGATGGCTATACACTTCGGTGGTTAGACCCATTCTTACGTATGGATGCTGTGTTTGGTGGGAGTCATTGAGAGTGGCTAGTCGAAGGAACCTTCTGTCTAAGGCTCAAAGGTGTGCTTCAATCGGAATGCCAGGTGCCATGAGAAGTACTCCTCAAGCGGCTCTGGATGTCATTTTATATCTTCTGCCCATTGAGCAGTATGTGATGGGAATGTCAGCCAGAAGCATTCTTAGACTGAGGGAGCTAGGATTGATAGGGAATTTCACGCAGGGTCACTCACGGATCCTGGGTGAGATTGATGGTGGTGGTTATTGCCTAGGATCGCCCGGCTCCACGGATTATGTGGGCACTAGGGTAGATTTTGGGCGGTTGCCGGAGGTGGTAACGCCTTCTAGGGAGCGTTGGTCAGGTAGGAGCAGATTATTTAGAGGATTCGCTATTTTCACTGATGGGTCGCAAATGAGAGGCACGGGTGCAGGGGTACATTGAGGATCTGGATATCAGAATGTCATATAGGCATCCTGACGACTGCAGTGTTTTTCAGGTGGAGGTTCTGGGGGTCTTGAGGGCCGTGGAACTGATGAAGGACAACATTGATAGGGGCTCGGAGGTCAATATATATGTCGACAGCCATGCGGCCCTTATGACCGTAAGGGGCTGTTATGTGAACTCCAAGCTAGTTGATGGTTGTAGGAGGGCTCTGAAGGGAGCCTTAGGAGAATATGTGTTGAGATTGTGCTGGGTGCCGGGTCACTGCGCCAACTCATCGGCAATGAGATTGCTCCAATAGGCTTCTTCTTTGGAAGGATCAGAGAATGGATTCTGGGCGCGACCAATAGGGCCTAGGGGAGCCGAACGGACTGCCGGGTATCACGGACGCTGTGGCCGGTGCTTAGGAACTCCGATTCAGAGTCGCTGCTGGGCAGAAGCAGGGTCTGCGTGAGGACACTGATAGGAATTATCACGGGCCATTGCATGATAGGCAGGATGGCGATGAGATTGGGATCCGACGTGTCGGATATATGCGGGTTGTGTGAAGACCTGGAGGAGTTGGAGACGGTTGAGCACATTTTGTGACACGGTGCCAAGCTACAGGGCACCAGATTCTTAGGCGAATTAGATGATGTCTCGGGCTGTGGACTCGAGAGTCTGATGGGATTCGTGTTGGGGATGGTCTGGCTGCGCAGCAGGAGACTTGGATCTAGCACATAGGGCGGATTTGTGTTGTGTTGTGTTGAGTGAAGTTTTCTCTCGGGTTTGGTCAGATCTTCTTTTCTTATCTATCTTCTTTTTCTTTTCTAATGCTTTCGCTGTTATTTCACCTACTTTCCAGCTATCTATTTCTAATCAAGGCATCACAATGGACCATATTGGTCTCTCACCTACCTAAGATTAATTTAAAATGAAACCCCTTGGTTTAGGTTTGAATCAAGTGTTTAGGTTAGAATCATCAATCAATCGAATCTCATTTTCGGATTATTTCAAGTACGAATTCGGCATTTAACCAACTTAGAAATTAAACAGTTTTGAGACTAAATTTTATTTGAATTTTACTTAAGTTAATCCAATTTTAAGTACGGGGCACTTCAATAAAACGTACTTAAATCAAGCATTCTGTACTTGATTTAAGGAATTCCGTACTTTCCGTAGTGATGAAAAGATTTTACCAAGTTTGTCGATGTGAAACTTTTACAATATTCGTCTGTTCGTCTGTTGAATTCGCGCACTTTCGAAGTACTCAAAAGAAAAGAATAATTTTGGTGTCAAACTCTTTCTAGTTCTTCTAAGCAGTTTGAGCTTCAAATGTAGAACTATTAGTTAACTAGAAAATAGAAGTGAACCCAAATGTGAAATAAACACCATAAAAATTAATATTGTTGTTACAAAAACTAACATGACAAGAAATTATAGTAGTTAATTTTGTGAAAATCGGTACATTATTTGGCAATTGTCACATATTAAGACCACTCTCGGAAAACACTTAACAAAGACCAAAAACCTTTACGAATACGCAATTGTGGAATAATTTGGTCTATCATAGTTTTATGAGACTAGAAATCACACCACCAAATTTTGTAAAGATCGGTTTGTAAATTATCATAGGATCATTATATAGGCCAGCTTCCGAAACATTTTAGTAGGCCTAAAAGCGTAGCGAATAATGCTATTGTAGTAATTTTTTTCTTGTCATAGTTTTATAATACTGAAAATTACATTAACAAATTTCGTTAAGATCGGACAATAATGTACGATACGCAATCTGGAATATCATTTAAATTCGCCTAAAACCGTAGCACATATAGATATTGGGATGAAATTTTTTAGCTAGAAAAAACACCCTGCAATTTTTCGAAAAGCGTTCAATAATTTTATATAGGTCCCATATAAAACTGCCTTCCAAAAAACACTTTAAAACGCGCAATACTATCGAATTTTGTGATGATCGATCGATAATTTAGTATAGGTCCAATCAAAAATCCTCTTATTAGAATAACATTAATACGCTTAAAACTGAAACAAATCACTTTTTAAATGACTTTTTGGAATGTTCTTCAATACACTTAGATCCGCAACGGCTTATAACACTGTGAGATCAGCGCTAATCAAGATTGATTCATATTTTCTAGATACCATATAAAGCCAACACTTGAAATATTCATTCGAAATCTCGGTAGAGGATATCAAAGATTCGACACAGCCAAATAAAGCGTTTTAGAGATAGAGAGTTTTTCAATAAACTTTTATTGACGTTTATTCCATAGTATAATAAGTACAAGATAGGTTCATTGGGGAAAGTTGTCATTATTTGCCCATGTAATGTCAACTTAATTTATCTGATTTTTGTCGTTTGTTTTAATTTTGTCCTTATTTACTTCTGTTTGACGTTATATGGGTTTTAAAATTGAGAAAACAATTTCTAACGACTATACTTTGTACTTATTCAACTATGCGTTTATTCCAAAAAGGTCAACTGAAGTATATACAAGTAAAAGTGATATATTCGGCTATGCCGAATCTTACATACCATACCCTTCACCATAGTTGGGAATGAACAGAAGTTATATATGTATATCTAAATATATGTTTATATACGTGCATATTTATACAAAATTTATCGTTAAATTAAATTTTTATTTTTCAATCAGGCTAAAGTTCATTAAATTCAATTTTTATAAAATTATTTTTATGAAGAAATGAATTTTACAACATGAAATAAATGTGGACTTCAATAAGAATTCTTGACAAAAAGTCTGAAAAACAGAAGTAAGGAAGAACATGTAAATCAATTAAAATAGATAAAAAAAAAAGGTTAAAATACCATTTGGTTTAACGATTGATGTTTGACTATTGACTGCCAGCCGTCGTCATTGGCGGTGAGTGTTAAACGGCGAAGATTTCTGATGATATAGTGTGGATACTATCGAAACGTGTTAAATCGACCGGTCCGGGAACGTGTGTTCTATTCCCCGGTCAGTCAAGAATGAAAAATTATCAACATATTGTAATTCATTTCATGTTGTAAAATTCCTTTCATCATAAAAATAATTTTATGAAAATTAAATTCAATGCACTTTAGCCTGATTAAGAAATAAAAATTTGGATTAAAAACTATAAACAGTTCAATAAAAAAAAACGACATTTCTAATTACACTGTCCAACAGACAAAAAAAATAACAATGTTCTGCCAACTGATTCTTGAAGAGGGGACAAAAAAAGATATACGTGTATCGGCGTTTTAAAAGTTTACATCTGAATCTAAAAGTTCTGCTCTAGTGTCGTAAAAAAACGTAGAAAGTCTTTTAATACTTAGGTTCTTGGTATAGTGTATAACGCAGATTTGAATCCCCTCAAATTTTCCTTATATATATTGAATATTTTTCTATACTTAATAATAACATCCTTCATTTTACCGTACGCCCATAATATTTTCCAATTTATACTCAAGAAAACATTCCTGATAAAATTCCCACTTAGTTTATATTTTATTTTGCGTATATAGTCTAGGTTTAGACGTTATCGTGGCGATTCAATTGCACAAGTAATTTGCCAAACTTTTAAAACAGCTGATTTTGCAATAGCATTCATCTTTCTGAAGACACTTGATATTGCCTGATTAGCCTCTGTTTCTCTGATACTCGTATGAAGACCCGAGCAACAGAATTTTACCTTGCACAGCAATAATAATTGACTGTTTCGGACACAGTGGCCAACGACTTACTGTTTCGGCGCAGCAACTTCGGCTGACTTTTTGGCATAGCGTTTTTGAACGACTGTTTTGGCACAGCGACTTCGGTCAATTGTTTCGGCACAGCAAGTTCGGTTGACCGTTTCGGCACAGCAGCTTCGGCTGCCTGTTTTGGCACAGCGACTGTTTCGGCACGGCACCTTCGGCTGCCTGGCTTGGCACAGTGTCTTTGGACTACTGTTTTGGCACAGCGACTTCGGTCGACTGTTTCGGCACGGCATCTTCGGCTGCCTGGTTTGGCGCAGCGTTTTCGGACGACTGTTTTGGCACAGCGACTTAGGTCGACTGTTTCCTGGCTGCCTGGCTTGGCACAGCGTCTTTGGACTACTGTTTTGGTACAGCAACTTCGGTTGACTGTTTCGGCACCGCAGCTTCGGCTGCCTGTTTTGGCACAGTTTCTTCGGGCGACTTCGATCAACTGTTTCGGCACAGCAACTTCGGTTGACTGTTTCGGCACATCAGCTATGGCTGCCTGTTTGGGCACAGCGGCTTCGGACGACTGTTTCGGCACAGCAGCTATGGCTGCCTGGTTTGGCACAGCGACTTCGGTCGACTGTTTCGGCACGGCACCTTCGGCTGCCTGGCTTGGCACAGCGTCTTTGGACTACTGTTTTGGCACAGCGACTTCGGTCGACTGTTTCGGCACAGCAACTTCGGTTCATTGTTTCGGCACAGCAGCTACGGCTGCCTGTTTTGGCACAGCGCCTTCGGTCGACTGTTTCGGCACGGCACCTTCGGCTGCCTGGTTTGGAACAGCTTCTTTGGACTACTGTTTTGGCACAACGACTTCGGTTAACTGTTTCGGCACAGCAACTTCGGTTGACTGTTTCAGCACAGCAGCTACGGCTGCCTGTTTTGACACAGCGACTTCGGTCGACTGTTTTCTTAGATTAAGACAGTAGATAGCCTAGCTTTAAAGACTTGTAATATTTAGATACTAGTATTATAAAACGATCCAGTATCAACACGTCTACTGCCGAGTACTCGAGAGAACCGAACCTGCTCCAACACCACTAAGTACTAGACTGCATCATCCGAGGAGAGTTCCTAATTGTTATCGTACTGATAGTAATTCACGAGAATGAGTTATTGAATTTATTGTAAAATACACATAAATATTTAATATGGCAATATTATATTGTTGACCCAAAAAGGGTTCGTGGATTCCGTAAGTCGACCCTGGACGTAACTGACCTACCTCAGCCGACGATAAAACCACGTTACAAGTGTCTTCAGAGATTTATTCAGAACATTGCAACATTTTGTTGCTTTACATTAATCCTAGCTCTTCTGGAAATGGGTCTTTTTTGCAATTTTTTTTTCTATAAAATCAAAAATTATGTTTTAAACCGATGCCGACGGTGTCGCCGAGACCAACACACGTGGTTGCATCCTTTGCGGGCACGAAAAATCTGTGTGCCAATGATGGCGAACGTCAGAATAAAGACCGGTCCTAAAGCTCCATATCAATGTAATCAAGTCTTGGTTAATTCTTATGTAGCGCGGTCCTTAATTATGGTCGAGGATGCCAAGGTCTTACATTGGGAAGAAAGATCTGGCACATTCTACGGGCAGCCTACAACCTTTCGACAGGCAATATTTAGGGAAGCTCTACCAGAGGACAACTAAGCAGATACAAGCAATATACTCAAATACCTTTTTTATCATAACATGTATATTTTTCTCTCTCTTAATTTAATATCGAGCTATCAGTATTATCAACGAATGACTTAAATAATGAAATATGTACTTTAAAAGTAGTTTATTTAATTTAATAAAATGTTTAACTTTAATATTTAATATATATGTATATATTTTCCCAACATGAAATTCATTATATTTGTTAGTTCTTATTTTTACTTTTTATTATTTGCACAGTAGGTGTGGGTCGGGCGGCATGTTCGCGCCGCGCATATTTAGCGAACATTTTTAATTAATAAATTTCGTGAGTGCATTTCTGCCGAATGTTTGCCATTCAATCAAGGTTCGTACAGACGGTTGTTAGATCTAATAATATTGTCAGTAAAATGTGCTAAATATGTCTTGCAGCCGTGTAAACTGGCAATTTTTGTTCGTAGATGAATATTATATCAGACAGTTGTTTGAGGTTTTCTTACAATCGTCTGAAGTGACAATTTTCTTTTCGGTACAATTTTTCTTTGGCAGTATAATGCCAGCCCATTGCCACCCCTTACAACGTTGTAAGATCTGACAGCCGTCTGTTGAAATCTTCAGCTCGAAAAGATGTATGGATACCGAAAATAGATATTTTAAAAAACATATATTATACTTTGGTCACAAGTCTTAATTTTGTTTGCCTATTACCGACGTGCTTAATTGAGTTATAAAATTTGGACTCAGAAAAATCGATGTTTCCTGAAAATGCACTTTAAAAAAAATATTTTTTGGTAATAACTCTTTTGTTTCGCCCTGTTCGGGAAGTATGACCCCCTAAACTTCCGATTTTTTCATATATGTATATAAAAACGTATCCAATTGCCGTTTTGGCGCCATAAAAATAAAGTTGTTAGGCAAATTTTGACATTTTTGCTCTTTTTTAACCGATTCGGCTGACTTTAAATAGCAAAATTTTCTCGGGTATAGTCAGCCGACAGATTTGAAATAAAAAACGGCATGACAAATTTATATATACCCTTTTATCTGCGGTGAGGGGTATAAAAATTTTTTTATTAAAAAAGACATACAGAAAAGATAATTTTATTAAATTATCAAAATAATGCTAACTCTCAGGTTAATTTAAAAAATAAAAGATAAAGATAATCACACTTTTTTCGAGAATAAAGGTGAAAGTTTATTTTTATTTCCAGCATAAGATTTTATTTCCAAAAACTAATGAATGTTACCAAATTTTTAATACATACATAAAAAATTTTTGGTTTTTATAAATTTCTCACATATTACAGAATTGTATGGTAATTCTTGTTTTATTTTCGCTTTGGTTTACATACTTATGAATTAAACTCTAAAACTTATAATGAAATAAAATTTACTCTTAGACATTCATAAAACTTTTTATTATATTATCCGCAGTTAATAATGTTTTTTATTTAATTATGTTGCATCACCGACTTTTCTATAAAAATCTTCAATTCTAAAATGCACCGTAATTGACTTGGTTCGCTCTTTTTATTTGTGTTCGTGTACGACTACATGTCATGATTTGAGCACACAGAAAATATCTTTAAATAGTTTTTAATACATGTCTAGAAATTAAAAACTCATTTAGAAGTTCAAAATGCCCCGAGAGCAAGTTTGAATGTAGAACGGTACCACTTTGTGTCTAATGAAACAAAAGTTTTAAAAACATGGTGCTTTAAAATTTCTTTAAGTGTCCCTCTGTTAGACGCCATATAATAATGAATTGTTTTAATTAAACTCGTATGTCTCACATGATCCACTGATGGACATCCAAATTTTTTTTTGTTTTTTTTTGTAAGATTTTTTTCAATACATTTTTGAAACGCTTGAATAAATTCAATTAAATAGCTGTTATTTTGTTATAATAAAGTATGTCAGCAGTCTTTTATTAAAACTTAAGCTGACCTTTATGTAGATTTCAATGACTATTATAAGTTTTTCATTAAAAATTTGTTGCCCATACTTAAAAAATATTTATATATTATTTAAAGTTACGAGCATACACATATTACATAACTATTTATGTTTGTCTATAATTTACGTACATATAACTACATATTAACAGCCTTATTTTTAAAAAATAAAACAGGTTAATAAAGGGTTTATGATACGGATTTTGTATGAAAATTTGTTTATAAAAGGTTTATTTATTAACCTGTTTAATTATAAAATTTTTTTTTTTAGGTATTATGCCACTGCTTTTTGGGAACCCATTATAAAAACGGCGTTTACTTGATATTCTTTTAAAGACCTTATTCTACTTTGTGAATTATTTTTAATGCATTTCCAAGAATAACAGAAAGGAAAATAGGAAATAAAAACATCTTTGGAAGCAAGAATTTGGATATTCGACAAAAATTTTAATAAAATTCTAATCCAATTTTGAAACTTTTTAGCACTGTATTAATTGTAAAAGAAGTGTTCAGTTTTTAATGCTACTAGCTTTCCTTTTGTAAAACAGCTATTTAATTGGCATACAATTATTGTTTTGCCTATCTCTGCATATTTTTATTTTCCTGAATAGAAATTTCCGCTTTAAAGAACAAAAGTGATCATTTTATACTTTTGGAAAAATAGTTAAGTTTTTGAATGGTCATGCAAAATTATAATTTTTAATCCCTCAAATTAACCCCGGTGTAAGGTAGGCCTATTCGGTCCATATTTGGGCTTGGTTTTTTTTTGGAACTTTTGAACGATGATAGATTCTCTTTTTATTTTTATGCTCATAGGGTCTATTTGTCAAGCAAAAAAAATTAAATTAAATGTTCGCCAATATTTTTCTGGATTAAATGATATGAATTATCGAAAAAACATCACCCATTCAATGCAACAAGATTCTTATCATTGAACTTAATGATATTTTTCTTTCTTTTTTGCGCCAAAACTAATTTTTAGCAAACAACTGTCCCAAATTAAATGTTTTTTTTTTATTCGATCTTTGGAAGTCTCCCTCCCTTTTAAGGCCCACAAATTTTTTGCCACACACTGTCACGGGAAAAGCTTTTATTTTATTACGCACGCTTGCACATTCTTGCAAAAAAATTTGGTCACATGCGTTCACGTGCGAAAGTTTAAAAACATTTCTATTAAACTATTCCTTTTTTGTTTCCACATAAAAAAAACTTTTGTCTTATTGCAAAATTTGGTTTCCTAGTTCTAAATTATTAATTAAATTTAAATAAACGTTATTCTCAATTTCTTCATCTTCGCTCTCAAAATATTGTTCGCCTTCCTGTTTGACGACTCTTACGCCATCTATAACTGAGATTTATGTGCTGTTTCTAAATAACAGGCAAGTGATTGTGTATTAAAATGTATATGAAAAGCACACAAAAAACTGAGTGATTTTCATTTAAATTTTACTACACAATCACTTGCCTGTTATTTGGAAACAGCACATTAGACAAAATACTCGCAACAGCTCTTTTAATATAGTTTAAAATGTTCTAAATACCTGCTTTTAACAATATCTACACATATATAATAAGGTTGTCCTTAATTTTTTTTCTCGGTATCGTATAAATTAATGCGGCAAGTTGAAGCGTTTGAAAAAGTTTTTTTTTTCGAAATTGCTTTCGTAATTTCAAGCCATTCGAGAAAAATTGCTCATTTACTTTTGAAAAACTAAGGTAAATTTTTTTCTTGCTACGGCAAGCATCTTCAACATCGTCAGAGACATCGGAGCTATAGTCTTCATTATCTTCTCCAGTTCCTTCTACAGTTTTTTCTTCACTTTCTAGTTCGACTTTCTTTTAGTTTTCTGCAAGCACTTCTTCACCATCATCTGCGCAAATAATAGCCAAAGTTTTTCGTTTTATGTCACACGAAACATCTCAGTCAAAGATGGCGTGGGCTATAGCCTCATCTGCCAGATACCACAAATGTCTGATAAACTTTGTTACCAATGTTTTCGACAACTTCTTATCCAAGTCTGCGTATGAGTGAAGTGCTTTCAAAAAGTTAAAGTCCTGATTCTAAGCTTTGACAGCTACAGTATAGCCATACCAGAATTTTATGTATAGACGAACAATAAACACCCAGACATCTCGAATTCCAACCAATTGTGATTTTTCCAGTTTAAATTGACCTCTGAACATAAATATTTTTAAGGAATAAATTGCCTTGGACATCCATCGAGCGTGGTGAATGGGTATGAGTTCTTTGAACTCACCCAAATTACCGCCAAGGAATATAACAACCAGTTCCAACAGTTCCTTATAGTCGTTGCGGCATTGTTTTTTCTGTAGTTGGGCCACGCAAAAAGTAATGGTGTCACCTGATGCAGTTATTAATTTCGAAGCAAAGATCTCATCGCTTACTCCAGTTTCAAATGCATATTGATTTATTTTTCCCCAGTTTTGCTGGCGCAAAAGTTTTTCCCATTTGATCTTCGAACAGTGCTCTAAGAACCAATTCGTAGATGTGATGTCTGCACGGCGAATACATCAAGTCTCTCTCTAATAGCTGTTCAAGTAAAATTGCAGCTCCCGTGAATTGACCGGTGTTTGAAGATGTCGTGTCAAAAGCAATGGCTTGAACTCGATTTGATATGTTCCATTCTACCAGTAGCTGGTGGACGGCCGCAATAATGTTTTTGCCTCTTCCACTATCTATATTTTGGAACGCCTAATATTTGTTCGATGTCTCCATTAGTGACAATAACCGGAAGACGACCAATCTTATTCTTTCCTGTAATGTTTTCTAGTACTTTGCCATCCCAATGCACAACAAAAAATGCAGCTTCCTTCAACTGTAATGAGAAAATATGATTATAGTATTAATCCTATATCGTTTTTTTAATATTGGACTTCATGTCCGTCTGGCTGTCCGTCCGTCTGTTCTAGAGTCGGTTTTCGAGAAAATTCAAATTTTCGTATGGGGACCATATGAAGGGTTGGGGATAGAGAACAAGTTTGTTCTAGAGAAATATTGGGTATGCAAAAAAAACGCTCATACATTTTACATCTCTAGGGGTGACTCCTCAGTAGTTACGGGCGTTTTTTCTCCATATAGCCCGAATTTCATTCTCTCAGATTTCAATGCGCGTGCGGCATGGAAATTTACAACCGATCGAGCTCATTTTTTTACCAAAATTTTTTTTTTACCTTATCCTAACACAAAACTGGGCTACGATTTTGAAACAGGTAACTTTTTAAATTCTCCCTTCACTGAAGGACCACTCTAATAACTATATGTATAAAAATTAATGTATGATGTTTTTTTATTTGTTCCTTTGTTTCTTTGTACTTTATAGCCGCCTAAACTGCTGAATCGCTCTTCATTAAACTTTTACAGTATATTTCTGACGGTCTGGAAGGAACTATAGGCTATATATTTCTTGGAAATTTTGAGTGAGCGTGGCACCTCTCATACAACGGCAATATAAATTTCTGTATATCTAGAGAACGAAAAGGCCTAACGTCTCCAAATTTGGTACATCTTGGTTGTCAATACACAACACCTGACAAAATCTTGGCGAGATTGGAGAAGTGGGCGTGGCACAAATTAGATTAATTTTTATCTAGATAACGGTAAGATAAAAGTTGTCCAAATTTGTTACACATAGCTGTGCTATCGGCTCGCACCATCTGCCAAAAAAAGGGGGGAGTGGATAACTGGGCGTTGTTGTGCACATACAAAGGTAACAGAAATGTCTGTACAGCTAGAGAACGGTCATAGCTAAAGTTCAATACACAACATCAGCCAAAGTGTGGGCGCGACTAGATAAGTAAGCGTGGGCCAACAAACAGCATTTGTAAGTAATGTGCGGGATTGCAGACGTGGGCGTGGATCAAACTAATTTTTTGTATATCTAGAGAACGGCTACAGCTACAATTTACAAATTTGGAAAAATAGCTTGGTATATTCATCTGTAAAAGGCCCACTGCCTTATTGCAGACATAGACGGGATAACTTCAATACAAATACCATATAGATTTCTGTGCAACTGGTGAATGGTAACAGTAAGATTATTCAAACTTGGTACAAATACTCGTAACTTCATCAGCAATGCACTATATCTGTATTGAAAAAATTGATTTTTTTTATTTTAATGAGGGTAGCAAGGCGCACTGTGAAAAAATAATCAAGTGTTATTACCAGGGACCGTAACAGTTATTCCTTTTTTCATAAAAGTCAGATGATAATATCTATTTTTGATTTTTATTATTTTGAACAAAAATAACAGTTATTTTTTTATTTTTTTGATCAAAAATAACAGTTATTTTTGCTTTTTATTTTTTTGATCAAAAATAAAAGTTCTTTCATGATTTTTATTTTTCAAGCAAAAATAAAAGTTATTCTTTAAAGAAATGTACGTGTTATAATTATTTAGTTGACTTTAAATATTTATTTTAATGTGCATAAGATATCCAAATGATGATCACACATTTAAATAAATATTTAAAGACAACTTAATAATTATAACACGTACATTTCTTTAAAGAATAACTTTTATTTTTGCTCGAAAACTTCAAAATCAAAAAATAATTGTTATTTTTGTTCAAATAAAATAAAAACCATAAAATAACTGTTATTTTTGATCGAAAAAATAAAAATCAAAAAATAACCGTTATTTTTGTTCAAAAAAATAAAAATCAAAAAATAACTGTTACTTTTGTCCAAAAAAATATAAATCAAAAAATAACTGTAATTTTTGATCGAAAAAATAAAAATCAAAATTATAAAGATCATAATATTTAATCATAGAAAAGTTCATAGGGATCAATATGGTATACTTTAATCAGTTTGCCAGCATTTATTTCTATATGCTTTTTTTGTTTTAAAATTTAAAAATAACTGTTATTTTCGGTCCCTGGTTATTAACATCAATTGCAATCATTTTTTAAAGGGCCAAATGAAATTCCAATTCATAGTTCTATTTATTAACATTAAATTCACTTTAATACGATATAATCGTACTAATAAAAGAATTCCCCAATATTTGAATACATAAAAAGAATCTTGATTTTCGACATTAGCTTTCATTTTTATTTTTCTGTAATCATAAGTATTTGTATCAAAACTTTTATTTAAAAATCGAAATACAAGTGACTGCACTTAATGAATGATTTTACCTTGGTAAATCCACATTGTAGATAAAATACACACAGATGCATATTTTGGTATGTTAAAAGTGTTAAGTTAGGGTTTTTAGTCGGCATTTATTTAGATTTGGTGCATGATATTAGTGGTAATTTCGTCCCTGCTTCTTTTTTTCTCCATATTTTTGTGATAATTGAGTAAAAGTTTTAATATTGAAATTATATAAAACACGATATTAATAAATTTTTTATTATAAATTTGATTTACAAACGAAACATTTGTATAAGACCAGTTTTATAATATCGGGTATTTATGTTTTGAAAGATGTAATTCGAGTGGATACGTGCCTTTGTATATATATAACGGCACACATATCGTCGCTGTTTTAACCAACCGACCTAACTAACATTTAACAAATTTTACAGAAGAGCACTTTTAATGCTTTTTGTCTTAAATGTATTCATTTCCTAGTCAAAATACGAACGAAATGAGGTTTATGCAATTTTTTTTTACGTAGTATAACATATCATTAAAAATTTTCAGGTGAAATCGTTCTATTAAAGCTACTTTTTCGATTTGTTTAGGTAATTTAGCTTCAAATGTGTAATTACCGAATCCTTCATTGGCAACTCTGGTAACGTGTTATATCAGCTGCTTCATTTTGTTGTATGTAAAGCAATTAGAACAATTATAGTTAGCAGTAAAACTGGGATCACACGATTGCCGCAATGTACCAATTTTTACACTTTTTAATATTCCAATCGTGTGACTGCACAATAAAATGCCTCATGTACCAATCGATGGCAATATTGTGCTTACTTTTACCAATAAAATGCAACCCTGGTGCGGCAATAGTGTGTCTACTTGATATGCAACCGCGCGTCAATAAAAATGACAAAAATGTACCAATATTTATTGGCTTCTTGTGCGGCAATTAAACAACACAATACGCGCCAATATTTGCCTTTTTTAATCAATTTACATTGTGTGTTTCTTTTAGTAGCAATAAATTAAAAAAAAAAATTAAATTTATCAAAAATAAAAATTGGGAATTAAGCAACTCATTAATAAATAAATTAATACTAAATTTTGGATTCCCGAAAATAACTTTTGATATACAATTTTTTTTTTAAATTAGTGCAATAGCTCTTCAGGACAATATAAATGAATATATACATGAAAACGGAGCAAAATGCATTGAAACTCTTTAAAGCGAATTTATTTTTGAATATAAAGATTATCTATTTCTTTATATATTTAAATTTATGGAATTTCATATATTTTACTTAAAAAATTTAAAATAAAACTATTCAACAAAAATTTCCTTTTTTTAATGAACAAGCCAACTAGATCTTTTAAACAAATAAAAAAACTACAACAACAGCTGTTTTTCAGTTGACACAAGTAAGAACAATCGTGTGATTGTGATGCCGCAATTATTGTACACATTTCGCTTTGTACCAACTAGCGGCAATTAAATTTGTATAAAACAGGGCAATCGTGTGATTTCAGAATATTTTATTGGGGCAATTTCATTATTGTGCGCCAATAAAGCACAATCAAAATTGTGTCATATTGGTGCATTTGCGGCAATAGTGTGATCCCAGCTTAAAATATGACTTAACCGTAACGTCTTAATCTGTAGAAAATTGATTTTTCTCACTATATTATTATATGGTTACATTACTATCACTGTAAGCTAACTGGGACTTAAGACATAAACATAGTGGACGTGGCATCTTCTATACAAAGCTAACACTTATTTTCGACAATTTTAAAAACTTTATGAGCTAGAACTTTCAACCTTTTTATATAAAGAGATCGCACAATAATTTTTTTTCGTATCAAGAATATTTTATTTAATAAACATAACAAATTAACTAAAAATTCAATATATTAACAAATTATTTACCAAAATCATATAAATCAAAGGCAACAGTTTTATAACCAAACATATCAAAACAAGTTTATTGATGTGTTATTACGTCATCAAAGTGCAATATTGAGCTAACTTATGCGGTAGATGTTTTATATATATGTTGATGTTTTATGCCCGGTGGAAATAGAATTATATTAAGCGGGATGGGATCGGAAGGGCCTTTGACCGTTTATCTAGAAAAGTGTTTCAGTTAGACTTATGAAGCATTAAAAGTAGCAGATAATGGTCGTCTACACTTCAAAGTATTTACTAGGGTATTCATTTAATCGGGCTTTTGCTTTAATCGGTTAATCGCTCGATTAATTAACCGAGGTTTTGGTTTAATCGGTTAATTTTGTTATTGATCGGTTAACCAAATAAATAAGAGTTTTAAAAAATTAAGTTTTTTCAATAAATAAAAATGCATTAAATATTTATTATTTGGAGTTTATTAGTAAAATAAACTCCAAAACATAAAAAGAAATGAGCAAACAAAAAAAATATGTATTAAATATTTATGAATTAATACATAAATAATTTAGGGAGATCTTATAAATAATCTTTTAGACCAATAATTTGGTTTAAATGTTTAGGATTGAGGCAATTCTTTTTTTTAGTTTTGATAAATTTTGACTTGGAAAAAAATTCTTTCACGTATCGCTTATGTTGGAGAAATCGAAAGCAACCCATAATACAGAATATCAAATTTCTCAGTCCTTTTCATGGATTTCTCTAAACATATGAAAGCTTCCATCGTCATTTGATCCGTTTTATTTTTTTTAAATTTATAACACTTCTAATTGTTTTGGTTAATTTTGTTAAAAGATTGATATTAGAAGATATAAGAAGAAACAACTATCTAAACACTTACATAAAAAAGTACGTGAAACAAAAATCTGTTGACAGCAAACGCTTCCCAACTAGCATTTTGTATCATAATCGAATCTTTTAGGAATCAGCTTCAAGAGCAAAATAACCGCATATGAGCTAATTCTTCAATCAAAAATTATACTCTTGTTGTGAGAAAATGGTACCCTACCGATTAATCAACTCAAAAAATCATTTGTGATAAAATTTGCTGATTCCTTTTAGATCATATGTGAATCGTTTTTCAATCGCTCTAGTGATAAATCAGTTTTAAATTCAAAACCTTTAGAAGTCATTATTTATATATATGAATGAATTCGTTTTCAATCGCTCAAGTAATAAATCAGTTTTTAATCTCAAAAGTAATCTGAAAAGCCTCATTAAGGTTATTTTAAAAAAAAATTATCACCTAAATGCTAGCTGCACAGAAAAAATTAAAAATTTTCTCTAATAACCAAACTTATACCAAATTTATAGTATCAAGTAAACAAGTTGTTAATTTTGCACCTCTTACCGAAATGATTATATTGCTTACTTAAAATTTAAAAATTTTGAAAATTGTTTTTCAATAAGCGATATTTTTAATTAAAAAAAATGATCAAAAACTTTGCTATTTCAAACAATGTGTTAATTTATTTAATTATATATTGACAATTCCCAAAAACAATTCTACAAGTTTACATTATTTTATTTTAAACGAAAAAAATCAATTAATATTTTTTGATATTTAATTAAAAATTTATTTTAATGTTAATTAAATCAAAATTATATTTTTAATTTTGTTTTTACTAAATAAATAATTTATTCAATTATCACATTGATTAAATTTAAATACTTTTTAAACCATTTTATTAATTGATAAAAAACTTTTTTCTGTGTGGGTCACTGAACACCTTCTTTGTTTGTATGAAAAAATATTTTCGAAACACATACCTTTAGTATATGAGACGAAATAAATAATTAAAAAAAAAATATGTTATAATACTTCAAAATATTGGAAATTTTGTTACATCGGTTAATGGGTTAATCTACTGAAATTAACTGGTTTAACCGTTAATCGAAAATAGCCAATTTTATATTAGTATTTACCTTATATGGGTGAGTTGAGCTTCTAAAAAATTATTTTTAAGAATATGAAAAAAGTATTAGTTTTGGATGCACATATATAATACACAATTTGTAAAGGCAAAAAAGCGTAGCGGGTAATATCTAATCCAGAAGAAAAAATTGGTTATTTTTGTGTTGAAAAAAGTAACCAAAATGCAAAAAAAAGTACACAAGTACACATTGAAAAAAAAGTAATCAAAAGGGCAACGCTGTTTGTAACGCTTAAACAACCAAATAACAGAGAAAAGAGCGTAAGAAACAAAGAGAATTAAAAAATAGTAACGATGTTAATCAAAGTATACAACATGTTACCCCTCTATTACTCAAGAATTTTTTGTATAATCAATGTATTTTTTGATTTTTATTTCTTATTATTATCTGAAGAAAACATTTTAAATTACCGTTTCAAAAGAATTGTTTCAGAAACATTCAGTTCTTTGTTTTTGTGTAGCATAAGTCTACTCCGCATTTTTCACGGATATATGGGTAAATCCATCACAATTTGCAAGCTTGTATCTAATATTCGTATCAGATCATTGCGGCCAGTGCCCAATATGGTCGTGTCGGACTGCCTTTTGAGGTACATGCTGCGCCAGTCCTTTGTGCTTTTGGCATCAATTTCGGTCTGCAATGATCTCCGACTTGTATTCAGCAACTCTTTTGTGAAGTTTCTATGCATTTGTCATAGTAATATCCAAATAATGATAAAATGTTCGCATAGGCTACCATTTGCTTCGAAAACTTTTTTTGTATATACCCATTATACCTCCAAGGAGTTCAACGCCAACCATACGGCGATTGCTACGTATTCTTCTGAATAGCCTCGTGGTTTTTTCATAGATAAAAGCTTGCAATCTGGTATACCGAGACTGGGGATGTCTTGGCCAGGTATTCCATTAGACGAAGAGAAGTGAAATAGTTGTCAAAATAGAGCTTAAAGTTTGGATTTCTTCGAATCATACGAGCTGGCCTCATGACGATATTAGAAGAGGCGCCTAAATCTGGCTCCTGGCTCTTTTCTTTGTCTGTTTCGATTTCTGTTTTATATGCAGAGCCAGAAACGCCACTCAACACAAACTCTTTATATCCCCACTTATGTGGTTAAGTAGGGTTATACCTCTTCAATGTATTGCGTGCTTTTGTGGAGCACATTTAGTCGTCCACACAGAAGTACTCTTCCATTGCGATTTTACTTAGTGCCTCATTAAAGTAGACCACAACTGGACGGATTTTTATAGCCCATAACAATCAGGATAACTACTAGAAAGGTTTTTGCTGTTGTTGTTGAAATGCAAAGTTTGGTAAATATTTTTTTTTCAAATTTGTTCAACGTAATGGTTTCCTGTATTGGAGGTGCTCGAATTACTGGGGGCCAATTCTTGTTTTATGAAACTATGAAATGAAAAGTTTATTCACATTTTCATAGTACTTTTGATTCCTGTTTGGTGAAAAATGAAAAAGAGCTTACAAAAATGGAACGAAACAAAATATTTTTCACAGTTACACAACTTTGTCGATTCCCTTTTTGTGATACATTACTATGACTAGGGTCAGCCAGAGGAAATCAAAGTAATACATAATAAACAATTTAGAATTGAATGTGGACAATTAAAATAAACGCTACTAATCACCTATTTAAAGAATTGTTACTGCAGATGGCGCCAAATTTAGAGATGTCAATTGAAATAACCATTGGTAGTGTTAAATTGCAATGGTAATTGCAGGGAAAATATTACCCCAATATAAAATGAATTCTTATTTTAATTTATTTAGAAGCTAGTAAATATATTGAACTTTGTAGTGCAAGATTTTCATATCTACTTTTTATATATCAATTGCATACATTCATGTAGCTCTATGGTATTGCAGAAACATTTTGCCTCTCGGCTTTTCATTGGTTTTGATATGCAACCATACTACTGTTTAGAACTATCTTTTCTTTGTTGAGGTTTGTTGCATTTTTTTTTTTTTTTGTCTTAAGGTGGTCCTTATTTTTGACATATTTCTAGTTTTATTCGCTTTTTGGTGTAATTAAAACAGTTAAACGTTTTGTGGTTAGCAAAACCTAATTAATAGGACCTTTCATACAATAATTTTTAGTTTGCTTACTCCAGTATACATGCATTTTATTCTTGTAAACATGCTTAGAATACCTTGATTTTACACGGTCAACGTAGCAACATTTCTATGTGTCCGTGCTAAACTCTTAAAACGTAGGCATGCTGCGGTCAACTCAGACTCATATACAAATCTACGAATAAATGTGGGAACAGCAGCAAAACAAGTACCATGTCTTAAGCCTTGTACTCTGTTCCAATTTGTGAAAAATGTTCAGCAACATCTATTATTTCATGCGAAAAATTTGACATGTATCAATGTTACCTATCTCGAGAGTTTGCACAATTTGATGTTTTTAATCTTTCAAAGTATGCGACATTGTTTTGCATATGTTAACAAAACCCACATGTATTTTACCAAAAAGTATTTTTTTAAATAAAAAATTAAGTAAAAATTAAAGTAAATTTTGATGAAAAACGGTTACCGGTTGTGTTATTTATGTTTTGCAGTTCTCATTTCAATATTTAGTTTAAATTTTTTTCATTTGCTTAAAATTCCACGTGAAATAAGTGCAGCTTATATTATTTCGCAGTTGTAAACAAATGTTGCCAGAAACATTTCGCAACTTTTTCACAAATTAAACAGAGTACAACTCTATCAACATTTTTTCAAAGAAATTCCGCACAAGTTTTTTTCATATGGGTTTTGACAGCATTTCACGTGAAATGTGGAACAGAGTACTAGGCTTTACTTTAAATAATATGTTTAAAATTATTTATATTACAAGATTCTGGAAACAATGAAAACAACGGAAAATTGAAAACTGGTATGCTAACGCTAACAGCAATAACCTTCGGTTATATGAAAGTTCAAATGAAATGTATTAGTTTCTTGTAACGAATAAATGCATTTTTTTTTAAATTTTATAATCAAGAGAATATAAATTTCCCCCCATCTTATCATAGATGGTACCAGACTTTTAATTGGGCATACGTTGTCAAAGTCTATTTGGTGCACAAATTTTTTTTTCTTATGATTAACAGAAGTTGGCAATATGTCCCCTGTATCTTCATGTAACAGAGGTGTTATAATAGGTACGTGGCTAAATATCACTCTTTTTCCGGTTTGCTGCGAACAACTAAAAAACTATACGCATTGCATTTGTTTAAAGTAATTGATTAAAGACAACCTAAATTACCAGTGTAACTATATAACCAGTTTTCCAGCCCAAACCTCATCAAACCCTAGACGAAGGTTTTCATAGCCCGTAAAATTGCAAAGCAAGCGACTAACCGATGAAAATTTCGTTTGCCATAATTGGTAATTAATGTTTTTTTGCTCATATCCTAAAATCTGGGCAAGGCCACATATTCCCACATTTCCATATCCCCAAAATACAGAAAATATTATTTGTTATCTGTGGGGGACTCATATGCGGGGCCACCACCGTTGCTGTTAATCTCGCATAGGTTAGTCAGCACTTCTTTTAAGCGATCGCTCCCGTTAATCGCCAGCACTCAGTAATATATACATATGTATGTATGGTAATGTGTATTCAGCCTCACAGAATTCTCTAGTATTCTGTTTTACAAACGACAAGAGACGTAAAGAAAAAACAAAAAAAAAAGAAAAAACAAAAAATATCATATCACAGAAATATCATACCAAATTCAAAGGTATCAAAGATCACCCGGCTAAGAATAAAGTACGAAGAGGAAATTTTAATTAAATCTCAACTAAAAACTTCCAATTGGTTCCCGGAAAGGATTTACAATAAAACCTCAGTGAAGTTCCTATCGTGACGTCATCACTCATAGATTATGTAACTATGTATAGTACTATTTTACTATGTTATAAAACAAAAAAAAAATCTACTTAAATATAAATTTCGAAAGGTGCCTAAAATTTTAAAACGTGGAAAGAAATCCTTAAATCTAATAACAAAAAAAAAACCAATATAAAACCACCGAAAACAAATATTTAACCCTGCAGTAAAATTAGCGTAAATTTTACTATTGCACCTGGAAATTTCTTTTTAAGCAAAATTTACCGGAAGAAAACTATTTTTTTTTTTTACTTTAACTAATTCTAATTTTAATTTAGCCTATGTATATTCATCTGCATTTAATCACCCTAATAAGAAAAGCGGCATACGCTTGCACCTTTATACATACCTACATACATACATACCAACAGATCTTCACCCGTGCCAGCAGTTGCGAAGGCCTCTACAAACGCTGTTACATAGCAACATGAGAATGCGGTGAGTGGAAAAAAATATATATATTGAAACAACCCAAAACCATTTATTTATATTTTGACCAATGTATGTACGTTTATCTCAATGTTAACAAAACCAGACGGAATTTAATGAAATGTTAAAGAAAAATGTTGAAAGGAAAAAAAACCATTAATAACATAAGTTCTTTGGATATAATGTATGGTTTTGTTAACATTAACCGTGAAATAAGTACTAGAGGTCTGCACAAATGTATTTGCTAGCCAAATGATTGTTGTGTGTGTATTTGATATTCAAATCAAATACACAAAGTGATACTTTATAAATTGAATGTATTTAACTCATTTATTTTAACAAATAGATATTGGGAATTATTTCTTTTTATAAGCAACTTTTATTATATTCAACATTTTTTATTTTTCGAATTTATTCCATGAGTTAAATTTCAGTTATGTATTTTATAAAGCTTTTTGTAATAGTTTTATTCCTTTAATTTTTAGAAATTACTTTATACACTACCAGACTATTATATTGTATCATCTTGTTACATTTTACCTTAGCTTTCCGTTGGATAGCAATGACACCAGCAGAATGTAATGCATTTTCTGGCCCGCTACGGCCTTCGTCAGCATTCTTTGTGTCACACTGGATAGTGATACTTTATAAATTTAATGTATTTAACTCTACTATTTTAACAAATAGATATTGTAAATTTTTCTGTACATACAATATACTTCATTGCTATCCAACGGAAAGCTAAGGTAAAATGTAACAAGATGATACAATATAATAGTCTGGTAGTGTATAAAGTTATTTCTAAAAATTTAAGGAATAGAACTATTACAAAAAGCTTTATAAAATACATAACTGAAATTTAACTCATGGAATAAATTCGAAACATGAAAAATGTTGAATATAATAAAGTTGCTTATGAAAAAGAAATAATTCCCAATATCTATTTGTTAAAATAGTTGAGTTAAATACATTCAATTTATAAAGTATCAATATCTAGTTTGACACAAAGAATGCTGACGAAGGCCGTAGCGGGCCAGAAAATGCATTACATTCTGCTGGTGTCTAATAATTGTAAATTTTTCTGTACATACAATATACTTCATTGCTATCCAACGGAAAGCTAAGGTAAAATGTAACAAGATGATACAATATAATAGTCTGGTAGTGTATAAAGTAATTTCTAAAAAATTTAAGGAATAGAGCTATTACAAAAAGCTTTATAAAATACATAACTGAAATTGAACTCATAGAATAAATTCGAAATATAAAAAATGTTGAATATAATCTATTAACGTTTAAAAATAAGTTATAAGTTCTCTTGATTTAAAAAAAATTAAAACAAAAAAATTAACAAAAATTTCATTTGTTTAAAAATATATTTAAAACTACTTTTTGCTTCTAAAAAGTTGGTATCACTTTTAATGCAATATATTTTTACTAATATTTTGTTTTCGATACGATAAAAAAATTTCAAAAACACAAAACACATGTTGTGTTGATAAAACACAATATGTACATCGCCACACAAGTGTATTTACTCGTGTAAAAGAGCATATTTGTTATTTATACCTGTATCAAATATTTCTCTCACAACACTCACATAAATAATTGAACGCTTTGCACACATAGGTTATTTCTTACACACAATAAATTGTGTATGATTCTAAAATCACACACAACACACTACTGGCTAGTCTGGTATGTGAATTCATGTGTCGTTTAAACGCACAATTGCAGATCTCTACGTAGTACCCATATAACAGTTAGAGAAGTATTTCTGTAAATTAGATCTTAATATCCATAATCCTAACGTTTAGTATAAATTCTTATTTTTCTTAAGCGATGAGAAAAGAAAAGATTAATTCCAGCGCATTTCTTTATTATTGAATGTGGTTTGGAATTAATATTTCTGACTGGAAACAGTTCTGTCTATGTAACTTTGTATTAGACTAGTTTAACATACCATGTAAAAAAACATTGACGTTTGGAAACAATGTGAAAGTAATTATTAAGAATCGCGTTGGGTTTCTTTGCAACCATTGGACACATTTTTGAATTTTTGGTTAAATGAAATAAAGTGTACTATGAATCGTTAAATATTTTAAAGTTTTCTTGCTGAATTATGTGAGGGGAAGGGGTAAATAGTACTAGGGATCTTAGGTAAACTTGGTGCGCTATTGAGATCAAAGGCAGAGAGGGTTCTGAGGCGCGTCTCGGCCACAAACATCACGGCGAGATATTGTTAACGTTTTATAGTTTTCGGTTGATGCATTGTAGTTCGATTATTTCCTTGCTTAATTGATCTAAATATCGGGTTTGTTGTCAGCTTTATTGTTTTATGATCAATTCCGGTCCATTTAAGTTATATAGGAGTCTATCATAACATTTATGTATCCAAATGAATTATTGGCAAGCGGAATATACGGGACAAGAATCCCACCCCACCCGACTGACTGCTAGTAATAGCAATGGCTCCTATCGTCCTATAATCTCGGAAACGCGCAAAATTCGCTAATAATCCTTTTAAGATCTGTCGTGTTAGCGCTTGGCGGTTAAGTTCTTTCTTAAGCGGGCCAAGTGGCTCTCCACGATAAGTTTGGACATTACAAAGTATAAATTAGGCATTAATAAGCAGAAGTTTTTTTCTTGGTGGGATACAATGGAAAAAGTATTGCATTAATTTAAGATTGATATTAGTTAATAGCCTTGACAACAATTGGTTAGACTGTATATCTGTGGTTTTCATGGGCAAACGCGTATATCCATTTTTCAACTTTGGGATGTTGATTTCAGATTTGCTTATTTTAAACGGCAAAAATTCTGAAAAAAGATGGACTAATTCCGGTTTTTAAACGTTATAGCCAAGTTATAAAAGTTTAATACCGAGCGCATAGTTTAATCTAGAATGTCTTTTCGGCTCTCCTGAAAATTTTGATTTTAAGATACGCGGTTGCTCATAAAACCAGATATATATGAAGTAAAATTTGGGAGAATATACGTAGCACATTATATTGCTATGTTTGCTCTTCTATACAAACTTTACACTTCAAACCCGCAATAAAACCATATCCCCTTTAAAGAAAAGATTATTACAATAACGAAAATTAAGGCATTCGACGATGATAAAACGCCAGGAGAAGTATTTAAACCCAGTTCAGCCATATCACAAAATACTAATAGCAATATTGAGTAGTCACTTAGTTCATCTTTGGACAAATGTGCAGAAAATGTTGCCTCTTGAAGCGATGTAATATCTGGTGGTAAAGCTTCAGGTGCTGGCGTTAAATATGTATACCAACAAGAAAGACGATGAGATATTTGTCAAAAAAAACTTGTAAAAGTTAAAGATCAAGACTTGCTGAGCTGAAAATTGCAATCCTGCTAAGATTCGAGCAAATAGTTGTTTCAAAGAAGCAACAAATGCTACTTAAAAACAGACAAGATCTATTTGGAATATTGCTTTAAAAGAATTTGTATTTTTTTTTAATTTTATTTTGAATTTAATCTTAAATTTATATAATTTAGTTACAGAGTTTCATAGGTAAACATTATTTTCATAGCATAAACGAGAATACCAAAATATGTATTTACGAAAAGTTAGAGTTATAAGTTTCAAAGAAAACGAAAATGAATTTATTTTTTCACTTCACATTATCATAAACCAGGAATTGGCACCTGGAATCTTTATCTGGGGCCTCGTCTTCAAAAGTTCCTAAGCCAGAAAGAAAATCTGGATTGGCAGTGATGTGTTCATCAAAATATAAGCAATGTTCACTATCTTCAAGATCATTTAAAGTTGCAATAATCGTTTCGTCACTACGAAATGCTATAATATAAAAACATGCAGAAACCAAAATAAAACGAAAACAACCAACAATGAGCACAACAGCTGTTAAACAAAATTTCACCTCTTTTACTTGATGTAGCTTACGGGCAACAATCATTATTAAAAAAAAAATCCAAAAAAAATACTGTTTCACAATAATGTTCAAACACTTTCTTCTCCAATTTATAAGGGCGACACTTAAACACATGCAGAACAGTTTATTATTATACGTTGAAAGCAGAAAATCGGCGCTATGCGTAAATACCG
Organism: Pollenia amentaria; assembly: GCA_943735925.1. NCBI lineage: Eukaryota > Metazoa > Arthropoda > Insecta > Diptera > Polleniidae > Pollenia > Pollenia amentaria. The sequence goes on from OX031010.1 coordinate 94,207,819, forward strand.
GCAGTTAGAAAACAAATGTCAACTTTCAGCAAGTATTGCCACCTAATCGATTTTTTTGTTACAGGCTCGTTAGCTCAGAGTGTTAACCACAGAAAACCGTGCGTGCTTACATTAAATAATTATATTTGTATTACATTTGAGGCACCTCAAAGGTTTGTTTCTTACAGTATGCTACAGAGTGAAGGATTTGGTTTCATTGGCATCTTCAATCCAGCAGCTCACGTGGTTACATTTATTAGTTTCCATTGTGTTACCATGTTTCACCGTCTCGCAAGGGTCATATGTTATTCAATGAAGGAGTGGAAGGAATGAAAAGTTTTGTCGCCAACGGTTCTTACACCAAACAGTTCAAGTCTTAGATCTCCAAATGCCGGAGAAATACAAAGAAGACGTCCCGTTGATTCTTTCTCCTCCTCGTCGCCTCAACTTCTTCATAGTTCATTGTGCGTATTTTCTAATGGGCCAGCGGCCAGTTTTAACCACAAAAACTGTCCTGAGCTGATGTTTGAAAATCTGTAATGCTCGTTGAGTCCTTTTTTCATGTTGTTTTATCAAACCATTTCTGACTGGCAATAAGATGAAACTTGTGTGCAATAAGTTGCTTACTCTTTGTGTGTGAAACACCTTATCATATCGTCACCAAAACAGCAAAAGGGCGTAACAACACTTCTTATTTTTTTTACAGGAGAAACTAAAAACTTTAAAAAATCGATAACAACAAGGCGTCATTAAACCATTCTATTCAACGGTGCAGCTGTTTGATGGTTGGCGCTCAAGGGGAAGCTTCATCAAACAAAGTTTGAACGTATAATGAGAATTATGGCAATAACGGTTACAGGTGCCATTAGAAATACCCCCTCTAAGACATTGTTAACGAATCCAGAGACATCCGGCATTCTTGGTCTATTCTCGATGTGATAAACACATTCTCAAGGGATCTTATGGCCGCCTTGCAATAGGTAATAATGTGAATATCCCTGCCAGATATTTCTGTCTCGCGGCTGTGTAGATGGCCATTATCTCGGCCTGAATGACAGCGCAGTGGTCTGGCAGCCTTATAGAAACGCTCCAATTCAGTTACTCGGAGTATATGCCGGAACCGATACCATACAGAGCTTAAAACCCGTCAGTAAATATCTAAATCACATTTGCAGGAATTATTGAACCGCGTGATCCAAAATGCTTTTGGTGAAACCAGAATTAAAGATGGTCTTAGATGTAACATAATCAACGTCCATGTACCAATTTATCTCATACAGGATTTTAGCATGTCCGATGTTGTAGTCCCCCATGCTCTAGTGGCCCTTAGTCTTACCGCCGTGTTCGGCGGTCGTTCAAGATCGTTAACAATACCTTAGAATGGGTTTAATGACATATTCGTATGGCCAGTATACATTTCTTGTGTTGATTCCTCAGTTTTGGCCAATGGCTCTTTTACTGCAATATAATACAGTGCCACCTTAGTAGTCCTGGAAATGGTGTTCATCTTCCAAATCAGTTTGCAGTCCGATATTAGCCCAAGATATTTGGCATTTTCGAATAGTTTCAGTGAGACCCCATTTATTTTTGCGGTATCAAATTTGAAAATTTGGTATCTCCTTGTGAAAGGTACCAGTTTTGTTTTGTTAGGATTTAAATTTTTAATTGTTAATTTAACTACTCCAAACCTAACGGAAAGGAGGCTGATGTAGGTTGTCACGGGATGGAAAATGAATAACATGCAATTTTGTGCATTGTCAATTACTAAGGGAATTTAAAAGATAACATAATGTAACAGGATTAAGAAAAGGAGATCAAATTATATCTTAATTTGAAACAGAAATAAAACAAACGAAATACCATTAAAACAACTCAAGACGCACTTTGAAATATTGGCTGAAATAAATAACCATTGTATGGTTAACACTGCATAAAAATGTAAAATGACGTGCCATTCTTGAACTATTTTATTGTATGAACGTAAAACAATGAAAAAAATTATTGTATAAATGAAACAAAGTTTTTAAAAAAATTTTAATATTCCATTTTATAAATTACTGAACTAAAAACGTTAATGTTACATTAAATTTCAGTAATGAAAATTTACGTTGCATTGCATAATTTATGTCTTAGAATTAATGATAAGATATCATTGTACTTATGACGATTTCGAACTTACATTGAATCAAAAATAATGGCAAACGTCATTCATTGTTCCATTTACGAAGGTCTTACCCTTAAGGTGGATATTGAGGGCAACTTTTACAACGTCAGGATGGAGGGAAACAGACTGGCACTGAATGAATTAGTTGTACCGTTACTCCTGATTGAATAGGTAGCTCTTATGCTCAGCAGTAGGTTAATGCACTCGTAATTCACTTGTGTAATGAACACTTTCGAAAACTGGCAACTAGGGGGACCCAACAGTGGGGAGTTCTCTTCCGTATATTTTGGCTCTAGGCTGTAAATGTCAGTCTAAGGCATTTTAACAGGGAATTAAAAAAATACGTAGCCTATGCCAATGACGTTGTGATCGGGAAAGTAACTGCCGACAATTAGCGAGTTCATGCAAATAGCTCTGGGCGATTTGTTTAGGGTTTGGAAGTCGATCCGGAGATGGGGGAATTCATTATTTTTATTAGAATGTTGAAAGTAGAGAACTTTAGACTGCTGGAACTATGGCGCGTAGAGCTTAGGCTGTCTGGTAGTGCGAAGTATATGTAATTTTTTCTGAGCAGTAAACTGTTTAGAGGCAGAAATGCTCAGAAGAGAATTAAAAGAGGGCTCAATTCTTGAAGCTTCCAATTTGGTAGGAACTAGGCACTCAGGGCGTCAGTGAAAGGACGGATACTTTGGTGGTAATGCCCGGTCTTACGTACGGGAGCAGTATTTTGGGGTCTAAGTGTTGTCTAAGTTAATCCCGCGAAGGTATTCACTTGTCTGCAGGAGACCAGAGTCTCCGGCGGGCATCGAACCCGCAACCACGGTACTAATAGACTAGCTCACTACCAGCTAGCCTATCGCGGCGGGATTAGATACAGTCAGCTGGAAACAAGGGTGTCGGCACGTATAAGACTATCCAATTATTCGACTTTTGGTTATGTTCGAGTAAATACAGTTTTTAATGCATTCAGAAGACCGAAAAAACATTAAGTAAACTCAAATTAAAATAATCTATGAACAAAGTAAACTCTACTTCGGTATTACAGAATATAAGATTATCTACATGACGAAGTTTATAACAAGCATTATGTTTACTCGCGGGCGGACCACATTAATTTTTTTCGGTTTATAACTTGCATTTGTGTCCGGCCTGCATAATCTTTCAGCTCATATTTTTTTTAAAATTATTTTTAATTTATTTATTACATATATTTTTACTTTTAAGTCACGAAACTTTTTATAAGAGGTGCCAGCAAATTATGAAAAACTTTGTAATCCAACTTATTGGGTCTAATGCATCACACGTAAGCTTGAGCTCGGACTCGATTTTTTGAGTAAAAGGTGCTTGTCATATGCATAATAAAATTTGATGTATTTGCTTTTACTCACTGCTCACGTTTGATCTCGTCTTGGTCAGTTTGAACTAAGTTAGATGAGCCTGTGCTCATTTTCATATGCATAAAAACAAGCTTTTGCTTTCTTTTGTGAGCTCTTGCTCAAATTTTGTTGCGCCTGCCTTATATTTGACTCACGTACACTAAAAAGGAATCATTGCTGAATATTTTGTGCCACAAAGAAATACAAAATGTTATCAACAGCGTTAAACGGATTTTAGCAAGTGAGGATAAAAAATTATACAGGTTTGTATTCTAAATTATTAATTTTTGTTTATATAATAAATAATAAAATGATAAATACATAGGTTTGATAATAGTAGCATCGGCTGGTTGGCTAATTATTTTTTTGAGGAGTCAGAAGAAACACGTGGTGATCTCAGCAACATTGATAAAATTCGAGTGTATTTAAGATTTTGTGCAGATTCTGGATTCCAAAATGGTATAGCCACAGATATTGGAGTCCATCAATCAACTGTGTCGCGAACTATTGCGGAAGTTGCGAAACTGCCTATTTTATTCATGTCTATTTTATTTTTTATGCGACATTTCATGTTATCTATTTTTTATCATATTTTTCCCCGTTAATTCAATACAAAATTTTTGCTTAATTTCTGTTACACATGTTTCTATTGTTTGTTTTTTTTATATGTTTCATGCTTGGTAATTGATCCTTTTCTAGTAAATATTTATTTTGTTTTATTTTTTCTACTAAAAATTTTGAAATATCGTCAGTTTCTTTTTTATTATTATTATTTGCTTCTACTTCTACTTCACTTTCACTTGAAGACGTGTTTGCACTTCAATAACAATTAGACGTTTGATCTCCCTTTGCTCAAGTAATTGCAAAAAAAGCTGTTGCTGTTTGATCGAACTCGACTTACGAGCAATTGATCACCTGCCTCAAATCAGCGCTTTTACTCGTTTTTATGCATGAGACCCATTATTCCTGGAAATCGAAGGAGATTCTCAGTTAAATTTTTTTTCAAAATACCCATATTTTTTCCGATTTTAAGAGAAGTTCTGGTAAATACAGTGGTTGTCAGCTTATTTGATGCAAGCAAACCCAAAATCATAAAAACCATCTTGCTTATGAATAAAACCAAATGTAAACAAAAATTAAAAAGGATTTGAAAAAGCCGCGTTCTTACAAAAAAAAATTTTTCCATTTCCTTTGCTATTTTCCTTCCTTCTGTAAAAAAAATTAACAAAAAGAAAAAAACAGCGTTTTCAAATCGATCAGCTTATTTGATGCAATGACCTTTCAGTTATACTGATACCGTTATGTTCCGAAATAGAATGCAATTATTTTGAGTTATTTTAATGTTTGTCTTAACTATTACGTTTTGCATAATTTTTGTGTGATCTTGCAAGTTCATGTATCATAACAAAGATTTTTTAAATATGGGTCAACGCACAATAGTTGAACAACGGGAATTGGCTATTCATCATTTTAAAATTGGAAAACCACAGCGTAAAATAACAGAAATTGTTATTATACCATCATCTACAGTGCAACACATAATAGAGCGCTTTTTAGGGAGAACAGGGTGAAGGACAAGGGCAGAATTGCGCCAAATAAAATTCTGACCCCAAGTGACGAACGATGGATCATCAAAAAAAATTAATGAAAACCCTAGGTTATCGGCAAAATTGGCTGATGAAGTACATAATGGTATTGGCAAAAATTTTAGTGCAGCAACGATTCGCCATGTGCTCCGGTCACATGACTTTCAGGGTCGAGTACATATGGTAGCTTTGTTTTTCCGGGCAAATTTTCCGATATAGGTGAATCGTTCTGTTAGTTGAGGAGTTATGAGGTTAGCGAAATTACTCGTTTTTACGCTATTTATCCCCTAAACATTCGAATTTCCAAAAATTCCATCTTAAATAGCATTTACACATGAAAGTAGTTTCTTGCGAGTCGCAATGCACTAATTTCTTTGATTTTTAGTGGATCGATTTAGCGAATGACCAGCATCCGGTTTAAATTTCAACCTTATAACTCAAGGCGTTAAGGCTTTGCGAAGAGGAATCTGTCAGTCAGTCCGTAACGTTGAAATTTTATATACCTATATATATAGGTTATACATATATAGATTGTTACATTAAATATTTTGTTTGCCTTATAAATACTTTTATTGTTAACAAAGGGTTTTTTTATCTTTTATTACTGATGAAAACCCGAAATCTTCTTTCACCTCCTAAATAAAAAATCCAATTCATGATTAATTTTATTCGACATAAACAAATATAAATTAAAAAAACACATTATTTTTACCGTAATGTATAAGTCTTGAAATAATTAATGGGTACTCAAATATTCCTGTATATCCGTCATAATCATTAACTTTTTAGCATTTTTGAGAGCAATTTCTTTAAATTCCTACTTACTCTCTCTTTGCAAGTTTCTGCTAATAATGTAAATGAACACACCTTGTAACTTCCATGATTTCTTCCTTCGGTATTATCTTATGTATTTCTGTTTTTTCTTCTGTTCTCTCAAGGCGTCACAATAGGCATACAAGTACCTGGGTGGACATTTAACTTCACACCAGCCTTTCTACACGTAGAGAAAAAATATGGTTTGGCATGGTTACGGCAAGTACACTATGTTTATTGTAACAATATATACACAATATATACGTACACAAAATATTGTTATTTTTTATTTAATATCAGCAACATTATAGTTACTGTTAATATGTCAATGTTTACCGCAATTATAAATTTTATTAGGGTTGACTGAAAAATAATCATTTTTATAACAGCTCAATAATAATAACTTTAAAAACAAACTATATTCCTCACAACCATTTAATGATATTTCAGAGGCATAACATGATAACTTTCTCTACGTAAACTCATAATATGTTTAAGATGCAAACAAAATATCTTTACCATAATAATATTTTGTTATCGCCATTTTTAAAATAATATAGCATCAGTTGTGTCGTTTGTTTTACATATGCCTATCGAATTATTTGTTATTCGGTGGTTAAACAATTAAAAACAAAAACCCATTAAAAAACCAAGTGTAAAGAAATAAAATATCAATGGTAAATCTGCTTAAGTTGATTTTTCTCATTAAGAAAAATATAAAAAAGTGTTTTTTTAATTATATTCGTATTTGTTTGCAACCTGACGCTTCAAAGTAAGAAAAAGAATAAAACAAAACAAGAAGAGAAATAAGTTTGCAGAGGAATATAAGAAAGCGCCATGAAAAACACAAAACGAGTCGTTTTGTTGACCCCTCTTTCTTCTCTACACCGCTCGCCATCAAACCAAAAGAGACGTCGACAAAGCGACGCACAGTGGCGCCATTTGAGTTTTTTCTTTGCAAAAATCATATCTTTTGAACCGAATAAGATAATTATACAGTTTAAACAGCATATGATAGATAACTGTTCAGCCTATGAAATGAGCTTTGTAGGGGCCTACTTATGGGTTATCAAAGTTCAAATTAGTAGAAAAATCAATTTTATGGTAACTAAAAAAAATTATTTTACATTTTTAGATTGTTTTTATTTTTTTTCTTTAGGGTTTTATGTTTTAAATTATTACCCAACATATTAAAAAAAAAAATTATTTATTTTTTAAATTTATTTTTTAAATTTTCTGTAAAATATTCATCACAATTCGTAAGAGAAGGTATATCTAAAAGACTAACCATTTCTAAACTATAATTATTTTGTAATTCTATTCGTGACTTCACATGACGCAGGGAAGAAATAAGTGGATCGGAAGATGCTGCCAACATGTTGAAGAGGTCCTCATTTTGCCTTACCCTTGATGCTTTGAATGTGTTCTGCAATCTATATTTTCTATAAAATTTGTTAAGAGACTCCTGTGCTTCTTCAGAAAGCTCTCCAGTTGGCAAAGACTAGTACTCAATTATATCTTTGCCATGCGCCAATATTTTATGGACGGTCGGGGTCAACTTCTTCTGTGGATACATTTCTGCTAAAAGAGATGCAATTTTCGACGCATATTCTCCATATTTTGTAGAATTTACATTTTCTTTGCAGTTTAAAACATCCAAGATCGTTCCCAAAATTTTCACGATTTGATTGTCAATTCCAGTGATTCTAGCTACAGCCTCATCATTTTCAAAAAATCTCCTAGAAGTGTTTCCATCGTTTGAGTAACCGTATCCGTGCTTGGGACAGTCTACTTTTAGTCCAACTTGTTTAAAAAAAGCATCCTGTATTTGCTTATTTCTGATCTTTTCCTTATCCTTTATTGATGTATTTTCATCGAAGTTTTCCTCCTCTTGTGGTAGGGTATACGCCAGTTTTAGCAAGAATTCCATACACCTTATCCTTGCGTGCAATGGTGACATTCCATATTCGTAATTCTCCTCATTTGTAGAATCGTTTAAATTACCAAAGTTCTTCTGACTCTTTTTGCAAATCGGGCATGACATTGTTGAGGTTGTTCCTGTCAGTTCGATTACGACTTTTCCGTCAACCATGGTCAGGTGGAACTCGTAATTACATTCAATATATTTTGCTTCTCCAATTTGCAGCTTTGTAGGCTTAATCTTGCTTATTTGTTCTTCAATGTCCTTCACCGTGGTCCTTATGAGTTCTGCCGATTCCCTTGCAAACTGAAATATTATTGGTCGGCAATAATGCACTGATGACGGACGTGGATTTTTCCAGTGTAGGGAAACATCAGATTTTTGCCGCAAAGGAACAACAGATGCCATAAACATATTTCCGTCCGATATTGTAGCGTCATCGGAAGATATCCTTTGCTTATAAACGCTTTGTCCGGATGATCCATCGCAGCCCCATTTGCTGATCAATGTCAACTTCTCAGGAAGAATTTTCACCTCATTTTCAGGAAGACTCTCCAACAACCGTTATGCTGTATGACCTATGAGATCCTGCAGATTGGCTTTCGCAGAGACTTCCGTAAACTCCTTATGGAGTGGTCGTGAATTTATTTTGGCTTGCGTAATATGCTTGTATCCGGGTAAAACGTCAGCGCCGTGTCGCGTTAAAGTTGCCCGCAGTTTCTCATATTTCTCTTTGGAAAGTTCTAAGTCCATAAACAACGCCAAGGCTTCTTCGGAACCATACTTTTTAATGTGTGCGTTTGTGGGCGTGGGAATGCTTTCCTTAATCCTTTTTAGTCGCAGTGGGCTTGCATCAGCAACAGATTTGGTTATCTGCGACCTAACTCTTTCAGTAACCTTTGTATATTTAATAGACAGCGCGTCCGATAATTGCTTCGTGGTCAAGTCATTGGTGGCATCGGCAAGTTTCCTCTTTCTTGTAAAAATTTAACACTCCTCAATACTTTTTTTTTGGCCTTCCTTTTGCTCCTCTGGTTGATGTGGTGGGTTTATCTACTACCAATATATCCAGGATGGTGTCTTCATTAAGCCAGTCCTCGTATTTGGAGTTGAAGTTCTGAATGGTTTGATTAGATTTCACCCATTTTGCCTTAATATTTGCATATATCAGATAAAAATTATTTTTTATAATTTCGCTTCTCTCAATATTTCCGTATAAGCTATCAAGTTCTTCTAAAGCAGCTTCCGTGAAAAACTTTGGTGTGGTTGACTGTCTAAACAGTTCAAATAATTTTAAATTGTTCAACGCCATGTTTTCAGTACTTAAATTGTTTAATGGTTTCAGTAATTGTTGCGCCAACTTTCAGTCGTAGACTAATCCAGGCATTATGCATATTTTGCAATATATAGGCTTATGCTACCATGCCTAAAAATTTACCTGTCCCCTGCATACATATGGATTTTGGCTGAATAATGCAATTTTGATATTATGCACGTGTCCAAATAAGATTTGTGCCTACCTGTAGGGACCATAATTCAATATTGTTCTTGACCATTTGCAATATATAGGCTTATGCTACCATGCCGAAAAATTTACCTGTTCCCTGCATACATATGGATTTAGGCTGAATAATGCAATTTTGATATTATGCACGTGTCCAAATAAGATTTGTGCCAACCTGTAGGGACCATAAGTCAATATTGCTCTTGACCATTTGTACGCCAAAGTATTGTTTAAGTGAGGTACGTACCTGCTAAATTCAATGAGTAATTTTTTTCCCCACTATTAGATCAAACTACTGTCAGTCAAAACATATAAGGGCTGGACGCCATACAATTTCTGCAACCATGTCTTTTTAACCTTTTTTACCTCTAGAAGCCAAACGGGCACGTACGGGCAGATAAAACCTTTTGAATTATGTAAAGAAATAATCAAAGAACAGGTTTTGCAAATATGGCAAATATAGAAAAATATAGATTTTTTTTATTTTCCGTCGAAGTTGAAAAATAGTGAAAAAACGGATAGTTTTTAAATAGTGATTTACCCGGAGAAACACAAAGCAAACAGTTAATTTTTTTTATCATACATTATACATTTAATAAATACATTTAATAAATACATCAATCAATACAAACAAAAAATAAGGCAATTCGTTACCTATTTTTGGTGATATTACACCTGAAATCGCAACATATTGACTAAAAATTGTGTGTTTTTTTGAAAACCGAAAGTCGGTCAACTTTGAACGGTTATATCTTCTAAACTAACCATTAATGATAACATGGAAAAGAATCTGGTCGAAAGCTGTTTTAAGCCACAAATTCAGACTGCAATGACCGACTTTTTTCAACCTATTTAGTCATGTTTTGAAATAGATACAAACGAATTTAAATTTACATGAATACATACATATATTCTTATGTATATTCTAGTCAGTAAACATATTGATCTCTTTTTTAATGCAATGAATTAAATTTTAGTTTTTTTTATTTACTTATTTTGTTTTCTGTTTTTAAGTGCTTTCACATATTTAGTGTAAATACATTTGTTTTGTTCTTTATAAATGAATTAAAATATTTGAACAAAAACAGTGCAAAACAAAACGTTTTATTTATTATACATACATATACTTATGTAAGTATATAAATATTTTACTGCTTTATTGATCCCACTGCGCAATTATGCGGAGTTCTTTTAATTGAGCCAGTGAATCAATTAAAAGAGTATCGGTTTAATGATATGCCCGGTTAATTGCAACAAAACCTGTGCATTTTTAGAAAATAAATTAAGCGGAAATGACGTATATTAATTTTGTGATTATCTTTTTTATGTGTGCATTTGACTATCTGGGGTGTTCTGGAAATCGATAACGCAAAATGCAAGAATTTAAAACTCGTTTTTTTTAATAACATTTTTGTAGTAAAAAATATACAAAAAATGCAATGCAAGTATTTCTCTATTAAACAGAATTCTATAAGAAAATTATAAAAAATTGGATTAATAGTATACATATATAAAATAAATTCAAAATTCTTGCGTTTTAGATTTCCAGAACACCCCTGCATATTTAAATTTATTGTTTAAGCGCAGTATTGCATATATAACCATGAATATTATCCTTATATCCTATTATACCTGTAATTTAACAAAAACATTTCATTATTTAATATTTTAAATGTTTGTTTAACTTAATACTATCATACTTTCGTTGATGATTCGTCGTTTTGTTTCAGAGAATTACAAATAAAAATAACGTAACACACAACTAAATAAATAACAATAAAAATATTGTTATTTATCGCTTTATATCTCAATTAATTTATATTTTACAACGTTTTTTTGCTTCTCGTGAAAACTGTGATGTGATATTATTCTGCATATAAGATGACGATATAATAATATTTGCCTACAAACAATTCAACACACACTTTAGCTCGTTGCCTTTAACAACAACAAAATACACAAAAAGGCATTTCGTGCTGTGGTCATGCAAACTGTCGTGCAACAACATTACTGGTGAGGAGCGTTACGAAAATTTTGTTTCCTCATTCTTCATGACTGAAGAAAAGCAAAACTTTATTTTTCCTCACGCTCATGAATGAATTGGCGAAAAATTTACAACTCATTCATGGTTGTGAAAAAATTACATGTTTTAAATACCTCATTCATGAAAAAATTCATGAATGGTTAAATATGAGCGATCATATATGAATTTGTCGGAACTCTGCATTTAAGCATAACACATACCTGTTGATGGATAAATCATTTAAATATGAACGTGATATCCATCTTCACCTTGCCAAAATATAATTGGATATTGGAACTGATAGTTTCGTCGATGTAAAATTATATTTCTTGCTTCGAATTGATCACCGACAATTACAAATGCAATTTCATTAATTGTTGGGGCATTAAATCGTCTTGCGTGTTCACCTTCAGGTACTTTATCAGCTCTTATTACTACCTTATGATTATCAGGTGGCATTTTATCAATCACAGTTTTAAATAGCTTAACTAAGTTATTAAAACGATGGTAAAAATTCTGCAGTAATTGCACAATATCACGACAAACTCCTGAACTAATTCCACACCTTTTATTTATCTCTTCGTCACAATTACCAAGAAAATAAATTTGCAAGAATTTATGCTGTTCATCAGAAATCGGTAGTAATGAACTAGCTTGGTGATATATTTGCCCTTTTATTTTAAAAGTTGGCATAAAGTTATCTGTAATTATGTTATCAGCTCCAAATGAAGTCAGTTGAAAGCAATTGTTATACTTTTGGATATTTTTGAGAACTATTTTCGACTGCGGTGTAATTCCTGAAATCAATGAATGTAAGGGCTCTGGCGGTATCCTAAATTCTTTCAATGTAACTTGACCACACATACAACAGAAACCAGCTGTCTCGTTTTTGTATTTAAATGCTTTGCAATCAACACATACTTAATTCATTTTCCCAATGTTCATATTTGGATGTAAATTGTAATTTAATGTTGGGTCATAATTAAAGGCTAGGTGTGAATAACATCCTGTTAGCATTATGCGTTGCTGCTCTTGCCTGTCTACTTCTTTCACGTTGTTCGTGACTTCGTATAGCTCTTTGACTCTCTGTTAAATGTTCTCTAGAATTTGATATTCGAGTTCTAGCATTACTATTATCTGATTCGCGCATCTCCTGCGTTCGTTGAGATTGACAATCTCGTATTATGCTAGTTTGCTGTAAACGACGTCCGATATTTGCGCACGCTCTTGGCATTTTTAAAATAATGTTTCTATATACGAATATTTCAATAATATTTTTTTACAATATTACCCTTTATTAAAATAATTTTTATATATTGTATTTTTGAAGAATAAAATTAGGAATACATATAGACCAAATAATAAATCTTCTACTTACCAGCAAATGCTATTAGATTCTTCATGTTTGTTTTATTTTACACACATATATATGCAAGTATTTATATGTATGTTCAAAAGTCACTTGTATTTATTATTAAATTAGTGGATACCCTAACCGTTTATTTGAAAAATATTTATGGAAGTGGAAATAGATTTTTGTAGACTAAAATAAAGATAAATGTTTGCAATAAAACTTACTATTAAACCATTTAAAGTTTTTTTCAATTTGGCGATTTTAGCGTATTTTAGTGAAGTACCGCTAAATTGATAAGTGTATATTGATAAAGATTTAGTGACATACCATACTACGTAATGTTAAAACATTATGCTTAGCGATTACGACGAAAATAACAAAAATATAAAAAAGTGGTGCCATCTATCGGATAAATACGAAACTCTACATGCCTCAAACATCAAACACAACTTTTGGTCAAAGTTTTTGAGTTTACTTATTATAAAAAAACACGACTCATTTATCAATATAGATGTGTGTTATGTTATTTCAATTTGTAATTTTCTGAAACAAAACGAAGCACAGTGGCTGAAATTTTTATTTCATTGGCCAAAAGTAAAATTTTTGTTTGTCACCGATTTTGAAAATTTTATTTTGTAATTTTTTTATATTTAATCCGAAAGAAATTATTATTGCTCAAAAACTATCAACGATAATGACCTGCTAGCTTTTTTGCTTGGTTGGTTGTCTTGTTATCTTTAAAAAAGTAATATGTGCGACTATTGTGTTATTTATAGTTAAGATGTTAAGACATATTTTCTAAACTACTATATTTTTGTCAAGTTTCAACTTTAGTAGAAAATAACTTTTGCGGATCAAAAGGGATTAAGAAGGTAAAACCACTGAGGGATATATATTCTGTATATATTCTTGTACCCGTTTGGACCCGTTTTACAAATTTATTTTTTTTTTTCTGCAAAAATGTTTGAAGAAGTAACAGAAATCATGTGTTATTGCCTTCAAAAAAATTTATGATATGGGGAATATTAATCATGATCGAACAGAATACAGGTAGTACATATAAAAAAATTATTATTGTTACACAATCAGAAAAACGTATAGCTGCCCTTATTCATCCTTATCCGTTACACTACGTTCACACTAGCGGATCTTATAGTAGAATAAAGAGCTCAAACACGCGTTTACGCTAAACAGGTATATTGTGAATCCCACCGTAGAAGCGATTTTAAAATTTTTTTTGGTCTTTTTATTATATCTGTTTTCATGACTCTAATAATATTCTATGACCCTATTACAATGCAATACGTTGTTAAATTTGTGTCAGGTATTTTATAGCATATAAATAAAAGGATCTTAGATTTTTTAATCCTTTTTATTCTACAGGTATGAAAAAAGTATGAAAAGGCTTAAAAGCAAGTGGCATTCGGTTACAAACTCCGTGGATATAATATATCTAAGCAATAACAACGTTTTTCATAAAAACATGGAGAGCTTCAGCTGTAAAGAATTGGCCGGAGAGTATTTTAGAAACAAAAACGAGGAAGATGTTAAAAGTTACATTCGCAAAAAAGGAAACTTGAATTCCTATAGCACTGAAATACAATTGGACTTAGAACATAAACTATCTGTTTTCATATAAAACTTTAAACAGCGATACAGGAAAATTGATAAAGCAAATATAGATTTTATAAGAGCTTTGCAAACTGGTTAGAGAACGAACTTTCTGTCCAGATCGCTTCAGAAACTACCAATTAAAACACTCGTGGGAGACCACAAAAATCGCTGGACAGATGTAACGATAGATCTAAGTGGCGGAAGCTTAAGGATATCAATGAAGAAATCAGATATGAAAATATTCAAGATACTTTCTATGGAGATCAAACGGTTATTATTCGACCGGTTTTAACCGGTTATTTATGGAAGATTTAGAGCCTTCGACTAGTACAACGGAAACAAAGGATATTTGAAACAACGAAACCAACAAGGAGTTAAGACGTTCAAAAAGGAAACATGTTCAAGATGAATATCGCAAATTTGGGTTTAGTATAGATCACCCAAAACAAGCGTCAGGCAATACAAATGCAAGAAGATTCTTTTTAGATCCAAAAACGGCATCTGAAATAACAGGTATTGATTTTAACCTCATTTTTGGATTTCAAATAATCCTAGAAGTACTTGCGTGCAATGAAGAAATTGATTCTAGAAAATTTGGAGATTTTGCTAAAGAAACTGCAAAAATATATACAACCAAGTACCCAAGGAGAAATATGATTTTGTGTATGTTCACAAAATCCTTTATCATGGAGAAGATGTCATTAAATCAGTTGTTGCCACTTGGAGATTTATCAGAGGAAGCTCAGGAAAAATATAATATATTATTGGCAACGTCAGATCCGTTCATCTCCAGTATTCGAAATCAAAGGAAAGTGGAACATCGGGACTTAGATGAAGAAGTCAAAAAACTACTGAAGAACAGAAATAACACAGAACAGAATATTCATTAGATCCATGGCAGACATTGTATTAGTAAAAAATAATATGTTTTAATAAATAAGAAATATTCAAAACACAAATACCTATTTTTCGTATCAAAATTTAAAAAAAATCAGAATTCAGCGGATTTATTTTGCTAATAATAACAAACATTACAGAAAAAATAATAGTTTCTTCTGTAGTAATAGCAAGATTTTAGATAATATTTCTAAAGTTTTTTTAAGTGTAACCAAATTTGACAGCAAAACATTGTTGATTTTTCAGTAATAATAGCAAAATTTCCATTTGATTTTACTATTTTTTTTTAATGTTAAATTTTTTTTAGTGTAAACATTAAATTTTTTGAGTGCCCCATTATTAAAAAAAATGTTAATGATTATTATTTAAATCCAAATATGACATTTTTAAATAATTAAAATAAATAAAAAAAAAAACACATTTCACGCAAAAGTTAAAAAAATCTAAGTTCCACTTTGCCCTTAAATTCCCCAATAACTACTCAACCGATTTTAATGATATTTGTCGATTAAAAAAAAAATTCAAATATCTCCTTCGGTTCAAATGAATTTTGGCCAACGAGAAACGATTTTCAGCCACTGTGCGACGTATCATCAACGAAAGTATGATAGCATTAAGTAAAACAAACATTTAAAATAATTAAATATATTGTTAAATTACAGGCATAATAGAATATAAAGATAAAGTCCATAGTTATAAATGCAATACTGCGTTTAAACAATAAATTTAGATGTGGTTAAATTCACCTATAAAAATTATAATCACACAATTTATGAGTAGCATCATTAGGTTTGCGTTGACATGCTGAAACAAGTTTGCTTTTCTGAAGCAGCGCAGGCAGTACTGCATTTGATAGGGAAATTATATTATTATAGATCTTATGACATATTATGTATAATTTTTTATTGATTTTAATTTCTAATTACTATGGAAACTATAAAATTTACTTCATTAAATTTAACTAGAAATTGATATTAAAAAGCTAACTTTTCCATTACAAATAAAGTGTATTTTGATCTCCTCATAATAAATTTTCTCAATTAAATTTTTCTTTACTATAAACAAATTTTGAAAATAATGCATATTTATCCCCATATAAGGAATTATTTCGAAAAAGTTCTGTAGCCTATACTAACAACGCTATGTACAAGCAAATTTTAATTACGTGATTTCTGAAAAATTAAAATAAGAAGAAGGAAAGAATAGTCCATTTAAGGGAATAGTCCATTGAAGGAAGTAGTATTTGTCCTTAAAAATATCAGTATTTAATAAAACTGAAGAGAGGAATAAACGAAAAATAAACTAAATATAGCTAAACATTTTATATTCCAGCACTTTATAAAAAATTAAAAAATCTTTTTGAGGATATTGATTAAGGCCCCCTTGGAAGGACGTGATCCTAATAAAAATACCAGATTATTTAAAATAAAAATGGGAAAAATATGTCTTTTATATTATAAATATTCTATATATTGAATATATTTTCTGATCCCATACAGATTCATTATAGGGAAGTTCGACTGTAATAAAATTTATTAAAAAGGATATAAAGTACTTTTCGCTTATCGTCACATCCTTTAGTTGCAGCCAAATCTTGGACTATATCGCCAATATGACTATAAGCCTAATTCACATATATGCCCCTATGAGGCATATAAGGGAGTTTGAATATAATCAATTTATGTGAATAAAGAAAATAAAAAATTCATTTTATTACACGACACCAGGCTTAATGTACTTTATAAAAAAAATATTTCATCCCTAAAAACAATTTTTTTTTTCGAGTGGAGAGCTGATGACAAAAATTAAAGATTTTAAGTATTAGCTCCTTTATATGGTATGTGGCTTCGAAAAGTAAAAGGAAATCGGTACATATTGCTTGTGAGACTATAACGCTAATAACTGTTGCCTTTACTACCCCCAGATAGATGGAATATATGTCAAATGTGCTTATGTCGCTAAACGGACTATAACGGAAATATTTTCTATTAAATTTACTTATTGTTGCAGAAAATAAAGATGAAATGCTAATGTGACTATTAACGAAAAGTACTGTACATATATTAACTCATAATATATTCTATCATTAAAATAATGGTAGTCTGCTGGAACTAAAAATCTAAGGATCTGCAGATGTTGTCATTTATTCTTGGAAATTCTTAGCGTTTGTAAGTACAATGGGTTAGGCTGCAAAATTTCTAACAATCCTATGTGGAAGAAGCTGATTAGTCATACTTAATAAAGGTTTTGTAATACATATTTATATGGATTGGGTTTTTTATTTATTTTAGAGCACTGTTTTTATTTTAACTTATGCAATAGTTTTCAGTTTAATCACTAATAATTATTTATACCCTTCACCACTGGTGGAGAGGGTATAAATTTATATATAAGCTTGTCACTCAGCTTTTAATTTTTACAATATTGTTTTTACAGCGTGTTTGTAGAACACGACAAAGCTAAATCGCGACCAGCCAATTTATGGAGGAATGCGTATAAATAGCGTTTGTATAACGCATCTTGATTTTTTCGTGCAGGTTTCGTGAACTCATGTGTGTCAAATATATATGAGATCGTAGTGTTTCCATAATCTTAAAAAATATTTTTTGTTTACATTTCTTCATACGAAATGGTATTTTAAGCTTAAAAGAGCGGCAACCCTATTCTCGTGCGTAAATAGAAAAGCGCTGACATACACCAATAAAAAATACATAATATTTAGTATATAATTAAACGAATTTGTTTGAAAATGTTATAAGTTTTGTTTTAAAAAGTGTTAAAAAAAATTTGTTCATTTAATAAACTTAACTGGTGTAACTTTTTCTAATATGCATGTAAGTGCGTTTGATAGTAGTTATTTTAATGCGAAAAAGGTTTGCAATCAAAACAATTAAATTTTTAATAATAACATTTTAGTAAACATTTTTTGTATGTTTTTATTTTTATTTCATTTTTTATTTATTTTTTTCAAAAACGAGTATATCTTTTTTACTTCCGCCCGTCGGCTTGTATGTCCGGACTTGTTGGTATTCGAAATCAGTTCTTTACTGATTTGCAATGATAACTGCTGTACAAGTTTAGCTTATGCAAATCGGGGTTTTATTAACACTGGACTCTATGCCAATGAAAATTTAACGAATAAGAGCTAACACGTGTTGTGTCAAGCGTTTTGATGAAAACCTTCCCCGGATGCGAATCACTTTTAATACCCACACCACAATAGTGGAGAGGGTGTTATGCGCTTGTGCTGATGTTTGTAACACCTTAAAATGTTGGTCCCAGACCTACCTTTCAGTATACCGATAGACTTAAATTTACTTTCTGAATCGATCTTACGATGTCCATCCGTCCATGCAAACCTTGTGCGCAAAGTACAGGTCGCAATTATAATTTAATGATAGGTCCTCATTGTAAAAAGGATTAAGCCGTTTGAAGATGGTGAGAATCGATTCATAATTTCACATAGCCCCTATACAAGCAGCTTTCTGGAATAGAGCCTTTGTGCCCATAAACCATCTTATTATTTTGTTGGTATTTTGATCAAATTTTGTCCAAACTTATCTAACCAAATATTATTGGGATCGGTCCATATTTGACCATACACGCAAAGAAAAAACATGTTTTTTCTCTGCGTGTAGCTCCCATACAAATACTACTACCGAAAATTGCTATTAATGCCATTCCTCCTTTAAAAATGTTAGTATTTACATAAAAATACACCATTGGAAATTGGTTTTTAAATACTGTGGTATTTCGTATCATATGGTCGCGCGTGACCGACTATGCTTTCGTTCTTGTTTTTAAATTAGTGTATTTGTAACGATGTGACGGACATGCCTTCGTAAAATTCCCTAATGTCGAAAACCGTACAACGCTTTTATTCATTTTTATTATTATTATTATTTTATTATTATATTTTATTAAAAGGTCAACAAGAAAAGAGAAAGACAAAAACATAAAAAACAAAAAAAAATGTACTTTGGATTTCAAGAAGAATTCTTGACAAAAAGTACGAAAAAACAGAAGTTAGGAAGAACTTGTAAATCAATTAAAACAGATAATCATTCATTCAAAAAGCAAATTTCGATCTACCAAGGTGAAATACCATTTGGTTTAAAGATTGATGTTTGACATCATCCGGCTGCAATAGCCGAGTGAGTAAGACGGCAAACCCCACTGAAGAGATTGTGTGGTTACAATCGAAACTAGTCTGGACAACCTGTCCGTGTACGCCTGGGTTCAAATCCCAGCGCAGTCAAGAATGAAAAATTATCAAAAAAAATTTTAATTAATTTCATGTTGTAAAATTCCTGTCTTCATAAAAATAATTTAATGAAAATTAATTTCAAATGAACTTAAGCCTAATTAAAAATATCTAAATTTGGATTAAAACCCATTAACAGTTCAATAAAATAACCATAATACTAATTATTATTATATAATTTAGTTTATATTTTACATAAGTTTAGGGTTGCAAGTTTTCAAATCAGAGACATCAGTACGTAAGAGAAAAAATCAGTACAATTGCAAAAAACAGTACATATACTTTTTAATCTTTTAAAAAAAAAACTTGAATTCATTTTATAATTTGAACCGCGACAAAATTTAATTAATAAAACTGATTTTTGTTGAAACAGTAATTCAGTTCCGTATACATATATATATTGCAGGAATACAAAATGAATAACAAAAAAAAAAAAACATAAAACACAGCAATTTGTTAAAAATTCGATTTCTATTTTTTTTTAATTTTATTTAAAGCAAAATTTGAGTTCATTAAGTCTTTACCTTGGTACTAAGAGGGTCAATGTCAATATTTTGCTGTTTTGAGTAAATCGTTGCATTAGGTGTCTTTTCTTAAGCTACGGTCACACCTAGCAAATATTTGACGAAAAAAAAACGTGATCAACAAGTGAGCTAAAATTTGATTTCCTTTTTTCTAATATATATTTTTAATATATGTAAACATAAAATTAAATTAAAATTAAATAAAAGTAGTTTTTTGCAATATCTACCGGCATAATTAGATTCATTTTGCAAGTAAAAGGTCTTGCTGAATCTCTTTTATTTTGCTGAAGCAGCCAATGTCTAATTTAACCGAGAACAGCTTTAAAAGCGTATTGCTAGCCAATTTCACTTAGAACTTTTCTTTCTATAAAAAGACTAAATTTTCAATTTTCTCAAAAATTATTTATTTGACATTTTAGCACCAAGCTGCAATATAAGGACAACAATGCTAAAAAACAAATTAAACACTTGAAATAACGAGGCATGTTATGCATTTAGCTTCAAAATATATTTTGAAAAGGAATTTATAACTAATTACACTGTGCAAGAAATTGACACTTTTTTTCGTGACAAGCTGGGCGTTTTAGCGTTTTAACATAATCGGGTACGCTGAATCCAGTGGTGCCCGCGGTTTTTTAAGTTTGGCTCTGGTTTTCGAGATATACCGTTATTTCGAAAATGGAGGAGGTTGCACAACATATGCTCGCGTAACTCAAAAACCCTTCAGCTAATTGAAAAAACTTAAAAAACCGAAATTACGCAATAAAATTTCCTTTAAGAAAAGTAAAACTTCTTTTTTTTATTTTAAAAATTCATAAAAAAAATTTTGCAGACATATATATAACGCAATTCCAAACAAAACAAGCCATAAATGATTAAAATCTGTTTGCAACTTTTGATTTTATTCACAAAAGTCGACAAATTTTAATTAATTTAAGAATTTCATAAAAAGCAATCTTTGTATAGGAGCCCCCCTAAGGGATGGTGATAAAGGGAAAGTATAATTTGAGAAAATTTTAAGAACAAAAAACTAATGGAGGTCAATCATACATTTTATCCCCCTAGGGGCAACTCCTGGGCATTTATGGGACTTTTTCTTCAATATATTTCTAGTCTGCATTGAACATTTTCTATGGAAGCCCCCTTAAGGAATGGAGATAGCGGGTGGGTATGTTAGAAATAAATGATTGTGATGAAAAATAAAGTGGGGTTGGTCATACATTTGACCCATCTAAAGGCATTATAGGCGCTGCAGGGGCCAAATTTAAAAATTTCATAAACGGCCATATTTGTATGGGAGCCCCCCTAAGGGGTGGAGATATATGGCAATGTTTTAAGAAAATGTTAAGAACAATAAACATTGGAGGTCGGTCATACATTTTATCCTCCTAGGAGTGAATCCTAGGCCTTAGAAACAAATGATGGGAATGGAAAATAAAGTTGCGCTGGACATACATTTGGCACGTCTAGGGGCCAAATGTAGGGCGTTACAGGTGCAAAATTTAAGGCTAGGGTTCAACGCGTATAAAAACAAAGTTCCAAACAAAATAAACTATAAGTGATTAAAGTCTGTCTACAACTTTTGATTTTTTCAGAAACGATGAAATTTTTTTATTTTTTATAATAACCAAACTTAAAAATTTTAAAACATTTATTTTTGTTGTTAATTACTTAGTTAAAGTTTTTATTTAGAAATTTATTCTTCTTCCTCCTGAAGATTCCAACAAATATCCCCTAATAGCGAATCAAGTTGTTTGCCGCTATACCAGTGTTCGAGCCTGGCTGTTACTTGATGAAATCTCTCGCCATGTTCATCAGACTCGGCTGGTGATTGTTCATTAAATTTTTCGGCATGGTAATGCAAAAAATGTATTTTCAATGACATTCTAACGTTTAAGTTTCTAAATGCGGTTAGCATATTTTTGATTAAAATTCGCCAGTTTTCGGACCGATAATTTCCTAATACATTTTCTATTACTGATTTCACACAATTCCAGGCCAATAGCTCTATATCATTCAATGCAACCTCAAATTGATGGTCCTTCATAAGATGACGAATGTCCGGTCCATTAAGAATTCCTGTAAAATAAAAACATTATGATATGAAATATAAATCTAATTTAATAAAGTAATTAGAGTTCATACCTTCCTTTACTTTCATGCCGCTTAATCGTGAAAAAATTCGGCGCAATTCGGTAAAAGCAACACCATCTGGGCTCAATGCTTTTATAAAAGTTTTTACAATACCCAGTTTGATGTGGAGCATTTATGACTTTATTTCTTAATTCTAAGAATTTTTTAATCGGTAACTGTGGATTTTCCAAAATTCCTACCGCAAAGTGAAAGTGTGGTAATAATGCATGCATATTTCTTTGGAATAGCATAAATTTGAATATTTGTTCTTTTGTTTTGTATTGTAAATGGCACAAAAACCGCATTTAAAATATTTTACGTCAAAATGTCATTGAAAATAAATTTTCTGCATTGGCACATTCTCCATATCGGACCTTTGCTGCAATAGAGTCATAACTCAAATTTGAGTTTCTAGCATCTAAATATTTAATTCTTCTCTCTAGAGTTGAATATAGAAGATATTTGTATGAAATTTTTACTCAATATTAAGAAGCGATATGTTGATTAACTTCACATTATTAGCTAGTAGGCGGCCCTATGTTATACTGTGAGCTGAAGCATTAAATATATTAGCTCCAAAAACAGCGTTTTTGAGTTATGACTCTATTGCAGCAAAGGCTCGATATATACATTATGTTGAATAAAGAATTTAATAATTATCCCAAAAGTCGCCCCTAGTGGTATATAATGTATGACCGACCTCAATTAATTTTTTGTCCTTAACATTTTTTCAACACATACTTACCCCTTATCGACACTTCTTAGGGGGGCTCCCATACACCAATACAAATATTGCGTTTTATGAAATTCTTAAATTAATAAAAATTTGTCGACTTTTGTGAATAAAATCAAAAGTTGCTAACAGATTTTAATTATTTATGGTTTGTTTTGTTTGCAGCTTGGTTTTTTATATGTCTGCCTAGCTGCATTTTTTAATTTTTCATGAATTTTTAAAAAACAAAAATTTCAATATTTTGATATAAAAATTAATTTTTTAAAAAAAAAAAATATGTTTCAATAACGACTACTCATATTAGAAAAAAAAGTTTTACTATTCTTTAAAGGAAATTTTATTGCGGAATTTCAATGAACTAAATCGTTTTTGAGTTACGCGAATATATATTGTGCAACCTCCTCCATTCGCGAAATAACGGTATATCTCGAAACCCAGAGCCAATCTTAAAAAACCGTGGGCACCACTGGATTCAGCGTACCCATGTGCCCGGCTTGTCTGTTTTTTCAACTAGCATAGTGTTATTATTATGAATTACAATAATTACAGAAGGCACAATCGATTTTCAGACGATCTTATACTATAGATTTTTATAAATAATTTATTTACATATGTATGGACATAAAAATTTAAGTATAATATACATATAAACAACTTACACAGTTAGAAGTTCAAATATTTATGGCCTTTTTGTACATTGTCAGTCTTCAAGAAATTGTACAACTCATTAGAACTATAACCAAAGTCTGTCTTTATCTGCAACTCACTTTCTAGGTTTTATATTAGGAGCCTGTTTCTCTCTTTTCTCCACTTTGAAAACTAAAGATTCGTTCTGTAAAAGGGTTTGAATGTGGACTGGAAGAAATAAAATTACACATTTCAAATTCGTAGATGCACCTTTATTTAGAAAATCTTTAAATTTTTCTTCTACTGTGTTCTCTTTTCGTAATGGCTCAGCAAAAACCTTTAATGTTAATAACTCATTGATAAGAACATCCATATTAATATTTGTATCGCAAAAAATTTGATAATATGAAAAACTATTTTATATACTGAACAAATATAATATCTAAAAGCAGTACAAAAACAGTATATTGATGAAAAAATCAGTACATTTGCGTACTAATTTGGTTGTAATGCATAAATCAGGTATTTAAACAAAAAACAGTACATGTACTGATAAGAACAGTACGACTGCAAACCCTACATAGGTTTGTTGGTGCGTTTGTAATTTCTATAATATTGATGCAATTATCCTGAAGTATACCCAGGTAATTTCTGTAATATTGATCAGTTACCCTGAAGCATAGCCTGAAGTTTCCTTTTTAACAAACGAGAAATGCTGTATTTTTGCGTAAATTAAGTGGACAACATTGATATCTCATTTAAGAAATTCTAAATTTCACAGCCTCGTTATTTGTGCGCATAACACAGCCACTACAAAAATATACTTTTTA
The DNA here is from genome assembly GCA_943735925.1 of Pollenia amentaria. NCBI lineage: Eukaryota > Metazoa > Arthropoda > Insecta > Diptera > Polleniidae > Pollenia > Pollenia amentaria. The sequence goes on from OX031010.1 coordinate 94,232,161, forward strand.
TTTGTTTATTATTTTTTTGGTTTCCCAACTTAATTCGCTTCTTGTAAAAAAGGCTTCGTATAAACTTTGTATGTGCCCACTGTAGATGATTTTTTTGCTAATAATATTTTTTATTACGTACTTTTCTGGGTCATCACGAAAAAAAACACAAAAAAAAACAAAAAAATTGAGAGGAAGTAGACCAGAGTATAAACATGAATTTAATGTGATGCCATTAACTGAAAACATCTGCAGCGTTACCGGCGTGAACTTAATGTGGTTATTTGACGTTTTTTGAGGCCCTTGCTATTTGTTATGCCTCTCTTTTTAATTAACTCTCTTGTATCATATAAAATCAATTCATGCAACTATTTCAACCTTTTCAAAATAGTATCGAAAACAAGTAACAGTTATAGTCGATCAAGCCGACCATATGATACCCTACACCACAGCATATAAGAACAAATTGTTGCAAGTGTACCCTATTTGGGACCCATGTGCATTCATGGACCCGCCAGAACACAGTTATTTAATTAACAACCAAAAGCACAAACATGAAGGGATATTTTAAACATATAGAACTAAAGTATAACACAGAAACATGCAAGACAATGAAAGAGTATTGCAACGAAGTAAAAAGATTAGCACAAGAGAGGCTTTTGTTTCTATTATCATGTAGAACACTGGTGTTCAAAAATGTTTTGCATATGTATTCTGAGAGAATTTTTTAAGTACAGTGACACGCAAAACTAAACGCACAATTTTTATTAATATTATATCACAAGATTTTTTTTTTGTTATATAAAATTTATAATAATGCAGTTCACACTGAATTAAGTGTATGTGATTAACTTCCGTTGTTTAGGGGTTTCTGTAGAGTTGGTGATTATGGATTAATTAAGAAAATTATGATTCTTTTCATAGCTATATGACTAGGTTACCGATGAGGAAAAAAAACTTTTTATTAGAAATAAAAATTTTTTTTTTTAATTTAAGGAATGGCTATCAGGGGAAGAAAATATTGAAATTAAATCAGATTTTATTTTAAAAAAAGCCATTTCATGTCAGTACTTTCATCTAAGCAAAAGGAAAAAAATACACAATTTCTTAATTTTTCCTTAATTGCCAACTCTACCGATGTTCCTAACTGCGCAGCGCTACGCGCAATAGTACTGCGGGACAAGGGCACAGATTATATTAAATTGACATTATAATTTAGCATATGAAGAAGTTTACTAAACAACTGTTTAATAAAAACTCCATCGATAAAGGTCTGCCCTGCCTGACAATATTTAAGGCGACTACGTCTGAAATGGCTTTTTTAAAATAAAATCTGATTTATTTTTAATATTTTCTTCCCCTGATAGCCATTCCTTAAATTTTTCCAAAAAAATCTTTTTATTTCTAATAAAAAGGTTTTTTGTTTCTTCATCGGTATATCCAGTCATATTGCTATGAAAAGAATCATAATGCCTCTTAATAACATTTTCCCAATGTCCTTTAAATGTTTGATAACATAAAAGACATTGGGCATTACCAAAGGCATTTTTAATCATAAAATAGTTTTGCATTTTAATATTTTTTAGCAACAAACTAGCGTAGCTTCCGCGCATGTGCATTCGTCGCTGTCTGACGAACAACTAAATTAATTTCATTATTATTTATTTTACACACTGTATTTGAACAAATATCAATGCATCTATCGTACATGTGCGCTTGTTGCTCTCACACGTACGACAAAAATAATGAGCGTAAAAAACAAAGGGGTGGGGCTTCTAAACAATTGTTTGCCTGAATGAGCATCACTGATGTAGAAGTAATGGTATTATACCAGGGATTTCCAAAAATTTTTTGGTTGTGTAGTAGTGAGTACCAGAGAGTAAACAAATTGAGAGAATGCAATCATTTACAGCCGAAATAAAATGTTAGTAATATATTTTATAAGTTGTATAACACAAAGGTACAAAACTAAAAATTTTTTGTGTTGATAAAAAATTTGTAGCAATTCTTTACCAATTCAATGTCGCTGATTTTAAAACTGCACTTTTTTTTTATTCGGAAGCTTTTTGACTCTAAATCAGTTTCAAATATCTTATCAAACAATTGTAAAAAAATTAAAGATTTTTATGTTTTAAAAATTCAAAAAAATAAATATTGCTCGCAAATCACAGCTGATAGAAAAAAAGTGCAGTTTTAAAATCAGCGACATTGAATTGGTAAAGAACTGCAACGAATTTTCTATCAACACAAAAAATGTTTAATTTTTTTCCCTTGTGTTATACAACTTCTAAAAATCTTCTAAATTTATTCTTTTATGGCAGTTTCGTATGCTTTTCAAATGGGATGAACTTAATTTAATACGTTTCTTGGAACCAATAAATTTTAAATCCGAAAAAATTTGGTCGCATAGGTAAGTAGTGCCGAATAAAGAGAGGCACTTAAATGAAAAAAGTAAGCAATAAAAATAGTGCCGAACAATAAAGTTTCATTAATACATCAATAAAACACATCTTCTTACCCAAAAATTTTACCTGCTGTCACATTTGCTTTTATGTGTATAGGTTTACACATAAATTGTAGGAAAACAAGACTTTTTTAACTTGTTTTTTAAATATTTTTACTTACTTAAGAAAAGAAAAAAAAACTACAGACCCGATTGGTACAGAAACAAAAATATTTTTACAAGCACAAAATACCAACAAATTCTTGTGGCTATTTTTTTTCTTAATAATTTCTGCATTTAGGTACGTCTTTTTAACGAAAGAAAAAGGGACCCTTTTACAGGCATCAAAGAATTTTTTTCACAAACGAAACACATATCGTTAGCTTAAATGCAAAACAATGTAGATATTATTTGAAAATTTGAAATTTATGTTGATTAGGATTCACGTTACATATGTATTTTTATATAATTTTAAGTTATTTACAGAATTAAAAATGACGTATCATCAAATAAATATATAATTTTTTTAACAGCATAATGTATAATCACACTCAATAAAAAAATTAGCAGAGTTTTTAATTCTTTTTATAAGAACACATTAATATTTTTAAACAAAAAAACTGGGTAATCTGTTTTATAACTATTACCACGGTGTTAGTGGAATTAGTGATCAGATAATAATTTATAATAATAATTTTTAGTATTCCATAAGAAAAAATAAAAAAGTGCTGTAAAATTATAAGAACCGAATCCATATACGAATGTAAAATAAAACCTATAATAAATGTGACTATCAGCTCTTCCACATAGTACTGTTAGACATTTTGAAATTTTTTATCTGAAATATTAAAAATTGCTTTAAATCTAAAATAATTACCATTTTACAAAGTTCTTTGCTTTGCATGTAAACTTATGAAAAGTTACATTATTCTACATTTAAGTCTTAAAATTTAAACTCTAAATAAAAATTGCACGCAAGGCATTGGATGTTACCAAAAGCATTTTTGACCGCACAGTATTTTTTGAGTGTAAGCTGAAACAAAATAATATAGCATCCGCTAGACATGCACACTTGTCGAAGTCACATCGACGACTGAATTGAAGAGTATAAAAATATGTGTTAGTAGTAGTGTGCACAATTGTGCAAAGAAATGGAAACCCCTGTATTATACCGAATCACACAAAACACACATACAGGTAAAACATATACATATTTCAATGTAACACAAAAAAGAGAAAACTGACCAAAATCGAACACAACTTTCATAAGAAAATTTTTAACTTGGAAATATCTCAAACTAGGAATGGGCAAATTGAAAAAATATATCGATATATATCGTATCGATATTTTTTAAGAGTATCGATATTTATTAATTAAAAATATCGATATATCGATGTATCGAACGTATTAAGCTGAAATTATTACCAAATTTCAATACATAGGTACAAACATATTACATATAATTCTATTTTAACTTTTTGTTGTTTCTTTTAATTTCAAATTTACTGCTTGTCCCTCGATTTCAAACGAAACTTTCATTCGGTTAACTTTTATTTAAAACAAAAACCAATTTTAAAATTTAGTTTTTATGGTAAGTTATGCGAACGAAGTTTTCATTTGAAATTGAGGACCGGCAGTTAATTCTACAATAAAAACAAAATTCAAAAAAAAAAATCTACACAAGTAAACTGTGCAATATACAAAATATTTTTTATTATTATTAACATTCCAACTTTCATTGGTCTATTGCTGCTAATACGCCATAATTAAGGCGATTCTTTGCATAATTCTAGGAACCCTTTCCAGGATATTTTTTCCGCGCTTATTTTTTTGTTGTCATCTCTTAAAAAGCCGAGACAAAACTGAAGTGTGTAATATATCAAAAAGTGTACAATGAAAAGCGCCGTTATTGTCTTAATATTAGTTTAAAAGCATATGATGCAATTCTTAAAAAACAACAGTATTGTAAGCAGTTGAGCAACCCTTAAAATGTTGAATTTTATTACAAAGAGATCTTAAAAATATCGAATTCGATAGTCGTAAATAAATATCGATGCATCGATATATGGGTATTTTTAATATCGGCGATATATATCGATTATAATTTTCTTAAATATCGATATTTTGATATATCGATATTTATTGCCCATCCCTATCTCAAACTAGCACAAATATTAAATTAATTAAACGAAAACTGGATCATTTAAAAATTGGGATTGAGCACATGCTTATAACAGATGACCACAAACATTTAAAAACTAAAAAATCGGAACGAACAAATCAAATAAGAAAAGAAGTAAAACAAAAAAAAATATTTTTAAATCATTTAACATTATTGTCAAAAATCATTGGTTTGAGAACAAAACTGATGTTTTTTCCCCCTAGAATGTAGGTGGATATTGTCTTTGGGAAAAAGTTTGCACTACCTGTAGATAAATAAAGATAAGGAGAAGGATATTATCCGAACAAAATTAGCAAACAGAATTACTACATTTAAGAGAAAGATTAAAAATATACCAAAGGAAAAATTCATACTTACGGTTTTTGATAAAACAAAACAATTTTTGAGAACACATAAGGACATTATTATCATAAAAGCAGATAAGGGCAATAAAACTGTTGCTTCATACAAAAACGAGTATATGAAAAAAATGGAAAATTTACTAGAAGACGTAAATACTTACCGAACACTAAGAGAGGATCCCAGTCAAAAATTACAAAAGGAAAACAAGAATATAATATCAGATTTGTACAAAAATGAAAACATTGATAGATAGGAATAACAAGATGACTAACTTGTCTTGCTGCAACAGCACCAAGTATATATGGATTACCCAAAATCCACAAAATAGGAATCCCCATTAGACCGATCGTTTCGTTAGTACAAGTCCCATGCTAACAACTTTCGAAATATTTTGGACAAGTTTTAAAACACATTATATCAGAAAAATATAATATTAAAAATTCAATTGAATTAAAAAGTCAACTGCAGGAAATTGAACTAGACAATACGGAGTTATTATTATCATTTGATGTGATTTCATTATTCACTAATATCCCAATACACACTGCAATTAAAAACATAATGGAAAAATGGAGCAAAATCAAAGAATTCACCAAGATTCCGAGATCAAAATTTCTGGAAATTCTTAAATTCTGCCTTATGGAAAATAATTATTTTATTTATGACACAAAAGTGTATAATCAAATTTTCGGGATGCCAATGGGAAATCCACTATCACCTGCAATAGCGGATATAGTCCTCGATACCTTGTTAGACGGCGTAATAACTGAATTATAGAAAAAGAAAATTTACATAAGGTACATAACAAAATATGTATATGACATTTTGGCGGTAATTAAAATAGACAACCAGGTGGAAATCCTAAAAAATGCTTAACAGTTATCACCAAAAGATACAGTTCACTATTGAAGTAGAGAAAAATGGTGAGATTGCATATCTGCACGCAAAGAAAAAACATGGTTGTAGTAAACATATTCTAAGAGCAACATATTATAATAAGAGACATGATTGTAGTCAACATATTACGATTATTATTGAATCATATTATGGCAAAAAATATTCGTAATATTACATCATAATATTTTTCTGTTAATCCTTATTTGATTTTATTACATCATATTATAATTTAATGTAATAATTATTTTCATGTTTATCATAATAAGTAAAGAAGTAATCATATTATTATCATGTAAATCATAATAAGTAAAGAAGTACTCATATTATTATCATGTAAATCATAATAATATGTAGATTAAATCTAAAACCGAAAAATTATTTTTAATATATATTCATGTTTATTTACTTACTGGCAACCTTAACGTAAAACTGTTACAGCCAATTCACATGGAGGCTTTTGCGACGTCGCACAGTGGCGCCCGTAGAGCAAACGAGGTTGCAAAAATCAAAATTTTCATGAGCGCCGACGAAGTTTTGAATAAACCCATGTTATAGGAAACTTTTCAACGATTTCAAATGTGCCACTCTTAATAATATCACATTTTTAGTTTAGAAGATATAACCGTTCAAAGTTGACCGACTTTCGGTTTTCCAAAAAACACACAATTTTTAGTAAATTTGTTGCGATTTCAGGTGTAATTTCACGAAAAATAGGTAACGAATCGCCTTATTTTTTGTTTGTATTGATTGATGTATTTATTAAATGTATAATGATAAAAAAAAATTAACTGTTTGCTTTGTGTTTCTCCGGGTAAATCACTATTTAAAAACTATCCGTTTTTTCACTATTTTTCAACTTCGACGGAAAATAAAAAAAATCTATATTTTTCTATATTTGCCATATTTGCAAAACCTGTTCTTTGATTATTTCTTTACATAATTCAAAAGGTTTTATCTGCCCGTACGTGCCCGTTTGGCTTCTAGAGGTAAAAAAGGTTAAAAAGACATGGTTGCAGAAATTGTATGGCGTCCATCCCTTATATGTTTTGACTGACAGTAGTTTGATCTAATAGTTTGAAAAAAAAACTACTCATTTTAATTAGCAGGTACGTACCTCACTTAAACAATACTTTGGCGTACAAATGGTCAAGAACAATATTGACTTATGGTCCCTACAGGTAGGCACAAATCTTATTTGCATAATATCAAAATTGCATTATTCAGCCTAAATCCATATGTATGCAGGGAACAGGTAAATTTTTAGGCATGGTAGCATAAGCCGGATCTCATGGGCCATACAGCAAAACGGTTGTTGGAGAGTCTTCCTGAAAATGAGGTGAAAATTCTTCCTGAGAAGTTGACATTGATCAGCAAATGGGGCTGCGATGGATCATCCGGACAAATCGTTTATAAGCAAATGATATCTTCCGATGACGCTACAATATCGGACGGAAATATGTTTATGGCATCTGTTGTTCCTTTGCGGCTAAAATCTGATGTTTCCCTACACTGGAAAAATCCACGTCCGTCATTAGTGCATTATTGCCGACCAATAATATTTCAGTTTGCAAGGGAATCGGCAGAACTCATAAGGACCACGGTGAAGGACATTGAAGAACAAATAAGCAAGGTTAAGCCTACAAAGCTGCAAATTGGAGAAGCAAAATATATTGAATGCAATTACGAGTTCCACCTGACCATGGTTGACGGAAAAGTCGTAATCGAACTGACAGGAACAACCTCAACAATGTCATGCCCGATTTGCAAAAAGAGTCAGAAGAACTTTGGTAATTTAAACGATTCTACAAATGAGGAGAATTACGAATATGGAATGTCACCATTGCACGCAAGGATAAGGTGTATGGAATTCTTGCTAAAACTGGCGTATACCCTACCACAAGAGGAGGAAAACTTCGATGAAAATACATCAATAAAGGATAAGGAAAAGATCAGAAATAAGCAAATACAGGATGCTTTTTTTAAACAAGTTGGACTAAAAGTAGACTGTCCCAAGCACGGATACGGTAACTCAAACGATGGAAACACTTCTAGGAGATTTTTTGAAAATGATGAGGCTGTAGCTAGAATCACTGGAATTGACAATCAAATCGTGAAAATTTTGGGAACGATCTTGGATGTTTTAAACTGCAAAGAAAATGTAAATTCTACAAAATATGGAGAATATGCGTCGAAAACTGCATCTCTTTTAGCAGAAATGTATCCACAGAAGAAGTTGACCCCGACCGTCCATAAAATATTGGCGCATGGCAAAGATATAATTGAGTACTAGTCTTTGCCAATTGGAGAGCTTTCTGAAGAAGCACAGGAGTCTCTTAACAAATTTTATAAAAAATATAGATTGCAGAACACATTCAAAACATCAAGGGCAAGGCAAAATGAGGACCTCTTCAACATGTTGGCAGCATCTTCCGATCCACTTATTTCTTCCCTGCGGCATGTGAAGTCACGAATAGAATTACAAAATAATTATAGTTTAGAAATGGTTAGTCTTTTAGATATACCTTCTCTTACGAATTGTGATGAATATTTTACAGAAAATTTAAAAAATAAATTTAAAAAAAAATAATTTTTTTTTTAATATGTTGGGTAATAATTCAATACATAAAACCCTAAAGACGCTCATTTCATAGGCTGAACAGTTATCTATCATATGCTGTTTAAACTGTATAATTATCTTATTCGGTTCAAAAGATATGATTTTTGCAACGAAAAAACTCAAATGGCGCCACTGTGCGAGGGTTGAGTCATCCGTTGCCCTCATACGAAGTACAGGGTCCACAGGGATCTATTTCTATTTGCATGGAATTTTATATGAAAACGCATTTTTTTACATTTTTTTTTTTTGATTTATTATTATTTACTAATTATACATGTATAATGAATATTAGAAAAAAAAATCTTTTTAAAAGATTTTGTTTGTTGTGCTTAATTCCCTTTTTAAATAATTGATAAAAAAAATACTGAAATTTATTATTGGAGGATAAGCTGTTCCTATGCGCATTTCACTGGTTGCTTAGGCCAGATCATCAGGAAACGTTCTCCTAAATAATTTTAGAAAAGCCAAAGCTATCAGCAAACAAAACTACAGAGGGAATGAGAAATACCTACAAACACTCAAAAAGTCTTTTTTGCAACGATATCACAGCTTAAACAAAATACCAAACAATAAATCAGTTATGAGTTTTTATCTTTTCTTACATTTCCCGCTACAATTAGTTGGAATTCTCCCAACATTAATTGTAGTTGTAAGTGGGTAAAGAAAAAACACATTTAAAACAAAAACAAATTGCTTTTATTGTTTTCGCAAGAAATCAAAATAAAAACAATTTGCCAGTTCAGTTTTTCATGCACGTGCACTTGCAAAAATTTTATTATCAAAGTTGTTTTTGGGAATACAATTATTTATTAAAAAATTTTGTTTGTTGTGCTTAATTCTTTTTTTTTAATAATTGATAAAATATTACAGAAATTTATTGTTTAAGGTTAAGCTGTTCCTATGTGCATTTCACTGGTTGTTTCTTTACCCACTTACAACTACAATTAATGTTGGGAGAATACAACTAATTGTAGCGGGAAATGTAAGAAAAGATAAAAACTCATCACTGATATATTGTTTGGTATTTTGTTTAAGCTTTGATATCGTTGCAAAAAAGACTTTTTGAGTGCTTGTAGGTAATTCTCATTCCCTCTGTAGTCTTGTTTGCTGATAGCTTTGGCTTTTCTAAAATTATTTAGGAGAACGTTTCCTGATGATCTGGCCTAAGCAACCAGTGAAATGCGCATAGGAACAGCTTATCCTCCAACGATAAATTTCAGTATTTTTTATCAATTATTTAAAAAGGGAATTAAGCACAACAAACAAAATCTTTTAATAAATAATAGTATTCCCAAAAACAACTTTGATAATAAAAAAATTTTTTTATATATAACATGAGTTTTATATGAAAAAAGCCTAAAAAACTATTGTTGTGTTGATTGTCCCTCGTCCAACATATTTTATGTGCAGGTGTAGCATCGATGCATAAGTGTTGAAGGCTCTGCACAAACTGGATTGTTACAGGAATGGCAAAAGGCCCTTGTTTTCCGCTGCCGTCCGTACTCAGAACGGTATAAGCGACATGACGGTCTGTTAGTTCTAGACGCAAACGACGGTGCAGCTCCTTCAGCCGGTCTTGATAATATCTAAAAAGAACAAAATTATGTAGTTATTCTGCTTTTGAACACTAGAACTGTGTTTTCTTACTTGTACATCAAATGCTTCCATTGCGTTCCGTATCCTTGGATATGCGGTTATGCGGTTGTTCCTCTATGTTTGGTAGTGCCAATTGTTTTGTCAGCATCAGTAGGAATGGCCGTCGTTTGTCACTTCTTTTTATTGGCTTCATCTCGTTGTATGAAATAAATGCAGCTAATGCAGCAATGTCCACAATATTGGACATTGCTTGTGGCGTTTTTAAAATAAATTTTTGGTTAATAAATAGGTATAGTAAATACATCATGTGAAATGTATTTCGAAAGACTTTCTTATGATACATAAACTTTTGCATAATTTTTTTAATTATTTATTTTAATATAAAGTTTATTGTGGGGTGTTTTACTTTTGTTGACCTGTGTTATTATGTGTGATTATTTATTTGTTTCGGCTTAAGGTCTTGTGACGATAAAATATAAATAAAAACTCTGATTAGTTGTGTTCAACGTTTTAGGTTTGTGAAAAAAGACGCGGTAAAAGAGATTAACCCTTTATATTCATTGAAAATGGTTAACGAAGTTAACCGAAATATCGGAGAAAATAAATTGTTAAAATAAAATACAACAAAAAAATTAGTTTATATTTATATTTTATCGTCACAAGACCTTAAGCCGAAACAAATAAATAATCACATATAAAGTTTATTATAAAGTTTAAGTGTACAAATGGATAGTTTTCATATAATAACAGTATCAAATCAAATAGACATGTATTTTTTCCATTGGATAAAATTTTTTGAATTATTTGAGTCATTCGAGGTATCCTAACAAATGAAAACTCCTATTCGATGATTAATCGAGCAATATTAAAGGTTAAAAATCGATTAATTCGTTTCTTGAACAAAACCTAAATTTAAATAATTGGATACTCTAGTTATTGCCAAAAATGATCTCGCTTTATCATTCGTTGCTGCATTTTTTTTATATTCTGCTTTGAAATTGCATTAGTGTCCAGATTACGTAATTATAGTTTCTTTTCTTTTTTTTATATTTCTATGTATATATAAATGTATGCATGTATGTTTATTTGTTTGTTTGTACCTTATAGCCGCCTAAACCGCTGAACCGATCTTCATGAAACTTTAACAGTCTAAAGGATCTATAGGCTGCATATTTTTTTTTTAAATTTTGAGTGGGCGTGGCACCTCCCGCACAAAGACAATATAAACTTCTGTATATATTTAAAGAACGGTAAGAGAAAAATTGTCCAAATTTTGTACACATAGCGGGGTTATCGATGCACAACATCTGTCAAAAAGAAGTTGGGGTGATTCATATTATGGGCTTGGTTTCTCACATACAAAGGCAAAAGAGATTTGTGTATATCTAGAGAAGGGAAATAGCTAAAGATTCCAAAGTTGGATCGGGTATACTTCCCATGGACCATCAAGGAGTAATTTAAGTTTGAAAATGAAAAAGGTTCCCAGGGACCTTCTCACCCGCCGGAGGGTTAATGACTGCAGGTTGTTGTCTATGCTTATTTTGTAGTTGTATTCAAATGAAGGTCCTAATCAAGTAAAACGCAACGCCACACCAACGAATAACATTAAAAGCACAAACAATGTCATAAATATTTTGTAATTTTGTTGTTGATTTCTACAGAAATTCACTTTGCGTTTAAAATTTTCGTACGCCGCATTGCTTGTGGCGTTTTGAAAATAATTTTTTGGTTAATAAATAGGTATAGTAAACACATCATGTGAAATGTATTTCGATAGTCTTTCTTATGATACATAAACTTTTAAGATCCAGTTCTTACCTAAAGAGATGTTGATAAAGTGCTCTAAAACTTTTACGACCTAGAATTCATAAACTAAAGGGCATAATAAACCACTCAAATTGCTTGACAAACATGCAGTTTGTTTTTGATTCTGTTTGCCAAATATTCTTTTAAATTGTGTAGTACATGAGTTTAATGTACAGTATTTTGAACAAAAACTTATGATTATAATTCAGAAATTGATTTTTAAATCGCTTGAAATTCATCACACCTTTTAAAAACATTCGTTTTAAAATAGATCGATTTTCATCACATACCCGAATGTTTCGTTTTTCACTGGCATATTATATCAATGAATGCAATCGACGATTGTGCTGCGGCAATTTTGCTCGCTATATTGTTTAAAACGGAAAAGAAATATAAAAGAAAGAAAAAGAATTTTGGAGTACAGAGTACTCTAACGACGAGCTGTTTTGGACAAACAATGCTGTTAAAAAATTAGAATTTACGATTGAAAATGATTTAATTGCTTCTTCTTCTACGTCTTTACTCTGCAAAGTTTTCGCCGAAATTCTTACTTTTAGCACTAGACACCACAACAAGTTTGAAAAATATCCAACACGTCTGCCAAATGTTAAACATTTTTAATATTTCTACAAGCATTGCTTCAAATGTTTGTCCAAACAAAATACTAATATATTTTAACCCCCATATTCATAAAAAATATTTTGGGCTTAAAGCAGCTTTATGAAACAAATTTTCTATGAAACTTTGTTCAGTAAACCTTTTATTAGTCAAAAATATTTTTTATGAATATGGAGGTAAATGATTTTTTAATAAATTCATATGTTTTTACGTTACAAAATAAGTATTAAGTAAATAAGTATTTATATATATGTAGGCTTAAATTAACTTTGTGTACGAGTCTGCAATTACGCGTGTTGTTTAATTCATAAAAATTAAAAATTAACAGCCTGTTTTTAGAAAATGAAAATATTTGTTCGTTCGTAAAAAAAACGAACGAAAACTGATTTAGGTTTTCATTAAATTAAAACACATTTTAAGTGAGTGACTGAAAAAGCTTTTATTTTTTCCACACACGTTTGGTTCTTATAAAATGAACATCTTCGTAATAAATGAACACAAATGCCAAAATAAGACGATAAGTAAAAGGCATTCGTTTAAAAAAATAAATAGAAAATAAAAAGGATATTTTACTGAAAGAACCCTTAATTATTTACAATATTATTAAAGGTTTGTGTATCTATATATATATGTAACATTATTGACTGATTGATTTATGATCGCACTGAAGCTAAAAACTTGAAATTTGTACCACTAAAACGGTATTTTTGGAAAGTCGAATGTTTAGGGGGTAACAAGGGTAAATTCGTTAACCTTATATTTCCAAAACTTAGAGAGATACAATGAAATGTATCTCTTTAAAAAAAATAAGTGGACGAGTGTCTGGTACTTTTTTGAAATTCTCCTCTTTCAGGGAGTATTTAGGTACTTTTTTTGTCATCCCCCTATCTTTTAAGCCAATAAACATAGAAATAAAAGTTATATCACATTCGAAACTTATCTAAAAAATGCAAAATCAGATTTGGTACTTTTTTAAAATTCATACGTTTAAGGGGCGAAAATCGTAATTTCTTTTTTTGTACTTTTTTTAAAAAAAACATTTTTCTCCATTCCCACTACAATATTGAAATTGTTAATAGTTCAACAGGGAGAAAAAAGTATCAAAAAGGATATACCTATACGAGAAATTAAATGTCTTTCTTTTACTCTTGTGTTCTGCGTATTGTACTTTTTGAATTTGTTATAATATTGAAGAGACTCAAAATTAAGCTGCAAGGTCCTGAGTGATTATCATCCCGTAAGATAAAAAACTGTTAGTAGCAGAACTATAACCTTTGGTACACAAATATGATCATAAAAAGGACCGGACAAAGTAGCGGGTTAAATGCTAGTATTTAAACAAGTTAAAACCTTGAAAAATAAATTTTCGCATAAAAATATGCTTACGAAAGAAAATGAGACGTTAATGAAGTAGCGGGTTAAATGCTACTAATAACATAAATATGTATTTACAGGTTCAAAAAATTCTAGAAACAAGTATGTACATAAGTAAGTATGTATGTGTGTATGTAAGTTCTTCCGTATGTTTTAAAAAATTAGTGTTTTCACGCAAATACCGTCACCATTTCTATATGTTGATGTGTAGCAAAAAATCGTCTTCATATATTGCGTTTATTTATTGCAATTTTTGTAAACATTTTAATTCAACATTTTTAGTTTTTAACAATTTACTACCATTTTTAATAGTATTTTTGTTTTTTAAATTTATAATTTATTTTTGTAAACAAAAGCCAGGGTTAACCTTGAACACAAAATCTTTATATGCAAGAAGCATGAAAAGGTACGAAAATAAACGCATTGGCAATAATGTTGTTTAACGATAGAAAAAAGCTCTATTTATGTCAAACATGAATAGACGAAAGCTTTTAAATGTTTTTTAAAAACCAATTTTAAAACGTTTTCGTTTTAATACGAAAACTTCAAGTGAGAACACTAGTGTTTTACAAAAACAGGCTGTAAAGCACAGCTGTTTATAATTTTTTCAATTGTAGTTGTCTTCTTCATAATAATTCAGTGGCTGATTATGCAACTACAATTGCAGCCCGCAGGATCTGAAGTCGTTGCCTGTTGCATTAATCCACATTGTAGAAAAAAATACACACAGATGCTTATTTTGGTATGTTTTACTACACTTAAAATAAAAAAAAAAATTAATCTTTTAATTAGCGTTTAACTTATTGAGTTTACAGATTTTTTTTATGAAATTGCTCACAATTTCGCAATAATTTGGCCGCCTTTTCCAAATTCAAAACTATCAAAAACATTATAACGAGTATTTATTTTGTACGAGTTCTTTCAAACCAAAAAAAAACGAACATCAGTCTAAATAGCAATAAATATTCAAATAATTTAAATTATGAAGCGCAATGTTATAAAACTATTTTGTAGTTTCGAGCCGATTTGCATTTCGAATAGTCAGGTGAATGAGACAAAACGAGTTACTCACACGTATAAATATAACACATACACAGATGCAGTAATATTCCCAGCAAACACAGAAATACACCCTTATGTATTGCCAAACGAATTGCCTGGATGGAAAACAGTATTGCAACAGTAATGGTTTTCGTATTGTGATAGATACTTCCTTCGGGAAGAACCGTCTCTCGATGACAATACTCCTAAGCAATACGAAAGCGATTGTGATAGATGATAAACTAGCAATATCGCCAGATAACCAGTTATAAGAATATTAGAAGATATCACCAAAATATCATTGTGTTGATAAAAAGAAGATTTAGCATTTAAAAAAAAAAATTTATGTACAAATAGGCTTTTTATTTGAAATTAAATTGTTACTTATGTACATATAATTTATACTTACAAAAAATATGATTTATAACTATAATAAAGTCAAATAATACTAATTTTTTAATAACATCCGACGCCTATAAAATTGCATCCATTATGAGGGTTGAATTGAAAGATTAGTATTTAAAAGATTTATTTAAATTAAATATAAAATAAATATTATTTATATTATATGACAATTTCTTATTATAATTTTCCGGCTATATTGTGTAATTTCCTTTGACTTTATAAAAGGAAGAAAATAAAAAATTACTTTGATTCTTTTCATTAAGATGACAATTTTGGGATATTGCTAAAGGCTAGTTTACACTATCACACTTTTCTTACGTATTCCATAATACTTTGTGAGATGGAAATCTAATGAGTTTTGTTGTGACTGTCAAAAAATCTAATGTACCATTACAGTTTGTAGTCACACTATCACACATGAACATGCTTTTGTTAAAATGCAACCCTGATCAAATGGAAAGTATTATTGTTTAGAAAATAAGATTTTGAACCCCGGCCTTTAGGGCTTATCTTTCATTTGTTTGCAGGGTTAAGGCATATATTTAATTTTTTTGGAATTTGATTTGTTCCGTTCGGTGTGTATTCAAAAGATTTTATTTTTAACATTAAATGTTAAAAAAAAGTAGAACCATGTCTGTAAACATAAAACTAGTCAACAAGAGTAAGCAACACAGATACATACTCACAAAAACACACATAATTCACGCCATGACTACTAATAGCCGCATGAAATATATTCGTACGTTTTTTCGCTTCTGTTTTATTTTCTGTGTTTTTTTTCGATTTTACTTTCAAAACAAGATCAACATGCGTGTCACGTTAGTCGATTTGTTGCTGCCAGCCACTTTTTTTTTATATACATATATATTTCAATGTTGGCGCATTTTTATTTTCATTATGTGAAAGTTCTTTTAATCGAGTTTCTTTATTGTTCTATTTTAACACATATAAATTTAACACTTAAACTAAATATGTATCAATGTTTGTATGTACATATTTTGTGTTGATAAAGATTCTCACAAATCTGCTTATGCAGAGAAACATTTTATTCTTCACATGTAAATGTTTATGTGAGTTTTCTAAAATTGAATGTTTAACACATTTCGAATCTTTTGTTTACTTTTAAGATTCTTTTAATCTCAACTTAAATTTGGAAATTGTAGCAACTTTGTGGTAAATGGTTCGAAAAGAATGAGGCATTAGAACGTTTGAACACAAAAAGTATGAAACAAGTTAATTTAGAAAATTCACAAAGTATTCTAAAATGCTAAAGGTGCATGTAAACGACCTGTTTTTTACATCTGACTTGTCAACCTCTCAAGTCACATGTAATTGTGCATGTCTGTCCAAATTGCTGTTTTACATAAGTTTAATAATATTTGGTCACAAACGTATATGTAATTTGCTTCTGACATTGCCTCTGTTTTTATTTCGCATAGTTATTGCAGATACTAAAGTAGCTCACGGTTTCAAAAAAGCGTGCTGCCGCCACAAAAATGTTCACGGGCACCTTAAGTAATAAAGTAATATTTTAGGCTAAATAGCACTGGTGTTTACAACGTTTTGAAACAGACCTGGGACAAAGGCATGAAATAAGCTAAGCATTGACATTGACATAACGCATTGGAAGCACAAACAATGTCATAAATATTTTGTATTTTTGTTGTTGCTTTCTGCAGAAATTCACATTGCGTTTTAAAATTTTAAACGCTGCATAGCTTGTGGCGTTGAAAATTTTAAAACGGTACATGAACAACAAAATTACAAAATTTTAATGACATTGTTTGTGCTTGCAATGTAATTCTTTGGCTTTGCGTTTTACATGATAAGGGCCTAAACCAAATCAATGGAAATGTAAGTTTAAGCGTCGTTATTAATTGACACCGAAACAATTAACATGCAGATGTTTCATGTTTTTGATTTTAAAAGTAAATCTTATTTTAGCTTATTATTATTAAATCTTATCCTATAATACTAAACCTTTTTCTTAAACGGTTGAAACTAAACCTCGCCAGTGAGGATACTTTTTAAAAATATAAGAGTTTCTTATATTGACTTATAAAAGGCTCGAAAACGCACTTCAAGTTTTTTTTACAAAGAGATAATTTTGAAAAATATATAATATAAAGTATTAACTTCAAAATTAAATACTTCAGTGTACATTTTTCTTATAGCTCATAATACTAAGTTTCATAAAATATAAAACGTTTCATCATATTATTTATTTTTGCTTTGAACATAAAAATTCTTTCAGACCTTTTTTGCATATCAATTTGGAGATCAGAGTTCCAGACAGTATGTTTTATTGCATATTGAACACTTAATTTAAATCAAACAAATTTTAGAAACGTTAATGTTTATACAAAAGTTCCTTTAATATGCTTCATACTTTGAGTTCTTATCTTTACCAGAATAACTTCTCTTAACATCTGGAAAAACTACGGTGATTCAAAAAAAATTTAACTACGAATCTTCTCGATTTTCAAGAATAATAAATTGGTTAGATTTAATTACGAATAATAACTTGGTTTAAATAATTTTTCGTAACTAAGATAAAATAAATAATTAAAAACAATTAAGAGTGCTATATTCGGCTGTGCCGAATCTTTGATACCCTTCCCCGACATCTCGAATATTACAGGAGTGGACTCTATATGATATCTATATATTATTAATTAATCTTTATAAAAACGGACATTTGAAGCTTAGACCAATTAAATTATTGACCGACAATCGGAAAGTTTTATGTTGTTCTTTTTAGAACTTCGAACTACACAGAAAAAATTATTAAATTTCTCCAATCACCAAATTTATTCCAAATTCATAATATCAAGCAAACAAGTTGTTGATTTTGCACCTATTACCAAAACGATTATATTAATTACCAAAAAATTTAAAATTTTGAAAAAATATTTTCAATAAATAATATTTTTAATTTTAATTAAAAAAGTGATCAAAAAACTTTGGCATTTCAAACAATTTGTTAATTTATTTAAATAAATATTGACAATTCTCAACAACAATTCTACATGTTTAAATTATTTTATTTTAAACGAAAAAAGTCAATTAAGATTTTTTGTTATTTAATTAAAATTTTTATTGAAAATTCATTTTAAAACACCTAAAATGTTAATTAAATCAAAATTAAATTTTGAATTTTCTTTCAAGTAAAAAAAAAATGGATTCATTAATTAAACTTAAATATATTTTAAACCATTTGTTTTAATTGATAAAACGCCTTTTTCTGTGTAGCTTGAGTAAAATATCACGATTCGTAACAGTTTTAGCCGAACTGAAATGATTTTCAGGCGGGGAATTTATATTGGACCCATGGTAAATTATGGACCAATTATTTCAAAATTCTGTAGAGTAATTTTTGGTATTAAAAAAAAATAAACAAGAATAGTTTCAATACGGCAGTGAAATAAGTTTTAGCGATTACAGTAAATTTCAGAAGGCTGCTTTATATGGGAACTAATGTAAACTTTGGACCGTTAATCACAAAATTGCGTGACATTTTTTATGGCCATATGAATCTTAGTTGGAAAAAATTTTACCGCGATATCTTTATCTGCTACGGGTTTAGGCGTATTTAGTTAATTTTTCAGAGTGGGCTTTATATGGAGCCTTTGGTAAATTATGGATCGAACATCACGAAGTTTATTAGTGTGATTTCTAGTCCTACTAAACTGTGAAGTATTAAATTATACTAGTATGGGTCAGCAGTCGACACAATCGACTGCAATCTAGAAATAAATTATTTGTACCGTTATTTCTAATATTTATTTAATCTAAAACTTTATTAAAAATGTATATACATATGTAGATATATACTTATTTAATGTTAAAAACATATCGCACTTGATTATAAACAGAGTAGTAACTCAAAATGTAATAATTCTCAGTAGAGCAGAACAATTTTTAATTTTATGAGGCATATTTCTTTTAGGCATATGAAATTTAGTGACAATTTTTCTAAAAATGCACAATATATATAACATAAGTTCCCTAATCTCAATGTTTATAACAAAGCCTTTTATATATTTTCCATTTATATTTATTTCGTTGATGAATTATGTTGTTATAACCTCTCTATATATATATTTTTTGTAAATACCTACATGATTATCATATAATAAATGACCATGATCGGAAGTGTCTGTTATATAAAATCACCGCCTATCAAAAGATCGCACTTTATTTAAAAAAAAAATGCAATAAGCACATTCTTTACAATGTAACCATATTAATAATGTAAAAATAACATTAAAATTATTCATAAGCACAAAAATTTACGAAATCAACGGTAACATTTAAAAACAACAACTCTCCCAAAAAGAAAACAAAATATTTAAAATTGTTTTTCTCTTGTTTATTTCTTGATCTCTACTGTTCTCCAATTTAATGCATATCAGAAAACTCTGCATGTTGTTGTTCTTTTTACTATGTAAACACAAAAAAAAAGCATTTTCAGTTTGTGCCAAAATTGTAAAGAAAACGGGCCAAATTTACTGTTTTAACACTAAAAATCGGAAAAAGATAAGGCTTAAATTTTGATTGTGCATTTATTATTAAATTTTGGAAACAGTGTTTACATTTCATTAAATCAAATACAAATTTGTAAGTTATTATTACATATCGTTACTTTAATTTAGAAGTTCGTATTTAACATCTACATATTTTTTAAGTTTGAGACATAAAACTTGATACCAAACATATATAAAAACAGCGTATGCATAGTATTAGAACTGTAAGAAATGTAGGACATTTCCTAGTTTTCGATAAATTAACGCCCTATTACGGTTTACAACTCAACTCTTGTTTAATTGAAGTTTTGCATTTTTGAATAATGATTTACAACTCTGCTTTATTGTAAGTGCATATTTTTAATCTTTACAGGAGTTTTTGCATAGACAAAAGACTATTTTAGTAAATATGGTATATTCCACCTTTTGAGGCATATTTGGGCACTTGTTAATTTTTTTTTAAGTTAACAAATAAATGAATCTTAACCACATAACATAATTTTATTATGGTTGGTTCAATACTGCCCATGAGCCCCAAACATAAGCACTCTGAAATTTGTCTATACATACTGTGGCGTAGGGTTAACCGACTTTATATTTTTATTTGTTAACAATATGAAAATATTATAAAATAGCTTTTAAGCGCATATTTCCGGTTTCAACAATCACACTCAGATTGAACTTTTTATTATTAAATTATATTTCTTCGTATATACCTTACAGATAAGATTGTATTGCCACCTGAAATTCAAAAGGGCCTAAAAACCAAAAAATATATATTATTAATAGGATTTCTATATGACGTACTAAATTCCCAATTTATATTTTTGATAAAAATATTGAAATTTATTTTTGTGGTAAAGCTAGTTTCTATGCGCATTTCGCTGGTTGCTTGTGTCACCTCGTCAGGAAACATTTTCCAAACACTTTAGAAAAGCTAAGAATGTTAATATAAAAAGGGCCAAAAAAGAGCGGAAGGGCCATAGGGTCAAGCAACATTCAATAGTGCCAAAAATGGCCCAATTGTGCCATCTGCAGCTGCATTGCGCACAAATGTGGCAAATTCGCGTTCAAGAACCCTACTGGCGCCCAGAAAGTTTTTCCCGTTGTCCGATGTAACCCCATGGGGGAGGCCCCGCCTCCCGACGAAACGAGCAAACGTGTCTAGCGGCTGCTATATTATTTTGTTTCAGCTTATACTCAAAAAATATTGTGCGGTCAAAAATGTTTTTGGAAACATCCAATGCTTTGCGAGCAATTTTTATTTAGAGTTTAATTTTAAGACTTAAATATAGAATAATGTAACATTTCATAAGTTTACATGCAAAGCAAAGAACTTTGTAAAATGGTAATTATTTGAGATTTAAAAGCAATTTTTAATATTTCAGATAAAAAATTTCAAAATGTCAAACAGTCCTATGTGAAAGAAGCTGATAGTCACATTTATTATAGGTTTTATTTTACATACGTATATGGATTCGGTTCTTATAATTTTACAGCACTTTTTTATTTTTTCTTATGCAATACTAAAAATTATTATTATAAATTATTATCTGATCACTAATTTTACTAACACCGTGGTAATCGTTATAAAACAGATTACCCAGTTTTGGTGTTTAAAAATATTAATGTGTTCTTAAAAAAAGAATTAAAAACTCTTCTAATTTTTTTCTTGAATCTGATTATACATTATGCTGTTAAAAAAAATTATATATGTATTTGGTGATACGTCAATTTTAATTTTGTAAATAACATAAAATTATATAAAAATACATATGTAACGTGAATCCTAATCAACAAACATTTCAAATTTTCAAATAATATCTACATTGTTTTGCATACTTTAAGATAAACATGTGGGTGCCCCGGTAGGCTAGCTGGTAGTGAGCTAGTCTATCAGTACCGGGGTTGCGGGTTCGAGTCCCACCAGAGACTCTGGTCTCCTGCAGACAAGCAAAAAGCTTCGCGGGATTTAGTGTAGGAATAATAAAAATAAAAAAAAAATTAAGCTAACGATATGTGTTTTGTTTGTGAAAAAAATTCTTTGATGCCTGTAAAAGGGTCCCTTTTTCTTTCGTTAAACAGACGTACCTAAATGCAGAAATTATTAAGAAAAAATAGCCACAAGAATTTGTTGGTATTTTGCGCTTTTAAAAATATTTTTGTTTCTGAACCAATCGCGTCGGTGGGTTTTTTTTCTTTGAAAACACTTTTCTTAAGTAAGTAAAAATATTTAAAAAACAAGTTAAAAAAGTCTTGTTTTCCTACAATTTATGTGTAAAACTATACACATAAAAGCAAATGTGACAACAGGTAAAATTTTTGGGTAAGAAGATGTGTTTTATTGATGTATTAATGCAACTTTATGGTTTCGCACTATTTTTATTGCTTACTTTTTTATGCTACAATTATATGACCGAGTCCAAAGAGTTAACCTTACTAATTTATGGTATTTATTTAACGTAACTTTGAACTGTTATAATGACTTTATACATTTTTGCAGGCAAACTCAGGTGCGCATTTGGTATTTTGTAAAAAGTTTTGATATACCATTAGCTAGAATTAAAATGTATGCACAGATGTTTGAAGTATGTGTAACCCAACAACGTGAATACCCCTTCTATTTTACTTACCACTATGAATACCCTAACTTTTTCACGTTATAATTCTCATGTAATTTATTTTATTTTTGAATAAATATACCAGGGAAATCCATTTCTATGCACAATTGTGTATACCACTACTAATACATATTTTTGTTTCAGGTTAACAGAAAAAACTTTATGGTGGCACTTAAAAAATATTGTGCGGTCAAAAACGCTTTTGGTAACATCCAACGCCTTATATGCTATGCAACATTTAAGGAAGGAACGGAATATGTTATTAAACGGCATTGCGATCGTTTTCATAATAATATAAATAATTTAAATGATTAGGAAAGAGAAGACCTGTTTTATAAAAATAAAACAATTTTTTTAGAAAAATTGAAAAAATGGTTATTATTAAGAGGAAATTTATGAACCAAAATCAGTTCCCAAATTGAAAAAGGAGATTTCAAGTTTAGTAATATTGGAAATTGTTAAGAAAGGAAGACCATTGTGGGGTGGAGTTTTTATCAAGCAATTGCTGAAAAAAATTGGGAAAGGCTTAATTATAATACTAAATTTATAGAGTCTCTTTCCCTGTCCAGTCAAACTGTAGGCCGTCGTACTGTTCAATAAGGAACATGTGTAGAATCTGCAATTAGGAAAAAAGTAATAAATTGCGAATTTTTTTCAATTTGTTTAGACGAAAGCACTGACATAAATGATCTGTGTGAACTTGTAATTTGTATTCGATGCGTAGACAGCGAATACACTATTTTTGAGTCAATTTTTACTTTAGAAACATTTTATGGAAATGTTCATATTTCAGTTCATAATTTTCACTGCATAATTTATCAGACTGCTCTTGCATCGAAATTCATAAATGATACCCCAGCTATGAAGACAGCAGAGGATATAATAAATAAAATTCGAGGCGGACATCAAGCGCTTACCCACCGAAAATTTGTTAACTTTTTAAAAAACAAAAACGGTGTGAATTGTGACCTGAAAATGTTTACAGAAGTTCGGTGGCTAAGTCGCGGTGATTGCCTGAATAGACTTTATGATTTAAGAGAAGTTCTTCAGTTCCTAGAAACTGAGAAAATAGAAAAAGTTTTAGTACAGTGCTTAAAAGACAATCATTTTATTTTAGACTTAAATGAACTTAATTTGGAATTGCAAGGAAAGGAACGCAATATATGCGACTTGTCAAAAATCATTCAAAATTTTAAAACAAAACTTTTTCTAATTTTTTCTTAAATTAAAACTGGTGATTTTTCCAACTTTCCAAAAACTTCACTTGTTTATAGAAATCTCGAAATCGACAAAAGATATGAATATGCCGAAATATTTGAAACACTTTTCAATAATTTTCAAGACAGGTTTCAAGATTTTGTAATTTTACAACCGCTATTAGATCTTTTCGAAAACCCTTTTCGTTGCGATGTAAGCAACTACGAATTTGATATTATAATCTTACTAATCATAGTACTAAGCGAAGTAAATGCTCCAGACGAAAATAATATTGTAGAGTTCTGAAAAGATTTGGATGGCGAGTTTATCCTGAACTAAAAAAAAATTCATTTAAGTGCCTCTCTTTATTCGGCACTACTTACCTATGCGAACAAATTTTTTCGGATTTAAAATTTATTTCTTCCAAGCAACGTAATAAATTCAGTTCATCCCATTTGAAAAGCATTCTACTATTACGAAACTGCCATAAAAGTATAAATTTAGAAGATTTTATTTTATAAGTTGTATAACACAAGGGAAAAAAATTAAACATTTTTTGTGTTGATAGAAAATTTGTAGCAGTTCTTTACCAATTCAAGGTTGTTGATTTTAAAACTGCACTTTTTTTCTATCAGCTTTGAGTTGCGTGCAATATTTATTTTTTATGAATTCTTAAAACATGAAAATCTTTAATTTTTGTACAATTGTTTGATAAGATATTTGAAACTGATTTAGAGTCAAAAAGCTTCCAAATAAAAAAAGGGAAGTTTTAAAATCAGCGACATTGAATTGGTAAAGAATTGCATGAGGTCTTCAAGCTGTTCATCTGTGAGACGATTTCGGTGTTTATTGTTTATAAACTTCAATAAAGAAAATGAAGATTCACATATAAAGGTTGATCCAAACATCGAATACATCTTTAGAATTTAATTTTTTGTTTTTGGATATATGTTTTCATTGATATTTTTCCAGAAATTTATTCCACTTTCTAGAAGTAAAGATAAATCAACTTGCATTTTTTTAAAGTTCTTCTTTTATGTCACCATTATGTTTTTCAATGTTACATAGTAACGGATTATTATGAAGTTCGATCATATTTTCAAGTCTTTGAAAGTCAAAAAATCGATTATTATAATTATTAAGCATACAATCTAAGACATCTACATACTCATTAAATTTGTTTGTATTAGGAGATTTGTTAAAAACTTCGAAAGTTCTATTTAAACTTGATAAATTTTTATTCTTTATATTTGTTATTAAAATTTCTATCTTTTTTATACATTTCTGAACAGCAAAAATAGTTCAAAAATAGTTTTTTTATTTCCTTGCAACTGAAGGTTCAATTGATTAACAAATTCCGTAATGTCTGTCAAAAATGCGAAATCTAGTAAAAAAAATCGGTATCTGTCAAATAAGCAAGTAATTCCCGAATATCATGGTTATATTACTTTGAAAAAAAGCAATCACATCTTCGCGAAGACTAAAAAGCCTTTGAAGGCAGCGTCCTTTGCTAAGCCATTGAACTTCGGTGTATAATAGCAAATCGCCATACTCAGAATTTAACTCATCAAGAAATCCTTCAAATTTTCTGTGGTTCAAAGCATTATGACCTCCACGAATTTTGTTTATGATTTTAATTAAAATTTGCATCGCATTCGATAAATTCAAGCTTTTCGTAAAAAGTGCTTTCTGGTGGATAATGCAGTGAAAAGCATATATATCCAAATTATATTACAATAATAAACCAACAAACCCATCTTTTTTTCCTGCCATTACATTTGCACCATCGGTGCATACAGAACAAAACTTGCTTCTGGCAGCAAAAAAAAAAACTTCTTCATTGACAACATCAAAAATAGTTTTCCCTTTAACATGGCCATGTAACGGAATCAGTGCCATTATTTCTTCATTAATATTAAAGTTTTTGTCTACCGTTTTAACGCATAAAATCAGCTGTGCTGTGTCACTGATATCTGTACATTCGTCTAAGCAAAAAGAAAAGTACTCGCAATTTAGAATTTTATTTTTAATATTTGAATAAATAAATGCACTTATATTTTCAGTTCGCCGAATAATTGTGCGAGGGGACATGGGTACCTCATTTATCATTTTTTGCATTTCTTCTGCTTTGACACCAAAACATCCAAAAACTTCATTACATACCTCCTTGAAAAATGTGCCATCCTCAAAAAGAACGGCAATGCCTGGCAAGAGCAGCAGCAACGACAAAAGAAGCTTTATTTTTCGAGTAACGTTCTGCGTCCTTCAGCCCTATATTCTTCACTATCTAATAAAATGGCTTCTTTAACTCTACAATTAAAGTTTCTTTTTCATCATCAGATATATTTTGATATTCGCTATGACAAAGAGTAAAATGCCTATTCAAATAATAATTTCGTGTGCGTGGTAAGCTTTGCTGACATATCAAACATTATACTTTACCAAAAAAAATTTCGGCACAAAAAAAGTTATTAAACATTTCTTCATCAGACATTTTTTAAGTGCGCATGTAATAACAACGTCAATACAAATTGTTTGTGTACAAAAAAAGCACCAACGCAACCTCTTAGTATGACTGCTCATGCGACACTGAATTGTTTTCTTCCGTACGTGTGTTTAATATGCCATAATTTCGAAAAAAAAAAGAATTATGGCAACGCCGCAGAGCAATGAGAGCGGGAGAGTCATATAGCACTAACATTATTACAAAAAACACATGTATGTGTTTGCCTATCTTTGTTTTAGATAAGGGGTTTCCATTTCTTTGCACAATTGTGTACACTAGAGATGAGCGATATTTCTGTACCTGTGATTTAATCACTGTTACTGAAAAATCACGAATCACAGTTGTGACCAAATTTGTCAAGTAACAGTTACTTTCTAAGTCGTTCTTTTTGTATTTTGTTACATATACAAGTTTATGATATTTCACTGTTTGTGTGGGTAATAGCTTTTTTTGAATGAAATGTCGAATGATATTGCTGTTCCTTTCATTCTCTCTTCTATCTTATTAGAATGTTTTTATGCCAAAATTTATTTGTTCAAGTATGTATGTATATGAAAGAAAACAGATTTGAAAGCTCTTACAATTTGTTGTTGTTTCTTTGCAAAGTGCTTACAAAAGCTCTTGCGAAAGCTCGCGCATTATACATATAGCTTGGCCGCAATTGCTATAAAAGAACAGAAAACTGATAAACCGTGATCACAATCACAGTTTAAAGGAGCAGTGATTTTTAAATCACATTCACTAATCACGATGATCTTTAAAAATCACGGGATCGCTCATCTCTAGTGTACACCATTACTAACACATATTTTTATACTCTTCAATTCAGTCGTCGATGTGACATCGACAAGTGTACATGTCTAGCGGATGCTATATTATTTTGTTTCAGCTTACACTCAAAAAATATTGTGCGGTCAAAAATGCTTTTGGTAACATCCAATGCCTTGCGTGCAATTTCTATTTCGAGTTTAAATTTTAAGACTTAAATGTTAAATAATGTAACATTTCATAAGTTTACATGCAAAGCAAAGAACTTTGTAAAATGGTAATTATTTGAGATTTAAAAGCAATTTTTAATATTTCAGATAAAAAATTTCAAAATGTATAACAGTCCTATGTGGAAGAAGCTGATAGTCACATTTATTATAGGTTTTATTTTACATACGTATATGGATTCAAATCTTATAATTTTACTATTTTATTTTTTTTTTATGCAACACTAAAAATTATTATTATAAATTATTATCTGATCACTAATTCCACTAACACCGTGGTAATAGTTATAAAACAGTTTTTTTGTTTAAAAATATTAATGTGTTCTTATAAAAAGAATTAAAAACTCTGCTAATTTTTTTATTGAGTGCGATTATACATTATGCTGTTAAAAAAATTATATATTTATTTGATGATACGTCATTTTTAATTTTGTAAATAACTTAAAATTATATAAAAATACATATGTAACGTGAATCCTAATCAACAAAAATTTCAAATAATATCTACATTGTTTTGCATTTAAGCTAACGATATGTGTTTTGTTTGTGAAAAAATTCTTTGATGCCTGTTAAAGGGTCCCTTTTTCTTTCGTTAAAAAGATGTACCTAAATGCAGAAATTATTAAGAAAAAAAATTGCCACAATTTGTTGGTATTTTGAGCTTGTAAAAATATTTTTGTTTCTGTACCAATCGCGTCGGTGGGGTTTTTTTTTCTTTGGAAACACTTTTCTTAAGTAAGTAAAAATATTTAAAAAACAACTTAAAAAAGTCTTGTTTTCCTACAATTGATGTGTAAACCTATACACATAAAAGCAAATGTGACAGCAGGTAAAATTTTTGGGTAAAAAGATGTGTTTTATTGATGTATTAATGTAACTTTATTGTTTCGCACTATTTTTATTGCTTACTTTTTTATGCTACAATTATATGACCGAGTCCAAAGAGTTAACCTTACTAATTTATGGTATTTATTTAACGTAACTTTGAACTGTTATAATGACTTTATACATTTTTGCAGGCAAACTCAGGTGCGCATTTGGTATTTTGTAAAAAGTTATGATATACCATTAGCTAGAATTAAAATGTATGCACAGATGTTTGAAGTATGAGTAACCCAACAACCTGAATAACCTTTCTATTTTACTTAAAACTATGAATACCCTAACTGTTTACTAAAATAACTTTTTCACGTTATAATTCTCATGTAATTTATTTTATTTTTGAATAAATAGACCATATTTTTGTTTCAGGTTAATAGAAAAAACTTTATGATGGCACAGAATATTGTGCGGTCCAAAACACTTTTGGTAACATCTAATGCCTTATATGCTATGCAACATAAAACAATTTTTTTAGAAAAATTAAAAAAATGGTTATTAGAAGAGGAAATTTATGAACCAAAATCAGTTCCCAAATTGAAAAAGAAGATTTCAAGTTTAGTAATATTGGAAATTGTTAATAAAGGAAGACCATTGTGGGATGGTGTTTTTATCAAGCAATTGCTGAAAAAATTTGGGAAAGGCTTAATTATAATACTATATTTATAGAGTCTCTTCCCCTATCCAGTCAAACTGTAGGCCGTCGTACTGTGCAATTAGGAACATGTGTAGAATCTGCAATTAGGGAAAAAGTTATTAATTGCAAATTTTTTTCAATTTGTTTAGACGAAAGCACTGACGTAAATGATCTGTGTGAATTTGTAATTTGTATTCGATGCGTAGACACTATTTTTGAGCGAATACACTATTTTTGAGTCAATGTTTAATTTAGAAACATTTTATGGAAATGTAACTGGTACGTTGTTGTATGATGTTGTCACAGAAAAGCTTCTTTCCATTGTAGACATAAACAAATTTGCTGGAGTCTGCACATCAAGCGCTTACCAACTGAAAATTTGTAACCTTTTTAAAAAACAAAAATGCTGTGAATTGTTACCTGACATTGAATGTTAGCGACATTGAATTGGTAAAGAACTGCTACAAATTTTCTATCAACACAAAAAATGTTTAATTTTGTTCCCTTGTGTTATACAACTAATAAAATAAAATCTTCTAAATTAATACTTTTATGGCAGTTTCGTAAAAGTAGAATGCTTTTCAAATGGGATGAACTAAATTTATTACGTTGCTTGGAACAAATAAATTTTAAATCCGAAAAAATTTGTTCGCATAGGTAAGAAGTGCTGAATAAATGAATTTTTTTTAGTTCAGGATAGAACTCGTCATCCAAATCTTTCCAGAACTCTACAATATTATTTTCGTCTGGAGCATTTACTTCGCTTCGTAGTATGATTAGTTCTGATTGAATATCAAATTCGTAGTTGCTTACATCGCAACGAAAAGGGTTTTCGAAAAGATCTAATAGCGGTTGTAAAATTACAAAATCTTGAAACCTGTCTTAAAAATTATTAAAAAGTGTTTCAAATATTTCTGCATTTTCATATCTTTTGTCGATTTCGAGATTTCTATAAACAAGTTAAGTTTTTGGAAAATTGGAAAAATCACCAGTTTTAATTTGGGAAAAAAATTATAAAAAGTTTTGTTTTAAAATTGTGAATGATTTTTGACAAGTCGCATATGGGCATTTCCATGTCATCGTACGTGACATTTGTACGCCTTCGGAGCGATAGAATTTTTGCGCAAATAGTAGTAACTGGAAAACTTATTAATCATTGTGTTTCTTTTAGAGGGTACTATATATGAAAAAAAAAATTATTACATTCGAAACCTTATTTTCCAAAATACCTAGCAAAATAGGTGTATATCGTACGTGACATAAAACGGAAGTGATTTTGGGGTGAATGTAAAAAAATCCGAAAATCTGCGAATTGTGGGATGTATTTTTCCTTTTTTAAATTTTTTGCATTAAAACATATATTTTTCCGTTATAATCCGTAATTGGAAAGAAAAACATTTTTCTGGATGGTTTCATAATGAACCAAATGTAATATCGTACGTGACATACCGTACGTGACAGATTTTTCTCTTATAGTATTTACAATATATGAAATATATTTTTGGGAAATATATGCATACAAAAACTTAAAACAAACAAGTCAGAAGGTATAGTCGGCCAAGCCCGACCATATAATACCCTACACCATAATATTTTAAAAACAAATTTTTGAGTGTCCCTATTTTTAACCCATCGCCAATCATGGTCGCCGGAACAGAATTATGCTATGACGTTAAGAGTTATATAAAAGTTATTTGTGCCGACTTTTATTCATATATCTTCATCTATATGAGATTTTCTTGCCTTTCAGCGATTTTAGGAAGGGGGTTTATATGGGACCTATAGTTAATTTTGGACCTACCAGCCCAACATTTAAAAAGTTATTGTCGCCAATTTTTATGTCAATAACAGCATTTATTAGAAAGTTACAACATTAAAAGCTATTTTCTGGAGTAGTATTTGAATGAGTGCTATGGTCAAATATGGACCGATACCAATTATATTTGTTTAGATCATTAAGACTGCAAAAAAATAATTTTTGATAAAATTTCAACCTAATACCAACATAATAAGATGATACATTTATCTGAATTTATAGTAATATAATATCGTACGTGACGACGTTTAACAGCTTATAAAATTTTTATTATACCTATTTAAAAAAAAATTCCGGTCAATATTTTTTTGCAACAAATATCTTGCTTTGAACCTTTATTTTGAAACACGTACGACTGATCAAATACCAATGACATAGACAAATGATGTTTTCGCATCACGTACGTGACATTTAAATAGCACCCAAAGCAAACCAAAAAATATACCGCTAATCAAACTATATATTTGGTCTCTCCTCGTGAATTTTGTTCATTGTTGTTGTAACATTAATTTTAAGGTATAATTCCAATGTTACCAGTATCTGTATTAAATCAGCAGAAAAGTAAAAATTGTTGATTGCAGTTACTAAAAATGAATCAAAGAGATAGTCAGTTTAAACTTTTATTTTTTGCTCTTTAAAAGTTGTAATAAGCTGTAAACCCCTTTGCACAGTAAAGTTTGAGTGTTTTTTTACTTTCTACCATATTCGAAAAATAGTTTCAAGGCTATTTATTTTTTGAGTCGTGGTTGACATTCTCATGGAAATGCCCATATATTGCGTTCCTTTCCTTGCAATTCCAAATTAAGTTCATTTAACATACTTGTCGTATCTGCCAAAAAAGCTAAAATTATTGTCTTTTAAAGACTGTACTAAAACTTTTTCTATTTTCTCAGTTTCTAGGAACTGAAGAACTTCTTCTCTTAAATCATAAAGTCTATTCAGGCAATCACCGCGATTTAGCCACCGAACTTCTGTAAACATTTTCAGGTAACAATTCACAGCATTTTTGTTTTTTAAAAAGGTTACAAATTTTCAGTGGGTAAGCGCTTGATGTGCAGACTCCAGCAAATTTGTTTATGTCTACAATGGAAAGAAGCTTTTCTGTGACAACACCATACAACAACGTACCAGTTACATTTCCATAAAATGTTTCTAAAGTAAACATTGACTCAAAAATAGTGTATTCGCTGTCTACGCATCGAATATTATTACTGTTTCAAAATGGTTCTTTTCGAAATATTTTGTCAGCCATTGTACAACAAATACTTGACGAACATAAATAAATTAGCATTTCGAAACGTACATTTTTCTTCGGCAAAAAAGTTTTTAAATTAAAAATATTGCCAAATAAGTATTTAAAAAAACCATTGAAAATTTACTTGCCTACAAATTATAAAAGGTAGAATTTCAATTTTCTTATATTCCTTATGAATAAACTTTACAATTCCTATTTTATTTCCCAATAATAAAATATAATACTGGAATTAATCTAAATTTATAAGATTTAGGCTATTCACTTAAAACACTTTAATTACTTTTGTGTACATTTCAGCCATGTTCTGAAATCGATTCCAAATTGAAAAAATTTTAATAAGATCTAATTTTGAAAGATCATAAAATAAGAGCTTTCCTATATTTCATACCGTAGATGCATTCCACTTACCTTTAATAATCTTATAATCAGGAAAAAAATTAATTCAAAATCTCCATCGAATTCAGCTTCAATTGATATCGAGTTAGATTGATTCTAATATAAAAATAACATTTGGCTATTTTTTTTTTAATTATTTGTGTAATGCAACAAATGTAATGAAAATAAGCTGTTAAAAATTAAAAACCCGTGGTTTAAAAGTTTATCAAGAAAAATAAAAGTATTCATACTTATTATTATTTTAGGAAAAAAACAACCAAAATTAAAAAGATATTCCCATCTCCACATTAAAAAAGATGCCAATTTTGGTTAAAAATAACCAACAATGGCAGCTCTATTTAAAACTTTCTTTTTTTATTTTTGTTTTTGTTAAACAGATGCGTATATAAAAACGAAGTCAAAAACACTTTAAAATAATAATTCGGTTATTTTAAAGTATTTTGTATAGAATATAACAATAGGGAATAATATATTTTAGACTATCATTTGTATTAAATAATTGATATAAAAATTAATGGAATAGGTAAAAATTAATGGATTAATGTTTTTTAAACTGCAGGTATGAAAATCAGTCATGCCAACTTATTTAGATTTTGCCCTTTTTGAACTTACTAAAACGCGATTAAAAAGGCCCTTAACGAGAAAACGTGCATTTTTTTGCCTTGTTTATATTAATTTAGCACTTTTAGTCCATTTTTGCTTTTGCTTCGGTATAATTAGATTTTTGGTTTAACTGGTTTTATAACATTTTTTCTTTTGCCATAAAAAGTAAAAACATCGCGAAAACGGATAAGTTTACAGGACTTTAGTGTCTGAGATAAATGAGATAATCGTTGTTGTTCAAACTGCAAAGTACTTGCCGGTTTATGCTCTAAAATTTGTTTTAACGAAACATACAAAAAGTCCAAATATCATAACGGCAGTGATTTATAAATAAAGGGTGATTTTTTATGAGTTAAGTTTTTCGGGCTGGCAGCACTGGTTGGCAATTGTGTCAAACTACATCTGTGAAAGTGAAAAGTGTTCAGTATACCAAGAATGATAGAAGAAAGATTACGACAACACGAACTCAAAAATTGAATTTTCTGCGCAGGTGGGTCAAATGACGTCACGAAACATACACGAATAGGTAACCCTAGCTTGGGTTAAGCTACGTCACATAACGGGAAAACATGCGCATGGCGTAATCTCTTTTTATATCATTCTTGCAGTATACCCTGCCATTTCATCATGGAGAAACTCACAAACGAGCAACGACTGCAAATCGTTGAAATTTCTAATCAAAATTCGCTCGATGGAAATCCACTGTTTTATCGAAAAATTGTGTTCAGCGAAGAGGCTCATTTCTGGCTAAATGGATACGTAAACAAGCAAAACTGCCGCATCAGGGGTGTAGGTACAGCCACATGCCGTACAAGAGTTACCGATGCATCCCGAAAAAACGACAGTTTGGTGTGGTTTAGGGGCTGGTGGCATCATCGGTCCATTTTTCTTCAAAGACAACCGTGGAAGAAACGTTACCGTCAACGGCGAACGATACCGAGCCACTTTTTTTTTTGCCCCAATTGGCTAAGTTGGACTTGATGTGAGGTTTCAACAAGACGGTGCCACATGCCACACAGCTTCTGAAACAATGGACATATTGAAGGATGAATTTGGTGATACAGTTTATCTCTCGAAATTACCCTGTGAGTTGGCCGCCAAGATCATGTGATTTGATGCCTCTTGACTATTTCTTGTGGGGTTATGTGAAGTCGTTGGTCTATGTGGACAAGCCAAACACGATTGAAGCCTTAGAGTATAACACAACACCTGTTATGCATGGAATACAGGCCGAAATACTCGAAAAAGTGGTGCAAAATTGGACCTTACGAATGGCGATTCATAATTTTTTTTTTATAAGTTGAGTAATTTTAATGAACACAAATTCTTCTAATATTGTTGATGTTGGTCATTTTCCTGGATTTCTGTAACCATATAAAGTCTTCCGTTTTAATTTTTTTAAATTTGTAACTCTTCTAATTGTTTCTGTTAATTCTGTTAACAGATGCATATAAAAAGATATGAGAAGAAACAAATAACACATACATTTTAAAATTTCGTGAAACAAAAAGTTGTTGACAGCAAAAACTTATTAAGAATGAAGATCACTAAACACCTTCTTTGTTTGTATGAAAAATATTTTTTAAACACATACCTTTTGTATTGTATATGAGACGAAACAAATAATTAAGAACTCAAAAAAATATGTTATAATACTACAAAAAATTAAAAACTTTGTTACGTCGGTTAATCGACTGAAATTAACCGGTTTAATCGTTAATCGAAAACAGCCCATTTTTAACTAACCGATCAGTTAATCGGGTAGTAATTAATCGGTAAACCGAATGAATATCCTAGTAAATAGTACATGTTGCATTTCTTTCGTACCTTCACAATGTATTCCAAAAAAAAAGACAAAAAGGGAGTCTTCTCGGTGAAGTATATGGCGTTTTAGATATATAATAGAACTGCAACTACATACAAATGTATTGTATATTCAATATTTGTTAAATACTTACCGCAAAAAATTATTTTTCTGTTGCTTTAAGTTGTCTACTATTAAATTATTTTAAGCATTGCACCTTTTTTTGTGTTAACTAATAATTTTTACTTTGTTCTAAATAAAAATTAAATGGAATATATCATGGCGACTTTTTTGAATTTTTGGCGGATTTTAGCGATACGGAACAAACTTTTTTTTGGGATTTATAAAAAAAATATTTTTAATTATTCTTAAAACACATATTTTATTGTCAAAATCAATCTGACAACCCTGGTGGTGGATGGTATAAAAAGTTAGAGTGCTATATTCGGCTGTGCCGAATCTTTGATGCCCTCCACCGACAGCAGTGGGCTCTATATGATAAATTTAATTTTTTCATTTATTGAATTACTATCACAACAAGAATAAATCTTATAAATTACAGAGATAGCAAGTAACATTTGTAATATAAACATTAAGTCAATTAAATTTTAGAGATTATTAATAAAACATTTCATCATAAAATTTAACATCATAATAAACATAATACAATTGACATTTAACATAGATTCAAAAATTTGAAGAGTTCCTTTTTGAAAAGTATTGAGTTGCTTTGTACTTGGATATATGATGGTAAGTCGTTCCAAAGACACGTTGTGTAATTGAAAAATTATCTTGTAGATATTAGATTATTGTATTTTTGTGATCTCAAATTTATTCCACGAGGTGATTGCGCAAAAATAATTTTGTTAAAAAGATATTCTGGGTTCTTCTGATATATAATCTTATGCAGCATCAAAAGGCTTTAATATTTCAATAAATCTTTAAAACTTATATTATATAACTACAGCCCACAAGTTTCTCAGCATCCCCTGAATTTTGCCAGCTGATATATTTATACGGTTGGTCAAAGAAAGTTCGGCATTAAATATAATACCAAAATTTGACGATGATTGAACAATTGTTAATATGTAGAAAAATATTATCATTCAGTGTTTTTTTATTATTTCTTGATATGAAAATACATTTTGATTTGTCAGGGTTTAAACAAATTATTTTTATCCCACTCCCGACACTTATATTAATTCTTATTACACATTGGGTTTTTATTTTAAAGGATGATTTTATTTTATTTATTAAGGAATGGTTTAAGTAGTACAATTTTATTTATTAAGGAATGATTTTAGTAGTACAATTTTATTAATCCCACTATGTGGGCTTGAGCTCTATTTTAAGACTAACTCTTTACTTTTCCAACTTCAATTCAATACCTAAAGTGACCAAAGACAATTTTGCTTAGCTTGCAAACAACACACCAGAACTTTATTGCAACAACCAATCGCGTTGAATCCTACGATCGGATGATTTTCTTTCCACAAAAATTGCAAACGCAGTGTCTGGATATTTGACACGTTAAATTTGTGCAATATTTTAAATAAACAAAACTAATGGATTAAAAGCAGAACTGTAAAACTGTGCAATCAATTCAAGAGTACGGAATTTATTATGAAATGTTAGAGTATGCTCAATGCACAACTTAAATATGTTAACTTACACAAGCCATTAATACATGCCCATTTATGTATTTTATCCAAATCACTGTTAATAAAGTCAGAACAGTTTTGAACATTTTCCAATCTGCTGCTTAAGTACAACTGTACGTCATCAGCATACATTTGAGCACCACAGTAATTCAGAGTCTCAGGCAAAGCGTTAATGTACATAGAGAAAAGCAGTGGACCAAGAATTGACCCCTGTGGCACCCCTCTTTCAACATCCACAGCTTTAGAAGTCACACCATTCAAAAGTAACCACTTGTTTACGATTAATAAGGTAAGAGGAAATGAGTTTGTTAGCCGAATTAGAAAAATTAAAAAAATTGTTGAGCTTAGTGAGTCGAATCGAGTGATCAACAGAATCGAAAGCCTTTCTGTGATCTAGAAGCACAAGAAAAGAAACCATATTATTGTCCAATTTAGATCTAATTTCTTCTACTACGTTGATCAGAACCGTAATGCAGCTTCTGCCCTATCTAAAGCCAGACTGTCTATCCGTAAGATGATATTGATCCTTTAAATACTCATTCATTTGCCCGTACATTAGATTTTCCATAACCTTGGATAAAAACGGTAGTATCACAATTGGTCGGAAGTCACTGTTGTTCTTTGGAATGGGAATTATTTTTGCTTTTTTCCACATATCAGGAAAAATTAATTTTGTAAATATTGTATTAACTAAATGCGTAAAAAATGCCAGAAGTTTAGGAACGACCATTTTTAAAAATACCGGATTTATTTCATATACGCCCACAGCATTTGATTTAACTGATGTTATACTTTTAAGAAATAACAACAGTTTTTAATAGGCACGGAATGAATTTTTTCATACTAATATTCAGTTGGCCTTTTAACTTGGATTTCGACAAATTGGTTGTTTAATTTATCTACGTCAACATCAGAACTAATAGTGCAAGGATTTCTTTTCTTTTCCCAAAACCTATTTCACGGATCTCTTTCCATTTTTCTTACTATCAATAGCTGATGAGAATTTCTGTTGATAATAACTGGATTTTGCAATATTTATGCTGTTCACAACTTCCTTTCTAGTGGATTTGAACAATGACTGTAACTCAGGCCTTTTAAATTTCTTCCAACGTTTATATGCCAATCTCGTTTATCAATTAAACGTTTTATAATTAAAGTAAACCACGGGGGCTGTTTAGCTTTAATCGTTTTAGCTTTTTCAGGCACAGTTTCATTAAATATTGCGAGAAGGTTATTTTGAATGAAGGTAATTTGATCATTAACATTCTCAAGACCATAAATTGAAATACATATATATTATTAACTAAGCTTCACAAAAACGAACGTCAGCATTAAAATTAGTTGCGGTTTAGAACTATATTAAATTATTGACCGACAATAAGAAAGTTTTATGCGTTTCTTGTTAGAACTTTGAGCTGTCTTGAGTAAAATATAATGATTCGAACAGTTTTAGCCGAACTAAAATGATTTTTAGGAGGGTAATTTGTACTGGACTTATGGTAAATTATGGACCAATCATCCCAAAATTCTGAGGAATATATTCTGGTATTACAAAAAATAAATTATAATAAATTTCAATACAGCAGTGTAATTAGTTTTAGCGTCAACAGTGAATTTCACAAAATTGCATGATATTTTTTATGGCCATATGAATATAAGTTGGAAGAAATTTTACCGCAATATCTATATCTGTTATGGTTTTAGGCGAATTTAATTATTTTCCCAAAGTGGGCTTTATTTGGTTTTAGGCGCAATAAACTGTTTTCCGAGAATAGGTTTTATAGGGGGCCTATGGTATATTATAGACAAATCTTCACGAAATTTGGCAGTGTGATTTCTCGTCCTTTAAAACTGTGGTATACCAAATTTTATTATCACAGCATTATTAATTACGGTTTTAGGCGTACTAAACTGTTTTCCGGGAGGAGTTAATTATGGACCGATCCTCACGAAATTTTACTCTGTGATTTGTAGTCATATAAAACTGTGACGCGCCAAATTTCGTTATCATAGCATTATTTATTACAGGTTAAGGTGTAGTAAACTGTTTTTCGGTAGAAGGGTTTATATGGGGCCTAGTGTAAATTATGGACCGACCTTCATAAAATTTTACATTGTGATTTCTGATCCTATAAAACTGTGACGTACCAAATTTTAGTATGATACCGTTATTTATTATGGTTTTAGGCAAACTTAACTGTTTTTCGCGAGTAAGGTTTATATGGGGCCTATTTTCAATTATGGACCGATCTTAACGAAATTTAACAGTATGATTTGAAGTTGTATAAAGCAAATTCGCGAAAAAAAATTTAATTCCGTGCATTTTTCCACCATTTATGTTAGTTTTTGTATCAAAATTGTCAATTTTTTAGGGTGGTGGTTCCACATTTTGATTCATAGTTCTGATCCTACTGAACCGATGTTGCTGGATTTCAATCTCAAACTGGTTAGGATAACTATAAGAAATTCGAGACCAAGTTTGTTCTTTTCTTTTGCGGTTTTCGAAATCGAACAGACGGATATGGCTTAATCGACTTAGAATTATACAAGGATCCAGAATATGTATACCTACTTTATGGGGTCTTAGATGTATAATAAAAAAACTTTCACACGGAATGACAAGCTTAGTATTATCTCACTCCCCACTAGTGGTAGTGGAGGATTGTAAATCTTACTTAAAGCTTTAGTGATAGGTACTCGTACAATTGATTAAATTGAATGTTAAATGATCTTATACTAAATACTATATTTTAATAACTTCTTATGTTTACTTAAAAGAAATATTTTTGCCCTTTTTTACAATTAAATAAAATGCATTAAAATGTACTATGGCCGTCCCTTTTTAGCCCGTTTTTCATATGCCTTCACGCGTTTAGTGTGCGAAGAGTTGGTATCACTGATGAAAATATTTAATTTCATTTTTTACTACCGTTTTATCATCTGCTCGAATGAATATATGTAAGTCTGTTTGTATGTGTTATGCCGTCATTATAGTTTTTGGATGTTACTATGAACATAATTAGTCACGTATAATTCATATTGGTATATTGTTGTTGTTTGAATTTAATCTGTTGTGGTTAGTTTTATTAAAATAATTATAATATAATTCCACGTAAAATATTGACGAGCTTCAAGAGTGTTATGTTACCACGTTTATTTTGTATCTACACAATGTTAAATTAACATGGCGCAATGTAAATTAAAGATCATAGTACATTTCTGCATCAGCATGGTCTTCATTTAAAATTGTCATTGTTTCGTATTAATTTTAAATGAAATATGTTAAAATAACATTGTTCAATATTAAATCCATAAAAAGCCTGTTTCAGCTGTTTTGTATAGAAATAACCACAACACTTCAAGAAGAAAAACATACATTTTTTTATTTTTGTGTTTGAAATAATTTATAAAAAGAAGAAAAATTCCCGTATTCTTTTTGTTAAAATTATTTATTTAAATACATAAAATTTTCCAAGTAGAATGATGACGAAAACCATATTGGGCTATTCTGCTGATGTCCTTTAATTGTGAGTGCATTTGTAAACAAAGGGGTATTCAAAAAAGGCCATTGGTAAATGAAACGAAGTACTTAGATAATAGCCAATGACGTTAACATGACATTTTAATCGAGTATTAAAGTACTTAGAATATAAATTTTGTGTTAAGTAAGTTGTTATGCGCAACAATTGCAATGTAAGCGGGGAGTCATCCATTGATAAATGAAATGAAGTTCAAAAATATAACCCTGTCATGGTTAGTATGACATTTTAAGCGAGTATTTAAGTAGTGAAGTTGTAAATTATCTATAATCTAAATAATCATGCGCAACTTCCACTACTCCAACTACGATGTTAGTGGAGGAATCATCGTGATAGGATATTCATTCGGTTAACCGTTAATCGGTTTATTACTACCCGCTTAACTGATCGGTTGATTTTAAATTGGCTATTTTCCATTTAAGATTAAACCGGCTTATTTCCGTCGATAAACCGACGTAACAACATTTTTAATATTTTGTGGTATTATAACATATTTTTTGTGTTCTTAATTATTTGTTTCGTCTCATATGCAAAAGTCATGCGTTACAAAACTGCATAAGTCTGCGAATTGAGCAAGACTTTTCGTATAAAACGTTTTTTAATAAGCTTGGACTTATAAAGATTAATTTTACAAGTTATCAAATTTATTGTTTTGCTCGTTTCAGGTACATATGCGAATTTCCAGCGAAAGGTCTACTTTTTGTAATGTAACGCCGGAAAGCAAATAAGCTTGTATTTTAGTGCCATGTTATTCAAAAGTTATTCCTTTTGTAACTTTATGTAGAGCCAGTTGCGCTTTACACAACATATAAACAAAGTAAATTATACATAAAAGATTTTTGAGAAACGATTTAAATTACTTCTGGCGTTACATTACATAAAAGAGACTTTTCGCTGGAACTTCCCATATGTATGTATGTGCTTAGTTATTTGTTTTTTCTCATATTTTCTCATATCAATATTTTAACAGAATTAACCTAAACAATTAGAAGAGTTGAAAGTTTAAAACAGAACTTTAATGACATAATGGAAGATTTTATACGTTTAGTGAAATCCAGGAAAAGGACTGAGAAATTCTGTATTATGGATTGCGTTCGATTTCTCCAACGTCAACGATAAGTGAAAGAATTTTTTCCAAGTCAAATTTATCAAAACTAAAGAAAGAATGGCTTAAATTCTAAGCATTTTTCTAAAACATTTTTATTAATGTCTCCTTAAACTATTGATATAACTAATAAAATTATCTAACAGTTTATTTTTTAATAACTACATAATGTTTATGTATTAATTAAAAAATATGTATTACATATTTATGAATTATTTTTATACCCTCCACCACCACTGTGGTGAATGAGGGTATACTAAGTTTGTCATTCCGTGTGAAACTTTTTTATAATACATCTAAGACGCCATAAAGTATATATATTCTGGCTACTTGAGTAATTCTAAGTCGTTTTAGCCATGTCCGTCTGTCTGTCCGTCTGTTAAAAACACGCTCACTTTCGAAAAACTCAAAAGAAAAGAACAACCTTGGTCTCAAATTGCTTGTAGTTATCCTAAGCAGTTTGGGATTGAAATCCAGCAACATCGGTTAAGTAGGATTAGAACTATGAATCAAAATGTGGAACCGCTACCCAAAAAAAAAATTGATAATTTTGATACAAAAACTAACATAAATGGTGGAATAATGCACGGAATGACAATTGCACGAATTCGCTTTATACGACTGCAAATCATACTGTTAAATTTCGTGAAGATCGGTCCATAATTTACAGTAGGTCCCATATAAAATCTACTCCCGGAAAACAGTTTAGTATGCCTAAAACCGCAATAAATAATGCTATCAAATTGAAATTCGGTACGTCACAGTTTTATAGGACGAGAAATCACACTGCCAAATTTCGTAAAGATTTGTGCATAATTTACCATATACCACATATAGACCCTACTCTCGGAAAACAGTTTGTTGCGACTAAACCCAAGTAAATCCCACTTTGGGAAAATAATTAAATTCACCTAAAACCATCACAGATATAGATATTGCGGTGAATTTTTTTGTTTAAATTCATATGGCCAGAAAAAATATCATGCAAATTTGTGAAATTTACTGTTAACGCTAAAACTAATTACACTGCTGTATTGAAATTTATTATAATTTATTTTTTGTAATACCAGAAATCATTCTTCAGAAATTTGGAATGATTGGTCCATAATTTACAATAGGTCCAATACAAATAGCGCTCCTAAAAATTATTTTAGTTCGGCTAAAACTTTTACGAATCATGATATTTTACTCAAGCCTGTTCAAAGTTCTAACAAGAAACGCATAAAATTTTCTTATTGTCGGTCAATAATTAATTTAGGTCTAAACCGCAACTAATTTTAATGCTGACGCTCGTTTTTGGGAAGAGTAGTTTATAATATATATGTATTTATCATATAGAGCCCACTCCTGTCGCTGGAGGGGATCAAAGATTCGGCACAGCAGAATATAGCAATCTTACTTGTTTTGTTTGCTCGTGTTAGTTCAAGAATTATTATGTTTGTTTTGTTATTGCGTTTTTTACTAATAAACTCCAAATAATAAATAATTTATGCATTTTTATGTATTGAAATTACTTAATTTATAAAACAAACTTTATTAATCGGTTAACCGATCAATTACAAAAATAACCGATTAAACCAAAACCATGGTTAATTAATCGAGCGATTAACCGATTAAAGCCAAAGCCCGATTAAATGAATACCCTAGATGTAAATGAAACGAGGTTCATAAACAAAACCCAATAAAGATTAGCATGATGTTTTAAACGACCATGTAAGTACTTACCCCCATATTCATAAAAAATATTTTAGGTTAATAGCGGGCAATAAACCTTTTATTAATGAAAAATATTTTTTATGAATATAAGGGGTTAGATTAAAAATTATGTCTAATCTACATAATCAAGCGTAACTTTCATAACTCCGATTACGATGTCAGCTTAGAGTTATCCAGACACAATTGAACGAAGTTCGCATATAAAACCCAATGACGACTTGCATGACAATTTAAGCGAGAATTCTAGTACCTACATTGTAAGCTACGACTAATCTATATAATCATGCCAACATCCACAATTTCGATTATGGTGTAAACGGGTAGTCAGCCACTCTCTAAATGTGAAAAATACTGTTACTTTTGTATGAATGAAAGGCATCATGCAAAAATGTAAAATATACATACATTTAAGTTCAAGGTTAAATTTCGTGTGATGAGGTGGTTTGTGTTTTATAATTATTTTTTAAACAAAGTGAATTATTTGTTTTAATAAGCTATAATTTAATAAACAAAAAGAAAAAGAAAATTAAGGATAACTGGTTTGCAGATCCAGAAATAAGTCCATGGGCTGAAAATTGGAATTATGTAGTTTACTGCAACATTTTTAACGTAGAGTTAAAACTTTCATCCGGGAAATCGGATTTAAAAGCGCATCTTCATTCAAAAAAACATCAAGATGCTGCGAAAGCAATACATCAGACAAAAATTTATGAGCATTATTATTTAGAAAAAGGCAATAATAAAGAGGTTGAAATTTAACTTGCCGTTTTAATTGTTGAACACAATTTGCCTTTTGCTGTTGCTGATCATTTAAGCAAAGTACAGTGAGCCACACTCCAAAATTTAACGTTATTTCCAAAACGCAGGAGGTGGCACAACATATATTCGCGTAACTCAAAAATGATTCAGTTTATTGAATATATTAAAAAACCGAAATTCCGCAATAAAATTACCTTTAGGAAAGGCTAAACTGTTTTCTAATCGCCGCTGTCGTTTTTGAAACATAATTTTTTTTTTACAAAATTTTTGTTTCTTAAAAAATCATAAAAAATTGGAAAATGAAGCTATGCTTTTAATTTTTCTAGACGTATAAAAAAACGAAGTTGCAAAGTTTATTTAATAAACTTAACTGTTTTTGTGTTACGGGAATATATGTTGTGCAACCTACTCCATTTTCGAAATAGCGGTATATCTCGAAAACAAAAACTAACCTAAACAATCGGTAAACACCATTGGACTCAGAGTACCCGATTTATGTTAAAGCGCCCGCTTGTCAGCTGGCACAGTGTTATTATTAACACAAAGTTTATGATAATGATTAAGGTGTTCAATTTTGGATGTGGCTCACTGTATGTCAAAACTGTTTTAGTGACTCAGGTCTAGCTAGCAACGTTGCCTTAGGGCGAACAAAGGCTACCTCTATAATAAAGAAAGTTGTGGGATTAAAACAATTAGTTGTTCGCCCATGTATAATTTTGAAATAAAAGACTTGTTTTACGGTCTGATAGACCAAAGTGATGCAAATAGTGTGTACACCCTTATTGTAAATTTTTTTAAACAAAATAACATTAACTATAAATCCAATATGATCGATTTTGCTGCAGATGGAGCATCGGTTATGACGGGAAAAAATAAATCCGTAGCACAGTTCTTTAAAAAAGATAACAATAACTTGTTCATTTTAAAATGTGTATGCCATTCTTTAGCATTATGCTCCTCTTACGCTTGTCTAAAGCTACCTTCTTCGGTAGAAACTTTAGCAAGAAATGTTTATAACTATTTGTCAAATAGTCCAAAAAGATGCAACCAATTTGAAAATATTTTAACGCTATTAGAAATAAAGCCCAAAAAAATGTTGCATCCCTGTCAGACTCGTTGGTTATCGCTAGATGTTGTTGTTGTCAGATTATTAGAGCTGTACGAACCATTAAAAATTTATTTTTCATTCGCTGCAAACATTGACAATATTGACACCGCCAAATTTATTTTAAGCAATTTAAATTCTATAAATAAAAGTCATTTAAGTTTTTTA
Source organism: Pollenia amentaria (assembly GCA_943735925.1). Taxonomy (NCBI): domain Eukaryota; kingdom Metazoa; phylum Arthropoda; class Insecta; order Diptera; family Polleniidae; genus Pollenia; species Pollenia amentaria. The sequence continues at coordinate 94,276,750 of OX031010.1, forward strand.
AAATATATTTTAGGAATTTTTAACAATGTAAATAAAATGTTTCAAAGCGAAACTACTGAAACTAAAAATTTATATATTGAAATGCAAAATCTATTAAAAACGGTAATAAGTAACTTTTTAAAAACTAATTTGCTTAAAACCGATAACTTTTTTCTAATAAATTATAAAGACAAAAATAATTTTTTAGATATTCAAGAAATTTATTTGGGAGTTTATTTAAGAGATGTATTGTCAGACTCACAAATTAATGAAAATGACAAAAGTGATATAATCAATAATTGTACAAATTTTTATATAGAACTTTGTGAACAAATATTAAAAAGACTCGAATTTGGAAATAAATTTAAAGCTTTAAACCTTATTAATCCATATAATATTATTAGTGAAGAAAAAATTTGTTTCAATGATATTTTAAAAGAATTTTCCCATTTTTTTTAAGGAAGTCAAGGACAAAAACTTGAAACTGAGTTCAGACAGTTAAAATTATTAGATCTTAAAAATATTTTTCCTAAAAAAGATATAAAACTTTTAGATTTTTGGATTTTTGGAAAAAAGTATCGGAGATGCAAACAAGAAAATCTAGCCTATGTTTTCCAACATTGACTAAATTAATTACAAAAATTTTAGTTTTGCCACATTCTTCAGCAAATGTTGAAAGAGTCTTTAGTCAGGTGAATATCAATAAGACTAAAGTTAAGCTAGATTTACACGATTGAAATTTTCTTCAAAATTGCTCTTCAAAATGCTTCAAACTCGTGTAAACAGCAAAATTTCTTTCAATAATATTGATCAATAAATTTTGATCAACAAATTTTGAAGAAATTTTGCTGTTTACACGAGTTTGAAGCATTTTGAAGAGCAATTTTGAAGAAAATTTCAATCTTGTAAATCTAGCTTTAGAAATTCGTTAGAAAAATCTTGTTTAGAAGCTTTATTATACACAAAAGATTACTTAAAGCTAAGCAATAGTAACTGTTATGCCATAAAAGTTGTTCCTGAACTTATTAAAATGTTAAACAGCAATATATATTTTTAAAATAAAGTGTATACATAGTTATTTAAGTTTTAAAATATTCTATTTTTTTATTAAAGGAATTCTGAAATTTTTAGTATTTTTATTTAATTTTTAATATAATATTTAAAAGTTTTAAAAATGTACATATGTGATTTTTTCATTATATTCTTTGATCTCTCAAGTTATAAAACTTTGTTTTAGTAATAAGAAATGTGCATAAAAATGTTACGCTATATTTTGCCTGAAATAAAAAATGTTTTGTTTTTAAATAAGCGCATTTTTATTTTGACGTTTTTATGACGATTTTGGGAAACCATTTTGACGATTTTTGGTCCGATTTTAACCCTATTTTATCTGGCAGCTATGGTCTGGAGTGTTTTTAATAGGGTCATGTTTTGGAGAGAAAAAAAGGCAGGAAATGTTGACCAATATTTACATGATTTTTTATATGAAATCAAACATCAAACAGCTTGTCAACAAAAACATGCATGAAGGAAGTGATACTGATTTTCCAATTTCAAGCTTTGAAGAGCTGAACAATCTTATTTCAAAAGATCAAGATTTTTATGTAAGTACTTAAAATTAAAAATATATTTTGGCTGAAGCTAAAGTTTCACGATCAACTTTTGCTTTCAAGGTTTTTACACATACTGAAATCAATTTAAACGTAATTTCCTCACAAAATGTCATCAAGAAAACATAAATTTCATTAAAACATTAAATTTACTTTAGTTAGTATCTTATATTTAAAATTGAAGGGAATTTAAGCCAAAATTGATCGTCTGACACCCAAGTAAAATCAGTTTTTTCCTCTAGATTTCAAAAAAAAAAAAAAACCAAAAACAATTAAAAGACTCGGAGGTTTGGAAAAATATTTTGATAGAATATTGGACATCAATGTTTATATATCACTGAACTATGATGGGGTGAATGGGTAAAAAGGATTAAAGGAATTTAAAGCATTGCATGATACAATTTTCAGTAAGTTTATATATAAATTTATTTACATCGCTCACTTGCTACAATAGGGTCCTAAATCGAAAACTTTTTTTTAGAAGCTGTCTAACTCTGGATAAATTTAAAAAGGATTTGCAGCACTACTTCTAAATCTATAAGAAAAAGGTATTTTGCTCAGAGATGCAGAGAAAATAAGAAAAAAAACTACCTAAATTAAAATTTGCACACATCCATTTTACATTTAATTATACATTTTTAATTTTTTTAAAAAAATGGTTTTCAATTTATTTTTAATTTTTCACTTTAAAATAACTTAATGATTAAGGTATAAATATTTATCTATGAAATTCAGAGAAAAGAAAATATTTACAGGAACACCTTAAGTTTTCAAACTATTTTTTATTTTATACTTATTTACTTTTAACTATTTGAGTCATACTTTTTAATTTATTTTAAATATTGCAGTAATAAAAAATTAATGAATTTCGATATTGCATTATATGAATATTAAGTTCAGAATAAATCAAAATATGTCGTCAATTTTAGTCTTAATTGAATGCATTATTATTTCAATTACAAACCATTAGCAACAGTAATACAGTGAATGAAATTTACTCATTCAGATATGGAAAGCCATGAATTTTATCAATGGTAAGAGCTAAATGAAAGAAAACTAAACACCCGTCTGTATTTACAATGGTAAGTGAATTTAAACTACTTAAAAAAAGAACTAAGTAAATATACCTACATATATATATGAAACAATTATTATTGTTTTCTTTATATTAAAAATAAAAATTTTGTTTGTGGTGCTTAATTCCCTTTTTTAATAATTAATAAAAAAAAAATACTGAAATTTATTGTTGAAGGATAAGCTGTTCCTATGCGCATTTCACTGGTTGCTTAGGCCAGATCATCAGGAAACGTTCACCTAAATAATTTTAGAAAAGCCAAAGCTATCAGCAAACAAGACTACAGAGGAAATGAGAATTACCTACTTACACTCAAAAAGTCTTATTTGCAACGATATTAAAGCTCAAACAAAATAACAAACAATAAAATTAATTAAAAATATATTAATAATATATTAATTAATTATTAATATATTATAATAGTATATTAATAATTAATTAATAATATATTAATAATTAATTAAAAATATACAGTTGAACTTCTATAAATCGAACTTCTGTAAGTCGAATTTTCTTTAAGTCGAAGTTAATCTCTTGGCAATAGCGGTAGACAAACCAATTCACATAATTTTGTTTCTATAACTTGAACTTCTTTAACTTGAATTTTTCTATTACTTGAAGGATAGTTTTTGCACCATTGGTGGCCACGCTTCCATAAGTCGAATTTTTTTACAAAATTTTTGTGCAATCTTAATTTTTTTATTAAAATCTAATTAGAACTTTAGATATGATATTTCTTTTTTGTTAAATAATATTTGTTAAATCTAAGATCTGTAATTCTTTGTTGTTCAAGTTTTGCATGTCAACTAGAGTTTGTTCCCGGGATTTCCCGTCGCGAGAATTCCCGAGATTTTCAATTGTTTTCAATTCCCGCTTTCCCGGGACTAAGTTGCGGGAATCCCGGTAAATTTTGAAGTTAATCTTTTTTTAAAACTTTAGTAAGTCTAAGTCGGACTAGTCCATTTAGTAGTTCAATCCAACTTAATTTCACCAAAATATTTAAATTTACTACAGTTTAGGGAGTATTAAGTTCATTTTTAAGAATGGGCTTTATATAGGGCCTATGATAAATATAGGGCTATCTTAACGAAATTTTATTTCTTGTCTTAGCACACTGAAGTGTAAATTTTACAATAATATTATAAGGTTTTCCGGCTAAGAGCGTAGTAAAGTGTTTTCCTATATTGTGTTTTATATGCGGCATTTCAAGATATTTTGAGTCTTATGATGTAGGTAAATTATGGACAGACATTCACGAAATTTGGTGCCTTATAAAATGAATTTGTGGAAATTTAATGAAAAAAGATGCATTTCGCAACAAATTTATGTTAGTTTTTCTGGAGTTTTTAGGAAGGTAGCTCCACATTTGGGTGCATAACTCTTTCCCTACTAAAGCGATTATACTGGAATTCACTTCCAAACAGCCTAGAAGATCTAGAAACAATTTGACACACATATGACGAAATCGGCTTAGAATTAACGAAGGATTCACAATAATATTAAAAATAGGATTCACATGGAATGACAAACTTAGTATACCTTCATACACCACTGCTGATTAAGGGTTATAACATTGTAAAAAAAAGTTTTTAAATATGTGTAATAAATAACATTTCTCCTTCCTGCTGAATTTCGTAATGTTGTGCTTTCAGTTCCTAATCGCCCTTTCAGAAATGTTATTCCACTAAGACTTCAATACTTTCATTCTAATTATGCAAATGAGATCTGAATTTGACAATGTATATACGTATATTGCTTTCTATGATCCTATTGGCATCAAAATAGGATCACTTTACTTGAATCTTAAATTTTTACATTTTTGTTATATAATAGATACTAGATTTAATTATTTTAAGCCTAATAGCCAGTACGAAATATTAGTTGCTTTGGAGAAATAAGTAAATAAATAAATAAAATAATTTGGGAGGGAATCCCGGGAACCCGGGAATTTGATATTTATTTCCCGCTTTCCCGGGAATCCAAAAAGTGCGGGAATAAAAAAACTCTAATGTCAACACTAAATCAATAGATTTGATAGAAAAACATAAAAACTAGCATCACTGTTACTCATGTAAACTGTAAGTGATGTCAATTATCTGTTTTTATTATGCGGGGAAGTCCCGAAAAGTAATCGCGATAACTAACACTTGCTGTTGCTTGTGAGACAAATTAAAACAAAGCAAACATAAAAAATCTGTCATGGCTTCAAAACGTACGCTAACAAGAGTTTATTGAAGTAGACAATGAGGTACATGTCTCTGACTTGCCAACTGGCGACGACATTGTTGAAGACTGTGCTCCCAAATCTATATCGCATGCTGAATGTTCTCTCGATAGGGATGATGAGGATTCAGAAGAAAAAAATATAAGATAACCCCTCAGGAAGATATGAAGAATTCTTTAAAAACCATAAGAGTTTAAGAGTTTAACAGGAAATTCAATCGAAAATTAAACAATATTTTATTAAATTTAATCTCTAAATATGTTCATATTTATCTTTCAGAAATAAAATTAAGATAACATGACTGCCGAACGCATTTTATTTTTTGTTGCGAATTTATTACAAAATTCTCTAAAATAAGTTTCTGTAAGTCGAACTCTTTTATCGGGATAATGCGTTTCGAGTTATGGAAGTTCAACTGTATTAATAATTTACTAATAATAAATAAACTCATTAATAGTGTAAATTCATTTACTAAAATATAGACGTGTTTTTAGTTTCCATTTATTTAAGTTATTTGCCATTGCTAAAATTTATGTCGCCTTAATATGTGGCTAAATAAATTTCGCATACTGTACCACAACATAACCATAACTTGCAAAAGTAATTTGGACTATAATTTACCTGCATTGCATTCTAATTTGCAGGTGTTAATCGGTGTATCATTTAGTTACCTTTAAACTCCGCTTTTAATGTGACTGCAATTGTAATGGTGCTTGATGACTTCGTCACTTATTTTTCAAGTATAATGTGCTCTGATTGGTGACACATTCAGTTACATTTTAAGAAGAACCCAGCGGTAAATGGAACTAAGTACCTAGATTATAATCGATGACATTAGTATAACATTCTAAGCGAGCGATTTAATGACTTATAATGTTATATATGTGTAGTCTAATAAATATCACCTACTAATTATAACTTCGATTACAATATAAGCGGAGTGTTAGTTAGTGTGTTTATGTTAAAAAAATTTATGAATTATATTTCTACTAATTAAAACTCCGATTAGAATGTAAGTGACGAGTTATGCACATAAATGCAAAGACACAAAAAATTCCGTTATAGCGGCTTTAAAAAAAAAAACAAGAAATGTGTATCACTATACAGATGTTACTTTAAAGTTGATAGTGCAACAGAAAGGTGGAGGAAATGGAACGGATAAATAATCTTATTTGCCAAGATCCTGATTCATATGTAAGCTTGGAAAAAATTGATTTATTAATCTGTAAACTTAATAATATACATACCTATATGTACTACATTCCTTTAGATCGCAAAAATAAAAAACATGTTGAGACCAGGAGGCCTGGAAAAAAATTTCGACCGCATATTGGGCACAGAAGTTTACGTGGCCCTAAATTATGATGGCGTTAATGGAAAAAGAGGGTTCAAGGAATTTAAATCGCCTCATGATGTAGTTTTCGGTAAGATTGTTTAGACTTTTTATATTTTATTTATACTAATAAATTTCACTTGGTTTATTTCCAGATGCTGTCAAGGAAGAGGGCTCAACAATTGAGAAATTTAAGAAAAATATGCAGCATTGCTTTAAGACTTACAAAAACAGACATTTAGCAAAAAATTTAAGAGATTAAAAAAAAATAATTTATAATTTATAATATAAAATCAAATTTAAATCAAAATAAAAATTTAGGTTGTAATACTTAGGTTAAGTTTTTTATGTGCCTAAATCCCTAAAGTGATTTATTTTTATTATTTTTTTTTTTTTTTTGAAAATAAAGCATTTTTTTAAATAAACTTGCATTAGACTTTCAATTATAAAATCATCAGGATTAGTGATACCACCTCATATTCTTGCCTTACAATTGCAAATCGGACTGCAAACGACATACATTACAGTTTAATTTGCCTGAATTTATTGACGTGCCATCGAGCTCGCTTAGAACACCACTTATAACGTAAGTGAAATGGCACTTACTGACATCGCGGCTTACATTTTAAGCGAGAGCACACTAATTAAACAGCCTATGACACTCGTGTGTAAATGTAAACAGAAATATAAGCGACAGCATCAGTACTGATTGCTACTAATTATTACTGACATCAGCGATTAAGTAATGGGTATTTTTACCGCTGGGAAGCGCATCGGGGATAGAGAAGCGGCAAGAGCGCGAGAGTTCATTGTTGATAGACTACATCGTCCCGTACTTTTTAATCAAGGGCGCGCACTTGAAAGACTACATTGTCGCTTATATTGTAAGGGAGTGCGCACCAATTAACCAGCCTATGACAAGTATATGTAAAATTTAAGGGAGGTAATAAGCAAAGGTGTCATCACTGAGGGCTACTAAATATCGCTTAGAGCAGCGATTACGCTGAAGCTGACTACTACAACTACGTATTCGGTTGACACTACTTTGAAACTGCCGTTTTTAGCTTTTCACAGCTTGCAGCGCTATTCGTAAGGTTGTACAACAGCGACTATTCTGTTCCCCACTTAATTGTTTAGAATTATTCTAAAATAAATTCATATGGTGTCTCTGTAGCTGTTTCTCACTGTTATTTCACACTTAATCCAATTTGATTTCATGTAGAATCATGTCGTTTCAACTTAGAATTACTTTTATTCAACGTGAATTATAGTGTAATTTGTTCTTACATTACTGGAGTGTTAAATTAACATGAATAATAGTTATTTTAAAGGAAAAACATTTTATTCACAGGTTATTGTTATATCATGTTAAATTAACAAGAACTAACTATGAAGCAAAATCACTACAGAAAAAAGTAAAATCAACCTTATTTTCGGAGATTTTACACTGATTTTTTTCTGTGTGTATGTGATTTTTATAAACTCAGGCTAACACTAAAATAACTTTTTAGATTTAATTATCATTAAAGATAAAAGTAAAAAAGAATATAAAAGCGCATTTAAGTGGTACTTACAACTTAAGTCATCTGGAAATACATATGCACATATTTAAGTATAAAGAAAAGAAATAAGAAAATGTTTTTATTATCGGTCATTTTATTCATCAATTGAACTTCATTTTTGGCATTATTATCATCGATCATAAATAAGTAAAAGTTTAACAATCGTCTTAAAGTTTTGCCGAACATCTACTATTTTCTCTATAAATTCATAATTCACTGTAAACATGCTGAGGTATTTAGTTCTTCTGTACAGTTGGGGGATTAACAAGGTAGTCATTAACTCATATTTCTTAAAACAATAATAGCAAAAAAATGAGTTCTGTGAGCAAGTACTAACTCCGACTCCAAACGCTGATTTTTTAAGTGCGACTCCGACTCCAACACCTACTCTTACCTTGATCCTAAATGTATTTAAGACTGGTCCTTATTTAACTTAACACTCTTTTTATACCGTCCACTACTAGTGGTGAATGAAGGTATTCGAAGTTTGTCATTCCGCGTGAAACTATTTTATTATGCAGACCCCATAAAGCATATATATATATTCTGGCTCCTAGAGTAATTTGAAGTCGATTTAGCTACATCCGAAAGTCTGTCCGTCGGTTGAAAATGCGCTCACTATCGAAAGACTAAAAGAATAGAACAACCTTGGTTTAAAATTGCTTGCAGTTTTCCTAACCACTTTGGGATTGAAATCCAGCAAAATCCGATCAGTAGGGTCAGAGTTATGAATCAAAATTTAGAACCACCACCCTAAAAATTTGACAATTTGGTTACAAAAAGGTGGCATAACGTACGGCATGATATAAGATTTTGCACAAACTGGTTATATATGACTAGAAATCATACTGTACTAATAAAAGCGTAATAAATATTGCCATTATATTAAAATGTGCTACGTTATAGCTTTGTAGGATTAGAAATCACACTACCAAATTTCGTAAAGATCGGTCCATAATTTAACATATGCCCCATATAAACCCTACACTTGGAAAACAGTTAAGTATGTTAAAAACCGTTATAAATAATGCTATTATAATACAATTTGGTACGTCAAAGATTTATAGGTCTTATAATCACACTATAAAATTTCCTAAAGGTCGGTCCATAATTAACCGTATAATGTCCATTTAATAACAGAAATCACTCTACAGGAATTTCCCTCTTGCAAAAAAATTTTAGTTCGGCATAAACGAATCATGATATTTTATTTAAGTTAATTCAAATTTCTAAAAATAAAAGCATAACACTGTCTAATTGTTGGCCATTTGGTTTAAACCGGAACCAATTTTTATACTGACGTCCGGTTTTATAAAGATTAATTAATAATTTTAGAAAAGCCAAAGCTATCAGCAAACAAGACTACAGATGGAATGAGAATTACCTACATACACTCAAAAATCTTATTTGCAACGATATCAAGGCTTAAACAAAATACCAACAATAAAACATTGAGTTTATCTTTTCTTACATTCCCCACTACAATTAGTTGGAATTCTCCCAACATTAATTGTATTTGTAAGTGGGTAAAGAAAAAACAAATTAAGAACAAAAACAAATTGTTTTTATTATTTTCGCAAGAAATCAAAATAATAACAATTTGCCAGTTCAGTTTTTCATGCACGTGCACTTGCAAAAATTTTATTATCAAAGTTGTTTTTGGGAATACAATTATTTATTAAAAAATTTTGTTTGTTGTGCTTAATTCTCTTTTTTTAATAATTGATAAAAAAAAATACAGAAATTTATTGTTGAAGGTTAAGCTGTTCCTATGTGCATTTCACTGGTTGTTTCTTTACCCACTTACAACTACAATTAATGTTGGGAGAATACAACTTATTGTAGTGGGGAATGTAAGAAAAGATAAACTCGCTGTTTTATCGTTGGTATTTTGTTTAAGCCTTGATATCGTTGCAAATAAGACTTTTTGAGTGTATGTAGGTAATTCTCATTTCCTATGTAGTCTTGTTTGCTGATAGCTTTGGCTTTTCTAAAATTATTTAGGAGAACGTTTCCTGATGATCTGGCCTAAGCAACCAGTGAAATGCGCATAGTAACAGCTTATCCTCCCAAAAAAATTTTAGTATTTCTTATCAATTATTAAAAAAAGGAAATTAAGCACAACAAACAAAATCTTTTAATAAATAATTGTATTCCCAAAAACAACTATGATAATAAAATGAATTAACAATTTATATTCTAACTGTCAGTGGAGGGTAATGCAGTACCTTTTAAATAGTTAAATATAGCAAGAAAATGATTCTGTAAAAATTTCAAATCGATATTTGAAATATTGCATCGCCAATTTCGAAGAATTTTTATTTTGAAATATATTAGAACATTTTTTAAATTTTTTATACCGAATAATTTTGGAGTAGGAGTCACGAGTTTTTGTGGATACTACGACTCCGACTCCGGTACAAAAACCTTAACTCCGAATCCGACTCCACAGCGCTGCAATAAACACAGCATAAAAAGTCTTATTATTTTACGACTTTTTTTGTTTGAAACACAACAATAATTTTCTTTAAACTATTGTAAAATTTTAGGATACTATGACAATATGACACACCATGTCCCAAATGTGTTTATCAAAATTGTATATACATTTTGATTGGTGGCTTTGATTTTATTAAGCTTTTTTTACATGTCATCAACATAATTTTATTTGAAAACTTTTATCAAATGACTAACTCTAAAGAAATATAATATAGAATAATATATGCGGCTATGTTTAATCTTTGTTGCACTACAGTGCAAATTAGTGTTGCCAACACCACTAGACCACAAATGAATAAATTCTGCCTAAATAAGATTTTATTACAAAAACCGAGAAAAAGTAGAAAAAAGTACATTCAGGAAACATTTGTAGAATTTAAATGGCTAAATAAAATTTGTCATGGCTAAAAAAGTTAAACAAAATTGTGTTAATATAACCAAAATATACAAAAAATAAAAGAATAAACATTTCTTTAAAGGCACAAATTGGTGTTTTTGGATCTTTCCTTAAAAATTTACCTTTCATATTTGTCTACATTCACACGTTTCATCTTTTGATGCTCAACTCTTGTGTTTTACGGAGAGGGAAGCAAGATGAAAAGGGGTTGGTACGGAGATGCCTGTACTTGGGCAGTACGCCTTGTGTTCTCATTCGTAGGTATATGCACAACAATGGCTGCATGTAATTTATTTTCTTTTATTTTTCTTGAAACCGTTGAAACCGGTTGCTGCGTGTGAACATAATGGCATCTTCAAAAGGGAATTGAAAATAAGTTGAGCATCAAAAGATGAAACGTGTAAATTGCGACTTTTAAGACTGACCTTTTAACAAACACTCTCGTTTAATACAAAATATTCTCAAAATTTGTTTTTGTTTTAAATGTAATTTAAACGAGTCACTTTTGCGCTCGCGTTCTACAAACAGGCAGTAAGTTTGTCCTTCTGTGCGAATCTTTTTGATTATTCATCTCAGACCTCATAAAGTATTTAAATTTTGGATCCTTGAGTAATTCTAAATCGATTTAGCCATCCCCGTCTGTCTGTATGTTGAAAACACGCTTTCGAACAACTCAAAATAAAAGAAAAATATTGGGGTCAAATTGCTTCAAGTTATTTGTGTTTCAAAAACTAACAGAATTGTTGATACATTGCACGGATTGATATACGATTTTGCACGTTCTATATGACTAGAAATCATACTTTAAATTTTCTTGGAGATCAGTCGATAATTTACCATAGGCCCCATATAAAGCCTACTCTCGGAAAACAATTTAACACGCCTAAAGACGTAACAACTAACACTACTGTAGGACTGGAAATCACACTTTACTACTTTAAAACTATAAAACGCCATAACAAATTCCACTACTATATCGAAGTTTGTTCTAATTTAGGGGTTTTAAGGCTAATAAATCAGTTAATCTTTTAACGCTGGTAGTTTAAGAAATAATAATATGGCAGCACTACGATAAATGTTGTCAAATTCGTATGGTTTGTATTGGTAGTTTAAACTCCCAATTTAATGCGTTTAAAGGTATTTATATGTAAACTGATTTATAGGTTTGCTGGTTTAAACCTGCGGTCGGCAACCTATACTATTACATTTTGCGATTGTATGCGTTGTATGATCGAGTGCTTAACTTGCACTGATTCAGGGCTACCATTGAGAATTTATAAAGTCTCACAAAAGGTCGTTTTTAAAACAAAAAGTTGCACAAAAAAGTCGTTTTTTCAAATTAAAGTCTCACACTTATTTTTAAATTTTTATTAAACCAAAAAAAAAAACACAACATAACAAAAAATAATTGCTGCCAATTAAAACGATATATACTGCGTTTATACGTAGTCTATTTGCAAATAAAAATTATTTGCGATTAACTAAATTACTGTTGATGTCAATTTTCTTACAGAAAATTCTTATTATCGTGATGCTAGATGAAAAATTTAATCATTTGGTAGCACTGTATGTATATAACCTTTTTATTTTTTAATCAAATAAAAAAAAACCAACATTATTGTGCATTTGTATATTTTATTTGCACAATTTTTAGTTAATTTTATATATGTTGTCAAATGGATGAGCCACATCGAAATAAAAACTTAAAACGGTTAAAAGTGTGGCAATATTTAAATCTTATTCGCAAATAGTGTCGTCATTCACGAATTGTTTTCGTGAGTAATCTATTCGCAAATAAAAATTTAATTCCCTGTCTATGCGGCAATTTTCTCTACTTGCAATATAATTATTTGCGAATAATCTTTGTGTATAAACGTAGTAATATATAGCTAGGAAATAATTCATTAAAAATGTGTTTTAATACTTTTTTGTGTAATAATTTTACATTTGATTTTTAATATTGTGTTTGTATATCGCCATCTTAGATGCAAACGGACGTAACTAAATAAAAAAAATTTTACAGGAGAAGCAAACAACTTGGCAAATTCAATGGTAAGAAGGTGTTCTTGGCACTTGAATTACTTTAATAAAGTCGCCGTTATTGACCGCAGGGGTCTAAAAATAAATGAATAATAAAACGAACAAATATGAAACCAAAACTCAATTATTGTGTAGTTACGTCCGCTTGCATTTAAGATGGTGATATGATTAAATTGTATATAATTTTACATTTAATTTTTTTTGTAACTTCGTCTCCGTATTTTCGCACAAGTTCATTACTTGGCGTCTAACTTTCTATCTCGGTCTAGCAAATTGAGAGCTAATAGCATGTGCTCACAAGTTTTAACTTTTAACCTGTTGGGTTATTAGTTTTCATTAATCCTAATTTTGAAAAACTAGAGTTTATATATGCACTGCCAATTTATATAAGTTAAGTAATTAACTGTATGCCAAATATGATCAGTATTTGTAATTTCAAAAATGAATTTGTATAATTTATCATTGGAGTTACTTTCCAACAACTTAAATTCGTAATAAAAGCCTCAGGGCCATTTATACCATTTTTAAATTCAGACATACGTTCTTTATATTTAATGTCTTCGTTAGAGGTAAAAAAGTTATAGCACAAGGCTTAGTACCTTATGATATAAGTTCGGATTCGGAAACGGAAACGGAAACGGATAGCAGATATTTGGAAAAATGTAAGAAAAGAAGAAAAATATTAAAAGGACAAATAGTACAAGATGTCTGCAGAAAAAAACCGAAAGCTTAGAGAGGCTGAAAAAAATATTTCGGAAAACAAAAGACGGAAACATGGGATTATAAAGTGCCAAAAAGCCAAGAAAGATGAGGCAGAGATGGTACCATTAACTGTGAGGCTTTTATAGAAGAAGACAGAAAATGTATTTTTCAAAACTTTTGGCAAAGAAAAAAGGCTTATGTTGAAGGCCTTGTGACATCGCTTGCGACTAAAAGTTCACGGGGAAGAAAACATGATTAAGAGTCTAAAAGAAAGTAATCTCTTGTTTACTATTTAAAGAAAACAAGACGAGCGAAGAACGGTTTGGAGAACTATATTTCTTAAAACGCTCGGTATTGGAAGATGGACTGTGCTTAATTGGAAAAATGAAAAATATTTTCTAAGAACTCAAATAATGTTTTCACAGCCTCCCGACATTCTGTTAACAAAAATTTGCGCTCAACTCGCATCTCTAAGGATCGCCAAGAGCTAGATAACTTTTTAAACTCTTTGCCTTTTATTATTGAATCACATTACTGTCGCGCCACATCCCAAAAAAAGTATTTGCAACCAGAGTGGGCAACAAAGGTGTCACTTTACCGATTTTATAAAAATTATTGGTGTAAAAGCCGTTGCATTCTACAATGCCTTTGATGATAAAAATATATTTATCCCTAAAAAGGACCAATGTGAAAAATGTTCATTGTTCAAAATTGGAAATTTACCGGAAGTAGAATATTTAGAGCACCAAAAATATTGTATTTACAGATGATCTGGAAGCATTTCTGATGGCACCTAAGTCATATTATAGGCTAAAACTACAGGTACATAATTTGACTTTTTTTAATCTAAAAAATAGAAGCGGATACTGTTGCTTACGGCACGAAACTGAAGGAGGGTTATCTTCTGAGGAATTTGCGAGCATATGGATGAATTTAATTGAGGATGTTGTATTGCCTCAAAATAAATCTTTAGAGCCACGTAAAATAATTTTTTACAGTGACGGATGCAATTATCAGAATAGAAATTGTGTCATGTCTAATGCTTTGATTTCTACGGTCATAAATCACAACATTATTATTGAACAAACGTTTCTTGAAGTGTGCCGCAATCAAATGGAAGCTGACTGCATTCATTCCACTATTGAACGCGCGCTTAAGAACAGAGACATCTATGTGCCTGCAGAATGTGTCGAAATTTAATACTGTTCATTCTTCAAAAGCATCCGACCTGGTCGCATCAAAGGTGACGCAAAAGTCATAGACATACGTGCATTACAATATAACTCATGTGGTGAAATACTTTATAAATAAGATTTCCTGATCAATGGCAACAATTGCCCCAAAGAAAATCGACCGCGATTATTTCCAAACCCTTTTTTCAGCTTCCTTCCCATTACGAAAACAGAAGGAAGAGTAAATTTAAAAACAGAAAGAAATAAGTTACTTAGAATAGTTATTAGTTCTTTTGACATCCCTTTTTTCATTTTATGATTATTTTTAATTATTTCAAATAATAATAAGATATTTTTGTAATTACATGGTTTTTTTTTTTTTAATATAAACTACTAGGAAGTAGAAAGATAATCTGCTATCTCTCTTAGTAATGATGTAAATTGAAGTAAGAAAACCTGCTAAGTTACAAAATCGTATATAACGCAATAAATACGATTTTAATTTTTGTAGATTGTAGTCATAGATGAAGAATACCATAAAATACACCAACTATATTTTTTGTTTTCCTCTCAAACTGCAAATATCAAATATAAGAAGTTGTTTGTCTCTCCTGTAAAATGTGCTGAAAGGGAGTTAGAAGGTTTACACTCTAAGCCGACGATATATTCAGACAAGCGTTCTCAGTTTTGGGGATTTATATCCAAATTGGGGATCTTTTTTTAGAATTGGGGATACAAATTTCTTGAAAACCCCCAGGGTATTTTTGGGGAAAAGCACTTTTTTCGCTGGGCATTTTTGGTGATAATATATTATTATAAATTCCATTTGTGCTATGGCACAAATGACCGATTTTGTCAAGATGTTGGTAAAAATTTAAGTATTTTTTGGCGGTTTAAAACCTTTTCAGGATATTGCTGAAATACTTTTAAATATACTTTCTGTACCAACAAGTGTTACTTCTGTTGAACAAGTCTTTTCTATGATAAAAACAATCTAAATCAAAATTTGCAACAGAATGCAGTATGACTTATTAGAGCTCTTCTTAAAATAACACTTTAAAAATAATGCAGCTTGCTGTGACAAATTTATTCAATCATCTCAAATGCACTTTTTAAACAAACAACATGTTAAACAAAATTGCATTGGCTGATGAATCAGAAGATTGTGATTCCCTAGTTCCTTAAATGATATATATTGACGCATAATTATTTTTCTTTTCCGTTTTTAGTTACCCTTGTTACATAGATACTATACATGTGTTCCCAGATATATATATATATATAACATTAGTTTTAATAATATGTATTACACAAATGGATTTATTTAAATAAATTAATGTATGCATATTTTTCCTCTGACATAAAATTACGTATTTTTTTAAGGAAATGTTGGGATTTTTGGGGATAATAAAATAGCTATTTTGAGGATTTTTGGGGATGAAAAATCGCAAATCGGGGATAAGGCTCAAAATAAAACTGGGAGCCCTGATTCCGACAGGTTACCTAATATACTGGCGAAAAAAAGTTATAAACTTGAACATGTACTAGGCAAAAGAATTGTCTGAACTATGTCAACAAATAAAATTTAATCCTCCATCTGAAGGACCACTATCTTTACAATGGAAACAAATATTAAACCTGCTTATGATCAAAGAAAACGAAGAATGCGTATCTTAACTTTGTCTGGTTTTTTAATTCACTGTCTTTTTTAAATTTATTTAGAAACATTTAAAATTTTTATATGGGGAGGGAAATCGAAAAAAAAATTAAACGATATGACACAACCAGCGATGATTAATTCGAAACGTGTTGCATTTTTGAGCAACCCAGTAAAAAAAAAATTTGTGTTTTTTGAAGCACTTAAGAGAAAAGCGCATAATCGAGCGCTTCAATAAGAGAGCTCTTATACAGCAGTAAATGCTAACGAATAAAATATACAAAAAAGCTGTTATTTTAGTGCTGACAACGAAGAAGGTTTCAAAGCGAACAAAAATATATAATGGTTTACGAAATTGCTTGAAAAAATACATTTAAACGAGTAAAAGCAAAAAAATTAATGAATATGTTAATATAGTTAGCCATTAAAAAGCACTTTAGGAATGCTTTGTTTGCATGTCTTATTATGTTAAAAGAAGCCTTTATTGTCAGCAGAAAATAGTTCTCCAAACCGGGAACACCCCATACAAAAGTCAGGCATCCCATCAGCAGGTTTAAAGCGATTTGAATTCATACATAAAACCTGCTCCTTTTGGAGCATATTTTTTACTGGGAATATAATGTGGCATCATTAATATTCAGAGTTTTTTTATTAAAAGTTAGCAGACGGATACAATTTGTTATGAATAAACTCTGTGCTAACAAGCTGCTAAGTTAAATCAGCATTCTAGTTAGCAGCTCGTTGCACGTAGTGTACAATCTGTGGCTAACTTTTTGCACTTGAAATTTAACTTTTTATATGCCGTCGTTATGTATAGTTATTTAATGTTTTTAAGTTAATGATTTGGCAATATTTTTAATAAAAATTATAACATGATTCACATACTGTTTCAAATCGAATAGAGATCTTAGCATTGAACATAAAACAGGTGGAAAACATGGCAGTGCGGATGCTCTGTCTAGGCGACCCTGTAAAATGGAATGCAAGCATTGTGTAAAGGCTGCAGAAAAAGTAAACTTCTGTTCGTCTACACTGAACCAAAACGTGTTCATAATATTAACCAACATCGTTTATTAAAATAATTTTCGTTAGCTCAATGAGTTATTCGTTAATATAATGAAAAATAAAATCATTCAAATATTTCAATTTACGTCCGATTCGTTGACTTAATGAACATGCATTTATTAAATATCTTTTTTTACGTCGGTCGCGTTCGTTGAAGATAGCCGTGTTCTTTAAGCACGGTATACGGTTTATTTTTTGCAATAAATTAAAAAAAAGAAAATATAAGAAAAAGAAAAAAATATATATATGTATGTACATACATACACCCAGCGGGAAAACTAAGAAGACCTTCTTAAAATTTTTTTTTGATTCAATTACTATTATTATTTAACTGTTAAAGAATGCCTCATAGATGGCCTTGGATCTTTGGTATAAAAGATAAGATACACCTTCCACACTCGCTTCTATGAGAAGCGAGAAGAGAAGGAGTAACAGTTTTTGTTTTGTTTTTTGCACAAGCAAAAGCAAAAAAATTTAGTTGAAGTTAAAAAGAGAAAGAGTAACAGTTTTTCTTTTGTTTTTTCGCCAAAGCAAAAGCGAAAGATTCCAGATCCCGTTATAAAAACAAAGTTACATACATATTAAAATACCAAATGAAACCAATAACGTAAATCATTTTAGTTGAGTTTTGTTCATTAAAGAAGATACATAGGTACTTGTGCTAAATAATGAAAATTTTATGTAGTATGTATTAATTATTTTTTATTTAATTTTATATTTTTTGTTTATATAGTAATTATAGTATGTGTAATTCTGTTAATAAATATATACATATGTATACTAAACTAAACTTATAAAACACTAAACTTTTATACTCTTTTGAAATTTATTCATATATTATATTTTATATTTATTAAAAAAACTTCAATATGACCTTTAATCAAAGGCATTTTTACAAGGATATTCTGGAAGGCCTTTTAAGAGCCATTAATTGAAAGGCCTTTTTACAGACCATTCTTAGAAACCCTTCAAGATAACCTTTAATCAAAGGCCTTTAGACAGTCATTCTCTGGAAAGCCTTCTAAAAGCCATTTTTTGAATGCCTTTCAAAAGGCCTGCGAAAGAAAGGAAAGCGGAAGGCCTTCCCCGCAATGACAACGAGTGTTAAAAAAGATATGAATATGGAATGGAGCGAGCAGGCCTTGTACATCCAAAAGAAGGGGTACAGAGGCCTTCTAGAAGTACTCCTTCTTTTTCCCGCTGGGTATACATACATAAACACACACATTTTGATCAAAAATATTTTTTGTTTTATTCTCGGTATTAATAAACAATAAATAATAAAAAGAGCACAACTGTAAACAGTAAAGTAAAAAAACGCTCATGGGTGCAAATAATTATTTAATAATGCAAAAACAATAAAACAGAATGATATAAACGCATATATCACAGTGAGTGTTAACGAAACAAATGCAGAAATAAAAAAAAAGAATCGATGATAGCAAATTCCTAACGGCTAAGCCTATTACTCGCACGCGATCCCTCTCACCCCCTGTATTTAATAATACGGTTGATACACTAACAAATATATATCTGCAAGCGTTGCCTCAGCGGCAAAAACAATTTTAATAAGTGATTAACATATTGGCCCAAAATCAGACATAATAGAAAACTCAGCGTCGCCTTCTGTATCTAATAATACGGTTGATTTCAATACAATAAAAAATATAAAGCCCGCAAGCGTTGCCTCAGCGGCAAAAACAATTTTAATAAGTGATGAAAAGATTACCCCCAAATCAGGCATAATGGAAAACTCAGTATCACAGGTAAAAAGTGGTCAATAGCCTCAAGTACAAGTTGGTATTGATAGGTACATAACCTCTTCTGCAGTTGCTTCGGCCCCAAAAGTTTTAAAAGAGGGTACATCTGATAGAATAAGTTCACAAAATCGTTTTGCAATTTTGGACGAGGAATCCTCTGTAGCACAAAACGTTATCAAATCTTCTAAGCCACCCCCGATATATTTTAGAGAGCAAAACTCAAGTGAATTAATAAAGAATTTGATCTCGGTAAAAGGTGAAAATTCTTTTTATGTAGCCGCAATAAAGCGTGGTAGTATAAATGAGACAAACATACAAGTAAATCGTGAAGATGATTTTCGTAAAGTAATAACTAAATTAGAAGCACTAAATAAAAACTTTTATACATACCAACTGAAGAGCAGTAAAGGCTTACATCTTTCTGCGATAAGTCTAAAAACGACCCCAATGTAAAACAATGCAGCAACTGTGGTGGTAATCACACTGCCAGCTATAGAGAATGCCCTGTATACTATATCGTCAAGCGCTCGGTTGGAGTGCAACCTAATCCCCTCAAATGAAAATAATGATGAAACTCCAGATTCTTATTTAAGTCGTATAGAAAAAACCATGGAAACACTAGTGCAAACAGTAAATAGCTTTACGAACACAATGGGTAATATGATGAAGGAAATGTTAAGAATGCAATCGATGTTATTGCAAGCTGTACTTAACAGGCCATGAATTGTTTAAAAATTTGTTTTTGGAACGCAAACGGCATTCGCCAACAAAAAAATGAGCTAGAATACTTTCTTAAAAGTAAACAAATTGATGTAATTATGGTTTCTGAAACTCATTTGACCTCAAGAAATAGGTTAAAAATCAATGGTTATATATTATATGATACCAAGGACACTCGAGATAGAGCTTGTGAAGGTTCTGCTATTTTGATAACAGCCCGAATCAAACACTACTTAATGTGTGATCATCGTGAAGATTATCTGCAAGCAACGAACATTTGGGTTGAAGAGCTAAATCGAAACTTAGTACTTTCATCTTTATACTCTCCACCTAGATTTTCAATATCAGAAACCCAATATTATAATTATTACAAATCATTAGGACCCTGTTTTCTAGCCGCTGGCGATTACAACGCTAAGCATACCTTCTGGGAGTCACGGCTCATAACACCAGATAATGTATACTAATTGTATAATACAATCTCTAAAATGGATTTAAATTTGGTCGCGAGCGGACAACCAACTTATTGGCCTACTGATCAGCAAAAATTCCATATGTCATAGATTTTGACGTGGTTAAAAACATCCACGCTGAAACGATTCGTGTTGAAGCTTCCTTAGAACTATTTTCCGATCACACACCTACAATTGTTACTTTAATGAACCCAAATAGAATTGTATTTACGTCTGGTTACTTAGCGACGTCAGCCACAAAAATAAATTTTTAAAATATAAAAAATATCTTAGTGCCCATTGCTCGGAAAATATTCCGCTTAGTACACCGGAGAACGTGGATCTCGCTATTGTTAATTTTGACAGTTATCTTAAACCAGCTGTTCAATATTCCAGCATAACCCTCAAAAAAACTAAAAACAATAACATATATTGTACAGATGTCGAGCATCTATTGACTGAAAAAAGGAGAGTTCGAAAAGAGTGGCAATTTCACAGATCCCCCCCCAACTTAAGACTTTATTAAAAGAGTGCACAAAATGGCTAAGAAAGTTACTGCAGTCTCAGAAAACGGCTTCCCTGGAAAAATATCTTAAGGGACTTGATGCAACTCCACAATCAGAATACTCATTATGGCGTGTAGCTAGAAGTCTCACTAGACCAATTATATCTTAGCCACCATTAAGAAACTTGAATGGAAGTTGGGCGAAAAATTATATTGAAAAAGGAAATCTGTTTGTTAATCATCTGAAAAATGTATTTACCCTTAATATATCTCACTATATAGCATTCGAGTTACCGCCTGAATATGTTAGAGCAGCTTTCCCCTAAAATTCGAGTTTAGAGAAATCGAAAAGGCTATTTGTGGTTTAAACACCAAGAAGGCACCCGGTATTGATAAGTTCAGTAATAAAATGCTTTTGGAGCTACCAAGTATAGCAAAGAAAATTATTCTTTTTATTTTTATTGCTATTTTACGCCTTCAATACTACCCTCAAGAATGGAAGGTTTCCTTAGTAACCATGATACCAAAGCCAGGAAAGGATCACACAAAAGTTAAGTCATTCAGGCATATTCGCTTATTATCGAATATTTCAAAGCTATTTGAGAAACTACTAGTGTCAAAATGAATGCCGATTTTAAATGAAAATAGATGTATTCCAAAACATCAATTCGGTTTTAGAAGAAAGCACAGCACAATTGAACAAACTTATCGTATAGTTAATGTCATAAGAAAAGCCTTTGAAGAAAAAAAAATATTGCCCAGCACTCTTCATCGATGTGTCCCAGGCTTTCGATAAATTCTGGCATGAAGGATTTGCTACCGAAATTGCAGCAAAACCTTCCTGTAAACATACACAAGCTGTTAGAAAGCTACTTAGTTGGTCGTCAATTTATTATTATAGAAGGTGATTTTTTAAGCTCTCCACAGTCAATTAACGCTGGAGTCCCACAAGGCAGCATCCTGGGCCCTCCTTTATACCTCATTTATACTTCGGACATGCCAACAAATAGCTACACACAAACCTCAACATTTGCGGATGATACAGCATTTCTAAGCGTACATGAAAACTGTCAAGAAGCATATCGGTACTTACAGGATCATATATTTGAACTGGAAAGGTGGTAAATACAATGGAGAATAAAGATCAATGAGCAAAAATGCGCACATATAACATTCACATTGCGTCGGGAAACATGCACCCCTATTAAAATCAATAATCAAATAATACCCCAACACTCGCATGTAAAATACCTCGGTATACATCTAGATCGGCGATTAACTTGGAAATGGCAAAGAGAAGCTAAATTAACTCAAATGAAACTAAAAGCAATTCAAATTAATTGGCTTATTGGAAGAAATTCTGTTCTTAGCCTCGATTGCAAACTTCTACTCTACAACTCTATATTAAAGCCAATCTGGTGCTACGGTATTCAGCTATGGACACTGCCTCGGCCTCAAATATCGAAAAATTCAAAGGCGTCAAAATAAACTTCATCGAATAATCACACTCGCTCCCTGGTACGTCAAAAACTTAAATATCCACAAGGATCTCAATGTACCATTAGTAAAAACTCTGATAACGAAATACGCAGTAAAATATTTTAAATTATGGCGGCTACACTCGCTTAAGATGAGCGATAAACACCAACATATGTGAACAGAAACCGTGATGACGAAATCTTTTTTGTCTGGCACTGGCCGGACATAAAGCAAATATTAGGATAAGATCTGATTAATTACACTATGCTAGTTGAAAAAACAGACAAGCCGGGCACATGGCGTTTTAACATAATTCGGGTACGCTGAATCTAGTGTTGCCCACGGTTTTTTAAGATTGGCTCTAGTTTTCGAGATATACCGTTATTTCGAAAATGGAGGAGGTTGCACAACATATATTCACGTAACTCAAAAACCGTTTAGTTTATTGAAATTACTAAAAAAAAAACCGAAATTGCGCAAAAAAATTTCATCTAAGTAGTCGTTATTGAAACATAATATTTTTTTTTTTTTTGAAAGAAAAATTAATTTTTTTATCTAAATTTCGAAATTTTTGTTTTTTAAAAATTCATAAAAAATTAAAAAATGCAGCTAGGCTTCTAATTTTATGCAGACATATCAAAAGCTGCAAACAAAACAAGCCATAAGCAATTAAAATCTGTTAGGAACTTTTGATTTTATTCACAAAAGTCGACAAATTTTAATTAATTTAAGAATTTCATAAAACGCAATATTTGTATGGGAGCCCCCCTTAGAAGTGGCGATAAGGGTCAAGTATGTCTTGAGAAAATGTTAAGGACAAAAAATTAATTGAGGTCGGTCATACATGATATACCACTAGGGGTATATATGAACAATATATATGAAGAATATAATTTATATGGAGCATTTCATAGGTTTTTTTTAATTATTAAATACTTTATTCAACATAATGAATATATCGAGCCTTTGCTGCAATAGAGTCATAACTCAAAAACGCTGATTTTTAGGTAATGTATTTAATGCTTTAGCTCACAGTTGAACATAGGGCCGCCTACTAGCTAATAATGTGGAGTTAATCACCATATCGCTTCTTCATATTGTGTAAAAATTTCATACAAATATCTTCTATATTCAACTCTAGAGAGAAGAATTAAATATTTAGATGCTATTTAGGGCGGATATGGAGAATGTGCCAATGCAGAAAATTAATTTTCGTAAAATTTTTTAAAAACGGTTTTTGTGCCATTTACAATACAAAACAAAAGAACAAATATTCAAATTTATGCTAATCCAAAGATATATGTATGCATTATTACCACACTTTCACTTTGCGGTAGGAATTTTGGAAAATCCACAGTTACCGATTAAAAAATTCTTAGAATTAAGAAGTAAAGTCATAAATGCTCCACATCAAACTGGGTATTGTAAAAATTTTTATAAAAGCATTGAGCCCAGATGGTGTTGCTTTTACCGAATTGCGCCGAATTTTTCCACGATTAAGCGGCATGAAAGTAAAAGAAGGTTTGAACTCTAACTACTTTATTAAATTA
The DNA here is from genome assembly GCA_943735925.1 of Pollenia amentaria. NCBI lineage: Eukaryota > Metazoa > Arthropoda > Insecta > Diptera > Polleniidae > Pollenia > Pollenia amentaria. The sequence goes on from OX031010.1 coordinate 94,300,531, forward strand.
GATTTATATTTCATATCATAATGTTTTTATTTTACAGGAATTCTTAATGGACCCGACATTCGTCGTCTTATGAAGGACCATCAATTTGAGGTTGCATTGAATGATATCGAGCTATTGGCCTGGAATTGTGTGAAATCAGTAATAGAAAATGTATTAGGAAATCATCGGCCTGAAAGCTGGCGAATTTTAATCAAAAATATGCTAACCGCATTTAAAAACTTAAACGTTAGAATGTCATTGAAAATAAATTTTTTCATTACCATGCCGAAAAATTTAATGAACAATAACCAGCCGAGTCTGATGAACATGGCGAGAGATTTCACCAAGTAACAGCCAGGCTCGAACACTGGTATAGCGGCAAACAACTTGATTCGCTATTAGGGAATATTTGTTGGAATCTGCAGGAGGAAGAAGAATAAATTTCTAAATAAAAACTTTAACTTTAACTAATTAACAACAAAAATAAATGTTTTACAATTTTTAAGTTTGGTTATTATAAAAAATAAAAAATTTCATCTTTTCTGAAAAAATCAAAAGTTGTACAGACTTTAATCACTTATACCTTATTATGTTTGCCTTGAATTTTGCACCTGCAGCGCCTGAGATACCCCTAGACGGGTCAAATGTATGACCAGCGCAATTTTATTTTTCATTCCCATCATTTGTTTCTAAGGCCTAGGATTCACTCCTAGGGGGATAAAATATATGACCGACCTCCAATGTTATTTGTTCTTAACATTTTCTTAAAACATAGTTACAATATATATCCACCCCTTAGGGGGGCTCCCATACAAATATGGCTGTTTAATGAAATTCTTAAATTTGGCCCCTGCAGTGCCTAGGATGCCCCTTGATGGGTCAAATGTATGACTAACCCCACTTTATTTTTCATCTCAATCATTTATTTCTACCATACCCACCCGCTATCTCCATTCCTTAAGGGGGCTACCATACAAAAAGTTCAATGCAGACTAGAAATATATTGAAGAAAAAGTCCCATAAATGCCCAGGAGTCGCCCCTAGAGGGGGAAAATGTATGAATGACCTCAATTAGTTTTTTGTTCTTAACATTTTCTCAAATTATACTTTCCGTTTATCATCATCCCTTAGGAGGGCGTTTTATGAAATTCTTAAATTAATTGAAATTTGTCGACTTTTGTGAATAAAATCAAAAGTTGCTAACAGATTTGAATCATTTATGGCTTGTTTGGTTTGCAGCTTCGGTTTTAAATGTCTGCAAAAAATAAGAAGCCTAGCTGCATTTTGTAATTTTTTATGAATTTTTAAAAAACAAAAATTTCGAAATTTTGATAAAAAAAAATTATTTATTTTCCAAAAAAAAAATTATGTTTCTAAAACGACTTCGGATATTAGAAAGAAATTTTACTTTTCTTAAAGGAAATTTTATTGCGGAATTTCGGTTTTGTACGTTTTTTCAATAAGCTAAAGCGTTTTTGGGTTACGCGAACATATGTTGTGCAACCTCCTCAATAACGGTATATCTCGAAAACCAGAGCCAATCTGAAAAAACCGCGGGCACCACTGGATTCAGCGTACCCGAATTATGTTAAAACGATAGGTGCTCAGCTTGTCACGAAAAAAAGTGGCAATTTCTTGCACAGTGTTATTGTTAGTTCATATTTAATATATGAAGATTCAATAAATAAATACTGAAAAAAAAAAATTATTAAATATTTCGTTAACATTGATCTATAATAAATAATGTAAAATTTTTTGTAATAATAAATGTGCTTAAAAGTTAATAAATCTTTAATTTGACAAAAGAAGAGTTCATTGAAATTAACTATTTCATATGTCGCCTCAATTGAAATGTACGTTAAAGGTAATAAAATGTTCGTTGAGGCAATGAAACATTTATTAAGTCATATTAACACAAAAGCGCGTGAATTGTATAATATATTAGTAAAATATAGTTAAATTACGTACAGTACTTTAAGATGTATTGAAGATACTTGTGTTCAAGTGTTTCAAAATTTATTTTTTAATACTATAAAGAATTAAACAAAAATATATAAGCATTCAATAAATGTTAGATTCTTATATTTTTTTTGCTGATAGTCGAGATGCGATAATGCTTTAAGCTTTGCATGGTAGCCTGATTCCTGCATTGAAATTTGTGCGCAATGATTTAAGCGGAAGAAAATAACTTCAAAGTTTACAATTAAGTATTCATGCAAATTAAAGCCCCAAAGCGCGGCTTTAATTGGGGGAGGTCCCGTAAGGAGAAGTCGTGGGCCGCTACAACAGTAGCATTCTGGTGCCCCCATTGATAGAATTGCAATAGATATAGCTGGGACTTTTCCTGTCAGTAATGCCGCCAACAAATATGTGCTAGTAGTCATTGATTACTTTAGTAAATGGCCGGAGGTATATGTCATCCCAAACCAAGAAGCTAGGACGGTTGTGGACGGCCTGGTGAACAATTGGGTGTGCCGCTATAGCGTTCCATTGGAATTGCATTCTGACCAGGGCAGAAATTTTGAATCTGCTATATTTAAAGAAATGTTTGAATTGTACGGAATAAAGAAAACAAGAACAACCCCACTGCATCCGCAATCTGACGGCATGGTTGAAATATTTAACGGTACATTAGAGGAACATTTGCGAAAAGTAGTTAGCACACAACAAAAAGACTGGGATGAGCACATTTCAAAATTCCTGTTGGCGTATAGATCAGCGGTTCACGACTCCACCTCTCGTACACCCGCCAAAATTGTATTTGGAACAGAGCTCAGACTACCAGGAGATCTAGAGTTTGGCGTTAAGGCTATACCAACGGGTGAAAGCAATGAAGGCTTCACCTCACAAGAAACCCTTAATGAGCTTCATGAATTTGTACGAAACCGTATTAAGCTGTCCAGTGACAAGATGAAAGCCAGATACGATAGAGCGGAAAATTCGGAAGGATTTAAGGAGGGCCAGTTGGTTTTGCTTTTTAATGCCTAACGAAAGAAAGGATTATCTCCCAAACTACAGACACATTGGGATGGGCCATATAAGGTGATAAAGAAATTAAATGACGTTATATATCGAATAGAGAAACACAAAAGTCCAAGGTCAAAAATGAAGGTTGTTCATTTGGAACGATTAGCCCCTTATGGAAGAGGTGATTCTGAGCCTATTCGGGACAAACAGTCTTAAGAAAGGGGCAGTGTTACGAAAGTTACTTCAGTTAAGAATAAGTTTAACTTATTAGTTATTTTGTATTTGCTGGTAATTTTATTAGTTTAAATTCTTATTGTATTAGCTATGCATATTTCTAATGTAAATCATTGTACAGAATTTTCTAGTTCATATGTAATGTAATAATTGTTATAAATAATTGTATAACATAATAGTGTTGGGATTATTGTTAACCCATAAAGTATGCTTTAGATTATTGATTTATAATAGCTCAATTTAAATTCAGACATAGTGTTAATGCATAATGATATTAGCTGCTAAGATAATAAAAGCTCGAAAGGCACAGAAAATTCGAAAATGTTACAGACATTTCGAAAACGTCAAATGTTCTAGAGACACCTAGATGTCAGCGAACAGAGTATAAATACTTGTGAAGGTGGGCATCGAAATTAAGTAATAGTACGAACATTTAAGTGTGTAGATAGCAAGTATGAGTGGTATAAGTGACTAAGTTCTAAATAAAGTGGTGTGAATAGTTTATAGTACCAGCTATAAGTTAAGGGGTATATTCATAAAAAATATTTTTGATTAATAAAAGGCTTATTAAATAAATTTTCATAGAAAATTCGTTTCATAAACCTGCAATAAATCTAAAATATTTTTTATGAATATGGGGGTAAGTGTTTAAGGTGTTTTATTTATTTTATTAAAGTTGCAATAAAAGAACTCAAGAGGTTTATTTTAAAGGAAATAAACCAAAAACGTTAGTAAAGGGCAGTTACGTAATATATATATAATCCCCTTTTATTTTACGGCTCAGCTCTATAGGTTAGGTTAATTTGTTTTTTAACGTATGACTTTTTCGCGCCAAAAATCCGTGATTTTGTATTCAAATATCTATCTATGGGCACTTCGTTTTTAAGATGAATCTAACGATACTTTAAACGTCAAAGTCAATCCAGCCGTTTGGATGGTACTAGATACTAAAGAAATTGATGGTCGGGTAAAAACAGGTAACACATAATCTAACAGTGCATGGTTTGCACATTTATAAGTGCTGAAGATCTTTTCTACAATCAACGTCTAACCAAATATGAAAAATGTAAGAGTGCTAGCAGGATGCCGCGCATTGCTCAATACAAGGCAGGCGACGTTGTGGGCACATGCGGATCCTCGAAATTCTTAGAAAATATCCATCTACTTTGGTATACCTGATAGGGACCAGTGAGTAAATTATGGTGGCGCGGGCGTGCGGACTAGGTCTTGTTCACCGACGGTTCGAAACAGACGAATTGTCATGCTGGGCGGGAATTTTGGGACCGGGTTTTCAAAACGCTATGCCAATGGACAAACAGCCTACTATCTTTCAGGCGAGGATTTACGCCATCCTCATATGCGTTGTGGAGTGTAAGGGAATTGAGATTATTTATAATGTCGAGTAGCCAAGCCGCTCTTTCACCGGGCAGGATAATGGATGATTATGACCTCATAAATACAAATATGATAAATGCGCTACTTAAGCACGAAAATTCCTACGAATGAAATTAGACGTTTATCGTTTACAACATAATTTGTCTCACAAGCACCCACATCTAAAAAAGGACTAAAAGATGTTCAAAAGAACGCGTAACTCAAAAGAAACAGAATAGATACATGTAATTTAGTTGTTAGGTATTTGATCAGCTATAATTTTTAGACATATAGTTTTTTATATTAAAAAAAGAATTTTATTTAATCAGTTAATTGAAAGAAATAATTCCAGTTATTCGTTATTTGAAAAAGGCTATTTTAATTATTCGATCAAATAATGGCGAAGAATTTCGCATAACGATTAATCGAGAGAATACTCTAATTGAAACTAATTTTTTAATGATTTTTCTGACATATTTTTTTTACCGATTTAGCGATTTAAAATAAATTTTAGGGCTGGTTTTCAATATTGGAATTGTTCGCGAATTGTAGCCATGTTCGCGGTAGAAGCGGATTTTCCCTGTAAGTTTTCTGATCATACAAAGCTTTTGAGATTTTTAATAAATATAAGGATTGGCTGTCATACCGCTGTTACCAAATTTTTAGGAATTTCCGCTCATTTATCAATTTTTATTAAGTTTTTGATATTCCTTCTTGTTTTACAGCCGTGCCTATACAAGAGCGGAAGACGGAACTTTTCCTGCCGCGTAGCTTTTATGCTGACATGTCATACCTAAACAAGAGCGTCAGCGTAACAGTAGCCTTACATTTCGTGCTTACTAAATCCCTCATAAAAGAAATAAGAAATTGAGTTAAAACCGCTAGTTTGACCTAAAAGTAGATAATTTGACATGATTTATTATCAAACGATAAAAACAGATGCAACAGTTGCAAAGGCTGGAGTTAATTTCAGCTTAAGTTTTATTATCCTTCTTGACTTGAACATTTTTTTTTTCTCCAAAAATTACTGTATTGTGTGAACTAAGGTATAAATTGTCAAATTTCATTATTATCTGTAGCCAACCCTTAA